>UELW01000433.1:2922222-4141877 GCA_900490495.1 Danionella dracula | reverse complement strand
GGATGGGCATGCTTTAGCTATTAATCACTGTATTCATAACAAAAAAAAAAACGATGTTATTGTTACTGGGGTATTTAAGAAATTTTACTTTAACAAGTAAATCAAGTAATCTATTTTGAAGAGCAATACGTAAATCATATTATGAAAAACCTAAATCACATCACGTGATGCCTAAATGCTAATTTAAAAAGGCACATTTTTGCCTTGAAATAAACTCAGTGAACTCTAATGTTATGTGAACATAAAAAAAACTTTTTTTTTTCAGATAATTTTGTTGTAGGTATTTAATCTTATTTGTATTTTAAATATTGAGCTACACGCACACACACACAATTTATCCAATCATTTGTGCCGTTTTGATGCATTTTGAGTCATATGACAGTTTAATGGATGACTTAAAGCTCTAAAACAGTAGACTATAAGACTGAAAAAGAGTCAACTCTATTTATGGAAGTACTTACTGACTCACAAAATTTTCCTGTCGTTTGCTCTTGATGTCCATGGACCCCAACCAAGTCATTGAATCACTCTCTCAAAATAACCTTCAAAGGTGGTTACATTTTATTTTCCAAACACGTGTTTTATTCAAACCACACAGCACTGTTTTACATATAGAAAATAAAGCTTTTGGATACAACAACAACCTTATCAAGAAAATAATTCTTAAGCATTTGGGAATGAGATGGAGACAGAGAGCACCATGGTCTGATGAATCCACTAAATAATTTTTGCTTCCAGAAATTCAGTCGAAATTTTTAACTTAAGAATTGCTATAATGGATTTGATAAACTTGCAGAGGAAATCCAGTTGCAAAAGCCAAATCAAGAACTACAAGATGGTTTGAGATGATCCAGAATGTCAGAAGCTGTCAGCAGAATAGAAGAGATAACATCAGATAACCTCAGGATCAATATCAAAAATAAGAAAAATCATTAAAGAGTTTTGTAATCAAACTTTTGTGATTTTTGTGAGTGATTTAAACCTCACTGCCAACAGAACAAAACAATACCAAGCTATTGATGTTGCCAGTTCATTGGTGTTTGATTTAATACATGTGACAGGATTAAATTCAATCCAATTCAAATGTAAAGAAAGGGTTTGAAGGAATGACAAAGCCGAACTAAATAACTATCTTCAAGGTAAATTATCACTTGGAAACTTGAGGTGCAAAGATCTAAATTTTGATCTCTGTGCGAAATGTCTGTGCATGCTCTAGTTTAGCTGTGTTTCTCTGCGCTTTTATAGTCAGAGTCCCATCGTCTCCTAAGCAGGACTTCACAGAGGTGGGGTCTACATCTTCTGGGAGCTGGCATTTATGGGTGAAAGTGTTCATCACTGTCCCATCCGTAGCAAGCTGCAAGATAGTCAACGTTCATCTAGATGTGATTGTAATGATAAAATTTCTTATTCAAAAACAGGTCTGAGGTCTGTTTACCTTCTCAGCGTGGACTTCAATCTGATTGTTTGAGGTGGTAACAATCACATCCTCAGGCGAGAAGTCTCTGACATCCACAGAGAACTGGTATGTGTCTCCCAGGGTCTTGATGTTTCCAACAGTCCCCGTTCGGTCTAAAGCACAAATCCAAAATGGTAACTGGTGTTATTACATTGCTCACATATCAAAATCTTCCGAAATGGTCATTTGTTCCCACCAGGTCGGTCAATTCCTTTGGTCTGGTTGTCTTGTACAAAAGGTAAATCACATCATCACACAACATTTTTTTTTTAATAACAACCCTTTTCATCGTTTTGTTGGAAACAAACTGAAGTTTAATTGGAGTGTGCTTTGTAATGTACTGCTGTTAAAGCGCTTTTGTTGCTGATTAGTTGATTGTGTATCTGGACACTTAACCCCTTCAGACCCTAAAACTATTACAATGGACATGAGGTGTATTTTTGTTTTTAGAAAACTTCTCACAAATTAATAATTTTTACAGACACTTGAGTTCGTTCTCCATTTAGTTGAATGTCAGGAAACTGAGGATGATGGACCCTGGAGTAGAAAAATATCCACCAATGGCATGGGTTTTAAAACACAAAATAAACATATTCTATGGCTTTGACATTATTTATACTAGATTTGTATGTGGATTGAACAATAAGGTATACACCTTTTTGTTAGTATATTTTTTCACCTTTGTATATTATCTGAGAACAACATTTGTTTGTATCTGATTTTCACTGAAATGGACAAAAGCAACGGCTTGAATAAAGAACAGGAGATGGTACTATTTGAGACCTAAAAAATTATTCAGGTCTGAAGGGGTTAAAACTAACTTATTATGGATTTGGTAAGAAAATAATTTATGGAGATGGTTCATTACAAGCAAGAACAGTTATATTTTTGATCTTATGGATATAACACTTTCACAGAAATATATTAGGTTTGTAAAAAAAAAGAAGATGTTCTCTAAGCTCAAAAAGCTTTATATTGTATTTTTCAACCGCAGCTACAATATGCACAATTTTATTATGCTTAATGTCGGAAATCTACTTAATTTTTTTATTACACTATTACAAATTTTCCAAAAGAAGCAGTACTCATGTCGCATTTAGTGTCATTTAATATAGTAACCATCATTAGCTGTGACCACACCCCATGATGATCACATAAACAGTAGTTGCCGTTTGTTTAAAAAATGTGACCTATGCTGTTGAATTATTATAGTGGGTTTTTTTTTGTTGAAAATATTTATTACTGGTCATTGCTCTCTTTCATTACATATTGCTCTCTTTAATTAAATTGTGTCATCTAGTAACCAGGAGACTATATTAAATCAAGGGAAGATTCATGCAAAATGTGTCGCATGAGTCCTTCAATGCAAAAATTGTGCAATCCTGAACACTAATACTTACCTTAGTGATTCTTGGTGTATATTGTGCGTAGCAACAGGCCAGACTCACACTGTTAAGTCATTCCTCAAGAGTGCAGTCACAGGACCGGCTCTGTGCCAGATGTAACTAATCCTTCTGCTCTTGAGATGCGAGCGGAGAGCGCGCGAGAGGCGAGAGAGAGAGCGATGAGAGGAGAGGGCGAGAGAGAGAGAGAGAGAGAGAGAGAGAGACGAGAGAGAGAGCGAGAGAGAGATAGAGAGACGAATAGAGAGGAGAGAGGAGAGAGATGAAACAAACAAAATGGGATTTGGGGATTTTTAGATATTAGGTATCTAGTTCTCGAAAAAAAACAGGAACTGGCTGTCATTTTACGGTTGTTCTTTACATAGTACTCTCTCTCTCAGACATGATCTCTGGCAGTACTCTACGTCCCCCCTTCTCGAAGAACCCATGACGCTAGAGGTAAGGCGGATGTAGGTGAGGTGTAGGAGTTTGATGGAGAGATCGGGAGAGGTGGGGGAGATCGAGCACGAAGACAAAAAAAGGTAGAGGGCAGGGAGACAAAAAAAAGGACGGAAAAAAGAGGGGATGGGCGGAGAGCCAAGAACAGAGACTGACCCACATGCGGGTCCTACCGACGGCAGATGCGATATCGTCACTCACTAGGCACTTCCGAGCCCTGATCTTCATATCTGACACCTGCCCCCAGTCGTGATTTCTGGTCTTGATTTTCACTTCTAGAGCACTCTTCTCTTCCTCTTGCTCTCGTTCAGATAGTTCTCGATTCTCTCTCTCTCTCTCTCTCCTCTCTCACTCTCTCATCGTCTGTTCTCTCCTCTCTATGACCACCCCCTGTGCCTTCTCAGCTCTACTTCTATCTGATCACTATTCTCGTCTCTCGCTCTATCTCTAGTGACACCCCCTGGGCCTGTTTTCCCTCTCTCCGTGCATTCTCTATCTCCTCCCCCTTCTCTGCTTTTCTCTTTGCATTTTTATGGGCACTTGTAGCATTAATGTGCTTGACTATGTTTTTCAAGTCCTTTCTAATCCTTTCGAATCATTTACATGCTATGCGTAACTTATTGTTTAGTTGAAAGTGAAGTTAAGCAATCTGAAGGTTAACATTTCTGAACCCTAGAATTTTCTGCATTAACTTTATAAGCAAAAAAAATGTTTGTTTGTTTTTATAATGTGTGCATTACTAATTTGTCTTCAGACAAAATTTTTGTGACAAATGAAGACTAACTATAACAAAGTTTACAATAGTTCAAAGTGTTTTAACTTTGCATTACGGTTCATTTTATCAATGATAAATAATGTTACAATAAAAAAATTTTCTTCATATTTTAAAGCAACATTAACAGAACTGGAATAATTTAAAAATAAGTTATTTTTATTGTGTGTTGCAAAGCATACAAAACCAAATAGTTGAAGTAAGGATTTTAATGCACCTGTGTCTTGATGTTTTTCTGCAGTTAAACATTTTGCAGTTACAGAAGCTTTGTTGCATCTTGTGTTAAAGTCTTTTCTTTCTGTAAAGCACTCGCTGATTGTTGCTGATCCAGAGAATCTTCTTAAAGCCCCAACTATTGTTGGCGAGCCCTCTGACAAACCAGTCCTGTTTAAAGGAGTTGGGTAAGTTTTGTCCTGTTAATCCTGTCTTGTAATTATTTGTTATGATTAAATGGTGTAATTATTGTAATTGTATTATAACTATTGATGATTAAACCAAACCCTTAACTATAGAAATTCTTCCCCAGGATGGTGGCCGACCCAGACAATCCTCTTGTTTTGGATATTCTGACAGGATCTTCCACCTCCTACTCCTTCTTCCCCGATCGTCCCATCACACAGGTTTTGTTTTATATTCAGCATAGAGCAATAAAACGGATCATTCAGACTAACTCTGACTCTATATTCCAGTATCCTCATGCCGTGGGAAAGAACACTCTTTTAATCGCTGGTCTCCAGGCAAGAAACAACGCACGGGTGGTTTTCAGTGGCTCTCTGCACTTCTTCAGTGATGCATTCTTCAACTCTCCCGTACAGAAGGCCACTCCAGGATCAAAGAGGTTCGTTGTTTGCTAGGATTAGGCTTTGATTTCAGATAATAAAACACCAGGAATGATTGGAATAAATCATATCTTTTAACAGTTTAAAAAAGTGACTGTCAAATGAATGATAACACTGAACTGAACGTCAGAAGAGGCTGTCAGCTTGAATCTGATGTTAAATAAAATCTGACATTAATCCAATTTCATGCATGTCCGTCTGTTTACACTATTTGTCACAAATAAGTTCAATTCCTCTCGTTTTAAAACTGCTATGCTATGTTATTAAGCAGTTTGTTCTCATTTTACTTCACATTTTAACCCTCTGGTTACCCACAGTTCAGTCAAACTAATGACAAGCACGTCCCCAAGAGGCAACCGTCTTCAGATAATTCAACAAGGATATTCTGCATCAACACTTTTAAAACCTTTCATAATCCTTCAGCTTACTGCATCAAGTCTAGAGCTATTCCAGGTATTCCCCTCATGAATAGAAAATTAGTTATAACTCGATTAACCAATAACATGATGAAAGCAGTTTCTAATGGTTTATGACACAGTTTAGTGGTTTTAGGGACATCCGGAATCTCTGACTTTGAAAAAAATGTATACTTCTTAACCATCAGCTAACATTTAAAACCAATGTCCTCATTTAATTCAGTTTGCCTTTCATTATTGTTACAGTGTAATGAAGGATGTCCGACTCCGTTCCAACAATCTCACTGCTGTAGAGAAACGCATATTGAAACACACATCCCTTCTTTTACCAGTTAATAATTTTTTTTTAATAAGCATTGTAATGCACATAAAGACTTTCGCATGATGGTTACACTTGAGCATGCAATGTGAATGGAAAAAGCAAAAGTTTCCATAATCAATTGACTTCAGATAAACAGCTGGTCACTCACTTCAAAGATCTCCAGGCATCAGAGATTGAGACACAAACCTTTTAAAAAAATCTAATTGTTTATTATTTAAAGAACAAACTAAACAAAAAAATAAAATAAGATGTATGCTCAAGTGATCTGACATAATAAAATCTCACGTCACTGGTGTGCCTGGGCTGTTGCAGAACTGAATTAATACTCAATTTATTTGACCTAAACTTAAAATAGCTTGACTCAGCACTTAACTAACTGTTTATTCATTAAATAAACCAAAATAGCTTGTGCTGTTGCTTATATAATGCACTTTAGCAAACATAAATTATATTATCAAGATTTCTGCAAAGAAGTACACATGCAAGGACTACATTTACATTTATGCATTTGGCAGACGCTTTTGTCCAAAGCGACTTACATTAGGGGAGAGACAATATGCAATTTATTAGTTATATGGGTGTGCTGAAGGAGGACATGAAGGTAATTGGTGCAAGAGTAGAGGATACTGAGGCCAGAGTTAGGTGGAAACAAATGATTTGCTGTGGCGACCCCTAAACTGGGAACAGCCGAAAGAAGAAGAGACAATATGCAATCTATTACACCGTCAAAGTCTATCTCAGCTTCTCATAATAGAAATTGTATCAACTGATCAATAAACCTAAGCAGTGAGGAAGTAGAGGAAGAAAATAAAGACAGAGGAGGGGAAAAAAGAAGGTATTTTATTTTATAGTAGGTGTTCCCTGAAGAGAAGAGTTTTCAGTTGCTTTTTGAAAGCTGTTAGTGTTGCTGCTTTCCTGACTGGATCAGGGAGTTTGTTCCACCATCCAGGGACAGTGAAAGAGAAGGTTCTGCTGAGAGATCTTCTGCCCTTGTGGGATGGAACTGCAAGTCGCTGTTCCTTCTCTGAGCGCAGGCTTCTGGAAGGCATGTAGGAGTGTATGAGCTCATGGAGGTAAAGAGGGGCTGATCTGGAGATAGTTTTGTATGCCAGCGTTAGCGACTACACCTGGTCAACATTGTTTTTTTTTTTTGTGAACGAGTTCATTTGACAGACCAGGCTTTTTCTTTAGCTGGCTGCAGGGGAGACAGACAGCGTGCAGGGTTCAGAGGACATGACACACCAGCTTCACTGAATAGTATTCAGTAAATAATTGGCTGCTTCCAATAAGAAAGAGAATGATATTTGGTTTTTCTCATTTCATGATAGTTGTTTCTGTTCACATGGGTTCAATTTGGTTTAGTTTTTATTTCCAGTGAATATTTTGTTTGCTTCCTGTTTTTATTTTTTTTCACCCTCACTCCAGGGGTGTCGATATAGTTTCTCGAAGGCCGCAGCCCTTGCTGGTTTTCATTACAACCCTATTTCAAGTGACACACGAGTATCATTAAACAAGCCAAGAGGAGATTAATTTGAGGAATCAGGTGTGTTTAGTTAAGGTTAGGTCAACTATGTAGCGCTGTGGCCATCCGCGAATTTAGTTGGACATCTGTGACTTGATCGGTTTGCAGGCCTGCTGACAAGAATATTTATTTGTTGTGCTTCCATTAAAACCATTGAAATCCAGTCCAAGTTTAACATGTTTGCAGAAATTTGGTACAAGTTCCTTTATATGTAAAAAAAAAGTTATTTTTATTTACACCTAACAAACCTGATCAGATTTGAGAACGGGAGGGCAAAAAAAAATCATTTTTGTCTTATAATAATGTGTTTTTCTGGATTTTAGCTAACTGGCAACCAAATAAAAATTAGCCATTCATAAAAGGTGATTTGTTTACTTGAAATGTAACGTGTGAAAAATACTTCCATGAAAATTCGTAAACTTTTTGGGATAACGGCTACATTTGCAAAGCCAATGTTACTATCCTTGCGTTTGCTCATGGTTTCAGATATGAACAGACTGGTAACCAGGACCTGGCTGAAGCCCTGTCCCGCTGGGTGTTTAAAGAGGCTGGTGTTCTCAGGGTTGGAGCTGTTACCCATCATCCTGTTGGAGAGAGCACGCCCCCTGCTGCCTACACAATCACTGATCTTGTGGTGAGCTGTGCTTTCTTATCGTTAGGAGATTGATTGTTAATATGATGATAAACTTGTTTCTCACATTGGCTGCATTTCCACAATAGGAGTACAGCATTGTGATTGAGATGCTGTCTGGTGGAAAATGGGTTCCCTTTAATGGGGACGACATTCAGCTGGAGTTTGTCAGAATTGATCCATTTGTTCGGACCTACCTCAAAAAGAAAGGTATAATAGTTATATTTAACTCTGGTCTTTCAGGCATCAGTACACAGTTCATTCTTAGTCACTTTAGTGTCACGCCAATGATATTGTTAAGCTATCTGTAGTAAAGATGTTGTTTTAACGATGACAAAATATTGTGCAGGTGAAAAGTACAGTGTGCAGTTCAAGCTTCCAGATGTATATGGAGTGTTTCAGTTCAAAGTTGACTACAACAGACTTGGCTACACACACCTGTACTCTTCAACCCAGGTGAGATTTGTGAGATTAACCTTGAAGTAATCAAGAGATGCAGTTTTATTTATTGGTTGGTTTGTGATTCCACAGGTTTCTGTCCGACCTCTTCAGCACACCCAGTATGAGCGTTTCATCCCCTCTGCTTTTCCATATTACGCCAGTGCCTTTTCTATGATGGCTGGACTGTTTGTCTTCAGTGTTGTTTTTCTTCATATGAGAGAAAAAGAAAAGTCTGAATAAAAGTGGTGATGTTAATATAACAGAAAAAGAAGAAAAACATTATGGCCCTTGATTAAAAGCTGTTGAGCAAATGTTTGGTGGTAGAAAATTTGAGCAGTAAAGTTGTTTTGTTTTTCTTAAGGTTATTTAATGTAAATGGGAAAACATACTATTGTTTATTTTTACAAAACATTTGGAACTGGCTTTATTATTCAACATGCACTGATGTTATGGCTTTTTGTAGGGCAAGCTTTTCATTCTCTGCCATTTGTAAAAAGAAAAATGGAGGCTGTTTGTATGGTTGACAGTTAAATGAACATTCCATCTCTAAACTATTGAGTGGTTCAGTGTGTTTATCAAACATGAATTTGATTAAAGTTGCCTGACGTTTGAGCTGAGACTTTTAATTTTTAGTTTATAATATGTTGCATGTTGTATAAAAGTTTGGTGAAATATATTGTAATGCTTAAGATGAGTTTGGTTAGACCAGGAATTCTTAAAAATCTGTCCTGGAGGATCACAGCTTTATTAACATAACCTGGCAGGTACCAAAATAAACCTACAGCACACATTAGATAGCATCTAAATACAAGATAGCATGACCAAATGTTTTGAGTTAAAGTTAGAATAACACGCTGCAAGACTGTGCCTCTAAAAAAAAGTTGATCTTGCTTTTACTAATTATACTAAAGTATGTTCATTTAAAAACTTTTGAATCGATATTTTTATTTAAAGATATAAATGAAGTAATTTCAATTTTTTTTGAAGGATTAAAAACACCAAGTGTGAAATGTTAGTTTATTTAGGTGTTGCTAAATCTATACATTGGAAGTCTTTTTCTGCATTGCATTTTCACACAATATTCAATTGTATTCAAAATACTAAAATATTTGCCTCTAAAACATTTATTTACATATCTGACAACAAAGACAAGTTGTAAGAAGACATTTTATACACTTGTTTCTTTAAAAGTCACAGATGTGAAACGGTTGGCCAATGACGTCTTATCTAACCGACATAATCTGTAGTTCTCGCAGCAACTTTGGTTCTGTAAAACAAACGTTTGCTTCAAAATCTATATATGTGGCGTTCCAAATGAATGCATGCATTTATTAATATTTTAAAGAACTGCAATGCGAGAATCTTATTATGCAACGAGGCGTAAACGTTCACAATGACTACAAAAGTACGTCATCACTGCGCGGCTCGAGGTGTGTGACCACAAACGAGAATCGAGAGCGCGCGTCAGCTGACATCCGCAGGGAGAGCAGAGACAAACATGGATCAACTCAAAGTCAAAGACAGGATCCTAGAAAACATCTCCCTCTCCGTTAAGAAGGTTAGTATCCCCACATGTGGAGCGAGGTACAATACTGAACTCCTTTGGTTGCTTGTTCGGAGTCTTTTTGTCAGTGTATTGACAAAATAGTGGGGCCTCCCTTTCTCCCGCGGTATAAACATAACGTGATGTAGACAAGCGCCGAGACGTCTTAAGTTAACATCAAATGCTTTCTTGAAGGAATATGTTTAATTCGAAAATGTTCCAAGTGAATGCTAATGTGTTGGATTTATGAATGCTTTGCGACTGTAGTGTATGTACTTCTTGTTTAATAGAGAGAAGTGAGTCAAGCTATTTTAAGTTTAGGTCAAGTAAATTGAGTATTAATTCAGTTCTGCAGCAGCCCAGACACACCAGTGACGTGAGATTTTATTATGTCAGATCACTTGAGCTTAATTCTTATTTTATTTTTATTTTAAGTTTGTTTTCTAAATAATAAACGATTAGAATTTTTAAAAAGGTTTGTGTCTCAATCTCTGATGCCTGGAGATCTTTGAAATGATTGCCGGAGCTATTAATCAAGCAAAGCATAATCAATACCTACTTGCATACATTCTAATCTCATGGTCAGTTTTTATGTACTTTATTTAACATAATTTTATATACAAGACGTCTTTTTGCCTTTTATTGACATTTTGGATAAAAAATTCTATCACAAATATGGAACGTTTTTTATTTTCAATCTTTAGTTTATCCTTAGGAACTTTTGAAGGTTGTTTTTGAGACATTATATACAAACATATTTTCCATTACCATCTTTTTTTGTGGCCATTTTATAGTTTTACATTACATTTAACATTACAAAAACAAAAAAAACCTTATACAAACAGGGGAAGAGAAAAGATGTCCATGCGTCTTCCATGCAATCATTTTATGTTACACATATATTAGACTATCAAGCTAGATGTTGGGCTCCAGAGGGGTTATAGAGGGGGATTCAAAAAGAATACTACAACTTAAGAACTCTGCAAAGAAGAAAAGGAGAGCTAAGCTCTTTGTTGTCAATTTAAGGAAGCTCTGAGGAAGGATCATTTTAACCAAGGTTTCATCAGGTTTCTTTGATTAAATACAGATTTTCAAAGTAGTGATATTAATTTTGAGTCACCTAGTATATCTCAGCCAATCAGGCCACAGGTTGTGTTTTTAAACTCCTAAAGTTATCGTAAACATTAAACTAAAGTTGGATACATTTGTCTTTACACAAGGTAATCAGTCAAGCATTGTATTTATGCTACACATTTTTGCAGGTGTTTAAGAGCTTCACAATAAGAGGATTAAAGTAGATTTGGCATAGCTTAAAGTAAAATGCATATTGGATACTTATATGGGGTAAGAATAAAATTACAATACACAGTTAACTTTAGGAACATTTAATCACCTCATAATCATACGGGCTGTTGGAGTTGAAGATGGGTTGAAATGCAGGTCTTTGATAGCAAAAGCGTGTATGTGAACGATAGAGATGCCACTTTTTTGTAATTGTCTGTCTTCTGTGGTGAAGGGTTATAAACATTGGTGGCTTGAACACCTTGTCTTATATAAGCCTTTAGCTAATCAGCGGCTTGGCATTAGTTCTTTCCCATGGATTTCTCAAGGATTTTCACAATTAAAATGCAGCTTGAAGGAATGCATCAAAGAGTGAAATCTGGAAGGAAAAAAACCCTCTCTCAGGTGTTCATTCAGAATAAGTCATTGATTGGAATGCTCTTCAGAACCGCTCATCACATTTGGATTTTCTGTCCAGCACTCTGCGTTTAACATGCTGGAACATTTTTTCTGCAGTTGCAGAGCTACTTTGCTGCTTGTGAAGATGAGACACCCGCCATCAGGAACCACGATCGGGTTCTTCAGCGTTTGTGTGAACACTTGGATCATGCTTTGCTTTACGGGTTCGACAAACTTCCGAATTGTCTTCAAAACAGAAAGAGGTTTTTAAAACAGGCTTTTAATTGTCTGTTCTTGTAGGCTGCAGGACATCTCATCAGGTTACTGGGTCCTCGTGTTACACTTCACACGACGAGAGGCTGTGCGACAAATTGATGATCTCCAACACATAGCTACTAATCTCGGCAGAAGTAAGGCTATTTCTTTGTTTACAATAAACAAGGTAAACATGTGTAAAATGTGCAATCTGCAGTACTATACAAAAGGTAAGGGTAAAGGCCCTTGAACAGTAAGTGTGATATATATTACTAATAATATTGTTTGAAAAAATATCTGTTATTTTTTCAAATGAATGATTTTAGACGAAAAAAACATGCATTATTTATTTTATTCGCTCCTGGGTCAATTTTTCAGGTTTGTCAGCACTGTGACACTTCGTAATGCAGCTCGATTTTATTTTCCTCAGCATCCAACATGACAAACCATTAGATCAGCATTGTTGCTGAGAATAGCATTCTTGTCCTTTGTATTTTTTAACTATTTGGCATGTGAGAATATTTTCTGCATAATGTCGGTGAGCATTTAGATGATTAAAAGTGAGAGTGAGTAAAGAAAACCATGAAGAGCTTTGTTAATAAATATTAAACCTCCTCTGGTGTGCTTGGGAATGAAACTACTGAACACTTAAGGCACACAGATAGTTTGGTTCTGGGTCAATCAGGTCTCTGAAGCTCCTCTGCCTCTTCAGACCAGGTGTCGGAGACCCCAACAGCTCCTCAAACTCTCAGACGTTGTGAAACACGTTAGGTTCAGAGCTGACAGGGCTTCAGCTCCCGCACCAATCGAGGAGTTGGGGAGTGATCCAGCCAGAATATTTGAATTTGAATAGATCAATGTCAACCTTAGATTTTTTTTAGCTAAGGCTCGTCTTTTGGCCTGCTTTCAGTCTTTAAACAAAAGTGTGTTGGGGTATTTAAATGCATTACTAAAGTTTTTTTTTTCAGATTGCAGTACTAGTTTTGGCCTCAATCTTGCCTACTGGTCCTTTAATTGCTTTAATATAATCAGAAGTGTCAGAAAGTCTAATCAACACATCACCAAAATGGACAGTCACCAGAAAACATGAGGGATTCCAATCATCGTTTTAGCATATTATATCAGATTTTAAAAGTTTAAAGACATCAACATGATCTTATCTTGAGTTTAAGAGTTGTTTTTGGAGACTTGTATTTAAAGTAATTTTATTGTAATTATCCTCTTGTATCTAACTTTTTATTAAAAGCTAAATGAATCCTAAAAGTGCAATAAATGTCAGCTAGCATCACACTACCATCATCAAGGTCATGCGCCTGCTGATATAATTATTGTATCTTTAGCGCCAGCCATTTATCAATTATCTGTGACCCTTTTAAACTGGTTAGAAAGGATCAAAAGGATACATTACATTGTTTGATCTCTGTATTTGACTCTAGGAGACCCTAACCCAGGGGTGGGCAAAGTCAATCCTGTAGCGTAGTGCTGCAGTCAAGGAGGTCTAATGCACAAACCAGTATGTCCAGACAAACCCCGCTGATTTAGTGCTATCATGTGTTTAATGAGGGTTTTAACTAAACTGTTCAGTGCTGTGGCCCTCTGTGAACAACTTTGCCCACCTTTGTGATAGCTGTTACTGAGCTGCTGCAAAAGGAGGTGGGGAAAGTTCTTGATGGCGTGACCCTGTGTAAACTTTGTATTCTATGTCACTAAAACAAGTGCTCCTTTGAGTCTACAGGTCGTGCCTGGCTCTACTTGGCACTTAATGAAAGTTCATTAGAAAGCTACCTCCGGCTTTTTCACGAGAATCAAGGGTTGCTCCAGAAGTACTATTACAAGTGAGTGACTTCATTGCAGGTTGGATGTTGGCTCTCCAGTGTTTTAGGATCAGTATCTTTCTTGTGTTTTTAGCAACTTTGTTTTTAACAATATTTCTTTTACAGAAATGCGTTGGTTTGCAGCGATGACCATCTCGCACTGTTTCTTACACTTGTCTCTGGCCTGGAGTTCATCCGCTTTGACCTTGAGCTGGTAAGGTTCTTCATTGATCATGCTTGTATAGCTGCACAACTTGTTTCTTGTATAGAAAACACAACTTTCATTAAACACACCTGATCACACTTAAGTGCCTTTTGATTTGGAACTTGTTGGAACAGGCACTCCCAAGTGTTTTCACTAATCTGGTACTCTGGGTAATGCCGTCAAACCAATTAAATGCAACTGTTTAGATTTAGAGAGAGAGATTTATGTTTTTTTTATGATCACTGTTATCACTAAAAAGAACTTGACAGTCCACACTGGAAGAGTCTGTGGTTAAAAACGGACAGATTTTTAGTCATGGCTCAAAATTGTGAGCTTGTTTATAAAAATGTTGTCTGTGTCATTGGAAATAAATTATTGTTTTTTAATTGTTGCTGTATTAAGATGACCATAATCAAAGCAAATAAAAAAAAAAAACAAGTGAAAGCAACTCTAAAATTTCGTGCGAATATAAACATTAAAAAAGATTAACTATAAACAATTTTTTGTTTATTTATAAATAAATGTATAAATATATAATTATAAAAATGTGTAGCTCCTTTTGAATCCTCCAAGTTGTTGAAAATGATTAAAGTAAAAAAAAAATCAAGTCCATTTTATATGTAGATGAACTCTGCGTTTACATGTATAATATATTTTGCAGTAAATAATATATAATCCACGTATAGCTGATTTAAAACTATGATTACAATTTATCTGCCATTCCACTATAACTTATTTTTCAGCTAAGTGAGAATTTCAGAAAATTAGCAACCAAACTTTTCCATCCTGTCTGCATTTAAGGGTCTTCACTCTAATAAACCCTAGACTAAAAAAAAAAGAATACAGAATTGAATATTCATATTGTAAATAACATATTTTCCTCATGTTGTTTTCTGTTCCATTATTGTCAGGATGTGCCATACCTGGATGTAGCTCCTTACATGCCAGAATACTACAAGCCTCACAATCTCTTGGATTTTGAGGAAAGGTTGCCAAGCTCTGACAGTTTGTCATTACACTCCTTCACTTCCCTCACATCTACTAACCTCGAGTGGGACGACAGTGCCATCGCCCCATCCAGTGAAGGTACAGTAGCTCATAGGCTTCACTTCTAGTATCATTCTCAGTGCATTTGGAAACAGTCTGTTCTTTTGTTCAGAAAGAAATAGATTTACATTTCATCATGTCACATTTATCAATCAGAGATGCAGCTCATTAGATCTGTTTTCTCAGTTCTCAGTCTTTGTTTCAGTTCCTCATGTGCCAAGCTTCATGTTCACTTTGTTTTTCATCATTCTCTCCTGTCCATTCATGAGTGTTGTGTCTCATTTTTTAGATTATGATTTTGGTGACATCTTCCCTGTGTTGCAGTCATTGCCCAGTGCAGACTGGGAAGGTGGGACATGGTCATTTCCCCCTCCCCAACCTTAATATTTGCAACCCATCCCAAGATTTCGAATCAAATGTACTAACAACCATTTTGCATGGCCATTCTCTCATTGCATGTTTGTTTAATTTGTGTGACAGCAGTGTATAGATTTTTAGAAAGGAAGTGTTGCTGAACTCAATTTGAAATAGGTCTAACCATTCCAGACGAAAGGTTTGTAGTGATACTAAAACATACACAATGCCTGAGTCAGCTGAAACTCGCCGTGTCTCTTTTGGGCTTTCCTTTTCTGCCACTGCACCTGTGTAACTGTGGCAGCTGGCTTTCTTGCTTGCTGCTTGAATGTTAACAGACTGCTTCTAAATATTTAAACTCTAAAGCCAGCAATAACCTAATGGTTGTACAAATGTTCTTTCTCTAAAAACATATGCAAATCTTTGGAACTTGTTTGCTGGAGCTTTAACTTTTTAGAAGTTTTATATGGTAGCTGAATGTAATTAAGCAGATGAAAAATGTTATTGCACATACAGCCTCTTTGTGTTGTCAATAGTCAACATAGTTTTCCTTATTTGTTTGAGTAAGGATGTATGAAAGAGGATGTATTTATGACTTCCAAGAAGTCTTAGTTGATTTCTCTTTGATCTTGTTTTCTTTTAGAGGGAGACTTGACTGATCCGGTCAGTGGACCCCGCTCTTCAGGATCAGACCCTCAGACTATTATCACTGAGTGCATTGTAGTGAAGCCTGCAGGCATTATCAAGACTACACCTCTGTCTCAAAGTCCATCCCTTAGGCTTAATCCCTTCAATGAGGACTCGGACACAAACACGTCTGCTGACGTCACCCCAGTGCACATGGCCAGCCGTCATGCTTCAACAGGAGAAGATGTGGAGGTTACCAACTCAGAGCTTGAGGTCATAAGGTGGGTGATGAGGAGGTCATAAGGTAAGCCTTAAATCACGGGTTTTAAGGGGCAGCAGGTTTTTGTCTTTTAAGAGACACACCAGTAGCTTCAACCCATCTCAGTGGAGCTTAATCAGTGGATTGAGGTTGTTCCGTTAAGGTTGGAGCAAAACTATGCAGGGCTGCGCCCCTCCAGGAATCCAGTTTGAGACCTTTGATTTAAATGGAATGTAGTGTGTAGTTTCTAATGATGAAACTCTGGAGTTTAGGTTTTCGTCAGATTTTCTTCATTGTATTGTGGAATAAAAATTGTGGCTTTAAATGAAAATGTACAAATTAAATGACAGTGAGCTTATTTTATCGAGTTTCATCCTTCAATTCTAGGCGGTTCACTACTAGGCGCCTATTTAATTTTGTTTGTTACTTCTTGTTGGTCATGCGCCAAAATTTATATTTGTGGCTGAGCTGAATAATAATTAAAATTATTGGCTGAATAGTAACCACCGAAGACGGAATGTGATTTTTTATTTATTCTTTGTGATATTTGGCAGAATATGTTCAGCGGCTGAAAAATTGTTGCATCCCTATCATTCGTATTCCTTTAAAGCCTGTTTGTATGTATTTTATTCTATAGAAAGTTATGTCGACACTGTTAGCAGACAATTAATGCAGTGGATTCTCTAACACAAGGCTCTAAAAAAGCAAATATTGATTTGCTTTGTGCATTTATCTGTCAAGTCCTTTATTTAAACAAATGAGTTTTCTTTTGATTTGTTGGTCTATCATGGCTTCATGATAAATGCTTTTAACAGGAAAGTGTGGAATGTAGAGGATACTCAACGCAACTGACTTCGGGCTAAAATTAAAAGGGGTGTTGTGTCAAGTTCTTTTTGTTGTTATTGGAAAATTCCATTACTTCCCTGATCCCATCATAGTGGGCATGTTTTTGTCATTCATTAACACATGCACAACCACATTGTACCCCTATAGTCACTGACCATGTGAACATTGGTGCCCTGCTTGAAGTTGTGACCTTTTTTGAATAATACATAAAGCTTTTTAATTCCTTGTAAAATGTTTTCATTTTCCATATAGTGTGTCTATAGTTGCAAGATTTTCTTTTATTGATGTTCAAGTAAAATGGATTATATCCTAAGCAGAGATTGTTAAATAGAATCTATATTCATACACAAAATAAATAACTATTTGTATTAATTGGATTACCAAACTGTGTAACATTCCTGCTTTTTTCAACAGAATGGGACGACGGAGAAAACCTGGTAAGAAGCGAAGAGGAAGGGGGTCGGTTGACTCTGTGAGCAGTGAGCAGAATGTCCTCTCTTCAGAAGTGACTGATGCCAGTGAGGAATGTCTTCAGATTGTTGTAGAGAGAGACTCACTAGTAGAGGACCTTCATCTTAAAAGTCAAGGTTTTCTAGAGAGACCCGAGTCCATGAGGAACGGGAGATGTGGTGAAGATGAAGAGCTAGAGACGAGACTGAGGCTTCCTGAAATGACTGACACCTCTATGGACAATGTTGGACAACCAATACGTGACGTTGTGGACCAGCTTAATGAACCTTTGGATGCGGAAAGCTGGCTACGACGTGAAGGAAAGGATGCTGTGGGTGAAGTATGCACCAGTCGTAAAGCATCTCCTAATCAGCGTCCCTTTCGAGAGGACTCTGGGGGGGAACCCCCCGACCCAATCGGCGATGGTTTTCTCCAGGCCCCTCTGCCACCTGCAGATTTCTACTGCTTTACCTCTCAGAGTCCAGAGCCTGCTGCCTCAGGTGGTGGGTACCATGACTTTGCAGGGAATGGCGAGCCACAGGATGCTCCTGTTGGCATTGAAGATGAGGGAGAAGCAGAGACGGCAGCTGAAGGGCAGGAACCCTCCGCCCCCCTAGAGACACTAGATCAGGAAGAGCTGAATAAAGAAGTGCATCGAATAGAAGAGGATGAGAAAGATGGAGATGTGCAAAGCTCCCATTCTGCTGAGTTCAAGTTAGTTAGATTATTGAACTTTTAATGGCTCTAAATAGGTCACAATATGGGTTTTTCATTGAAGTTTTGTTTGTTTGTTTTTTGCAGAGTGGATAATAATCACTTGCTGCTGCTCATGATTCACGTGTTCAGAGAGAACGAAGAGCAGCTTTTTAAGGTGAAACTTCTTTCATTTAAACGCTATCCATAATATGTGAATAGGGGGTTCTAGTGTCTTTCTTGGAGAGCAGCAGCACTGCAGATTTTATTATGCTTGAGATGACCTTTAGAATCTGAGCTTTTCACAGAAATGTGCTTCCCCATCTAATCAGTTTGCTCTAAACAAGTGCACTAGATACATTTTCCAGAGGAAAGCCTCAATAGAAAAAATATCAGCACACAAGTCTTTTACAAACACTCGAACAGATCAGAGATTCTGATGGTTTTCAAGTTTTCTACTCACATTGGGGATGTAATGGCGAGCTAAGGAGTCTTGGCTAGCATTGTACTGCTGAGAAGCTGCTGTGTATTAGTTTTCTGAAAGAAGTGGAAACCACTGAGGGAGTCTTCTTTGAAGGAGAGGAGAATGGTAACTGAACCCCATCCTCCATCCACGTGCCTGTTTTGTGCAGAGTTTTGGTAGCAGGAGAAATCTGTAGTTTTTGTTTACTTCAGCGTAGTACTTGCAGTTTATCTGGAATTAAATTTGCTTACAGACAGAGATTAGTCAACTGGACATTTCAGTTATTTTCTGTTATTTTTAAAATACATGAGAATATCCTATTACCAGCAGTAGAGAGTCTCTGAATAAACACTATCTGTGTTCTGATGGGGATTCTGATGAATAGAAGAGATTTGATTAATATTGTTGTGTGTTAGTGTTGTTTAAATAGAATATCAGAAACATTCTCAAAAGATGAAAATGACAGGGTGAATCTTTTTTTTTTTTTTCATTTGGAACTCTCCAAAAATGTGTGGTGGCCTTAAAGGCCAAATTTTGTTGGTCAATGCAACATTTTTTAAGTTAATACAGAGCGATATTGATTGGAATTATTAATATTTTCTATATATTTCTATATACTTATTTCTATAATAAGTGACCTAGGTTTGTCATCATCAGCCGCTTTTTTTCTGAAACAAATTCCTGCAGTTTTTTTACTCTCACGTCTTACCATTTACAATGATGAGTTTCTGATTGAATTTGAACCACTTGCTATTGCTTGAATGTGAAACCATTTGTGTACCTGTTTGCAGATGGTAAGGATGAGCACTGGCCACATGGAAGGAGACCTGCAGCCTCTGTTTCTGCTGTTGACAGACTGTTTCATTTACCTCTTACGGAAAGGTCAGCAAGAAAGGGCATGGAGACATCTGCAGAAAGTGTTTATTTATTGTTATATTCCTTTGATTTTCAGGGGCAGCAGAGAAACCTTACAGTGTCGAGGAGGCAGTATCGTACAATGAGCTGGACTACATCTCAGTGAGTACGCCCTCTGAACCTTATATTTGATGACTGTAAATAATCACCTCCGATAATCGTCTTTTTCTGCCTTAGGTTGGGCTTCACCAGCAGACCATCACTCTGGTCTGCACCAACAGAAGACGGCAGTTCTTGCTGGACACTGCAGACTCTACTTTGACAGTGTGAGTTTAAAGTTGAATCCTGTACCCTTAGGTGAGGAAGCTTGTGTTTGAACAAATCTTGTCATTCTGTCCTCAGCTGGATTCTGGGTGTGCTGCAGATGGCTTTGGAGAAAGGCTGTAGGGAGCCTCCCTTCCCCTGTATTCTCACTGATGCCACCATGGAGAAACTATCGCTGTCTAAATTTGCTTGCCAGGAGACACACTGTGAGGTACAAAAAGTTTAATAATTTATTAGTTTAAAATCAGTTTAAAATCAAATAATTCTTAAGGATTCCATCCTAGTCTTTTTCTTTTCTTTCCTTTTTAAGCACATTTCTCAGACTTTACAAGCTGCTTAGGAAACTTTCATAAAGTATGTATGCAAGACACAGAGTATTTCATATGTAAGTTTGTAAGTACAACAGTATAATACAAAAATATTTTAATTGACATTTCAAGGGCTGGAATCGGAAATTAGATTCTTATCCTTTTTTTCTGTTATCAAAGCAGAAAGAAAAGTAATTTGAAGTTTTTTGTTTAATTAAAAACCATGATATTAATTAATTTAGGTGGCAATTATTTCTTATATGTTGAGGATGCACATAGGCAATACATCACTTAAATTCTAGTAGTTCACTAAGTTATTGAGAAAACAGTTAATTTTGAGCGATTAAATTGATTGATTGATTGTTCATGTTCTAAACGCCATCTTTAAGTTAAAGACTTAAGTTATGTGCCACATAACTCACACATACCAGACCAACCATGCTTTATATCTACTTGTATTAGACTGATTATTTTAGTTTAGAAAGAAAAATGATAATTAATTATTTTTGTTATTAATTAGTGGGTTTTCCTGAATTAATTTTTAGAAAGATATACTCTCATAGCTGGTGAAGCTTGTTTTAATATAGAAAGTGTAGAATTAATCTTAATAGACTGGGTGAAAAAGAAATAAAATGTTTAAACCTAACAAATGATTGCTGATGAATGCAAAGATCTAAAACTAGCAAAATCGAACAATGTTTAGCTTCACAGATTTAGAATCCTAAAAAGCTGCTGGAAAGAAAATATTTAAAAAAACTATTGCTTCTAAACTTGCTTGTAACTGTTTTTCTGTAGATGTCTGAGATGAGCATTCGTCATTATTCCCTGGTTCACTGGGAAGACCCCATGGATCTCCCAGTGGCTTCCCCCATCTCACCTTCTGGCTCCAGAGGATCCAGCAACACAAAAGAGGGGCAGCTCCTGTACCGGGCCGGCAGCTCTTATTTGGGAAAAGAAGTGTGGAAAAGCTGTTACTTAGTTCTTTGGTAAAAAAAAAAACAAAACAAACATTTGGCTGCGCTTGCTACCATTATTCAGCTAGTGGTTTATGTACCTTGAATGTATGTTCTGTTCACATGGCAGCAATGGCATTCTGTATCAGTATGCAGAGAGAACAGATGTTACCCCTTTAATGTCTATTACTATGGGGTGAGTTTTGACCTCTGCATATAGTATACGTTCCCTTTCTCTATAAAAACCTTGTCTCTTAACCCTCATTGGTTTGTGCTTCTGCTTCAGGGGAGGGCACTGTGGAGGCTGCCGGCGCTCGAACAGTACTGAGAAGCCTCATGCCTTTCAAGTGATACTGATGGAAAGTCCTCCATTAGAGCTCAGTGCTGAAAATGAACAGGAAATGGCAGAGTGGATGCAGTTGCTTTGCCAGTCGGTTTCCAAAGGGGTGAGATGTTGTTAAATCTACTTGATCGATCATAAATAACATACAACATAAATAAGACCTGGATTCTGACCAATTTAAGTTGTTTTGGATTTTAGAAGTCAAAGACTTGATCATGACGGTTTTTTTTAAACAGAGAAATAGCTCCAATATTAGCTTTGCATTTAAGAGTTAAAACAATACGAGACAACTTTTACGTTGGCTACGCCTCTGGCTAGGTTGGAACTGAGGGTGTAGGGGTAACTTATCAGAGTGTATGCCGAGTGTCTGTGGGTCCTTAAAGAGTTTTAAATCCACTTAAAATAGATCTTTAATGGTAGCGTAACTGCAAAAGGCTGCCAACTAATTTGAAGTGCTTTCAAATGACACTCAGAGTCCCCCGCTGTGGCCCATATCACTTAGATTTCTCTGACATATTTGTTGTTTTAGTGCAGGAGGGAGGTCATAATGACATCTCCAAAATACTCCTAAACATTATGTTAATGACATATTCTCGCTGCAAATAGCAAAATATTTAAAAATAGCTAAATATAATCGGAACTTTCAGTAATTGTATTTACATAAAATTATTTGGTTATGAAAAAATATAAGAGAATAAAAAAGAAAGATGGCAGGATGCCTGAATTATGTGAATGGACATATAAAAAAAAATATTTTTGGTTAATAATTTTAAACAAACATTGGATATTCCTAGGTGGTTTTGATTATGACCTGCTTCCATAATTTATCACATGTTGGTCTTAAATTTGAGACATTTTTAGGGCTTTATAATAGTTCTCAGATTAAGTAGCTACCGTTATATATAATTATTGCCTTGTATGGGTAAAACATTTTTTCTTCGTAGTCATTTTTACGTGTGCACAAGTTTTTATGAGTTTGTCGCAGTATGCCTACATTTATGCATTTACATTAATGTCCTACATTTAGTGAAGAGTCTGTCTCCAAATAAGAACCAGTCTCTCTTGACGAGGTTATTTCTCAAGTGTCTTTATTCACAAACCTTTGCAGTAGAAAGTGATGCGCGCTCATATAATGTGTTCCTGCAGATGTTAAACAGTTTTGTGTTTGTCTTTCAGATTATTCCGCAGGGAGTTTCTCCCACCCCCTGTATTCCATGTTGCCTTGTTCTGACAGACAGGAAGTTACTCACATGTCATCAGGATTGTCAGACGGGTTTTTTCCGTTCTCTAGGAGGAGCCGAGTTAAATGATGTTACAGCTGTTTGCTTGGAAGAAGACAAGGAATACTGTGTCATTGTAAGCCTTGGAGATAGTCCTGAACTAAAGTTTTTTTTAAACACTTTAGTGGTTTTTAATGTTTTTTTGCATGCAGGCTTGCTAAATGAAAAGCTTTTATATAAATTATTAATACATTTTCTTTTTTTAACTCTAGGAGTTTACAGAAGACCATGCCCAGTTCCTTCCACCCTGGGTTTTGTATTTTAGCGGATGTGAGGAGCGAGACCGGCTTATAAGAGAGCTAAACCAAGCTTGGGGTGATGTTTATCAGGTGAGAAAAATGCTTTCCTAGCTGAATGCCCATTCTGGTGCAAAAAAGCTTTCTCTTTCAATTTGGAAAGTTTTAGTTTTTTATAAAAAAGTCCCTGATCTTTAAAACATTTAACATGTGTTGTATATAAACTACATGTATTATTTAATCACAGCTAATAAATCATGATTTAAAAAAAACCCTATAAATATCCAAACATACTTTAACACATGTTAAATGCACAATTAGTACATTTGTCAAAATTTGTAAATATGTACTATTTCCAATAAAAATTATATGCCCAAATATGCTCTCATGATAATATATGTAATAAATATTTGCTGTTACATACACACACTTTTTGGTAAATAAATTAAAATTTTGATTAACTTTTGATAAGATTGTGCTTTCTTTATGTAAATAATGGTTGACCTTGTTTGTTTGTGAGTATTTTCTATATACAATTTTGTTTATTTGAATGTTTTGTGCATAAACTTCAACTGAATGCATCACAAATAGCTCATTTTGAGATGGTGGTGTTCATAAACATTTAAACCTCACCTGACACATATTGCATTATCAAAGATATCATTATCACAATAAAAACAGTTGAATATATAGCTTTGACATTTTCCCATTCGTAACTCAAAATTATGCTTTTGTTGCCATGATGGTCTTGGGGCATGTTATGCACGGAAGGTTTTTTGTTATGCTATTCCTAATTTCTATTAGTAAAACTGAAGCAATGGTCTTAATCCCAATGTCTCTTTTTGTCCAGGTGAGTCTACCTCGCAAGCCTGTGTCTGACCCATCATTGAAGAAGAGGTGTGTGGAGGCACTGGAGCTGATGAAGAGTGCCTGGCAGAGGAGCGACAGCTTACACAGAGGCCGGTCTGAGAGAGAACCCTGGTGCTGATGACCGCTCACGTATGTGGACTAGAGTTCACTTTTGGATGGCTCACCAGAGAGCTTCTCAGACTAAGAACAGCGTGAGCTCATTCACTGTCGCAGCCTCATAAATGAAGCCTGACATGATTTACTCTGGCCTTGCACAAATATTTAAGGAGCTGAAATGAAGGCTTAGGCTTTGACTTGTGGAAGTCTGCACCCAGAAGTGAAGTCTGGGATGTAGCTATTTGAACTATACTGAGTTGAACTAACAACCTTTCTAAGTAAGCTTCATGTATAAAGTGCATAAATACTGTACATGACTTTATTATAAACGGTACGAATGGCTTTGTGTTTGCTTGTTATCAGTTATGTTTATATCGCACATATTTAATAGCTACTTTAATATATTATTAAACAGAATGCATGAGATTCGAATATTGGAGGAGTTGTGGGAATGGTATATCTTTAACAGACCTTTAAAAATAAATCGAATTTAAGTCTTTAACAGTTCAAGATGTAGGTTAGAACATTTGGTACTGTTAGTGCATTTGAAGGAAAAACTATGAAAAACCATATTTAAACCTTAAATATGGCTCCCAACGTGGCTTTAAATTGAATTGCTGTTGCACACTCCATACCTCAATGTAGGGTGAGGAATTATTGCCTTTTTAACGTTGTCTTGTTCATCAGTTCTCTGTTATGAGTACTGTGGTTACAATCTGATTTGATGACCTGATGAGGTGTCAGCCAGATATTCATAGCTCTTTGTCAATCGGTGATGCTAGTAGTTCTAGCTTGTTTACACATGAATGCTGACTTGACATTAACAGAAATGCGTGCAAGAAATGGGATCTTATGAAGTTTAAATGTGTTACCAAAACTCGTACAGCCTGCCTGAAAGATTAAGAATGAGAAGCAGAAACAGGATTGCACAAGGCTCAAAGTTGCATGGTTGCATTGTTTATTTGCCACCAATTTAGTTACAGAATATCCAAGTTTTCTGAACTTTTCTGATCAGTTACTCTAAACTGGTTAAAAATCTAATTCACTCCCACATGCTAGTTCCACTGACACACTCACTGTAAAGTGGTTTTAGGAATGTTTGCAGATCTCTGTCCCATTTTGAGGAATGGAGGCAGAAACTCAGGTACGTGGAAGTTTGTTTTAGGAACCGTTATTTTGATGACAGCATTGCTGGGCAATGATGAAATACAGTTTTCAGTAATGGGTTAATGTGGTTTTATGCTTTATCTTGTGTTTTCATTTTTTCTAACCCAGTGGTTTTAATATTTTTTTTGAATGGAAACAATCTTCAGCAGTCAGCTGTGCTCTTTTAGAACTGGTATCTTTAATTACACTAAGTGCTGCATGTAAATTTTGTAAAAATGTGTAACTAATATCTTGTGTAAATAAACAGAATTTCACAGAGCGTTTGTATTTTTTATGACTAAACTTTGAAATTAGTAGATTGTGATTAATTTGCAGGACAAAGCCAGCCCCTTTTAAAACTGGTAAGTAGTCTAACATGAGTTTGAATATTGTAATAAAAAATAAGTTCACATCTGACAGATGCATTAGCTAGATTAAGTGCAAGATATCTTACACATTTCACCTTTGTTTTGCCTGTAAATATAATTCGGTGAATTTTTTAACACAATTCAAGCTCATTTTTATGTTCTCTAACTCATTTCTTCAGTCTTTTTTTTTAATGTAGTTAATTTATATGTACAATATATTTCGTCAAAAGTGTGTCTGCAGTCAGACATTACTTGTGTTCCATTTCTCACCCTTCTTCACCTTGCAGATGACAAACAGAAATAAGGTGCTGAATCCTCCACCTTTCTTTTCCTCTCTATTTCACTGCTCTCTCCACATTTCCAGTCAAAATATCTATGTGCCACTGTGTTAGGAGGATAGGAGCACAATACAATATGTTATGTGATACAGCCTTTCTATCCCTGTTGCATTAGAATAGACTTCGGTCGACACTGATCCAGAGGTCTAAAAATTCCTTCTAAATGGCTAATGTACAATTAAATTGTTGTTCCATTGATCAGTGAAGGACATAGATATACACAATGCATCTCAAGCCTGGAGCATTGTTCCTCCCTGAGTCAGCACATTTATTAATTGGGTTATTTCCCATTGCTCAGAGTGCTGCTTTTCCATTTAAGATTTTTTTTTTGTACACCAAAAGCTCCCGACTCTCCAGCAGAATAATCTGTAAAACATTTTATGGTATCTTTGGTCTGAGACATATTATCAACTTTCTTAAGTCAGCACTGGTTAATGTAATTAAAACTCAATTAAAAATTATTCTTTTTAGCAATATTCTTAAGTTTCTTGAGAATCAATACACTTTTTTGTAAATAATAAATAATAAACTTGACAAAATTGTATGATAACTTAATTACATGAATGTCTGGGAAGCAGGTTTAGCATTGCTACCTAATGCACACCATGTTTTCCGCTTTGAAAAATGAAGCAATGCTCAATGATTTCTTCTGATTGTGAATTGTTAGTTCTTGATTCAAGCTTGAGGTGATTGAAAGCAACACTAGACCGGTAATACATTGCATCTATTTTTGCCTCTTTCCTTGCTGAAGACGGAATGCAAAAGGCTCATAAGTCAGAAGAGTTACGGTAAGTGCCCTCTAGTGTGCTGAGGACAAATGCAGCAAGAGAGAAATGCTGCAGACCTACTTCTGCCTGTGTTTGTTCTCATCCAGTTATAGAAGCACTTAGTGCGTTTCCAAACTCCTCTCCCGCAGCTCTTCCACGAATGGAACGTACTTTCTTTTATCGCAAATGTAATTTATGTGCATAATTTATCGGGCACGGATGTTCACCAGCAGTGCTTGGATTTTAATGCTGAAGCTGTGTGCAGTCATCAGATGGATTCTAAAGCTCTGAAAGAGAATTTCAGCCATTTTCAACCCTTATGCTGAAAAGGAGGAACCTCGATGCGCCTCTGGACAGGGATGGTCTGCTGGATCTTGACTATAGCAGTGAAACTCAAGCACCAGACAGATATGGAAGTCTACAGAATGGGGGCTTCATCCCTCCCAGATATGTGAGTAGACTTGGTCTAGCATTTCTGAAACTTTGAGATTTACAGCTTATTAAATGACTGCTTCAGTTTTCTGGTTTATTTGAGATTAAATGCATCTAATTAACAAATGGCTCTCATATAGCATTTTTTAATAATAATAGTTGACATAATTTGAATAATTTATACATATAGTCGAATTTCAGTAAGTATCATATTGTCAGATAATTGGGGATTTTACTTCATCTTGTTTTTTGCAACTTGTTTTTGAACGGTCATCATTAAGAATTATAATTTCAATTTAGTTTGAGGATCTGCATCACACCTTGTAATCCATTATGCTGCTGTTGTCAAGAAAAACATTGACAGAAAATGTATAGTCGTTTGAAAGCAAAACATAGTACCAGTAAGTAGTTTAAGTACACTTACACAAAAAAGTGCTAGTGCAGGTGCTAATAATCACATAGTTTACATATTACATAATCACATAGTTACAGCTTGACTGTTCAAATTGAGCACAGTAACAAGACACAAGGTATTGAAGTTGGGTACAGATTTCAAAGCAGACTGGAGTTTCAAGATCTGTAAAGGTTACAAAAATCATTATACAGTTAAAATAAAAATTGTAAGATGACTTTTGAAGTACATTTGTGTTGATGGGTGAATTAAACTTATTGAACTTACTAAAACGGTTTCAGCATATGCACGTGTACCAATCTGTTGATCACAAGCGCTGATGAATTTGTTTATGCAAACTTAAAAAAAATGTCAAAACAGTTGAATTAAATTGTTTTTACATTTATATACCAAAACACTTTTACCATACCAGATCAAAAATATGAAGGCTTTCTTCAAATGTTCAAACAATTTCTGTCACCTTGAACAGATTGTGATATATCACACCATGCATGCACCAGTCATTTGTGTGTGACGCATTATGACTACCCGATCGGTCATGGAAAATTGATGAAATAGCAACCTCTAGTGGTGAAATCCTACACACTAAATCTTTAACTATATTCATGTTTTGCAAATAGTTACAGACTGCAGGCAATGACGAAGACAATGAGCCTGCTCTTGCTCACGCTGAGCATCCAGCCAGCCAACCCATTCAACACACAGGAAATTACTTCCGAGATGGTCTTTCAAAAATAGGTAAAAATTTGGTTAAAAACCTTCATAAAATATAAACCATTTTTCCACACATGTTTACTTAAGAGCTGGTGGATCTTACTTCAGACTTTGTGTTGGTGTGGGAGGAGAAGCTCTGTCGCAAGCGTCGCAGTCGAGGACAGTCTCGCACTGGAGCAACCGTGGAAGCAGCAGAAGCTGGACAGCAAGAGAGCAGGTCTGAGAGAAGAAAAGCTCAGCTGGCACTATGGAGGGAGAGATTCATCCAGAACCTCCAGACTGCTGGACTCTTAATGGAAAAGGTTCAGTAATTGGTTTGTATTCCTTATGAAATGCACTTGTTTCATAGTCATCGCTCATGGGTTTCTATATCACCAGGAGTCCTCCTCCAGTGTAAAGAAGACCATCCACTATCTGAAGCTGCATGCTCCATGGGATGTGCTTGTGTATTATGCAGAGGAGTTGTGTTTAAGAGCACCTCTGCAGGTGAGATCTTTACTAAGACATTAACACAAGTAGTGATCGTGATAACATGGCAAGAGGCATTAAGATATGGTATTCATTACAAACCTTAATATTACAGATCAGACAATCACATTTAAAAAGCTGAGTTACAGCCCTGAAATATTGTTTTCTTGTGCTACTTCTCAAAAAACAAAGCTGCTTTCAGTCTTTACACAGTTTAGAAAGCCTATCGCATATATTTAAATATGGATGGAAAGGGAGTAATTTCATGCTCTTATTTTTAAGTATGCTATGTTTTTTTCAATATTATAATATATAAGTAAAATGTGTATTTTAAATACTATTTATAATTTGAATACAGTTCTATACATCTAATTATTGTGTGTACTTATTTGATTCATTTTTTATATTTTTTATATCTTAACACTATTTGTAATGAGCATACAAGTTAAACAATTTCCCTCAAGTCTATTTGTGAGATATGGAAAAAAAAAACTGGGCGTCACTACCTATTTTATATTATTGCTGTACCAGTTTTGGCCACCAACTTGCATACTTGCACCTCTTACAAGTTTTGATTTGAGCTCTGAATCGAATGTAACTGCTTCTCTGGCAGGCACAGCCGCATCCAGAATTCAACACTTCCGCTCGAGTTTTTCAGAAGCTCTGGGTGCCAAATATCATGAAAGACTCAGTCCCTAATCGTCCTGTGGATTACTATACCTGTGCCTTCCGCAAGTCAAAAATGGAAAAGTAAGACGTCTCTACAGAGTTCAAAGGTCCAATCACATCCAGAGTTTCAAATGAACAAACAAAAAAAAACCTTGAGGTAACAACATATATTATTATAATAATTTTTTTTTACAATGACGTTGTGTATTTCTAGGTTTCTGGGCTCTGATGATCATGACAACTACTTCAGCAACACACAGAGACATCGCATTGTATGTTACATCAAAAAATCTAAAATATTTCTCACATCGTTAAGTACATGAAACTAGGAATAAAATATGTCAGGCCAAATGATAAGAAAAAAGGGGTAAATATGATTAACCTTTAGGAAAAAAGATATTCTACAAATACATTATTTTGTTTTATTTCAGTCCACACTGGTTAATGAAAGTTTGAGCCACAGATCTTCTTGAAATGCTTTTTTTGTAAATAAAATAACATTTATGTAAACTGATTTTTGCAATTAAATTTAAATCTTTTATTGTCTTTTTAAGCATTTAATGCATTTTAAAATTAATGATGGTTATCACAGATCTCAAGTCTAATGCACATTTATTTACCTTCTCTAATGTTTGCAGGCGTATGAAATCCTAGCCAGGACTGTGTATGGCAGGAGAAAGCGAGCGGAAGTTGGAGTAGCTCGTTTGCTGAGAGAGGGGGCTTTTACTGGTGCATTCCCCCTGCATGAAGTGAGCCACACAGACACAGGCCTGCTCCATCATATATGCATTATTTAAAGTACATTTTAAAACACTGTCCTTTATTAAGGGCCCCTTTGAGCTCCACAGCCATGACATTCCATTGAATCGCCTGAACAAGAGGCAGGTGCTCTCTCACTACTGGGCCAGCTGGGTGAAGTGGTACAAGTACCAACCTTTAGATCACATCCGAGAATACTTTGGAGAGAAGATTGCACTTTATTTTGCATGGTTAGGTGAGTAACAGGAGTGGTGGTTGAACATCTTCAGTTATCGATTGTATTTTTTTTAGGTTTTCTTTCCACGCATTTCTGATGCAAAAGCAAGCCTGTGATTAGTTATTATTTAAAATGTAGAACAAATACATAAATGAATGCTTGTACAAAAATGCCTTGTCTACACAGCGTTCAGATACAGCAAATACAGGCTCAAAGCTGCCATCAGCCTTGAAATTTTTTGGTGCGACGTCTTACTTTGTGGTTGTCCTAGATCTTTCTGCATGCCATGTTGCATTTATCTGAGTAGCTGCTTCTATGCTTCTAACCCATTCTCTTCTGACATATAAAATGGTTTCATATATATATATATATATATATATATATATATATATATATATATATATATATATATATATATATATATATATATAAACATTTTAATTCTGATGCTTAATATACATTTTTTATGTTTTTTTTCCCGATGCTCCATGAGCTTCAGTAAGGTGTTTTCAAAACAGTTAAATACCTAAATTAGTTGAGTTGCTATGTTTTCCTCTAACATTGCAATGTTTTATTCAGGAAATAACGTTAATTTCTGCTGCCGTCTCTATTTTCAGGCTTTTACACCGCTTGGCTCCTGCCTGCAGCATTGGTTGGGACATGTGTCTTCGTTTCAGGTCTTTTAACAATGGGATCCAACACCCCAGCGTAAGCATCTCCTGCATTATTGATCACCAGTGAGATGTTGCACTGAGCATGGAGCTGTTCATATCTCACACGTTTAGTGCTTCTGTAAGCTGTTCTGCTGCTATGAGAATGTCATTTTAATTAGATTTGGTATGTTCTGCAGCATTCTATATTGGATTAGAATATTTACTGTATGCCATCAGATGAACAAGAACAGGCTGATATAAATAAAATATAAGTACTTCATTGTTATGGACAGTGAATGAAATGAAGATTTCTATTAAAAATGCAAAAAAGGAACATAAATAATTTCTGGTTTGTGGTCTCACTTCATTATCTATCATAATGACAGAGAAAATTCAGGATGTAATAAAATAAAGACTGAAATAAAATTAGAATAACATTCTAATACATTATTGTATATTTACCATTTTTTAAAACAAAAAATAAAAGAGTTCAGATTCAAATTGTGGGTGTTTTCGCATTCTTCTTACGTTTTTTTAAATATTTTTTTTTACTTAAGTTGTAAAAGTGTTGGTATTTTCCTTTTAAAGGAAGGAAATCTGTGAGAGTGGAGGCCTGTATCTAATGTGTCCTTTGTGTGAAACTTGTGAGCCCTGGAACATGTCTGACATCTGTCCCATGGCAAAGGTAAACACTGCTAACTCCTCTGTTTATGAAAGACAATATTATATTACTTTTAGGGTTTTACTATGGTGTAATGAATCATTTAATGCTAGCTTGTGGCCCTTCTCGATCTCTTCTTCAGGTTGGTTATCTGTTTGATCATCCTGGTACGGTCTTCTTCAGTGTATTCATGTCTCTTTGGGCTGTAACATTCTTGGAGTACTGGAAGCGCAAGAACGCCACTCTCGCTCATCATTGGGACTGCATGGATTTCCAAGAAGAGGAGGTTTCACTTCCAATGTTATTCTTTACTTTATTTTGTTCTTCTGTTTTCTAGCCATGCTTCTATATCTACTTGGTTAGGGTCCGTAGTGTCCGCTGCTGTTTACTGTACCTCCTATTGGGCAACAGGTGGGGTACACTTTGGGCAGATTAACCTCAATGAATGGATAACATTTACTCAGCATTCATTGTTCAATTATTTAAAGCATGCCTTTGTACATGGTTTAAATGAAATAAAATGTAATTAATTAATAAAATAAAACAAAATAAAACAGAGAGGGGATTTAACCACAATAATATTTTTTTATTGAGAAATTGTTAAAAAAAACTATTTATGCACCAATGTTTGTGCTTTTTAAATTAAAAACATTACAAATGCTTTATATGAATGCAATTTTCTTAAATAATCAGAATCCTATTTTTGTGACCATTTAGCTTTTAGAAGGAATTCAGATCATCTTGTTTGAATGCACAGGAGCCTCCACGCCCTGAGTTTTCTGCGATGGCCCCAGCAATGGAGGAGAATCCAGTGACTGGAGTGAAAGAGCCTTATTTCCCTGAAACCGCCCGCATCTCTCGCATGCTGACTGGCTCTATGGTCATCGTTATTATGGTCAGATCCATTGGAAGCATTTATAAAACTTGACATTTCTTATTAGCCATCAATAAAGCCATCAAATGTTCAACTAACAATTTCTGTCCTTCCAGCTGTGCGTAGTGATCATCTTCCTCATCACAGTCATCATATATCGCAGTATAGTGAGCGTAATGATGTTTGAAACTGGAAGTTCTGTTTTGCGCACACAGGTGAGCAATAAAACCCAACACAAGATCAAGATGACTGACTGTAATGCACCACCTCATTAATCTCCTCTGCACTTGGAGTCATCTTAAACTCTGAAGCACCTTCTCACACATAATGTCTTGCAGGCTGGGAATATTGCCAATATCTCCAGCAGTCTAGTGAATCTAGCTCTGATTTTGCTGATGGGGCAGGTCTACACAGCTCTAGCAGAACAGCTCACTAAATGGGGTAAGATCAGATCACTTAATGCCGATGGCTCTAAATCAGATCAGGCTTGTGCTACCATTTACAAGGGTTCAGTATAATGAACCTGCCCATCCACACAGACTCGTCTGATCAATAAAGCATTAGAACTGCTTCTTCTTCTTTCAGAGCTCATCATAATAAAGCTGAGACTTCATACACACCATTAAACAAGACTCGTTTATCTCCTGCACCCAAACATGTGTCTGAAACACTTTGCTCTACAGAAATGCACAGGACGCAGACTCAGTACGAGGATGCCTTCACGTTTAAGGTCTTCATATTCCAGTTTGTCAACTTTTACTCGTCACCCTTCTATGTGGCCTTCTTCAAGGGCAGGTATCTTTAACATTGGCTTACGGTAAAACATATTTTTTTCAAATGACGATGTTCAATGTATGTTGGTTGTTCTCATTGCAGATTTGTGGGCTATCCTGGTCATTATGGTACATTGTTTGGGATGCGCAATGAAGATGTAAGTTATCGTTAAAGATCTTAAAGTGTGATTATGATTTTAAAACGTAAATGATTTAGTTTTGGGATTCTCCAACAACAATTTAAGATGCAAAAATCGTGAACAACACTTTTGCTGACTTCTAATTCAAAAATAGTAAAAATTGGTAAAATACATATAAATGACACCCACATTATTTGTGCAGTATCAGCACAAAACACTTTCCCATTTAAAATTCTAACCTGTTTCTCTAAAACAATGCTATGTTACACACCACATGAAGGGTAATATTCAAAGATCTATAATGGTGACTTTTTAAATACAAGAATAGTACTTTTACATCATTGCTTTGATAATTTGGCTTCTTAATCTTAATCCCCAGGTTTCTATATCCTACAAGTAGAATTGAGGGAATTCTTTCAATTGTAGAGGATGATCTGTAAATAGAATATCATAGACACCCTTAACAAGGAGGGTATGCCACAAACATTCATCGCCAAACAGGATATTGAGTGGAAGTTAAAGAGGCATTTATGGAGATAAAAAATTTATAACATGTATATATTTATAAAAAGAAAAGCTAATTGAGCAAATCTGTTTGAATGTTTTATTATATTGCTTTATTTTAGAGTAGTTGCGTCTATAGTCTCCTTTAAAAATTATCCTTTAAAACACGATCATTTGTTTTCAGTGTGGTCCAGGAGGCTGTTTAATTGAATTGGCTGAGCAGCTCTGCATCATTATGGTGGGAAAACAACTGATCAACAACATTCAAGAATTTGTCATCCCGTGAGTATATTTTTTATTTTTATAATTAGCCAGGTTAGGTGAAGAAATATTGTGGTCCAAGTTAAATTGAGTACAATCTGAACTTGCTTGAACTACGCTGAAGATTGTTTTAATTACTTGGGCCTCACTAAAGAGCAAGTCAGCACGAGTAATGTTCTGCCACAGCAATTGTCTACAGGTTATAGATCGGGTTTGTCTTTACAGTGGGAATAGAATTGAAAAAAAACAAAGCTGTTTTTAGATGTAGGTTAGAAAGTCTGTGACTAGAAAACGCGATCAATAATCATTGCATTTATAGCCTTATTCGTTATTGTTACGAGCACTGCAGCGTGAAACTGCTAGAGAAGGGTATTCAAGCTTTTAAAGCTTCCCTATTAATAATACAAGCTCAGGCAAAAAAGGGATCTTGAATTTTTTTGCATGAATTTTGGTTTTGAAGCTTGAAATGGCATCAAAAGAAATGTTTTTATAATATTTTTATAATAGTTTAATATTAATTTAATAAAAACTATTATTTAATATTTTTACTTATCAGTAAAATAAAGGCCTGGAAGCAGAAAAGGGCCTTGTCCTCTGTGAAGAAGTCTCAGATGAGTCAAGAGCCTGAGCGCTGGGAGAAGGATTATGAGCTGATTCCTTGTGAGGGGCTTTTTGATGAATATTTAGAGATCGGTAAGAGCTTTTATTTTTTTTTGTATGTCTTTCCATTTCAAGATTCTGACATTGAGTTTTCATTGAGTGGCTATTCTGGCATTTGGGAAATTGATTCATAACAAGAGGAGAAAAAAACAACACAATTTAAGTGAATTCTAAAAGATAAAGTTTGGAATCTTTGCATCTAAATGTAATAGATGTAAAGTTAATATTTTCATTAAAGTAAATTTTCATACTATTTTATCCATATTAATGCAGCTATAAGGAAATTGTGATCACAGTATTTCAGTGAAGATTGATTTGCAACAGCACAAGATCCAACAGTTTTGTTCCCTACTTTTGGCAGTGCTGCAGTTTGGCTTCATCACAATCTTTGTGGCTGCATTTCCACTGGCTCCACTCTTTGCTCTGCTCAATAATTGGGTGGAAGTGAGGCTGGATGCTCACAAGTTTGTGTGTGAATATCGTCGTCCTGTGGCAGAACGAGCACAGCACATTGGCGTCTGGTTCATCATCCTAGAGGCACTCTCTCACCTCTCAGTCATAATAAATGTAAGGGTTTGTCAAATCTTTAACAAACCTTAATTTCAAACTGATTTCTGGTACCAAGCAAATTAGCATTAAAAATAAGTTGCATTGTAAAATGACCATTATACCAGTTTTGATTAACATCCAAAGAACAGGTTTGACATTGGTAAAACATAAAAACATGCATGAACAGTTGGAACGCAGATATGATTAACTTCGAAAATCAATCTTTTGCCAAGTATAACATTTCAGGTCATGTAAAAAAGCAATTTTCCTCTTTGTCTCTGCAGGCTTTTCTCATTGCATTCACCTCAGACTTCCTGCCCCGTCTGCTGTACCAGTACAAATTTAACAATGACCTCCAAGGTTATGTCAACTTCACACTGGCTTATTCTCCACCCAGTTACAATCAAACCAGTCATACTGCATGCAGGTAACATTAGTTGTACCACTCTGTGCTGTTTAAGGGCCTTCAGTCTTGCTCATGTTTTTCTCACTTTTGCTCTCGTCAGATATAAAGCATTTCGGGATGAAGATGGCACATATAAGCTGGTGTACTGGGAGCTACTGGCAATAAGACTGGGATTCATTATCGCTTTTGAGGTTAATGTAATTAATGTTATTTTTATAAACACAGCACATTCTAAATTATTACATTACATTAGAGAATATAAAACCAGGATTTTGTACTCTTTTAGGTTTAGAAATGAATCATAAAAAAATATAATCATTGACCAGTACAATGTTACTTAAGAAATAGTTAGTTTTTTTATTCCTGGTATTTATTTTTGTCAAGATGAAATACGGATTGAGAAATGAGTATAAAGTGGCATTAATAATGGAAGAAACATTTGATATAGAGTAAAAACGGTGTGTTTTCCTCAGCATGTGGTGTTCTTTGTTCTGCGTGTCATTGAATGGATGGTTCCCGATATCCCAGAATCCCTAGAACTGAAGATCAAACGTGAGCGTTATCTGGCAAAACAAGCTCTGGCAGACAACCAGGAAGCATTGCTGGTGAGTTCTTCTTGAACATTCAGATAATTTTCTAAATTTCCACTGATCAAACAGCAGCAGAAGTAAAGCTTCTGATTTGTAATAATTTATCAAAAAAATATCCTCAAGGAGAGCTAATCTGTAAAACAGACTCACTGCAGCAAACAAGTTCCCACTTAGTGGAAACATTGAGCAGGAAACCATATTCTTTCTACAGCAGCGTATAACTGAATAACCTCAATTTTACTAGCAACTACCCATAAGGAATAAGTCGTCTGAGGGCATTCCAGAGCATGATCTGAATGTTTTATGCATATCTCTGCCAAATACAGTAGATGCACCAGTAGCCTATACACATGGTAACTTGCTCCAAAATGGTTAACATGAACAACTCTATGCATTGTTCTGAAATAGAAGCATTTCACTTGAAGGTTTTTGTTCTAAAAGTTTTAAGAATATCAAATGAAAACAAATGTGTAGTAATTTAATTCATGAAAAGAGCAGTATTTGTTTGTGTCCAAAATTGGTACTGCAACCAAAAAATAAATCTTGTCACTCACTGTATCCACCTTCTCTACCAGATCGATGATATGCTTCCTGCCTGATAGCACGATATTTCACAAACACCGTGCATGCCACCTTTTAATCATGCTTATGCTTTATTTGTTAAGGTTACAAAAATAATTACGTATAGCAAACAAAATGTACAGACATTACATTCTGTATTTGTGAAGATGCCTTCAGTAATAACATCAGCTTTGAAAGCTACCTGTCATCCTTTATTCATAGATTTGATAAAGGCTTAGGTTGATGGGTATGTTTGACAAAGAGAATGTGATGCAAAATACATTTTTAAGCTTGCATAATGGTAGAAAAGTTGTGGAGAAGTTATCAAAAGGCATAAGCTGTAATGCTATATTCCCCAGTTAGGAGAAATCAGCTGCATTTTCTTTTTTTTTCCCTCTACTTTCAGCTATCTATATAGTTCATAATCATCTCTTATGCATGTCATTGTTTTATTTTTCAAATCATTACGATTTTTGGGGGGATTATGTTGAGGTTTTAACGGTCAGTTCCTCTCTTATGTAGCCGGAACAGTTCAAAGCGTGCACAATACACCAAGTCAAGACAAAATTTTCATGCTAATTTCTAAAACAGTTACAAATTAACTGATTAGAAAAAACAATCAGTTAAAATGTACATTTAAAGTTTTGGTATGTGATTTTATATAAAGTGAAATTGCTTATATAAAGCAATTTGTAACAATAAAATATGCAATTTGTTACAAAGTATAAATTGGGTAGTTCAAAACGGACATTTTCTCAGCTGATCAACAGAAATTACGATCCATACGATTTTAGGGAAACATAGCAATACATTTTATTGTAAGTGCTCCCAGAAGAACAGAGTTTTAGGTACTTTTCTGACTGGATAAGGGAGCTTGTTCCACTAGCCGGGTACAACAACAAGAGAGAAAGTTCTGTTGAGAGCTTGCGAATGATAGGGAATATGAGGTTGTTTCAATAATAATATACATTTAAAGAATCACTTTCTTTTTGTACACTCTACGTCTGGTTCACACATAAAAAAAATGTAAACAAAATATGCAAGTGTTTTAAATTTAGGCAGAGTGAGGATCATTTTCAAGGCTGAAGCCTCAGAGTAAATGACAGAAATTAAAGGGGGATCATTTAAAGCTTAAACATAGAAAACCTTTTCAGTGCACACACTGAATCCGAATTCGCATTTGCTCAATAAGAACCTTTGAGTGTTTGTGCTAAGCGCAGAGGATTCAGGTCAGAAATCCTTTATTTCTTTATTTTTGTTCTTTGAGGATCTGTAGTTTGTTAATGCTGAATTGTAACATTATAAATCCTTTAGCGTTTTAGATGTGCACAAGGTATTTTATTTGTTAATTCATTGATTGTGTACAGGATGATCATTCTTAAAGTTATTACTTCTTAAAAACATATCTAACATGGCTATTTTAGATGAAATATGGGAAATGGAGACTTTCTTTGAAGACAAATTAATTGTTTTGTACATACATAACAGAATTATTCTAGTTGCTTGATTAAATTAGTTCAGTTTCTGTTTGAGATTAGATTGTTTGGAAATTTTTTTGGAAAACTGAAATTTAAAGAAAGATCAAACATCAGCTGTGATTCTAAATGTGGATTTAGTTTTACATTTAATTTAAATATAGTGTGGTTATGAAAATAACTAATAATTTAGGACAAATGTCTTTGTTTGAAGAACACAATAAATACTTGTAATCATATCTAATAGATAAATACCATTTCTAAATAAAGTTTTTTTTTTCCGTTTTGTTTGCTTATAAGAAAGCGAAACGTCTGGCTCCATGAGGATGGTCTGCAGTACTAGATGTTCTCCACAAGGGTGTGATAGGACAACATTCACACCCTTTGGTCAAACTGCTGATAAACTGCTGCTGAAGATATGCGAGAATGTTTGTAAGCATGTCTATCAAAATGTACACGGTTACATTAAACTTGCCCATAATCACTTCTATTTTTAAAAACCTGTTCTTCATTTTTACTTTGCTCAAACTGTAATAAGCGTTTTATTTAATTGATAAATGAACTATTAATTTTCAGGTGCAGTGGGAGGAAAGGAGGTTTGCTTTTTTTAAACTAATTCTAATGTTTATATTTGTAATTCTTGACTGATTGAAGAGTAATTGCATCAGAAGCATGTGTGTTTATTGAAATGCTTACTTCCTAGAATAATACTTTGCATTTGTTATGTACACCTGTATGATGCTGGGCTTTTTGTTTTTCAAATAAAAATGTCTATTTATACATACTATTTATTTATTATATGTATATTTATAACATTCATGCAACTGTTTTCTTTTTACAGACACATAGGGGAAAAATAAAAAAGCTAAACTTTCCAGCTATTTAGACAGAGATGTGGCTCATTGATGCCTGTGCAAAAACACTGACAGAATCATCAAAACTTGTGTGTTTGTTTGCTCAAGGCATTTTACTTTTTTTGAACGAGGGTCAGTATCCTTCAAAGCAGGATTTGCAGTGAAGTTTAGACTAAAACTTGGATCTATACCAACTCTATGTGATCTTAAAGTGTATTATCAATACTATTCAAAACTCTTACAATAAGATCATGCTGCGATGCATTCCTCATGACGTAAAATATGTTTGGCATATTTTTACCTTGTATTACTATTACCATTTTTATATTGCTCTCACATTGTTTCAACAAATGTGCTTTTTAAAAACATCTGATGGCTAAACATAACTATATGCAGGGGGCGGGGTAAACAGAGACATTTTGCACAGCGTTGAAAACAGTTCATTTTTTGTGGTTTTGTTGAGGTCCATTTTTATTTATTTTTTTTTACAAAAAAGAAATGTAAACTTAGATTGTTACAGATCTTACATACATACACACACACACACACACACGCACATATATATATATATATATATATATATATATATATATATATATATATATATATATATATATATATACACACATATACCCTAAAAAATAAATTAATTTCAGTTCAATTAGAATCTGTCCTTTCCTTTAAAAACACTAACATAATCATATTTAGTATCTTAAGTGATAGATTATCCATTTTGTTGGCAAACAATCGCTTAAGAAGTAATATTAGCAGTTATTACAACAAATAATTTAATATACTATTTTAAATATATATAAACAATATCATTTGTACAACATTCATAAACATTCTTTTCCACCATAAAACATGAGTACAATCTTTTAAAATATGTTCAAATATGTTTGTATGCGTAGGGATTAGAATTGGGAATAGAATAAATGTGACATGTAGATGAAATAATAATCATCACCCAGTAACTCGTAGTATAAAACTTTTTTAGTAGTTTTTTTTTAAATAGCTTTTCTCAACAGTCATCTATTTATGTTAAAAATTTCCTACCAAACGCGGAAATCAGTTTGTTAAACAAGACACTGAAAAACAAAGGCATTTACTCAGATTTTACAAAGGAAAAAATTTAACTTTCTTGATAAATAATCTATGACAAACTTTCAATAATGATCTCTATTTTGATAATTCACCCTACTAAGCCATGGCTCTGATAAAATAAATCACAGATTTGGAACAATGTGTCCATGTTTCACAGAATGTAACTTTCAACTGCTTAATTACTCACGAGTCTCTAAACAATGTTAAACTGTGGAAAGACTGAATGCTTTCAGAAGCAAAATGATCTGCTTGGACAAGTTAAAAAGGTTGAATATGACTTTTCATGCTAAGTCATTAAATTGGAGGAATTAGAGCTAATGCCAGCTGGCAAAAAGTTCATATCCTTCATCCCTAAACATGGTCATGAAAACAAATCTGCTTTTCACTTTTTACATCATGGGATCAAACCATCAAGCTACGTTCTGTGTGATCAACCTGGGTTTCAATGGTAAAATCGAACAGCCCTGATCTATCAAGTTAAAAGCAGACAGGTGCTCAGATAATGATTTGTCTCTACACCCCCCTATACACTCAGAAAAAAAACCCTCCACGGCCTCCGGCTCCATTACTTTTTTCCCTTCTTCATTTTTTGATTGTTATGATTGCTGTGCGTTCCTCCTCCACTCAGCCTGCAGGAGGGTTTGGTTGCTACATGTCAAGTTCCTAAAGTATGCAACCTGGACACCAACCTTTTCCCTAATTAATTGTAACAGACCCATAAGCTACAAGAACAACAACTCGAAAGAGGAGTTAGGGCTTTCATCTAAAAATTAGGTGTTGATTCCCATGATAACAATTTCTCTACTAAATAGTTATTTTTTTTATTATTTGTGCTGATTGCCAAGATGTCCGTCTCTATCCACAGCTTAATTTTCCACAAACTAGAACTTTTAAGTTTCAGCTTGCCCTCCAAGGTACTTGCTAACTTCAAACTGATCCTAATTACACCCGGCTAAGGATCTTCCCACCCTCCCTCCTTCCCTCCCTCCCTCTCTCCCTCTCTCTCTTTCTGTGCTTCCCAACAAACCGCCTGCTCTCTTGTGCACACTCCTGTTGACACACAGGAATCCAGACACACTCATGTGGGACTTTCTTGTGAAACAGACAACAGCTTGCGTCTCTCTTCTACTGGCAGGTGTTTGAAATAAAACCATAAATAAGTGCAGCCGGAGACAACCTGGGAGAGCAAAGGACAAATGTCTTGTTTGGAGGAAAATGAGGACAAGCAGGAGAAACCTGGAGTTTGAGGAGAATAGCACAGCTCTTTGTCAGCTCTTGAATGCTTGCAGTCTGACTGAACTCCTTCGATCCCTTTCCTGGCTTGTATCTGACTGAGGGGAAGTGGAGAAGCCCTAAGGAACACAAGGCAGCCATGGACATGATCGCAGCGCACATAGGCGCCTGCGGGACAGAGATTTGCATTCAGGAGTTGGAGCTCATCCAGCCCACAGGCCACTGATGCAGATGAGGTACAGGAACTGCTTTCTAATGTACAGTACATGTACAGAAAGTTGATCGGTTGATATTTACATTAAATTGCCAGTTTGGGGTAACAATTTTATGTTGAAAACATAAAAGTAATGTTATGAGCATGGACACTTTAGGACTTTAAAGTCTCAAAAGAGAAGGTCACAATTAAATAAACACTATTTTGCTTGTTTCTCACTTTTTACTATTTTTAAAGGCAGTGAAAGGAAACCAAACAATGAAGCAATAAAATGATAGGCTAAGGAAATATTAACTTTTACAAGAACGTTCTAAAATTATTGCGTTCCATTGTGGTTTGTGATCTCCGAGTTAAATAAAAGAACCGCTTCATTTTAAAACGTTTTAAGGTACTTAAGTATTAAACATGTTTTTTTTTCTACAAAAAAAAAATGGCAGCTACAATTAGTTGTTTTGATTTACTTCTGATTTTCAATAAGAATAATTTTTCCTTAAAAAAAAATAAAGTTGACTAATCTCAAAACATGCTTTGAACAACGCTTATGGTTAATGGTCTCATCACATCTCAGCAGTTATCTTAATGCTGCAATCAGCAGACTTATCTTTGATAAAGTGGCTGTTTATCATCACCATAAACTAACAGTCCTGCTGAGCTTGCCTTTATACCAGTAACCAGTTTTCCCTCACTGTAACCGAAGCATATGCATGGAAAATCAAGTTGTGATTTGCACATCTGAAATTCATCATATGAATGGACAGATCTCCTGATATCCCTGGGATCTAATCCAGTTCTAAAAGCCCGATTGCCCTCTAGTCCTTCTGTGCTTATAGACTCAATCAAATGCAAATACAGCTGAGCTAGACATTGCTTGGAAGCTATGAAATGAGGCATACATATGTAATAGTGTGGTGAGATTGAATGTGATGCTGAAGGGGCTAAAATGACCTGATTGAATATTTGAGATGTGTCAGAGTGTATTGAAGGAATAATAGTAAAACAGCCAATGAAAGATCTAACAATAGTGCAAGGTTTGCACATAGTGTAACATTAGGGGTTTTCAGTGGTTGAATGTATATACATTTGTTTGAATGAGCTCAACTTATAATTTGTTACGACTGCACTTCTTATTAAATTTTATTTTATTTATTGATTTTGCTGATCTTAAGCTGCATTTGACATAAACTCCCTGTGAAATCCAAAATATTTCTGGTGGCTGATAAATCTTTTGAAGTGTGAGTTAAGTTGCATAAACTAAGCGAGAAACTTGTAGCTCAACTGCAGGGAACGAATAGGTTAGCTTCTAATGGCTGTGATAAGTACAATAAATTTTATGGTTTTTAAGAAATAAAAATGAATGTAATATTTTGAATTAGTTGGGGGAAGGGAATTTTTTTCTAATGAAATGTATTACTAAATTACTATCCAATTTCATTCGTCACAAAATAATCACATTCACAAACTAAACCAATGACTAGATAGAACAATTCATGTTGATGTGCATTTGGTGTGTGGACCTGATGCATTAGTCATATTTGTTTATTACATTTGTAATGTTTTAGTTAGGCATCAATCCCTCTGTCTACTATCCATCTCATGATTCCCATTCCATAATGTGCGAGTGATTAGTTGAGAATACTCTCATGAGCGCTCTGATGGTCTGGTGGCATGTCATGTTTGGAGCATGTGTTTTCTTTTCTTTGTGAGTGGAGGGGGTGCCACGTCCTCTTTATGACCTAGCACCTGTCTGATGGAGGTGTCTTTATGTTCTTCTCTTTACCGCTGCATGGGACTAGCAATTATCCTGACTCGCCAGACTAAATGATTACACACATAAACCCTCACGACTTCAGCTGGCCTTAGAACTTTTTACCAATCAGAACTGAAACAGACATCTTGGTTTTAATGAGAATGAGGAGTAAACAAATTATCTTTATTTCTACTCCTGCAAAACAATGTCTACTTCACTCAATCATACAACTGGAATTGAAAATGATATTCTTTTTAATATTATAGTGTTTATACAATACAATTATAAGATCTGGTTCTATATGTGCCCGGTATTAACACTGTAAACTGAGTGAATTCAATCCTTTGACATTAAAATCAGACTTGATGTGCAACAGTGGACACATTTTAAATAAAAAAAAACCCTTGTATCATTACTTGTATTACTAAAAAGAAAACTGAAAAAAAAAACCACAAGGGATATAAATATACCAACATTTTTACAGGTTTATTTCACATATCAAAATCAAGCAGTGTAATTGTTCATTGAAATGGTTTATCTGTTATACAGCATATGGCAATAACAAATCAGCAATTGTTGCAATATTTACGCTAAAGAAAATAAATTAATGACACAGTAAAATTTGGCGAAAAAATAGCAAATTGTGGAATCTGTGAACTATACAATTATATGTACTAGTATGTTTCTTAAAGGGTTATTCTACCTCAAAAATGAACATTTTGGAGGAGTTTGCCATTGATGCAGCAGTTTTTTCCTCACTAAGCCCTAAGGTAAACAGTAGACTGTGCTAAAGCACATATTTTGAATTGTACAAGAGTACAATCAACATATTTAATAATGTTAAATGTTTAACTTCTACCTATCAATTGGCTTACTCTTTATAGTGTTTTAGGAGCGTTTCAGCGTTTTCGTGTGTGTGTGCGCGTGTGTGTATTTTTTATTTTTTTTACACCGTGCTCACTTGAACCCAATTTTTTTTAAATGGAGTAAAAAAAATCAGTTTTTAATATACTTAAATGCTTTTTAAGATAAGAGGCATAATCAAAGCAAGAGGCAGGCATAGTCTTCCTGTATAATTACCAAAATATCAAAAAATATATATAAGAACAGTGATTAGTCATTCAGGAGGACAAGAAACCAAACTAAGAGCATTTCACAGTAAAATGCCTGCTTTCGATAGTTAGTGTTTAATTTGCAGAAAAGACCAAATGTCTAATTGTTTTATTTAAATACACTTTTCATCATTTATTTTAAAAAAATTAGGTCAAGAAAAAAAATTTGGCACAAGAATAAAGAGATTTTTGAGCGCTCTCCACAGGGTGTGGTTTGGTTTGCCAGTGATCATGAACATCAGACAGACAGTTGGGGCAGACAGACCCTTGGAATGTCTGATTTCAACTGCAGCTCCAATGTGCCACTCTGAGTTTGCATGACTCAGAAAATTCTCCTAGATTTAGACTCATTACCCGGCTCATGTTTAAGGAAAAGTATTTTATAGTTAAGAGCAAAAAGCCTGGCCAGTTATACTTTATATTTTGTACCAAATGTAATATTTTATTGTAATGATATGTTTAGCATGGTTAACACACTTGTTCAACAGACTGTGAATAATCATTAAACCAATTTCCACTCTATGCGACTTCTAATCGCTTATTTCATATAGCGCAGACAGTGATTTACAGGTAATGAACTGTAAAATCTCCCCCTCCCTATTCCAGTATTCACAGCAGCTGCCCCATCACCTGTCAGACTGCTTCTGAATCTGTACCTACATGTACCAGAGCTGAAGGACGCCTTTCACCACACCCTGTATAACCCTGTTCTCGCTCCTTGCGTGCAAAATCAACTTCTCCTCATTTATCCCTCGGTTAGCTCACTGAATTTAGGTCAGCAGGCCACAATTTAAAGCTCCTTCACTCAACTCTGATAGTCAAACTGGCCTTAAAGAGCTAGTGAGGGCTAAAAAAACCCAGGCTGAATCCACCTGCAGAATGAACAGATGCTGACGGAAGAGGTTTGGGGGAGCAGGAGGAACATGACCTCCCTCACAAAGCTCAGCAGAGAGAGGATGCAGGCGCACAAACAAGGCCTGTTCTTGTTGTGTGAGCTCAAACAGACCAGACTCTTTATTTGTTCTCGGGTACAGCTAACTGGGCAATTTAAGTGGAATGACAGAAGCGCAGCTATTTGGGGAATGTGGAAAGTGTCAGGGATCTTTATTGGAGTGGGGGTTGGCCATGATAATGAACTTGCTTTTTCTACACCACACAAAAGGCTTAATGGTTAACTTTTTTATGGTATGCTCATTTACCCTCAGATTCCAGGCTCAAGCCATTTCCTCGACAACTCGATAGGTTTTAGATCAAGAGATTGCCAACTATTATAACCAAAACTTCTGTAGATCATTAAACATGTTGGTGATATGTAATTGATTTTTAAATTTTAAATCAGGTTCATCAAGTAATCAGGATTAATGCACAACTTTGTAGCAGAATTCCACAAAAGGCATACTTCGCTGTCATTTTTTAAAAGTGTATAAAATTATAAAGTGCACAATTCAAGTTCACTTCAGTCGCAAGTCTACTAATTTAATATGCAGTTTATAATATACAGAATAATGAAATATGATTTCATAACATTTAACACCATTTACTGGAAACTATTAGTTATAAGGAAGTACTCCATTCTTTTTCAAACAAAAGTCATAGACCTTCAAGCTTTAAGTAAATTTTTTTTTAAGAGTGGGTATTTACATTTATTGTAGCAAGGACAAAAAGGATTACATCAAAATTCATAATCAAAACCACTAAATCTACAATCCTCAGTCCAAAATGTACATGACTCTACTTAAAAATTATTACAGAAAACCTACAGTTGCAGTACAGTAGATAATATGCTAGATGATGCGTTAAAGTTAATAAGAAAAGTTGTTTGCTAACTTTAAAAAGATCAGTTAATTCTAAAGTAATAATGTGTATAATACTGGGCATGTTATTAAACATACTTTGAGAAAAAAGTTACTTTAACAGAGTAAAAATGATTAAAATCTGCTCTAGATTAGGGAGAGCAATGGTGAAAGATTTTTGTCTTCGTGTGGCACACATGTTTGTGTTTGTCCATGAAAAATGATCTGAAAAAAGCCTAGCCCTGCAGGTATGTGTAAAAGAGCTTTTTTCTGGCTCCGTTCTGCTCACACCTGTTTGGCCACGCAGCCTGCAGGCTTTACAGCGGTTACTTGGTGGCATAGTGCTAATGTGATTAAAAATATCTGCAACTTTAATACAAGTGACAACCCTTGAAAAGATTCTACTGACAAACACGAGTTATTCAAGAATGACATTTTCCTTATTCCATTTTCCATCAATAGTTTTATACCAGCTATGCTTCTGCATAAAAATCTCCCTGTATACACAACACAAACAATAAGACAGCCTTTCATGGTCAATCACAAGGCTTATTTAAACTTTGTCACCGCTCAGATTTCAAAACAAGCTGCTCTGACGGACTAGTTTTTACCTGTCCCCATAATAATAAAGCAGAGGGAGGGGAGCAAAGGCCTAGTTTTGGTTCAGCTCGTGGCTGTTGAGAGAAAAAAAACAGGAAGCTGTCTGTGAATGAGTGAGATTTGAGAGGAGTAAAACTAGGTCAATCTCGGCAATGTGGCACAAATTTAACGGCACATTAAAGACCTGATTGAGCTGTAAAAATAGAACAAACCATAGCAGGGATTCAATGAAGAAAAAGTATCAAATCATTATTCTCTGTTGCGATTAAGATACTTCAAGTTTAAAAAATAAATAAATGTTAAGTATTCTAAACAGAAGTTAAGGTTGTAGTTTAACTAGTAATCTTTGATGATTTAGAATGACCATAAGGGCATTATTAACTGATAAAGGCAGAAAATAGTAAATCAAGACATAATGACTGAATTAATGTATTATACTAATGCTTCTGTATGACAATTGCAAACTAAATTCAGAAAAACACACAGTAAAAAATATTTTAAAAGGTATCAAATCTGGCAGAAAGTTGCAAAAAAAAACAAAACAAAACAAAACAAAACAATTTTATAGTAGAATGACTTTTTTTCCTTTTAAATTTATTTGGTTAAAAAAGGGAAACCACTGTTCCGTTTTCTTTTTAAATGAGTCGGTCATAATTTTTACATTTAAAACTTTCCAGAAGTACATTCCAAGGCTTTAATTAAATAACATTAATATAACAGCTACATCAAGTTTTATTAGAACTAAAAATCTTCTGAGAGCATTAGCTTGTTTTTTTCCAGTAAAAGCTACAATAAAAGGAATAGTTTTCCCACCAGAAATCTACATAAATATCCCCAAAATAATATGAACACCAACATATTTCGCATTAAGAGCACTCTGATGGCACTGCTAAAAAATAGTTTTTCACAAACCGAGCTGATGTATGCAACATGCTCCTGTATTTGCCAGGGTATCTCCAGGTGCTATTGTTGAGAAAGGAAAAAAAAAAAGAGAGTTGTATGCACAGATGTATCTTTTTCATTAAGAGGATACTTTGGGGTTCAAGGTTGTCTAAAAGGCTCAGGTTGTAAGAATAATCCCTTAAACCAGGTATTGTTACACCTATGAGCTTCTCCCTCTGTGGTGCAGCAGTTGAGAGGGTTGAGGGCAATGTCAAAGCTTTGAGAAGGTGAAAAGGGATGTCAGAGTCTGACTTGATGGAGTAGATGCAGGAAAGCCACAGGCAATTTAAAAGATCAGTCCCCACACAAAACACAAAGACGGTTCTGCCCTGCAACCATGCCCTAACGCACATACCACTTAGGTTCATAGCAAACTTTTCAGATTTCTAAACATATTTTCTAAACACCAATTTACTTTCTATTTTAAAAAGCCCACTTTTTCAATTCAAGAAAGGCTCATCGTAGTCACTCTAAATAAAATATTTGCATACTACATTTCATGATGAAGTCTTTTTTTAGCTGGATATGGACTTTTTAATTATGTTTAAACTACAATATTCATTATTACTATAATGTTTTAATTTCAAATGGCAGTGAGTTTATTGTAGTTTCTGTGTTAAGAATAAAGCATGTAGTTATAAAATACAGTATAAGGTTGGGTTGGGGGGTTGGGGGGGGGGGGGGGGGGGGGTTGGGGGGGGGGGGGTGTTAAGCAGCAGGTTAACTAAGTTTGAGTTTAAAAGTCATGGTTCTCCCTGGATCTGGGCTCTCAGTCAGAGTCTAATTAGACCAGCAGTGTCAGAATGCCTCAGAGTAGCATACCTGGTGAACAGAAGCCCATCTCACCACACCGTAAAACCCATTGCTCAAACAAGCACATAGTTCAGGACTTTCACAAAAGAAAAATGTGGTCTCTAAATAATAATACTACTTAAAAAAAAAATATATATATATATATAATATATATATCAATGTAACAGCAGATCATAGGTCTCGATTATATGATAGTTTTAAAATCTATTTCAAATGATACAGTATAACTAATTGACATTAACTACATTAAAAATATTAAGAAATACTGTCAAGAACAACCTGCAACAGATTTACCAACCTCCTAAAAACAATAACATACTTAAAGTGAATTACTTGAAGTAATTACGGAAATTACCATTTTTATTTTAAGTGATTTCAGGCTACTTTAGTCAGTCATGCTTTATGAATGGTTTAAAATATATAGTTCACCTGCACTATGACTGCCATTCAGTAGCATTATGTGCAATGGAGGCATTTGTTTAAATATCATGAATAACTTCTGTACAAAATAATAAGTCATTTGATAAAACATTTAAACTGTATTTATAATTTCCAGCCCTAGTACAAGAAAAACAGTTTGATCCAAGTTTACATTTACAAATAACCCACACACACATTTTATTTCCCTTTTGTGTCAATTTAAAACATTATTATGCTCTCTTTTTCTATGTTTATGTTAAAATTTTAGAACTGAATTTTAATGCTCATCTCCAAAGTACCTAATAGCAATTCCCAGCAACAGAAAAAAGAAAAAAAAAACCTTTGTGTAGACAAAGAACAGGTAACCACTTGTGCAGAGGGAAATCTTGGGTTTAGCTATATAGTGTGATTGATGTGAAAATGTGGGTATAATCTTGATTCTCAGGGCAGGTCGTATAATGCATGTTATATTAGCTTCTATTTAAAACCAAGAGTTATTATTTGTGTATCATCTGGAATAATTCAGTTTAGAGATGCATGACAGAAGCCTGTCTTGTTGCATCTTGATTAATATATTGTTAATAGGAATACCTCCCTTTTTGAAGAGCAACCCTGCAACTCCTGAAACATTCACTGTTGTTTTATTGTTGCTTCAGCTCTTTAACACCAGTATATGAGGTTTCATGGTTTCTCAAATTTAGACCTCTTTAATTCCTGGGTCAGCAAACACCTAAGATGCGGGTCATTAGCAGCGACAGGTTCCTTAGCTCTCATTGCTTTAATAGCTATAGAGATGTCTTAACGCAAACCATCACAGTCTTGAAGGTCCCTCAGGGCAAGACATTGAATACTAATAAGCATCACTTCTCTCATGACCTAGATTTGTTTAAGTGAATGGCGAGCTTGTGGGATGTGTGAACTAAATTCTCCTAAGATGACCTTCAATGTCAAGTTCAATGGCCTGACAGTTTCCCTTCATTATTGTTGGAGAAATTTGAGTTCTCATGTGACTGTTTTGAGGTATTCATGCAAAAGCAGCACTAAAGTTGTGAGGATACAGCTGTAAGTGATGTAGATAAGTATAGGTGATGAGAGCTGCGTGCTGTGCTCTTTAATTAGAACAGGAAGACTCAGCAATTCTGCCACAGGGGTAGGAGAAGACAATGTTCATTTAGACTTTTCCCAGTGAAAACCCAAAATCCATCAAGAACTATAGATTTGACAAGCTCGTCTGTTATAAAAAGCTCAAAGCTTTCGTCTTTTTCTTAAGTTATTTAAAAATGTCCTTTTTTCAATTTTTTTTTGTAGAAACTGTGCGTCTTCTGAGCCATGCTCCCTGGCAATGGATTCTCTCCTCTGCTTGATTTCCAGCCTCACCTCCACGCCTTCCATTGTAGAGGCGAGAGTTCTGACATGTGGTTCCCTGGCTCAGTCAAGATAAAGGCTCTGAGTGATTCTCTGGATCATAGGCCTCTTCTGCGACAACACCAGCACGTTGCTGTGTGTCAGCAAGAGACTTTGGCCTTTATCGACTTTCAAGACACAGGCATCAACGGTTTCCAAGTACACACTCCAGACCTCTGTAGCTCCTCTCTTTGTTCTAACCCAGTGAGATGCATTGCAAGCAGTCCAACTGACTTTTCTACTATTGCTAGTACAGGGACAGCACTTGATACTTTTTTGACTGAGGAATGCAATTATGTGGAAGCGCAACAGGATCAACCATGGACACATATTCCTGACTTACCAGAGGCAGTCAATGAGAATCCTAATCCAGGATTTAAGACTCTCAATCGTCAACACTTATTTCTGCCTCTATCTCCTATATATGCACCTGGAGACAGGAACTCTTCGGAGTCTCCGGAGTTGAGCTCTCCATCTTCGCCCTCAGAGCTACAGAGTCCAGACCCATTTCGACCTCAAAGACGCACATCTTTAGGATCCATAAAGGAGAAGTCTATAAGTAAGTGTCTCAAATATTTAACATACTGGTTCTACATTCCAGCAATAAAAACAAATAGTCTGTCACAGTGCTCCACTTGTCACAGCCACTCTCGAAACGGCACAAGAGCTTTTATACAGATTCTTCTACTAAGTGCAGTAATTAAGAGGATCCCATGATTACGCTAGAAACACTTTCAATGATTTCCAAGCTAGTCCCTGAAAGTTTACTTTAAAAAAAAAAAAATTTTGGGATGTGGTAATCTCAATTGATTTAGGAGACATCTAAAATGTAACCACAAAGCAGACTTTAATGCTTTCTGTGATCAACAGGGCGTAAGATGAGGGTCTACTCTTCAGACACTGATGGGTCTCTCAGCAGCCCTAGTGTGGAGTATGATTACCTGGTTCCTGCTTCTTTTGAGTCATTTGTAGAAGGTGGACTTGGCTCAGTCGGTTCTACAATTCCTACATCTCAGAGTTCCAGTCCACTCCCGGGATTTGATGAAGATTTTACACTTTTTGACTTACCACCCTCGCCAAAACCTTCCATTAATAATGCAAAGGTGAGTGCTAGAAGCCAAGAGGGCGAAAATGAAGGGGGAAGGATTAGGACTGGCCTGGAGGGTAGTGGGACTCTGGAAAGCCCTTCCTTTAACAGCGGGACCTCCCTGGCTCTGGCCAATTCTCGCTCAGCAGATAATGAGCGCCGGCGCTTTTCTGCCTCTGAGCTCATCTCTCGCTTACAACTTTCCCAAAGGAAAAACTCCTTTACCCTTAAGCTGGGAAAGTCTCTGTCTGCTCGTGTGGCCTCCCGGGATCGCCACCTGTCTGGAAATCTCAGCTCAGACTGTAAGTGACTCATCTGGACTGTTCAGCTTAATGAAAGGATTTACTGTTAAAGTCGTGTGCTGTGATGTCATCATGACACTTCCTTGCCACATTTTCAGAAACTTGTCTTTTGTATACTTACTCCCTCATCTGTTTGTAGACAAACCCAGCTCAAGACATCGCTCCTCAGGGGGATCAAGTGACAGTGCACAAAACAGCCCAGTAGGGTCTGCCCCACCACTGCCCTCTGCTGAGAGTAATCAGCCCTCCCACAGAAGGAGTTCCAAGCAAAAGTAAAACTTGTCTAATGCAAAATAACGGAGAAATTGTAGCAAGAATATTTAACAATACTTTCTGGTTGTCCTTAGTATGAGAAAGGTTTCGGTTGATGAAGACACAAGCAGCCCTCCAAGTAACTCTAAACGTTTATCACGTTTCTTACCAAGCTGTAAGTACCATAAATCCAGTTGTGTCATCAATATTGTTTTAAATGCCAGTTCTACATTTTTTTATTTGTTCTTTCCTATTCTCCAAGTGATTCTGTATCAGGAATACAGTGATGTTGCAATCAACAGGGAGATACAGAGACAACAAGGGGCAGATCCAGGAACAGACGAAGAAAGAGTGGGCTCTGCATCTCCTGGAAACCTCTCTCCTTCAAGCTCCTTCCGTTCATCTCGAGGATCAGCCTTTTCACTTTGGCAGGATATTCCTGATGTTCGATCCAGTGGACAACTTGACAACTTCAGTAATGAGGAGCGTAAACTCCAGGAGGTGAGCCCATTCAGAGTCTGTTTAAAGCAACCCAACTTTATGTAGAATACGTTGTATAATGTTTTTTTCTTTCTTTTCAGGCCAAGTTTGAGTTAGTAACATCTGAAGCTTCATACATTCGTAGCTTGTCTATTGCAGTTGACCATTTTATGATGTCTCCTGAATTGTGTGAGTGTCTTGGGATGCAGGAGAGGCAGTGGCTTTTTTCCAAATTGCCTGATGTTAAAGACATCAGTGAGAGGTGAATAAAGCAATCTTTTGAAGAATTACTTTGTCTGAGATGTGGACTACCACAAAGAGAAATTTAAATGTGTCCACAGGTTTCTTCAAGATCTGGAGCATAGGTTAGAAGGGGACATCCTGCGTTTTGATGTTTGTGACATTGTCCTTGAGCATTGTCCTGCACTGCGTAAAGTTTATCTGCCATATGTTACCAATCAAGCTTATCAGGAACAGACCTATCAACGACTTTTGTAAGCTATTTATTTAAAAATATGAATCATGTCATTCTTGCTCTTTTAATAGAGTTCATACAGAACATGTATTTTCTATTGTTTTTAGGCACGACAATGCTCGGTTTCCAGGAATACTTGCTCGCTTGGAAGAGGACCCAATGTGCCAAAGACTGCCTCTTACATCATTTCTTATCCTTCCTTTTCAGAGAATCACACGTCTCAAAATGCTTGTGGAGGTATTTAAACATACACTTGAAATGTTATTTTGAACGAGGGTTCCCTTTAGTTTATTGATTTATCAAGCTATAACTTTCTTTTCTTTTTCAGAACATCCTAAAAAGAACGACCCCTGGCTCTCGGGATGAAGACACTGCCACCAAAGCACTTAATGAGCTCAAAAAAGTTAGTAAAATAACAATACAATTCCAAATTACTCAGAATAGTAAATAAAAGCAACACAAATGCCCTCACTGGGTGGAAATACTGACAGAGTAGGGTCTAAAGATGCTACGAAATATAGTTTGTCAATTTCTGTAGTCAATCCCTACAGACCTCCGAACTTTGAGAGGCCTGCAGATTTTTATTCAAGAACAGAGAAAACGAGAGCTCTATAGACTGGCTTTTCATGCCTGAGATGCGGCATCCAAGCCTTTTATCACCAGATGCAATTCAAGGTGGATGCAGTAGGGCAAAGCACATTGCCAGTGACCTCTAAAGCAAGTTTTCCTCATCTGGACACCTGATGAATTGGTCTAGGTTTGGCAGTTTCCAGGAGAATGCTACTTCTCTGACTGCGTTATGCCGACCGTTACAATGTAGGATTATATTTCAGGAACTGGGATTGACTTGGCGTCTGAGTTTCTTTGAATGCTTCAAGTTTGGGCAAATGCTCTGCACTTTGCACAAACAATTAAGGTTTTGCCCCTTCCTGTTCAAACATGACTGTGCACCATAGATTAAGAGCCATCAAGCAATAAAACAGACTGTGAGCTTTGCCATCTCTCACCTTAATTGTCTGACCTCACATATGTTAACAGGGAACTCCTAAATGCTCTCAGAAGTTTTGAGCTAATATTGTGGTAAAGGGTTGATGGTGTCATAGCAAACCATTTAGAATCGGAATGGGATGACATGGGGTCTCAAGGCATGAAGGAATACTTTTTGCAGTGTAGTGTATGCTGGGAAACCAAAAACTTACAATATTTATTTAAACCATCACAGCCACAGAAATCTGCAAGCATGTCTCTTACATAACTAACATCATTTTGCATAATCTAATTCCTTTTTATTTTGATCCCAGCAGATACTGAATAATTTATTGCAAAGGTTTAGTGTCTGTATTATTTTCAATTCAATCAGACTATACAATTAATATCGTTTATATTTACATTTTCGCAATGTGCCAAATTCATTAGCACTGACCTTTTCCTTTGACCATCTAGATAATAAAAGAATGTAACTCAAGTGTTCAGTCGATGAAGAGGATGGAGGAGCTTATTCATCTAAACAAGAAGATTCATTTTGAGGGCAAGGTATAGCACCAGTTGTTTATTCTTGATATTTTAAAAGATATAATTTATGCAATGTGTATTTACTGCTTATTGGTTAACTAACAATCTAATGTAAATATTGGATCTATTGGAGATCTGACTGTGCTATTGAAAGAAGTAACAGTTAAAAATGTTGACAATTTGTAATAGTAATAAAAAGCATTGAAAACAATTACATTTCATGTTTTTAACAAACTTTTACACTGTTTCCAAACTCATCAGCTTTTTTGTTTTGACGTTTCTTTGATAGCTCATGGACAAAATCTACATATCTGAATGGACATGACACTTCTGTTACTGCCTGGACTATCTTTTCAACTTGTGTTTGTTAATTATTGTTCTTTTAGATTTTCCCTCTCATCTCTCAGTCTCGCTGGCTAGTGAAGCATGGTGAATTACAAGAAGTGGACACACAGAACTTAAGCATATCTGGCTCCAAGTTTAAACTCACCACTCGGCCTGTGTACCTGCACCTATTTAATGACTGCCTTTTATTGTCTCGAAAGAAAGAGTAAGTCTGGATTTTGATCCAAATTCGTTGATGTAATTGTAGCTCAAGAGATCAAGTCTCTGACAAAATATCTTGTTTTTCTATCACAGCATGTGGAAATTCATGGTGTTTGTGCATTCAAAGATTGAAGATCTCAAAGTCAAAGACCTGAGCCAAAAACTGCAAGGAATCTCAGGCTTCATATTCTTTCTGCAGCTGTGTGAGGGACAACAATTAAAACATCAAATTCTGCTCAAGTCACCCACAGAGTGAGAACATTCACAGATATTACCAGCCAAATTCTTTCACTGACAAAATAAATCAGAATGTTCTACAAATTATAAATTAGGTGTCCTCATGAATACAAAATTAAAATGGTGTTGAGAACATTTTGCTTTGTGTTTAGGAGCTGCAAACAAAGGTGGATCACTGCCATGTTTCCCTCGAATCCAAAGACAGATATTGAGCAGACAAATGAGAGTGATGGTATGTAATTTGTCACACTTCAGTAATTTATTATAATATAGTGTTCCTATAATAAAAAAAAATTTTTTTTTCATCCCATCACACAGTTTTAAATAGCACACAGACATCTGGGAACTGTAGTACTTAAACTGTGTCATTATCAGAAAACATGCCTGCTAAACTACAAAATTAAAACTGTCAAACATTGACACTTAATATCGCCATAGCAATATTGTTAGTTATTTTCGTAAGATATAAGATAAGATAATGATTTGATATTAATTTCAATAATTGAAGGGAAGCTTTTTAAAACTCTGTTACAACATTTTGTCCTATATTTTAAGGTGCAATGTGCACATTTTATGCCAGTAAAGTTATGACACTTATTGTGCACAACTGGATGTTCTTGAAATTGTTTTATAAATTCAATATTTTTATGAAACATTTTGTCATTCAAAACATAGTTTCATATCATCATCACCAAAAACAGCTGACAGAAAGTAGATCAATTCTCCGCCAACTATTTTTATGACAGAAAATTACAGACTAGATAGGGTCTCATTATCTACAATAAACAATAGACTTCATGTATTTCTTCTCTAAAGGAGAGTTTAGTAAAACAATCTATAAACATGAAGATCATCATATGCTGGCAAGACCCAGCGCTGGAACACCCTGGGACGGATGCCAGCCAATCACCATGCAACAATCATTCACCAATCCCTATAGGGAAGAATTTCTATTCAACTGAAGCGTGTTTTGACACTTACACATACAAACACTTACAAAGGCCACAGTTTCAAACCAGTGCTACCTACTTTGCTCCTCTCTAATAAATCTGCTTAAATTGTTGTTCATATTCTAAACATTACAAATTATACTAATTAAAAAGCTTGTTTGCTACCTACGAACATATGATCATCATTATTTGTCAAGCCATGAATGACGAAAGAATGACGATCAAGGTGAATACACGTGAAAAAGATCAGTAATATTTTTATGGATGCGTCTGTGCAGATCGCTCTCAAGTCCAGTGTATCAAGAGCTACCAGGCTCAGGAGCATGATGAGCTAACCCTGGAGAAGGCAGACATTCTTCAAGCTTTAACAATAACAAGTGATGGTAAGGAAAGACTTGCCTTCCTTTTCTCCCTAAGAAAAAAGCCAGGGACTGTAATGCATGTTTTCTGTTCCCAGGTTGGGTGGAGGGAATTCGGTTGTCGGATGGAGAGAAGGGCTGGATCCCTAAAACAAATGTGGAGGAGATCACAAGTCGCAGTGCTCGTTTGCGAAACCTCCGTGAAAATATTCGCATTAAGTTTGTATCACAAAAGCTACAGGGAGAGACTCTTTGAAAGCTTCAAGAATGGGACATAGCTTTACGCTTTGCAACACCTGCTTTACCACCGCTGGGTGGATTCTATTGTGTTCAAACCAATCATTTCCAGAATTGGTTAACATTTTCTCATTTAGCAGATGTTTTCATTCAAAGCAACTTAAAATGAGGTATACAACAAGGGATTATCAACAAAAAGGCAAGAAGGGTTCAGATTGCTCTGTGTCATTTTTGTTTCATTAGGATTTTTCTAACAGCTGGGGACAGTGAATGTAAAGGTTCTGCAGATATTTTTTGTATCTGAGAGATTATGGAAAGTGCTGTTTCTTCCTCGATTAAAGGGTTTTGGTGGAAATGGACAGTGCTTGTTTGCCATCTGCATCAACACTTTAAATGTTAGACAGCTAAAAAAATATATTGCACAGAGGTACATTTTATCTTTGCACAGCACTAAAAGAGACTACTAAGAGAGATTGAGGATTAAAAAAAGCAATAATTAAAAAATATAAAATGTACTCATGTAAATGAATTCAATGTAAAAACTAACATGTAATGTACCCAAATATTTTTTTTAACCAGTGAAATTGTTTCCAAGTGAATTAGAAATTGTAACTATTATAGTATGAACTAAGGTTGTCTAAAAAAAGCTTCCCTCATTATGTAGGATATTTTTAAGACCACTTAACAAAACTGTTTTTTAAACATGAAACAAATGCATGTATAGATCAGGATAAAGATATTGTGACAGTAGATAATGCCCTCTCTACAAAATGTATATTGAGTATATGAGTAAATGAGCATATCAAGTAGCTGAACCCCAGTTGTTTGCGTATAACTATAAGTAGGAGCAATAGGTGGAGAACACATTACAGATTGAATTAAATTTAACTACAGTACCCTTCATGTAAATGTATTCATAAAGCTTGATATGAGCCTCGTTAAAAGTTATGCGCTTCAGGCTTTAAGTTTCTGTAGCTCTTCAAGGTTTTTATTTAATGACTGCTTTCTACAAACAGCATGTGTTATTACCGGTGCTGGTTGTAACTCTAAAGCGCTGAGCTTTTTGAAAGTCTGCAGATGCATGATGCACAAACACAGCTGTTCAGCAACTTTTCATCTGGATAAACAAAATCCGGATTTTTTTGTTGATTTCCAACCATATAGCTTTTAGTGCTAAAGAAGACATTGCACTTGCTATTGTATGGGTTTTCTCTTCACCTTTTACACACTGCATAAGAGTGAAACTTACCTTACAGATTACTGGAACCAAATTTCGATGTTGATAATGCATGACAATGGAAATGTTAATATTAGTTCCGCAGATTAAATTAGCATACAAAGATGACAAGTACTTTGAATGATGGCCATTATTTATATCAGTGGTATTGTGTTTTTGTGTTATGTTTGTGAATTTGGGCAGACTAAAACATGTTTGAAACAAACATTTATGGAGACGAAATAAAATCTTTGCAGATGTTCTAAAAGAAAGCGTCTGAATGTGCCTGCGTGCAGAGTTAACCTTACTGTTACCAGGATTTCCAGCCACGTACGCACACAGCTAGAACAAAGCATGCCTAATAAACATCAGTTTCGTTCTAGGCTCACCTCATATCCCATGTGGCAATAAAGCAGCCGGGTAGCAGGTAAACAGAATGGTTTCTTTGTTACAGCTGTTCTGGGAACCTTGAATGGTTTCCAACTGCTGTAAATCAGAGGTGAAGGGCTGCAGAAAAGAAGCTGCGGTTAGAGACAGATAAGAGACGGACTCCAGAGGCACAGGAATGCATTTCTAATTAATGCCGTTTATCTCAGTCAAACATGTTGTATCTGCTTTATATAATTGCTCTGGAGCTATGAAAAGAAAAAGATTGGTAATTGAGGCTCCTTTTTCTACGGGTTTGCTGTCAAACTACATGTCTGTTTGGCATCATTAGTAACTTTTCATGCATTGTTGAGACTGGACCTAGATTTTACGAGAGTGACATTAATGTTTGTTTAGTGTTTACGTTACACATTTAATTATATTAAGTGGACAGCTTTAGTGGTTTGAAAGCTAGTTATCGCAACAGGCAGCAAATGGCATGTTAGCATTGAAATATTATCATGGTCCAACTTTTTATTTGGGAAAAACTTACAGACTGCTCACTGCTCGGTACAAAACCTTTATTGCTCTAGAAGATTAAAAGCAATTTTTAAGAAAATACACTAAATTACAAACACCTAACTTTTCTTTTATCGCAAAATGTTTCAACACGACAAAATGTGTCCCTAAATGTATTATTTGGGCAAATTAACATTTTGTAAATAGCTTATTGAAAGGAACTAAATGTTGAGACTAATGCTGAGTAAAATGAAGCTGCGTCCAGAATCACGTTACTTTGTATAAAAACAGTTTACAAAGTAAAATCATAGCGGGTATCAAGGTATTTAATTTTACTTACTTTTACTTTAAAAATAAAGCTTGGCGTTGACCTTTTAGTTTACCCTAAGAGAAAAACAAAATTAGAGTAAGAACGTTTAAGAGAGAAAGTTATAATTACTGGCAGTAGTAATGCAAACTGTTGCGCTGTAAACCGAAACCTTGATTTAAATCCGTCCTCAGATGTATCTTGTTCTTTCTAGACTTGGATTTAGAAATGCCAGACAACGTAATAATCTTCTACTATAACATTAACACAGCAAATTGTTAATCTGTTTCAACTGCCTTATAGTTTAGCTGCTTACAAATAATGTATACAAGTATGTTAAACGGACAAATCTGTTTAATTGTTGTTGTCGTTGCTTTTTGTTTTTGTGTCAAAAGTACGTTAGGTACACATAACGTTATTGGTTTCAAATTAAAAGGTTGAAAATTACATTCTTACCTGAAATTATTTTGACGTTGACCTGTATCTGGTGGATTTCAATCTCATTACGAGACTTATAGCCATCTAAATAATTATTGTTTTGTTTTATTGCATAATTGACACGTGAGGAATCTACGTTTAAAAACCTCAACCTGAACACGCGGTAAGCTTTGCATTTCCTGTTGTTTCTTTTCCGCCACGTCACACCACTGCCATCTTTTGGCAGTGTAATTGAATTGCATCCAAGACTCTGCTGGTTGAGGTCTCATATCAGTAAAACTATTTCATATTTAAATAAAAACAGCACGTATACACATTGAATAACCCATATCCAATTATTTTCAAGGCAAGAGTGTTTTAATGATGTATTTATTTAGGTTGATCGTTAAAAATTTGCCTATACATTTGAAAAGCACTGTATTTAGCCCTGATAAAGCTATATTAAGATTTTGGATATATATATATATATATATATATATATATATATATATATATATATATATATATATATACATGAACTATATATATAATATTTACAATTATATCAAACGTTGCTCAGCAGACAGACTTTAAATCTTAGTATCAAATCATGGATAAACATTTAACTTTAGTAGCAAACTTCCATTATACACACAGAAGAAATTAAACATTATCTTCTATGCAAAGGACTCACATAAAAGATGCAAGATTCTGAATTTAAAGTCAAATTAAAACAAACTATTTATTACACCTTGAACCATTTATCATTTAATGTGTTCAACTATTTGTACTCACTACAGCCAAGAACAATATTGACTAAAAGGGAACATATATAAATTCTTCCTGAACCTGTTTAGTTTCATAGTCGTTAAGTGTCTTTATTCACAGGCAACATCATGAAAAGCCAGAATAAAATCATGTGTCATCAGCAGCTTTCATTGGGCATGATAGATGGGGTTATATGTACTGTTCCATGCTTCACATCATCATTAGCTCCTGCGCTTCTTCGGTATCAGAGGCGGAGGGGTGTGCTGCGGGAGGGAATCTGCCCTTTTATCAGGCTGTGGGAGATGGAAGAGTGCATCAGTGTTTCAGTCTTATTATCTTTAATTCATCAATTATAAGTGGCTGAATAAAGTTTTTTTTAAGTAACAACAGAATCTCACTTGGTATGAAAGATATGGCCCAGCTACATCTCACCTGTTGTAACTGGAAGATCCAGCTTTGATAGTCCTCAGGGTAAGTACAGGAGACAAGCAGGGGCTCCATCAGTTCGCCTAGAAAGATCCGAATTAAAAGTCTCCAACCATTTACAAAACATGGTGACGCTTTAACTGTACAACAAGTGGCACAAACTGTAGAACTCTTCAAGCTAAGAGCATTGCATTAACATTACAAGTTAATAGCTGATAGTTATAGCCCAACCAAAACATTCGTACATGCTCAAAATCACATAACTAATATTTAGGGGTTCAAACATGGAATTTGAAGCACTGTTTATTATGCAAAAAAAGTTTTTATGTATTTTTGATGTTTTAATATAGGTCTTAAATTGGATTCTTAACTGTCTTTAAAGGGTTTTAAACAGTCTTAAAATTGACCTTATGAAACCTGCAGAAACCCTAATTAGAAATAACATAATAGGGTTACTTCCTCTTAAGCACAGTTGCTGCACTTATAAAAGTTGAATGAATGTGATCCAATCATAAGTTCTTCATTAGGTGCATCTGATCCCACCAAGTCAGTCAAATTACATCAAATAACAAGAATAATTAAACTGGAACGCTTGTTAATAAAAAAAAAATCACATTTTACAAATCAAGGAACTTCGGAGAGCTACTCTGAGTGTATATATTTTTTCAGATATAAAAAATTATTTCTTTTAAATCAGAGTTATTTTTTTGAGAAAATCAGAAATCTAATACTTTTTAAAAGCTTGAATGTTTTAAAAAGGGTTCGGAGTAAAATAATCAACAAGTCTACACGTGTAGTTGAATCACAAGCATCTTTGACTAACTCAGATCATTTGATTTCTGACTCAGACTTAAGAATATCCTAAAAAAAACTCTGTTGTGGGTTACTGCCTTACATAATGTAATTTTGGTTCAAAATATAACACACAAAAAGTTCCAATTACATATGGGTTCGCAACTAGAAAGTTTTGTTAGTTACAAAATCCATCTTAAAATAATGAAGGACGTACAATGATTTGTGCAATTTACAGACAGTTCGATATTCCTTAGATTTTTACCTAAAAAGATTAGAAAGGCTGATCATTTTTAATCACAAACTGAAGAATGTTAAAGAAAGTCAACCATTCTTTCAGGAACTCTCTATAATACCAACCAGTGAGTTCAAACTCCAGTCTGCCAGGCAGTGCTGATCTCTCCATGGCTTTAATGCTTCTTAGAGGCACACGACCCTTATAAAAAAAGACACAATTCTAAAAGTGTTTTGTTTATAAGTGGAAAAAATGTGTTATCGACATTGAAAAAATAACACTCCAGATGCTTTCATATGGTCCGCTTTTCTACTTAACTTCTTTTTTTCCCTAAGTTTTTCAGACAGCAAAAAGCTTCACATGCTTAGATCCAGAGGAATGAGCTCACCTCATATTTCACACGCACACGATGTGCATCAAGAGACAGAATGATGAGGTCACACGTGAAGAGAACAAGCAAACGTTCCTGAGGTCCCATCAAAATACGGGTCTGAAGTTTGAAAAGCAGTCCCTTTAGCAACATTCTGAATTAAATATTTCTAATTGACTCTCTTTGTAGTCTATATTCGAACCTGTGTGTATATGTTGCTGATATGCACCAGCGAGAGGTATCTGGGATATCCCATGTGCTGAATGGGCATTCCCTCCCATTGTAAGATAGGAGTTCTGAGTAAATATCTTTTAAGCTCTTCTCTTTTCCAGCTTTCATCACATGGAACCTGTAATCATGAACAAAATGAGAGATTTAAAAAGAGAGATCTAAAACAATTAGAATCTGCTAAAAACATTTTCATACTAGATTTATGCTATGAGAAGACGTTTTTGTGCATAGCCAGTGATCTACGATGACTGGCATGATGCAATGTATTCTGGTAGAGAATATACAGCAAAATTGGTCCCTTGAAGACATTTGAAGAGTTTAACTACTTATTAATTACTACTTATTTAATAGTTTGATGAAGCAGTTGAGGGTGCTTCCACTAATGCATCTCCGAAATGTCTGACAAGTTCCTCCTGAAATTTGTCTTAAAATGTCACTTGACGATATCAGTTATGTAGCACCAGCAGGTTCTATTTAATGTACCAGGTATGATAGGGCACCATGAGGTGGGCTCAGTTGTTGCTTCATGGACTTGTATCTCCTGTCCTCTATGTTCTCAATCCAGACTTTAGTTTCAGCAGCACCAGCACAAACGAAGATCTTTGAGTCCACCATGGGACCTGTAGGATGTCCAAAAATTACAACTTCAACTTTAAAGATTAGAATTAGGAGCCAAACTCAGAAACTTTTTCACCTCGAATCTCAAACATGTGCGGAGACGTGGAGTCTTGTTGAGGGATCAGGTGCACTTCAATGGCTGAGAGAGGAAGAAGACCCTGTGACACAACAGATGTATCAATTACAGATGCGGCTGTACATTAATATGTCTTTTATGATAAAAGATTTACCTCATAAATAAAATCCCGATTAGAGCTGTCCAAAGCCAGGATTAACAAGTGGAAGGAAAATAAAACCAAATATCTTTCACTCATGACCTGGAGATAGAATATGGATTACTTTTAAAATTGATTCATCGATTAGGAAAGAGGATTCTCAACATATACAAAGTAAGAGGTAAGAAACTTTTTTTTTTTGACCCTGTGTGAAAGATTTGAATCATGCTTAATAGAAACAATTCCAATCTTGATAACTTACAAGAAGTTGGTTACAGCTCTCTGGAGAAATTTTTGACAACTCATCCTGAGGAATTGTTATAATTTGGCCTCACTGGAGATTATCCTATAGCATGTGTTTAAGGTTAAACCATATAATCTCTGTTGAAGATAGACTAGACCACTCCCAAAACTTTATTTTACTTCAGTCTGCTTTACCTCTTCAAGCACGTAATATTTCAATGACATATTGATTGTGAACAGGTGTGGCATTTAGTGTGGTTATACAATTTCAGGTGCAATAAAACAATCGCTTTTCCTGTTTTTCTTTCTCTTGAGCCATGCCACATTTTATCTTAAAAAAACAATTGTTCATAGGCAGCATGAAGGGTTTACTTATGTTATCTTTGACTTTTGTATACATTTAGTAATGACTGACATATTTTTTATCGACAACATGCAAATAAGGCGAACACTTTTACAAAATCACCTTAGTGTAACCACTGTGTAAATACACAGAAGAAGAGTGGATGATTTCTCCATAACTGTGTCGTGCTTGTCCTTCCCATTTTCTGATTGGCTGAGTGTACAGCCTGTAATGAAGCTCATCTTTTGTCCATCCCCAGAGAGCCAGCTACATGTAAAACAAACTGAATTGAATGCAAAACATGTATAACTCTACACATTTTAGAAGAAGTAATACTATAAGCTCCTTTTAAGCTTAGATGAGGACATACTTGTGAACTGCTGTGTCTTCTTGAGTCCCTCCTTACAGAGACAGGATCTGGCTCCTTGCACAGTAAAAAAAAAAAACCCTTTTCAGCTCAAAAACTGTTTTTATTTGTCTCCACATACACATAACTGCCCATATGTAACTCGCAGACATGGATATCATCAATCATTCTTTGACCCTAATGTTACCTATCTTCAGAGACAAGTGTGTACACATTTGGCATTTGCCACTTCCTGTTGTTTCACTGCTCACCTCGTTCTTCAGATGCCTCCCAGAAGAGCATTGCTGAGGAGTCTGATCCGTGCCATTGCTCCTTGAGGAAATCTGAAGTCGGCTTTCAGAAAGAGTCCAGAGCCTGGAACAGCATATAGCTTAATAGAGTGAAAATATCAAATCAAAAGATCAAGAATTACATGAACTCGTTGTAATTTTTTTGGCCCAAGGACAAAGAAATGGTTAGTCCATAAATGTAGTGCTAGGCGTATGTTAACAGCAAGATAGAGAATAACGAAGTACAAGAGGGAACTATGTATCTGACCCCCTCACATAACATCATTTATTTGTTTTTTTGCCATTCACAGATGCCGGACATATCTTGAAGTTGGCCAGCAGGTTTGGAGATTATAATAAAATTTACAACCTTTTAAATGAGCATTTTCTAATTTCTCTGTGTAAGCAAAATGTCAAAATTAGAATCAAATATTAATTTGATGCTAAGTACCTGCTTTTATTTGAATGAATAACTTCCAAATTTGATGCTTGATTGGAACAAAATATAAATTTTAAGATCATCACATTGTGTTTTTAAGAATTTTTATTACAATTTTAAGCACAATGAATTACAATTTGTGAAAATGAAAAGCATTGATTAGAACAGAATAGGATTCTGATAGCTTCTGATTATGATGGATCTTAGCTCGTTTAATCATGGTTATTATTGCAAATTTAGAATACTCTTACAAGCTTTCAGTTCTTGATGATCAATTCTTACAAGACCAGTTCTTTTACCAAAGTGTCCTAAAAGGATTCTCAACACAAAATGCAATAATTTCAAAGTTATTACTAAAACTAATGTGAACATACAACAGAGAGACCAGAATTTTTAAAAAATGCTAAACATGTTTATACTTTTTCAGCTGGTGAAAAGTAATAAAGTGCAATTAAAGTCATAGACAAATCAACGATAAAGATGGTGTTAAAGTGCTTTTAATAGAAGGCTGGAATAAAAAAAGGACACATCTTACAATTTCACATTTTATATCAACCATTTATTTGCAATCATTTATTTATTATAAGACATCTAATGTACATAACTAAAATAGGTTATATCTGTCAACATTAAAAATGAATTAACACCCCCATCTAATTCTTTTGAGAATTTACTGTTCGGTCTAAATGAAAGCATGCACTGTTCCTTTTCTGAAAACAAATTAAGCCCTGGCCCATCACTACTATTCACATTTGGCAAATCGTTCCTCAGTAGTTAGCTTAAGCCAGTTAACAGCACAGTTTGTCTTGTTTCCTAAATGTTGCCTACTCATCCCCAGTCCTTCTGTTCCCGCTGGTTTTACTCCTGCTGCTCACTGGGGAAGTGCCCAGACAGAAGCAGCTTATTGTGGGCGCCCGCCATCTGACCCTTAACAGGGCATGCCTCTTCAAACCAAACTCATAGAAGAACTCTGAAACTTCTACCAGTATATTACAAACCAAAAAAGATATTAATTGCATCACCTCTTCAAACAGAACATATTGAGTATGAACCAAAATAAAACCTGTGTGTTTACCATCATATTTGCCCCACGTGTGATCCCCATTTTTCTGCTAGTTTGGTCATATAAAGCTTATGAGCTCTGATTAACTCCCACTCTAATCCTCCCAGTCTCCTAATGAGAGGGCCGAGGCTTGAATATCCAGAAAGACACCAGACTGCTCAAACACTCTTGCCTTTTTAATTAGCTATGCTAGTTGCATTAGTTCTGGCTCATTTGTTGTGCAAGAGGCTTTAATGAGATCTGCTGCAGCAAGTATGAAGGCAATTCCTGGTAGACTGCAGATAAAACAGTTTATTCAACTCATTTTAGACAAACACAATTCAAACAGAACATTTTGAAGGTGTTTTTAGTTGGTTGAAACGGAAACAAACAGCGTGACAATGACTCAAATATTTCTATAAACTGTATTAATGGACTGTTTTAAAATCCACTTGACTCTAAACTAAGCAACCCGTTTCTTATTTAAACATCATGCGGTTTTTTAAATATTATCAGAAATTACCCAACACACTGAAAGGAGGAAGTCACTACCTCAGTTGTCTTTGCAACTGAACAGTAAGAGTAAAGAAGAAGCATGCAAGATCTTACCCTGCGCTGCTAATTTCCAAGAGTTCAATTTCATCCGGGCCCACTTCATCAATGCCTGTGTGCCTTTGGGTCACACTGCAGCATCCCATGGCCTCTCCTTTCCAAAAGCACGTTCCCAATGCCTTGTTCTCTAAACTACACTCTGAGGGCCATCTGGTCACCCCAGTACACCCCACACCCAGACAGACTGCGGGCAGGGTTCAAGAACAAGTGCATTTAAGCTCAAAAGCGCTGAAAACCATTGGTCAGAGCCTATGGACTCAGTAAAGACGAGTAAGATGAGTCAAGCAAAAATGCTGCACTATTTCTTCCTGTTGATAGCAGTGGTGACGTAGCAACTTCCTCAGTCTGTTTCATCCAAACTTTATGTTCCTCTTTGAGTTTACATACATGTGTGGCGGGCTTCCAGCAGCATCAATAAAGCAAATCCCCCTGAAGATGATTACACCTCACACAGCACGCAAAATAGTTCCAAACGCAAAGCACAGCTGAAGCACGAGTGTCTATTAGTGGTAAGGAACATGTTAGCAGAGCGAGGTCTAATCTGCTGTTTGTTTTGTCGCCTGTGCTATAGATGAAGATCAAGGAGGCTCTTTTGGCATCTTCACCCCAGATGCAAAGCTGACTGTCTCTTTATCTAAACTGTTTTCAAAGCTATCTAAACGGGGGTGGAGGTTTTCACCAAAAAGTCACCAAAATATCATTATTTATGACGAATTAAAACACTAAAATAATTTCCTGTGGAAAAATATAATCATACAATTTTTTTTTGTTTTTATTTTACTGTATACAATAAATGAGGAGGGATGATTTATTTGAAATGATTTTTTTTTTGCTTACATTTACATTTGTATTGTTTGTCAGAACTCTCACCACACTCTAGTTATTGGTAGCCAATCAGAATAATCTAGCCATTTCCATGTATATAATACTTTATTAATCTTTTATTTTTAGTGACATGTTTTACTATTTTATTTTTTATTGAATCCTGTTAACAGAGACAAAAACAATCATGAGTTAAAATGTAAAATACATCAATTTCCTGTCAAAGTCTTATCTAATGAAGCCAGGGATAATGTTTAAAAATAATTACTTAGAGCATCATCTGAAATGGGATACTTCTAAAATAAATACTTAGTAGGCGAAACACTTGTTAGCTTGGCAAAACAAATTCGAACTCTATCTTATTTAACTCTAAATATCTTAAGTATGTAGATAATATCTTATGTATGTAGATAACACAGAAAAATTCTGAATGGGAGTGAAGAGAGACGGACGTGACATTGTTCACACAATTCTCAGAATCATAGTACGTCAATAAAAACAACTGGTATTCATACTACAAAGATGTCCAGTTTGGATATATTCATTGTATACTGATTTATTTTATCTTTTTAAAACACAAATGGAAAAAAAGACGAAAAATCTTATTTCATTTGCAGTCTGTTGTCCATTCACTTCCTGTTCAGTTACCTTTGTCTCCTTCTTGTCAGCATAGTTTGGAGCCAGCGCAGCGCAGAAGGAAGCTTGTCAATCTTCAGCTCCAGCTACTGATGTTCCTTTTTTCTCTGAGTGTCTGTCCCGAGCTGCTCGTCTCTGAGGGCAGACCGAGGCGTTGCCCATGGCTGGTGTGGACAGGGACATAATGTCACTTCTCAGTGGCTGCTGTGGCAAGGTCAGGGTGGAAACCACCACCTTCTGCCAATTGCAGCTGTTGTAATGCAGCTCTGTCCGAGCATGTGTGGTTCTAGTCTGGTGTGGCTGAGTTATTTTTGAGACTTGAGGAGGCCTCTGAGCAGCTTTTGATGGCTGTTTTATTGGGAACTGACCAGCTTGCTGTGAATGTTGGCTGGGATTGAACATATTGGAAGAAGAGAGGACTGATGTGGAAGGGACAGGACATCTTGCTGGAGAACTCTTGTTACTCGTATTGGTTGATTTACCAGTTTGAGTTATTGGAACAGTTTTGTGGATGGATTTAACTTTCGGGGAGATGGATGAATAGGGAAGTCTTTTATTTCTCTGGTTAGTTATGGCCATGGTCTCACCACTGTAGAGCAACTGAAAGTTTTTCTGACTGTTTAGTGGGAGCAGTTTCACCCCAGAAGAGGCCTTTTTGAAGATTTCCAAGGACAGGTCTGAAATTAAACATGAGCGTATACGTGTATAGAGAGCATAATTAGACATCTTTTTTATCTTGTACTGACATTAGTAATTAGTATTATACACCACCAGAACAATGTTTCATTTTTCACTGATGGGAATATCTCACCAAGGGTCTCGGTAACAGTCTGGGGTATGACATCTCTCAGTACTTCACAGTTAGTATGCAGGGCAGGGTTACAATTCATCTCAAGCAACCAGACCTGCTCAAAACAGAGAGCACATGCAAATCAATCAGTAACATTTGTAGCTTTTGTGAATTCAATTTAGTTAGGTTGTTTATTTTGAAAAGAATTACATTGTCAAAGAGTTAAAAATGGCTTTACATGAATAAAATCTGTGTTAGCATCATAGTATTATCTTGTCGAAATCATGGCAAGTGTTGTAATTATGTATTATCTATATAACAAGTCATCTACTTACAACACAAACATTCTCATGTTCTTGGCCCCACCTCACTGATCACATAAGCAAAACTTATTCGTTTAGGACAGGGATATCAAAGTAAAAAAATCACGGACCAATTTAAAAACTAAACAAAAAAAACAAAAAAAAACTAATTTGTTACAAGCCGAAGGCCGGAGTAGTTGAATGTTTATTCAAACATATTGTAATATATACACTATTTAACCTATAAGAGACTATTGAACCAATTTACTGATTAAACAAAGCAATATTTTCCCATGGCTCTGTCAGTAACTTCAAGAGAAAAAATTGCATTATAAACTGAAAATGCATTATTGTATTGCTCTATGATGCTTCCAATCCCTACTTTCAAATAAAAAACGAGAAAAAAAAATTAAATCAGTTGAAGTCTTGAGTTTGCTGGCTTTTGTTGCATTGTGGGGAATGTAGTGTTATTGCACACAAAACACTGGTGTGCAGCTGCATGCCAGCTTCAAAAGCAAACAAATATCATGCCAGGGGCCATAGATGAAACATACCAGATTATACATACCAAAGTCAAATATGTTGACTTTGACATATTTCGTTTAGGAAAGTCTCCTCTAGGGGTAAAATTTTAATGTACCTTTGAACGTATTCAAATAAAAACTAGAAAAACAAATAATGTCATAATGATCCATCTAAGATATATTGAGAAGCACATACTGTAGGAGGGATATTGAATGAAGAAACAAAACATATTGTCTATTTTACTCATTCTGTTTAATGATAGTTAAGCTTTCATGAGTTTCTCCTGAAAAAACGCTTCCTTCAGTTTAAAAAAAAATGAAATCTAAATAACAGATGGGTTTCTCTTTCTTAAACTCAAATTCTCTGCTATTCAAATTTATAATTGGCAATCTGTGAAGTGTGCATAAATAATTTTACCAAATAAACACAAGCGTAACCAATTCTGCAGAAGCTTTGGGGCATGGGTTCTCATTTAAATTGTTTGCCCTATTATGACATGCTGACAATAGATGGCAGTGGCACTCTACTCAAATGAATGCATTTTTTTCAGCAAGTTACCCTGTTAGCCTTAAACACCAAAGAGAAACAAACATGTATTACATATAAAAAAGTATGCAAAATGTTAAATATGTGCTTAATGTATGCATACTGTGAAAGTACAAGTGATTGTGCTATCAGTTTGTGGATCATGTTGTTGGTTGTCATGTACATATACATAATTATCTGGTAACCTGGAGAGCAGATAGTGCTCTCTCTAGAGGACAAATGTTTACGCTGACAGAACCTGTTGCCTGGCAACTGCTTGGCAGAGGCTTAATTCAGGATGTTCCATAGGGAAACTATAGCATCTCACTTCTGAAAAATCGTTCCAGCAAAACTAAACTGTATCATAACTGTCTAGAAGAGCCTAAGCTGATTAGAAAAAGACTATGTTTATAAAGAGTTTTAACTTACAGAGTGTACATTTCCAAAAGCCAGTTTAATCTCCAGACACAGAGAGATGCAGGTATGCTCACTCACCTTAAAATCCTCATCAATCAAGAAATCACAGCCAATCAGGTCGAAGAATCCAAGTTTGCAGTCCAACTTGCCTTTGACAGCTTGAAAGCAGTGCACAATAATCTGCTGCATTCTTTTCTGCACACAAAAAACATGTTTGTTTAGAACATTTTGAAGTTGTTTAGAACAACTTCAATAAAGATACAGTTTAAAAGCTAGTGTTTGGCTATAAATATTTTATTCTGGCTATATCACCATACAAGTCCATCTTAATCTAGTTTATGAGCTTCAAATGTCCCCCAAAAATGTTACCATGGCAACAGCAGATTAGCATACTTTTAAGTAATTTAAATACATTTACATGCATATGATCCTTAAAAAACAAACACAGAGTGACTGTCAGTTTCTTGGTTAGTTTATGCTGTTCATTCACACACTTATCTTTTAATTAAGTGCTATTTTTGGATATGCCATTTCTTAAATATTCAAAAAGCACCTAAACCTAAGTATGGAAAATTAGTCTTTGACAGAAACAAGATGCAAGCAAAACGCTGTTACAGCATAAACAAGACAAGATATATATTTTACATTTTTACTTTTTTTTAACTAATGAGACATTTTGAGGTTGTTTTAGAGATATTTATGTAAACTAAGTGGCATAAAGGCATTAAAAAAAAAGAAATGTGCTGAACTTGAATAAATGTATTTAAAGACAGAATGGACTTGATTATATTGTGAATTTTTGTTTGAACTCACTGTGAAGCGTCCCAGGACCCAATCTTTGGGTAGACCTTTTGGCATCATAAAGCACTCATTAATGTATTCATTGAAGCGCTCCATGGACCAGACAGTTTCTTCTTTTAGCAAGCTGTAGAGGGGATTTTTTTTCTGCATAAACTAAAACAAAGTAGACACTTTAATGGTGTATCTCTTGTAACAGTTTAGCTGTGACATTAACGTTTAAAAGCATGGTTTGTCTTACTTGATTGGTTAAGTGAGCGGTTAAATTCTTGGAATTGGGGTCATAAAGATTACATGTCAGTCGCACATAACCATGACGAAAAAATACCATGTATGGGGAGGTGCAGGCGATGACAAAATAAGAACGTACATCAAATTTTCGGCCCTTTAGTAGCAAAGGGCTTTGGATGTACCTTGAGTAATTTAAAAGGAGAAACAGGTTGTAAGTGAATGTTTAAAAAATACCTTCTCAATTTTTAACAAGACAGAATTCTTGCACACTTACTTTGAGTTACTTGCTAAAGGTGTCATATCATGCCCCGTTTAAATAAGTTATAATAAAAATTTGACCCCTGTAAACTATCATTGCAACTTTAATAACCTTCAAAATGCAGTTTCTTTTGTAAATAATGTCTTTGAATTACCTCAAATTAGTAATTCACCCTCTGTTCCTCCCACCATGTCCCTGCCGTGTTTTTCTTGTTGACACACAGAAAATCCACTTAACAAATCCGATTAACAAATGTATCTTTTGCTAAGCTAAGAAACACATCCAAAAACACACTTTCTTTTAATTGTTTAGCGACGTGGTTCGACTACAGTTACACTTCCGGGTCTAGCTTGTACATTCCCCATTGATATGCATTAGCGGCTCATCTGATTGGTTAGTGGGCAGTGCTATGACCAATCTTTGACTATATTTCTGATGGGAGCAATACTAAAGAAATGTCAAAAAAAATTTAGTTTTACATAATATGGCACCTTTAAACCAGCCATTAAATATTAGCACATACTCAAAATCTACAGATCATGAAAATAATGCTTCAACCAATAACCTATGATTCTTTAAGCAAGCTTTTATAAACCAATGATTTCATATCTATCTAATGACAAGCAACATGACAATGTATAATATAATAACGTCATAATATTAATTAAATCTATAGGTAGGAACTCAACAATATTACTTTAAAATATTGATTGAATTCTAGTTTAAAATGTTTTTCAACATATTTAAGAGTGGTGTGATGTAAAACAATCACTTGTCAGTTAGTTGAATGACCACAGAAGTTAAGGAAGATTAGTTTCATGGTATGCCATACGCTATATCTTTTATATGTTTAAAAGATAACATGGTACGCGAATTAAGATTCTTTTTTTTGTTGCTTTTCTCATTATGTGACATGTTGATTGGCAACTGTTTCATCATCTGAGAAAATGTACAACATCCTGACAAAAACGATGACTTCCTTTCAAAGCACGGAGGAACACATCAAACGTCTCTCACAGAAGGTGCTAGAAAAAATGTGTAAAAAATTACTGAAAAACACATTTGACAAGCATCGACTGAAAGAACACACATCATCTCCCATACAACATCTGTGTCTCATTTAGAACTAATCATCTCTTGTTGTGTAGCGCCAGAGATTTGACAGGACCATAAGACTCTGAAAAGCTGAGTTTAACAACAAGCTTCACTCACCGCTGAACAATTTGAGCGTGAGGCTCTCTGAAAGCTAACTTCCTGTTGGAGTGCTGCTCTATTGTTTTCTCCAGCCGTTCTCTGAATGCTGTGATGTCCTCTAGGGTGTGTAAGAGAAAAATTCCTCTGCCCTGGTTAAGACCTGTTGGCTTGCAGATCCACATCTTGGATTCATCATGGCACGTTTCTAAAGGCAACACCAACTGAGCTCAATGTTAAAGGTTAAAGAAATAATGTTTAAAAAAAAGACAGATGTTGATGAGTGTGGGTTGGAAATGCTTTTCCTTGAATGCCACTGTGCTGCAGGTTTTAGTTTAAAACATGCTTTAATGTGCATACAGGTTAATCCAAGCAAGACATGAGAACCTTACTCAATGTGATCAGGTGGGTTTTTATTCATTAGGGTTAAAGCTAAACTGTTTTAAGCCTCCTCAACCCAGAAACAGGCATATTTGAGACTTGGTCGTCATTTTGCTGTTGTGTTTTATTAAGGGGAATTTATTGTTGTGTGGATTTTATTATGATTAACTTCTTGTTTCCGTATTTTATTTAGTATCCTAGAGTACCTTTATGTTTTAACTCAATTAGTTTATTTTATTGCTTTAGCTATTTATTTCCGACTGTAGCTGTTGTGAACACCATATAAATGAAGCTGAGTTGAAACTAGTTGATTGTGTGAATTAAAACTCAGACTTTTTTCCAGAAAGAATTTAACTATAACAGGATTTGAAGACTGTTTTAAAGTAAAAACTATTCTGATCTCAATTCTGGAGACATTGAGTCGAGTTGTTGAGTAAATTTAAACATTTAGGGGAAAAGTTTTGGTTATTAATTCCTTTAATTTTAATAGAGCTTTTCTAGACACTCAAAGACGCTTTAAAATTATCAGAGCATTATTCATTCACCCAAGATTAACACTCTGGTCACAAGTCACAAGTGATTGTCATTTGATAAGCTACCTCGGAAGTCCTCAGCTTCCCTGGGGCAGTCTGACAGGACGTGGCTGCCAATCTGCGCCTATGGCCTCCTGACCACCACCAAACACACCCCACCAGTCACACACACATCCATACAGGGCAATGTGGATGAAGTGGCTTGCCCATTATAATATTTAATCTTTTCCAATATCAGAATCAAATAACTGTAGAATTCTGTAAAAGTATTAAGTATTAACCAACTATTTCTATATATACTTAGCCTTTATTGGTCTATACTTAACCTAAAAGCTTTTGTCTGAAAAATCATATACCATTAAAGAAAGTTTCTCTCTCTTCTTTCAAATCCATGCGGAAAGTAACAGGCAAAAACTCCTCATGCATCAACCTCCTGCAACATACATATAGTGAATGAACTGTATTTCAACAGTAAACTCTATAGTGTTTGTGACTGTTACTTCAATAAAAATATTCTTAACTGCTTTCCTTGTCCATAGTTAACCTTGCTGCTTACTCTGTCGTACTCCCGCAGACTGTTCAAGAGGCCGATCTTAGAGGTCAACACCTTATTGTTGGGTATCTGGTAAAGCAGCTGATATCCTGAAAGGGAATAAAAGATAATCTGTAGAACATTTTACATGACTTTTGTGTGGCTTCGGGCAAAATCTATCGATCACCTGCTTTGAAGCTGTAGTAGCTAAGAGGCGACTTAGTTTCACACCATTTCAACTTGTAGTCCGTCCTGGTCTTGTCATAGCTGCGCTTCCAGCCATGACTCTCACAATAAGGAACAACTCTGACAGATCAGAAATAGAGCTATCAAATGTTTCTTACCAACAACTCACAGTAGGGGAAACAAAGACACATTTTTTAAACTAATGTGAAGTTTGAATATTTAGATCATTTTTTACTATGTCACAAGTCTATGACAGTTGCATTTCATCTCTGCCTTCCAGAACATAACCCGCATTGCCTCATAAAGCAAGAAAGTACACATTCCATCCATCTTTCAAAGTCTCAACAAAAGTTTCAAATAATGTTTTTTCATGTTAACTGCTTTTCTCACATTTGTACACACTACTAAACACGCATATTATTTTTTTGAATAATTTATGCTTTAAGTACACAGAGCTGATATTGTTTTTTTGTGACCTAGGCATTCTTCTAAAGAGTCATCTCTTCTGGCAGGAATACAGTAGCAATTATGAATAAAATGCATACATATAATATTTTGAAATTTAAGACATGGTAGCACAATTTCTCAGTTCTGACCTTAAAGAGTAAAAAAACAACACCATTGAACTACTAAATCAGTTTAGATTATGATCTGGTTTTGCCCCTTCCATCACAATGTAATTTCTGCCACAGAGCTCAAGCCCATGTAATGTTGGCTAAAGGTCTGATGGGGTTGGTGCTTTTTTTAATGGTAGGCAGTTCAAGAATCCTGAAGTTGTGATCTGATTGGTGGAACTTGTCCGAATTTCGAGGAAAAGCGAGTGTCGCATTTCTCTTTGTTACGTTTGGAAACTAAATTCAGGCGTACAATCAAGAAAAGAGGATTTTACTAGCCGTGTGCCCTTTCAATGTGATTAAATAGATGGTTGTTCTATTCCCCTAACTTTGTTTTATCCCTCTGTTTTTTTTACTTTTGCCGATCAGTTGATTTGAAGTTTTCATGTTGCAAAACATGAAGCTATTTCTGACTCATTTCAGTCGAACAGTCTCATGGGCGGTTCTTGAAAAAAAAAAGTCTGGCTACGTGAGACTACTAACAGGCTTTGGAAGAACTGATTGATCACGGGTAAATATTATTTTAGTGAAGTTATTGATGTACTCACATTGATGCCCCATTGCTACCTCCAAAGAAGAAAAAGGGTCCAGCACCACGTGGTTCTTCAGGATGCTTCCCTCTGTCCTTCTCAAATAATGAAAGTCTTACTATATGTTTAAAAGCAAGGAGAAATATAGGTAAATTTAAATGAACCATTCACTGCAACACAACAGTTTTCATGATCATAAAATCATTGTAAGAAAAAAAAAAAAGACTTTAAACGAGACACCTAATTCTGACCTTTTTTGACAAGAATTAAGTGATTCAACCACTGCCATAACTGGTGGAAACTCTACTGAAGTTGTTTAAGCTTTTGATTGATTCAAATAATATAGCGAAGTTTCTTTAAATCTACTATTTATAAAGTAACTGTTTACATGTCGAAAGATTTAGTTTTTTTGTTGTCTGGGAAAAACAACAACAAATCAACAGAATGTATTATTAATATTACAGTAATAATGTTTCCTTATTGAATAGCTAGTCAGCAAAACCTGATGGTTGTCTTGTATTTAACGACATGAAAGTAAGCCTTTTTTAAAGTGTATAATTATTTTAACAGCTTGTGGCCTCATGAGGGCAGCCTAAAAATTCTCACTGCATTGTTTTAAGTGATTACATTTGCTGATGAAAGACAATAAAAACTCACAGCCAGAACTGTGTACTGACACATGCAGAAGTAAGTCTATTTCAAGAGTATAAAACACATGTTCTTACACACCTGGTATGCCATGATTTTTGTCCTTTTTCTTCTGTGCTTCTTTTTCAGCTATATTCTCATCCTCCTCTTCCTCCATGCCTGAATGGCCTTGGACGTCCATGGTCTGCTGTGTGTCCTCCCTCCATCCACCAGCAGGTGGATGTGTGTGATGATGGGGCTCAGTCCAGCTTTCTGATGACATAATTCACATTCCCCGCACTCACATCAGCTCTACTGGACAAAGAAAAGCCTTGATTTTGCTCTTGGTCTGACCTCTATGGACGCAGTGATCCAAAAACAAGAACACCAACATGCGTATTTTTAAATTTAGTCTTAGTTGCATTTGCCATAAACACATTTGGGAAGATAAATTACTTTTTATTCTTCATTATAATCAACATTTCTCAATTGGACATTCAACGTAAACTTCATTCAAAAGGTAAATCAGGGCAAGAACACGAGAAATACCCAGAATATCTTCAGGCTATAATGTTAATTATAAAAGAAGTATGGTTGAATGGGAGAGTAGTTACAACAACTATTTGGAGAAACAGGAAACCTAGGATAATTCCTTCTGCTTCTGACTCTTCTTAACATGTAATTGTATATGGTGTCATACTGTTATTTTATTATTTGTTTGTGATACAAAACATTTGTCTAACCCACTTAGCACTAGAATTTACCTAGAATCTAACTAAGACATTACATGTAGACATAACACATATGTCTACTGTTGCTAACATGACAATTAATGAACGGTTTGTTGAGAAAGCCTAATAGATTCAACCCTGTAAGGGCTGTTTTATGTGTTTTTTTCTACTTGACAAAGGCATACTCTGTAAACAGCTTGTAGCATTTGCATATAATTAACATAAGATAGTTTTAAGGTTTTGTAATTTGCCCTACACTAAAAGAGGTCATTTACATGAATAGACAGTGTGTGATACAGATATTAAAACCATTTTATCAATCCACTTTCTCTAATGTGCTTATCCTGGTTAGAGTGAAGGAGTTCTGCTGGCATCTCTCTCCAGCTCACATTGAGATCAAACCCTGTAGAGATCAACGGCCCATCGAAGGGTCACATTTAATCACCATTTGGATTTACAAATCTTGCCCTGGTCGATTTTATGATCCATCTTTTGGACTGTGTAAAGGGAAATTAAGAGCTTCATTCAAATATCCCAAATATCTAGTGAATGACACAATAGTAGACTCTTATTAAAAATACTTTAGGCTTGCTTATGATGTGTCTCAGGGCCTTCATCTATTTTAATGTATAAAATTAGAACTTGTAAAGTCAGACTTTTGCGTCACTGAACCGAAGGGGCGTACTGACAACAGAAAGAATCATTTTTAAATATGGTGCTCACTTTACCTTTTAAACACTTTTAAAAGTTGTACTCTTTGGACTACACTGTACTTGGTTTCATGAGACAATGAGGATTAGTCTTGTTATGGCCAAATCAAAACCTTTTTAGGACTATTTTTTGTCATTGGAATTTGCAGAGAGTTTTACCTGTAATTTTATGTTTGACGCTCTTGCGAAATAAAGTTACCCTGGTTAAAAAAAGGTTAATAAACCAAGTGTCTTCAGTATGGTTCAGCATTGGTAACACATGTGAACTGAATTAACTTTGTAGCACTGGTAACAGTTTTAAAACCAGTCATTTGAATAGACCCTTTATTAAAATACACAATAAAAAGGACAGCTGTGCAAAATGGAAAGTTCAATGGACAAGGTATATTAAGTAACAGATTGTTAAATATTTAAATGTACTTTTCTTTTGTATTTTCTTATTACGAAGCACTTTACACCACATATTATCTGTTGAAACATTAAAAATATAAAATTTTTATCCGATTTCAAAACACATGATAAACAGAAAAATCATAGCAAATTTATATATCATTACACATATATTATAACAACGCACATACATTCACATTTGTTATGTTTCATAAACATAAAACATAAATTAAAATAAATAAAGAAGAACATCCTACAGCTGTAAAAGGCAGATTTACATATTTTGAACTAACATTTCAACATTATCAAATATAGTTAACATTGTCTTCTTTAAATCAGACTTATTACTAAACTTACGCTGGTTTCGAAGTTCACAACATGCGTTTTCCCCCCTCTGTTCCTTTTTTTCTGAAACATCCTGTCTGCTTTGAGAAGATCTTTCTTAAACAGTATTTACTCATTAAAATACTTCAGAGACTTTTGTACCATGAACAGTAAATGCTAACTCAAACTAGCCCAGACGTATGTAAACACCTGCTAGTTACCAAGGAAATTGTTGTCCTAGCAACAGATAATCCTACAGGGACCAGAACCTCAGAACAAAAGAATCACTACTGGAAATGATTCCCAGTGTTTCAAGCGTAATTAATTGATGCACAGATCATCGTTTTGCCATTGATGTCATTTGAGAACCCATTTACAACCCACTAAAAAAGTTCACCGCTGGTGTCTGTTTAATCTATGAAAAGCTTTTGTGTTCAATTAAGAGTAAAAGCCAGTTAACTGAAGGTAAATTGGATCTTTTTAAAACAAAACACATCTGTGACATCTCTTACTTCAAAATGCATTAGCTTTTAATTGTTGAGCTTCCTTCCTGATTGTTGTCATGAGCATAACACAATGGCAGCCCAAAGAACAAACCATAAACGTACAGCTTGGTTTAATTCTTGTTTTTTTTTCTCTAGATGGTTGTCATGAGAAAAACCCAACCATATAACAAACCATCAACCCATGTCAAATCAAAACACAACTGTCACTATGCAATTAGCTTTCTGCAAGACAGACGTTAAACTGACATGTAGCATTACTTTAAACTGGCTCATTTTCACCACGTATAATAGTTTTAGATGTAAAATATCAAACGACCCTCATGAACCTACGCTAATTACACATCTTGAACATCTCAATTTTGTGATCTCAGCTCTTCTTAGTTGCTTCCTTTTAGTTCATTTTCAACAGCCTGGTATCTAGTGTGTTAAAGTCAGAAAAAGTAATTTTTTTTTTTGCATGTCTGTCACAGACTTGCTATTCGCCAAGAAGAACTAGACTGATGTAGCAGAGTAACATGTCTTGAGTGACATTTCTAAAACTAGCCCACTCAGAACTGATAGTGGAAGTGGAAGACATATCAAGCTGCTACTGCTACTGAATTTTGGTAGAAAACCTGCATCAGTGACTGAATTTTAGTCACAATTTACTTTAAGACAAGGATTTCAAATTCACTCGTGATGGGACATAAGCCTTGCTTGTTTTTGTTTTTTTCCAACCCTATTTCAAGAGACGCATGAGTAGCATTAAAAAAGCCAAGGGGAGCTTAATTAGAGGAATCGGGTGTGATTAGTTCAGGGGACTTCAGGGCAGAGCAATTTCCAACTCGAGATTCTGGAGTATCTCTCTTATTTTATGTTTTTGTGACATTTATGTTCCATGTCCCATTGTCAGTAGTTTTCCTTTACTTTACTGTTTGCTAAAATATCCTATACTAAACTATATATTTTTATTTATTGTTCGTCATTAAATAAATGCACACTTTTTTGAACCGCTTTTGTCTGTTGCCCCTTTTGTGTTGTGGCTCTTATTGAATGGTTGGTAATTATTTAATTATATTCATTGTTCTTGTAAAGCTTTATTACAGTTAATGAGTGCTGTGAGGTTAACCCTGACAAGTTGAACTAATGGGAATCACAGCTGCTTTTTAGTAAAAAAAATCTCTTCCAAATGAGTTACAAAAATCAACCAGTAATTAGCTTACTTGTATGCAACCAGAGCCCCATTATCTCATTTAAATACTCCTCCAGTGTGTTGTGTAATATATAAATATCTGCTCTGTAAAGAGCTTCCCTGTGTAAGACACACCCAAATTTCAGTGGCAGTTGCTGAACTGTAATCCCACTCCGAACATTCAGTTGACACTTCCTCCTTTAAACCACATTCAAACCATCCCCAGCAATTCTCTTCTGATCTTGTTCATCAGGTCGAATTAATTCAGTGCTAAAGAAATTATCAGGGGGCCTTCCATTGCACATGAATGACTATGTACATTTTTAACTTTAACACTTGTACAGTTTAACCTATACAGTTCTTCTAAAAGTAGGTTCATATTGAATAAGGTAGAAAAAAACTAGAGTTACTTGATGTCAGAAATGGCTCACAGTGATGTTTGTCATTGCATTAACGTGGTTGGTTTCAGCCACACCTAGATTTTAGCCAGTGGGCTGCAATCTGATAGAAGCTGTGTACAGAGAGCTGTGTAGGTGGACAAAGAAAACAGGTTTGTTTTACAGCCATGTCACTCCCCTGGCTCGCCATCTGCTTACAACTGGATGTGTGGAAGGGAGTTTCAGCATTACGCTTTTAGGGTTGCTGCTCTACCCCTTATGAATTCAGAAGGAATTCACAACTAAACTTTCATGTACTTAAATAAATAAACAATTGTTAAATACAATTGTTAGGTCGCATTTGTCAACAGGTGACGCAAACAATCACTTGTATTTCTGTCAACAGAGCATTGTGTTATGTCCCGTGTATGAATTCTAGACATAACAGTTTAAAAAGAAAAATATCAGGTGTCGCATATAGACAAGAATAAAGTTTCAGTTTATTTACAAACCATCACAACAATAAAAAATGGGCAATGTTCAGGGGATGACCTGCCTAAATAATAAGCCAAAACTAATTTTCCTTTATATCTCTAAACCAACAGAAAAGGCCTAATCTTACCCAAATCCTTATAAACTAAAATAAAGGCGTCAAGTTCCCCTACTAACCCTCCAAATAACAACCAAAAAACCCAAGCCCATTAAGCGTAAAAAAAGAGAATACAGATAAAACAATTCAAAGCCAGACAGAAAATCACTAGTAGACAGTTAAAGAAAAAAAAGAGGAAAAAAAAAACAAAGCTACTGGGTACAAACAATGCCTCAGGTCTTTGCAGTCCTCACTGTCTAACACACAACCAACAGATGAGAAGACTTCAGAAGAGTCTCTTTAAATAACTCCCAGGTTTAGCCAATTCTCCAATCGGATGCAGGTAATCAGTTTCCTGGTTTAATTCTGGAAGTAATTGGGGGTGACTGTCTCCCAATTATTATATTATAAGTATTTCCATTATTGAGGAGGAAATAACTTTGGTCTACATTTATAAATCTACAGTATTAATTAATAAGGCTAAAAAAATTTGGAGCTTGAAACCCTTAGAAGCCATTTAAAAAACATGGAAATTGCAGCAATGTTTTTTGAGAGGTTTCCTTTTTTTAATGTATTCCTTAAGTTTATGTGCTCCAAAAGCAAACACAGTTTTGATTGTCTGAGTAGCATTTTCAACAGTTTTTTTTAAGGAAAAGAAAACTTACCAAGTGTCCATGATGAGGAACTTAGTACAAGACATGTCCTTAAAAGAACACATCGGAGAAGATAGTATTTCAGATCAATAATCACTTATTTTTATAAGTTCAATTACTTTTTTATAACAAAAAGCTTCTAACAAAAAGCCTGAAAGCTTTACTCCTCAGAACAAGTTTCCTTTGGAAATCATGAACAGACTTCCTGTGTTATCCAAGACAAAACAAAGTCAGTTCAAGTTAATGGAGTTAATGGATAATATTCTTCATACTTTTTTGGAAGCTCAACTTGTACTTAATAGTCTGCAAAGTAATCTCATACCACTCCAACCTGGTTTTGTCCCCAAATTTCTAAAATAATGTTTCAAAGAGGAACAAACATTTTATGAATTTGGATTAATAATATACAAGTAGATTCCTTTTTTGAACATTATTCACATTTTTATTTATGCAACACATGCTTTAACAAGCCCAACAAAAGTAATATAATTATTATTAATCTTTACTGTACTGGAAACAGGAAAAGTCCAATGACATTGTACTTTGAAAGACTTATGATTTTGAATGACTGTGCATGTACTACAAATGGTTAAAAACAGCATAACATAACATGGGAAAACATCTAAATCACCAGACCATGATGGAGACAAGGAAGTAGGGTTTCTCTCATTTTAAACTCCATTTATTTGTAAACTTCCAGACCCCTAATTACTCAGCTGGCTGGGTTTAATCAAACAATCACAGATATTTATTAGCATTGTGTCAGGTAATTTAAATTGAACCTGAATCAGTCTTGTTTGATAGCAAACCATAACAACAACTAACGTAGAAAGCTAGTTAGGGAGTTCCCTATCAGACTGACTACTTTATCCACCCTAGAGGTATATCACAGCCACTTAAACACGTGTTGTTCATGACAGCTATTCCACTTGAATGGCAAACCTAGGTTAACCTCACCCTCAGCAGCAAGGAATCTAGTTTGACGACACGTGAGCAAGCATAGACCAGTAATGGAATTCTCCAGTATTTCCGGCAATATAGAGTTCTCTCGTGAGGTCACGCGATGGCAGTATCAAAACTATTTCTATGTTTTCTCGTCAATTGCTATCATTCTGAAGATTTCAGTAACTTTTAGGAAATCGAACAAGATACAGAGCATGTCTTTAAACATCTGGATTAAAATTAATGAATTACCTGAACATATAGCAACATTTCAGATCCTGTCTGGCTGTACATATCATAATCCTTTGACAAAAATAACAGTTAAGGACAGGACAGAATTCACCAGAAACTCCTATGAGAAAACACGACAATTATATCAATAAAGGACCATGAGCCGTTAAATAAAAAATCGATAATTTTGAATGGCAGCCCTTTCTGTCTCATGTTAGTGCCAAATATTATATTATCTGAACAATAAGTCTTGTTGGAGACACATAAAGCACAAGTACCCCTAAAACTGAAATCTCTGTATAAATAATAAAAGGTCATATTATTCCTGAAATTGTTGCTTTCTCTTTTTAAAACTTATTTGATTTAAGAATATGACACAGTGTTTTTTTTGTTATAGAGTAAATATATGGTATGATAATATGAAACTTAGCATATGCTTATCAGTAGGCACTGTTTAATTTTAGAAGAAAGAAATAACTTGTAGTGACCCTCTATTTCCATGCAAACATATGTGACACATATGTGTTAATTTATTCATGTAGATTCATTTATGTCACCATTAGCTCACGACATACATACAGCAAGATTGTTATGTAAACACAAATCATTCACCAAGCATACATCCATTCAACTGTGACATTACATTCTTTTGTTTTGTTGTCCATACAAGATCATTTACTAATAATAAAAACAACTTTCAGGGTTGTACTCTCATTTGTTTAAAAATGAGGGTCAAATGCTGCATTATATCAGTCGACAAACCTTCTTTAAGTGATTACAATTGTAGAAATTAGACATCGCAGACATGGTTGATAAAAAGACATTGTGCAGTTTTTGTATCAGAACTTTATTGCTATTGTGTCCCTTAAACATTTGAACTTTTGAATCGCCCCTATGTCCATTCACAGAGCTTCCATAATGAGAACATAAAGGTAAAAGCTCGTTTCCATATCATTGTCCCGATGTCCTTGCACCTCGGAATGACAGGGGCCTCATTGGCAGTGTGCTTTCCACAGCAACACAATGAGATCCTGGCAGAACAGGGCAAATTGAGGTAGTTAAAAAGAAGCTCTGTTCACATGAAACTGGATCCGGCTTTGCTCTGAGGCCAGGCATTCCGGTCGACCCACTGAGGAGTCACATGAACACAATGACCAGGCCTGCAGCAGAGCCAGACCCAGATTTACTGACAGCCATTAATATACACCTTACCTGACCGCTGAAAACATGCCTGACTGACCCGATAGTATCCAAAGAAACGTCTCAGACACACTCAATTGAAGTCTGAACTGTTTTGTTACTTCTATACTTTTCAACACATTGCCATTGATTTTATTTTCACCACCCCATCCTATAATCACACAGTCCCATCCCATCACAAAATTGCTTTGCAAAGATCTTTCAAATTTAAATAATTGTGTTGAAGATTCAGGGATACACTTTGTGTTTTAGGTGGAGTCTCAACAATGCTTTAAGTTTACCCAAAAATCTGTGAATCTATCACACAAACCGGAATGACATTTGTTGATGAAATAAGGGTAATATTTTAATATAGGGTAAATAAATTCATTACAAGCGCACATGCCAGATATATTTCTTGTAGACTTGTTGCAGAAACTTTGACTCATAACACATGAAAGACAACTTAAAACACCAGTCTTCCAGTGTAGGATTCATAGTTTCTAATAAAAATAATAACCCAAACAAAAATAAAACCTGGTACATTTGCTAACTGTTTACAATTTAGTCATGTGTTAGTTATTATGTAGTATCAAAAGGACTGAAATCCATGCTATAAAGGCAACCAAGTTGACCAAGTTGATTTTAGCAAGTAATGGACGGCATTACCAGACAGTATTAGACACAAATTATTACATCTAACCATGTCTGGTAAGACACCCATCAACATGCCTGGATCTGTGGCCCCTGATAAAGAAGAAATGTTACCCTAGAAATTTTTATAAGAATAGGGAACATGAGAAATGAAAAGGTGACTTCTTTGAATTGTTTAACGAAAACAAGGTTTTTGCTTTTATGGCAAAAAAATAAAAAAACAGACTAGGATTTCAAAATACCTAAGGGGCCTTATAGATTTGGTTACATAACACACTACAAAAACACACAAAAAAAGGTTAGTGACTGATAAATGAGTTCAGTATAATACATACACACGTGAATAATAATAAAGTACATCAGACAAGCCAACATGGGTGTGGTTTAGTATTTACGAGTGAGTTTACCCACCCTAAACAAACATTCAGTGCTATAGACTTTAGAACTGTTGGCTCTGCTCATGCATCAAATTTTATACAAACATGACAAGCTCTCACAAAAAAAATCTAATTACACGTTTAAGACAAAGTCTTGGTAGTAATGCTTCTATGGAGAAACCTACTCGGTGATCAAAGATGGAGAGGAGGAAAAAAGAGGAGTTAAGCATTTCTTTATGTCTATTTTTATCTGGAGAGTTTAGCTGAGCTCATGTGTCAGTTGCAGGATGTGCCACGCAGGTAAAATGAGCTTGACCAATCACAGATCGTCTGCTATCACAAAAGCCACACAGAACATTAGAGGGGGGAGGGGATAAGGAAACTTTCAGTAGGTCTGGTTTAACAGTCAACCGACTGGTATTCTTTAACTAAGGCTGGGTGGGGTTCAGACGTCTGAAACACAAAATGGCACGAAGACATGAATGAATGAAAGACAAAGACCCCTTGATGCAATTTTAAGATCAGTTTTAAAAGCTTTCGTCATCTAGGATTTAGCAACAATGAGCTGATCCTTCCCATGTGAGCAAAGCTTTTCTCTTTCATTCAGTACACAAAGAGAAAAAATTCTTTCAAAAATGTAAAAATAAAATAAAAATCCCTAACCTCCACTTTCTTGTGGATTGTTTTATAAGATGGAAGGAAACACAGTATATGGTTTAAAAGAACATGAGGACTTCTTCTTGACGTGATGAGGTCACCCAACAAACATCGTTACCAGACAGTGTTAGAAAACCGATATAAAATCCAGCACTATCCGGTAAGATGACTGCTAAGTGCCAGCAACGTGTCAAAGATTTTTAGTGTCCACACAAAATCCTGAAGTTCATGGACAGCCATCATCATCATTACCAGGCAGTATTAGAAAAAGTCATGAAATCCAATGCTGCCTCGTAAGATGGAGAAGACTCCCCAAATTAGGCAATACAAGAATATAGCTTTTATATCAAACGCTAAATAATTTGTAGCTTTCCTGTTTGTAGTGAAAATGAGGTCTTGTACAGTCAGTCATGCTCAACAGGGTTAGGGAACAGCTATGAGTCTGTCAGTCACCCGTCCCAGACAAAAGGGGTAAGCCTGTAAACCTGCTCAAAAACTGGTATAGCTAGTACTTCACATGGTCTTGTTCCAAGATCTAAAAACTCCAGTCCGGGGGTAAAAAGAGTGGGCCATTGAGACTGTTAATAATTGGCCAAACCTGTTCAGACTGGTCTGATTTGACATCCTGGACAAATCAAGAGTTGTTTTAACACAATAATGTTGAAGATTACTTCCCAGCTCTTTGGTTAAAAGCTGAGAATAATGAACTACACCCCCGTGCTTCTATAAAGCAAGAGCAACGGCCATTACAGAGAGTGTGGGAAGGATTGACTGATGCTAATGATAGCAGACAAACTGTGTACTGATAACAGGAGTCTGGAATGTTGTTCGGACTGACTCGAGACTCCGTTTTGGCACCTAGAAGAGTTTCTTGACAAATCTCATTCACAGATTCTCATCAGCCAGAAAGTCTAATACTAAATACTAAAGAACTGAATGTGAAGTAGTTATAACATATAACAAAACAAAAGTCACAAACATTAAATTTGTGACCGGAAGATGAAAAACTACAAAATAAATAGTTATTTTGTTGCATGAAATGAGCAAAACTATATGAATTGAATACTAAGAAGTGCCTAAAAGTTGAAGCAGCAAATCATAATGCTGAGTCATTAGCTTTAAACAAAGTCAAATTTTAGTCTTTTGATAAGTGATAGATTTCTAAATTATTTTTAAGGACATAGAGTGATTGGAAGCAATTAAATAAGATTATATTTCACCTAAAAAGTACTGAAATAAAAGTAATAGCAGAAAAACTTTAGCCCCATAAGACTATACCCCGATCTCTTTTCTACTAATCTAACCACATAATTTATCCCCGGAACAATTTCCAAAACAAAATAGTAACAGTGACATATTTTAAAGGTCTTGTGAGAGCATGAGAATCAGGAGACCACAGGGAAGCAGATGACGAAAAAATGGGAGGGAAATAAGAGAAAGTGAGTGTGAAGGGGAAGAGAAAAATAGAGAATGTCTGTAACCTTACCGTTGCGAAAGAGAACCTGATAAAGTAACAAAAAAGCAAGAAGAAAAAATAAAACTAAAAACCTCTCAATCGTCCAGAAGCACTATGAGAGGGCTGACACTTCCTCATGCTCAGGCCGGACCCAGATAATGAAAAGCCAAGCAGACCTGCTCTCCCAGCCTGTAGCCTCTATTTGGTTAATCATCAGCATTATAAACCAGTGCAGCGGGCCTTCTGAGAAAGAAAGAAATAAGGACAGCAAGAGAGAGCAAGAGGGAAAACAAGAGTCATAAGTCCTTTCAAAAACATACTTGCGGGTTCTCATCTATCATCCATATCCTTCTGTGAGAAAAGTTCTGCTCTCATCCCAGTCTTTCCCTCACATTTCAGATGCTGTCATAAGCAGGTTTCACAAAAAAAAACCTGCCCGGGTCTCTGTGTTGGGACAGAGGTGTGATCTGGTAACCCTGCCCTCCTGTTTGGAATGTGACTCCATTCTGAAACGGACAACCTGAGGGGTAAACCGGGCTAGGCCTTAATCAATAGTTTGTGCAGAACAAAGACGAGGAAACTCTAAACCTTACTTAAAGTTGGGCTTCGGTCTAACGGCTCTAATAGCTTGATGGGTTTAAAGGATGTGTCGTTTGAAAGGCGTCCATGTGCCTAAAAACGTCAGTTTACTCTCTGCAGACTGAATAAAGTTTTACAGGAGAGGCAATGAATTTAAGGATTTGCATATGACACACGAGTGTGCTTCCCCCAAGTTTTCAAAGAACCAGTGTAAGTAGAATAGCTTACTTGCTTTTAGATTGCAGTACTAACTGTGCACTGTGCAGATTGATTGTTGCTCTTAAGTACACAAGTTCAATGTGCCGGACTTCCTTGACCCCCCACCTGCGCATTGGCAATTAATTCACTATATTCTTTCCTCAAAGAGGGACAAACACTACAAAACAAAGCAATGCCTCTGAAACAATGCCTTCCTGAAATTAAATGGAGATCACTTACCTTTCTACACTGTCTCCTTGAGACTTTCATAATGATGCAATAATGTCATAGAACTGACAAGTGACTCATTCAGACGAGGGAAAGAAACGCACTCATTTTTTTCCACCAGCCAATCAAAATCCTCCACCTCACTATGCATCCATTGTGTTTCCTAGCCGACATTTTCTTTCCAACACAGAAAAGGTTTTACAAAGAATTATTCAACAGCAATAGACTGACTGGTCAAAATGTGTTTGACTATGAAAATTCTCATCTAGATATAATAGTTACTGAAGATTAAAGCAGCAGTCTAAAAGAAGAGACACAAGCTTAGTGCAGAGAGGCTAATACAGGCTTGTTTGCTTTAGCATCAAAAGCCAAAAGAACAGAAGACATTGTTCTGAAAACATGCCAAAACACGAAGTCAAGAATACTCCAAATTCAACTTTGCAATACAAAACAATCTAGATTCTTAAAAAAATCCAAACCTAAGAAAAGTACTAAAAAGATTATAAATTATATTATAAATGCTTTTTCACTTCTAGGTTCTTCCCAAAGCATTTAGACAAAAGCAAGCTGTTTTTCTAGCTTAAGTATAGAGGGCTCCAAAGCCCCCTCTTTATCCCCTTTGACAAGTCTGGCGGTTTGCCTCTACCTGCCTAAACTGGTCTGTCCAGTCGAGGAATGACGGTTTGTGTCTATTGTGTTCCTTTTTTCTCTCTGTTTAAACAGACTGCAATTTGATACAGCACACAAGTTAGTATACTCAATGTTAAAAACCTTCCACTTTCTCTTGTCTACCATTATTTTATCACTACACTACAAACTATAAACAGCACTGTCACCATCACACCTCTATCATGACATGGTCGGTTAGCAAACAGAAACAAAACTTAAGGGTGGGGACGATGAGCGCAAACATTAACTCAAACAAACCACCCAGTTCAAAAACAAGTAAAGTCAACACCAACTTCAAAATTACCAGATCTGTTTTCAGATGGAACCCCTTGATACAGCTTCACCTCACAAGAATGTCCGTCTCGTCTCTTCAGTCGAGCAACGCATTTCAGCTACCAAAAGCCAGGAAGGACACCATCTTAGAGGCGGGAAACCAGATTCCCAACAAGACGCTGGGCGTAGAAACGAACAGGTCAGGTGAATCTTTGTCTCAAGCAAGATGAGAGCTTGAGGTGATGCTACCTGTTTAAGCTCTTTGAGAAGAGAGACAGAATTTGTAAAGAGCTTGCTTTACATGTAATAGTCCCCCCTCCACCCCCACAGGTGTCATTTTCAAGTCACAGCCAATCTCTTTAGGCTCTTGCGCTTGCAGGTGTGTCCCAAACTTCATGATAGGTCAGTACCGCCCTTGAGAGTCTGCTACAGCCACCCACCCCCTACCTTAGGTGCTTTGTGTATATTCATGATGTCATCTCTAGCTTGATTGTAACTTCTTTTCCTATTTCAATAGGACATGTTCATTGTTAAACAGACCGGTAGCAGGAAAATTACATATGGCCAGTAAAAACCAGAACTAAAGACAAGAAGCAACTGCCCTTTGCCCTGAGTGTATTCACACACCCATTTGAACTATAACCCCAGCCATATAAAACTGCCGAGCTTTGAATTAGGTATTATGAGGCGAGGTGAAGGGACGCAGGTAAACGGTCATGAGGCCTAGAGGCTTAGGCTGCAATCCCCAGCTCCTGAAGCCTGCTAGCCCCGAAGACACACTGGGGTACAACGTAATGTCTAGATTATGTTAAACAATGCAAATGGCTTTGATACTAATCCTAAAAACACCAAGGAAAGAGAAATTTGTTTTGTGAGGACAACAATGTTTTTCTCCTCTTTATCTCTCTTTATCCCACTTGACAAGTCATACATTTTGCAAATACTTATTTGCAAAATGATTCATGATTTGCTTTATGGTACCTTGGTGAAATTATACTTCAATAAAAGGGGAAATTTACTTTACTTTATCTTACAGACAATAACAAATTAGTGCGAATTCTCAGGAAAACTGATACTGAACATATACATTTGCTTAAATATTATTTAATAAAAGTTTATTAGTCTATGTGAATGTATAAATATTTATCATACTTGAATGTTTTAATGGCATCCTTTAATAAACTATCATTTAATAATCAACTAAAACACACACACACACACATAATAATGATCTAAATATTTAAGTGTCTTAAAATGTCTTTCAGGTATTCATATGAAGAATAACAAACTAGACACAAATGAAAAACAGGACCTGTCAGAAGCACATTGGAGCGTATTTTAATGATGTGGTTTAAGGGTCTTTATTGGATAAGTAACTCTTGTACAAAAGAGTGAGGTTTTTCCTATAATAACTTAATATTTCAAGGAGTGGAACACACTGACCTCTCTTACCATTGTCATCAAGGACAGTTCAATCTCTTTAAAGAAAAGACTGACATTTCAGCATTTAAAATATTTAGACCTTAATGAAGCTGTTTTAGAAATCTACAGTCAAAAAAAAAAGGTTATGTTGTCAGTGGTTCCTTTGAAACCCAACGTTCATACCAAGGTAAATAAAATATATTTTACATATAAACGAAATATTTACTTTTACTGTATAATGTCCATTGTTTTCATGAAATATTTTCAAATGCAACACGGCAGGTGTTTTTTGAAAGAACAATCTTGTCATTGACTCCTACAGGTTTCTTTTTTGCTCCAGTCCTGTATTTCTTGATCAGCGGTGCAGAGAAGTGCTCTACTATGTTAAAAGGGGACAAAGAGTAGTCTCCATTTAGCGGCCGACTGCTTCATGAATCTCTCTCCTGACTGTCCCACTAAAGAGCTCCTGTCTGCTGGGGTCACTGGAAGGAAATTGTCCTCTCTAAAAGGTTTGCTTTGTTTTGCATTCTTTCATTTGCATTCCAAATGAGCTTTGAGAGTGAACCGACCAGGCACAACCAAAACTCATTTGGGTAGAGATAGACATCAGGCATGGCTGTCACGCAAGGCTAGTGGAGGGGACAGGCACAAGCTCCATTTCCACAAGATCTATCCCGTAGACCTCAGACATGACCAGAAAGTAATCACAGCGATGCGTTCACGGTGTTCAACTGCACATCAATCATTTGCCATGGTAATAAATGGTGTGTAATATTAGTGTGCTGCAAGAAGCACATGCACACGAATGTAAAACAGATGAACATAAACAATGTAAATCTTTAGTGGTTTAAAGTTTTTCATACTGGTTTGCATTCAAGACTCAAACAAGCACCAACAGTCAGTCACTGCTCACTGCTAGCCAAACAAAGGATTTCATGACAATATTTTATTATAACATGGATACCTTTGAAAATGGCAGATTATTTTCTAGAGATGCGGCGTCTGTCTCTCAGGTTCAAAACAATTCAGTGAGGTTCCCTTGGGTCTGTCAGTAAACCCTGCATCAGATGGTTTTCATTATAGTGGAAAGCAAGAATATATATATTTTTCTTTAACATTAATTGTAATTAAACAGCATTACAATAAGGTGATGTCCACACAACCCCATCAATTTTCAGTTATTTACTTTTTTATTATCCAGTTTACAAAAAAAATGTCCACACGAGCACGGGTAGAAAAAAAACCTTGCAAAAACGCTGTAAAGAGCAAGTCATCCAACTACAGGGTAGCTGATTTGTCAACCCTGAAATTATACCAACCAATCAGAACGCTTCTCCTGGCTTGGAGGGTTCCTTCAATGGCTGGGAAAAACAGCTCACACAATGATAAGAACAACGTCTTTTATTAACATAAAATCTCTTGTGAATTTTCACCAAAAACTATTGGTGACTAAAGCTAAATCGGTTCTTGTTGAAAACTGGTATCTTTGATCCATGTCAAAGTGACTCATGAACAACATTACCAGCATATTGCTGTGGTTTGGTGCTTCTGTTCTGTTATTAAATACGTTATTAAACACTATGGGCTCTTATACATTATAGAGGATATGCTTTAGCAAAGTGAAACACAGAGCAAACCCTCACTTTGTCCCACATTAGGCACAAGGCTTTGTGAGAAAAAGCTGTGCAGCACCAATGGCAAACTCCTTCAAACTCCTCCTGTAGCCAAAATAAACATGTTTTTCTCAGTCCATACGAAAACAAATGTGTAGGGTTTCCAAAAAGCGTGGCTGGCATTTTCAGAAATACCCGGTTAGGCTGAAACACTGGTCCAGTGAAACAGTGGACGAACAGTACAACTCTGTTTAAAACCCTGCAGACATCTGGAGATACTACTGAGTTTAACATCAACCCTTAGGTTACATGTCACTGTAAAAACACAGCGATGAAAGAGTACACAAATTTACACTCAAGTAAAAAAAATTAAAAAAAAGTAAATGAAAAATGTACTCAGAATGCTTGTGTAGAGAGTAACTTTATAATATATTTGTTTGAGTGGAAGGCGTCACGGTGGCGCAGTGGGTAGCACGGTCGTCTCACAGCAAGAAGGTCGCTGGTTCTAGGCTCGGCTGGGGCTGGTGGCATTTCTGTGTGGAGTTTGCATGTTCTCCCCGTGATTGCGTGGGTTTTCTCCGGGTGCTCCGGTTTCCCCACAAGTCCAAAGACATGCGGTATAAGTGAATTGAATAAGAACAATTGCCCATAGTGTTAAAGTGTGAATGTGTGTGTGAATGTTTCCCAGCGATGGGTTGCGGCAGGGAAGGGCATCCGCTGCGTAAAACATATGCCAGTGAGTTGGCGGTTCATTCTGCTGTGGCGACCCCGAAAGGGAATAAAGCCGACATGAAGATGAATGAATGAATGAATGTTTGAGTGGAACAAAATAAATACATAATTTGTTTTTTTTTTATTCATTTCAAACGTTAATCATACATTACCTCAAATAATTTACGACACCAAAATTACTCAGTTACAGTAGTGCGAATAAATGTAATTCTCTTCTGCCACCTTGGGAAACACATATTTCATCAACTATGCGTTTGTTGTTTTGGTAATACATTTACAAACATGATACATCTTACAATACAATCATCACCACAATTAAAGTTATAGAATTATAGGAAAATGATATAACAAATCACGACATGGGGAAATTTGTTAAAAAAAAAGTTTGACTGAGTGTAGTAGTAAAAATTGTTTACACCTTCTCATCACATAAAAGTTTTATTCTCCAGAGAACCACAACCTTAATATGTCTGAATTGTACATATAGTAAAACAATGGCCATATTAATTTAGGAATTATTTTTGTAGGGAAAAAAGTGTTTTCTTTAAAAATGTATGTGTAAAAATACGAACTTTAAACCTCAGCTTTGCAGCCCCTGCTGACTTCCTTGATCAAATATTTTGGTTGTGTGTTGGCTAGCTATTGGTGTATATTTCAGTGATTCTACATTTTTGAGCAGTACAATATACTAGTACAATCTGCATGGCTATACATGGTATCCATCTAACTTTACTTCTTGGCTTAAACTATTGAAGATTAAGATTAAAATTCAAGCCTACGTTGTGAATTACTGAGCACAGAGTAGCACTGGGACTGTTTTCTTTGCGAACTCCATCTACACCTGTTGTACTCGCCCCCCTCTCTCTCTCTTTCTCTCTCTCTCTCTCACACACACACGCACACGCACACACACACACACACACACACACACACTCACTCACACATCACTTGTTTTGCTTTTGTTTTGTATTTAAGGATGAAGCTGGCTTCTGTGTAATTACAGAGATGTCTGTGTTGTCTTTGCAGGAAATAAGGACTTAGTCCAGATGGGTCAATGCAGATTTGTGACTTTTAAACGTATTGGTAATTTTAAGATTAAATATCAGGTAAAAGGGCAGACAAGTAAAATGCATTACTTTTTTTACACAATGATTAAATACTAAGCTATCATTTGCAACTATATTAGGCATTAGCAAAAATGATCTGAAAAATAAACAAAAAATGATCAAGAAAGTATGCAAGCAAACCTTGTTTCTTTAACACAGTCTAACATTAATAGCCCTATTTATTTATTTATTTATTTATTTATATTACAAATATTTATTCCCTCTATCTTTTCTCTTAAAATATTTGAGAGTACCAACATCCACTAAATATGTGGCATATCAACCAGTTGATGTCAGATATCTACTATTTGAGATTAAATGTCCCTTCCTGGTGATTGAAAATCTTTTTTTCCCAATGCAAATTCTCTAAGGGCTGGACGTTTGAGGGGAGGCAAAAACGAATAAGCAACCACAGCCTTGCTCTGACTTGCCAGGCTTAACTTCATTGGGTAATTGGTCTCTGGGGATTGTGGGTATAGTGCGTGTGTGTCACTGAGTCTGTCTGGGGGTCCCCAAGGAGAAGTTGCCATAGGTGAAAAGAAAAGAGCCAGACCTACAAATTAATGATGCACCTTTCCTTAACAGCAAAGCAGTTAAAATATCCACCTGGACTCTTGTTGACCACTCACTCAAACTGGCATTGTATAGTTTAGCAAAACACAGCATGAACAAACTGAAGCCTGTTTTTCTTTAAACATGAACCTTCAAGATATTAGACGTTTCAGCGTAAATAAAGAGACTGACAATACTGTACTAAAAACCTGTACTAGAATAGTTAAATGTAATTTAATGCAAAAGTCATCACAGGTAAAATCTCTTGTATACAATATAAGCTTCTTCTCAAAACCAATAACCACTTTCGTCCCACACTCTTTAAAAGCAACAACAAAGAAACTGTATTTTGTCATGGTTGGGAGAAAGGAGTGCATTTATATGAGCAATGCCATTTTTATACCTGAAGAGAGTGTGCTTCGGAATTAAAATCACATTTTATTTGAGTGTTTTGTCAGGAGTCAAGTATTGTTGGAGGGGAAGCATTTTGGTTTTGTTTTTTCTTACGAGAAATTCTTTATGCCCAACGGTTTTGAATATTCATGATATAACATTAGTGTGCCAGCTTGTCGATAAATATATATGAAAAAAATGAACACTATCTACATTTAAGTATACGGCCAAAAATCCTTTTCTGTTGAAACATTGCTTATACAATCATCTGAGAGCAAATACAGTTTTAGCAAAAATACAACAATCAAGAGAGAATATTTTTCAGTTTATTCCAAGGTGCCGTATCATGTAAAATCAACTTTTCTGAAATTTCTGGCATGTTTTCATATTGTTTCTTCATCAAAAACATATCTCAAGTCATAGCGAGATTGGTTCATGCAAGTTCGTGTAATCCTATTTTCTATTTCTGGGATCGATGGCTGTAGCGAATCCCATTGGCCATATCAACACTCACTAATCAATCAGATGAATCGCTAATGCAGCTCATCTCAATGAAGAATGACTGACCTGAAGTGTAAACATAGTAGAACACTGAACATGGAAAAAACAATGAAAAGAAAGTGTTTTGGGGTATCCCGGGCAAAAAGTGGCGTACAAAAAAAATTATCTACTTCCAATGGGAGGATTTTCTGTGTGCCAGCAAGCAAAACCCAGCAAAAGGCATGGCAGAAGCACAGCAGTAGGAGAAACAGGGGGTACACAGCTCTTTTTGTGGATAACCTTTTGAGTTGATTCAATGACATTGTTTATGATAAACACTGCCTTTTGAAGGTTATTAAGGGTCAGTGACATGCTAGAGGGGTCAAATATTTATTACAAATTAATTAAAAGGAGCATATAAGAATAAAATAAATTTAATAACACTTAAAAGCTCTGGGATTTTAGGAGCTCTCATCGCTTTTGAGAACGTGATGAGAAGAGTGAAAGCATAAGAAATTACAAAAAAAAAAAACAAGAAATCATGCAAAAACACACAATTCACAATTGCAACAACTCAAGTTTATAAAAAACCCCTTGGTCCCTTAACCAAGAGTGAATAAGTAACTGTAAAGGTGGATATGTCGCATCATTAAGGTGAAACAAAAAGCCAAAAACAAGAAGTTGGATTCAGTCTTGTTCTTTAGGGAAAGAGAGAAAGCCATTTTAGTTCACTAAGTGATCCCAACATTTCTCAGGAGTTCTTGGAGCACGGGGATCGTTAGTGAGCCAGAAGCATGTGAGTGAGGAGATTTAATCTGGCAATCAAGAAAGCTGATGGTGTAGACTCACAGTGACTGATGTTCCAGTTCATCTAGTTCCCCTCTTACTTGGAGATCAGATAGGGTTAGCAATATTAGCAATAACATTTTTTGCAACCACTTGGAGCCCAAAAAATCATAAAACACCTTTAAGAAATATTACACAGACCATACCCCAAGCTTTACAAGAAAGTGTATACAACAATGTCCATTTCCATGTTTTTGGATGGTGGGAGGAAACCCAAGCAAACAGAGAAAGAGAACTCAAATTCAACCTAGGAATGCCTCTGGCTGACCTCAAATCAGTGACCATCCAACTGAGGTTCTCGTAGCAGTGTTACCCACTGCAAGACTGAACTACCAGAAAAAGTATTTATTGACAAAAACAAGGAAACACAATACATTTAGTTAAGAATGCCAACATACCTTTTAACAGTAAAACATTGTTAAATATATTATGCTAAATGAGGAATTATTTTATAATAACTGGATTTACTGAATCTTAAATCTCATTTGGTTATTACAGGGCTCTGAACAATACAACAACAAATATTTATCTTGTGTCTTTATGAATAAAGGTCAAAACAAACATGCATTCTGGTCATATTCATTTCTTATTTATCTGATAATGACAAATCAAACAGGGTTCACCCATGAACCGATAAAAAAACATTTAGATTCAAAGCAAACCAATTCTATATGATACACACATCTGCCTGAAAGCTGAGCCTCAACAGAGCTTCAAACACACCTGTGCTCATCCTGTTTAATGTCAACTAAAAAAATGAGGGAAAACAAGAGGCAAGGAGTTTGTTTGGCAAACGCGGTTTGTTGTCCCGCAGCTCTCGTCTTCCATTGTTTCGACTAAAAGCCTTGCCTGCCCGCTCAGCTTCTAGGCACACAGCGTATTGTCAGCATATGTGTGCTTTTCAAGAGACAATGCTTGTTTCACCCATTTCGACCTATATATTACAAAGTATTCTACACACCTGCCAGTACAATCATTATTATTATTATTTGCAGACAACATCAAGAGTCCATTCTGTTCTGTGATGTGTTTGTTTAAGATGACGAGGCTCAACTGAACTTCAGGCCTCATTAAATCCAATGTCAGTGTCACAAATGTCCATGTTGAGCTTGAATCACACATGGAGGAGTCACAGAAGGCTGATAATGATGCAAGACATGTTTGTGAGACTGTCTGGCCACAGGAGACAGAGTCTTGGATATCTCTGGAGACGAGCACGTAACCATGGAGGATGCTTGAGCAGGGGCTCAATGTAAAAGTCATAGTGCTGGTAGAAGTTATATTGTACAAAGGCTACTTATATGAGAAAGTGATTTAGGACAAGCACGAGGGGTAAAAGTCACTTGGGAGTCATTTTAACCTTAATTTGTAATGATTAAGATGAACATCACCGCTTTAAAGTGCTCAATATTGAATCTCTTGCGTAACAAATTCCTTCCTTCATTCCTTCCTTCCTTCCTTCCATCTTTCCTTCCTTCCTTCCTTCCATCCATGTTGTTGGTCAAGGCAAGTTAGCGAAGTACCAGAACAAAACAAGCATATTACAACAAAACAACGACCTTCCTTTTTTATTCAACTAAAAGTCAAATAATGAAATAAATCAATAAATTATTATTAAAGCAATTTGGATGCACATTCACAAGTTGTACAAAGAGATCAAGAATTTCAAAGTCAGTAGTTAAATTCCTTCGATAACTGATTAGCTTTGAAACAGACTGGTTTATCTTTTGTGAGCGCCAAACAAAAATTTGACTACAAATTACATTAATATTTATTTGTGGAGACAAACGTGACTAAGGGTAATTATATTATATCAGATGTGAGATGTCAATTCATTTTACCTTACTTCCATACTAGGATTATCTGAAGAAATTACTAGCTTGGCCTTGGTTTTACCCTCGTAGTTAAAGTTTTACTATCATAGCTAAAGTTTATTTTGTAAAAATTTGTATTGTACTTGAACGACATTAAGCCAAATATAATTAAAAAGTCAAAAAGCTTTGTAAACATACGTCAAACAATTGTTTCAGGAGTTTGATGTTACACTTCAAAATCATTCAAAGCAGCCTACTTCTCATCATGAAAACCATTTTTTTAGTCAGTGATAAAAGTCAAAGTCCAGCATTGTGAACACCAGCTGACACCGTTCTCCAAACCCTGTCTCTATGTGCAAGCTCCTCCTTGCAGAAGATTTACACATTTTAATAGCACAGCGCTATCAGAGAACAGAGGACGTTTTACTGCTGCTCAAATACAGCCAGGCAGGTAAATCTGCCAATGAAAAGACTGTCTAAAGCACAAACAACAGACGAAAGAGACATTTGAGACTTTTAAAAGGCAAAGGGACTTACATAATTATATAGACTTTGCTGTTGTTTAATCAACAGTTGACTAACCTCCTCTCAAAGAGTGAAGACACCTCAACCAGACAATTAATATTAAAATTCATATTAAAGTTTGCATGTTATTTACAACATGGAAGAAAGCCGTGTTAATAACATTCCAATAAAAAGCTGTTAAACAAACAACAGATTTGAGGTGGAACCAAAACAGAATATTTAATACCTCATCAAAATCAGTCATTAACAGATAAAAAATGTTAAGATAAAAAATGTCACATCCAGGTATTTCTTTTCATTTGCTCTAACTAGTGAATGACTTTGAACAACAAATAGCACAAATATCAAAACTATTTGTGTTATAAACAAGTATGTTTGCAATTACAACAATACACTGAAATTGTATAATAGGAACTACCAGTCCATGATAAGAAGTTGTACAACAAGCTGAAAACGGCTGTCGTAAAAAACAATGATGATTACAGGGAAAATAAGATGGATCTGTTATGCTACCTGCCGTTATGGGACAGAACAAAAACATCTGTCTCTATGAGACAAAGAGTATTTAAGAGACAAACCTGGGTCCTCTTACAACATCCCTGATCTCTTGTCAAACAATATTCACACAATTTCCACATTAATAAAGAATCCGTACATTAACCATTAGAGATGCTGTCAGTGCAATAAAATTAGCAAAATGGAAAGCCTACTTTTAAAAGCAGCACAAACATGCAATCGCAAAAAAAGTTCACTGCACTGAACATAAAATATCCCAAATATCCCAAATCAATATTCGCAACATGTTTGTGTAGTCTATGCCATGATCCACATAAAGACAAAAAGTTTAAAGCAGCTAAAACAGGGTTTTTTTTTTTTTTTTACCGTTCAACAGATGACTTTACTGCAGGCCCTAATTAACACTCAATCGTAGTTCATTGATACAAATTTAGAAAACAAACGAAGCATTTTACTTATGAATTAAGCTTTTTTGGTAGTATGCTGCTTAGTGCGATCTTCAAATGTATTCAAAACTTAATTCTCACTTAAAATTAAAAACTCAGAATCGCCATCTAAAAGTATAAAAAAATAGAGGGATGACAGTCTAAAGGTCAATCTATTTCATTTTAGTTTGATTAGCAACAAAATTTACTTCAAGAAATACTTAAAAATCAACTCTTCCTTTGTAATAAACCGCTTATCGTTTGTTCATCAGTTTGGATAAAATCATCTTCTAAATGCATGGTAAACAGAGACATTTTGAATCACAAATCTAAAATAACTCTATAATATTCACATTTCAAAATTTGCAATACCGAGAGCAAAAATCAAGCGCTGAGATATAAAGTGTCATGAGAACTTCCAGAATCTTAACCCCCGATGACCTACCTCGAGAACAACCCTCCAGCACCAGGCCTTCAACCACAGATCAGCACCCGCTTGGCACTAGTCCACAGCACACTCTATCACACACGCATAAAAATCCAGGTTAAAATCCAGCCGAGTCTTTTATCAACAGCTTTTGTGGATCTGCTTTCCTATATTGAAGCTGTGCACGAGTGTAAACTACACATGCATGTTGAGCTTCTAGGACGGCTGATTTGAAGAATGCATTGGTGTTATCATGGGAGGTTATGCAAGAATAGTTTGGTGGAAACCTTTGCCTGGTACAGTCCTGGGCCTCGTGAAGCATGCAGCCAAGAAATCCTGGCGGAAAGATTCTAATTGACCTTCAGAGTGGGAAGCTGTCAGACTCACCCAGGATGCTCCACTTATCAAGCAAGCTTCCTTTTTACCTGCTATTTTAAGCTTTGAACTATCTTCCTCCCTCAGTAAACATGTGCATCGGGTTAAGACGGGAGGTTCTTTACAAAAAATGTGGACTCCTAAAAAAGGTTTTATAAACTATTAGTTTAAGAAAATAAATGTTTTAACTCTTCATTTGACACCATCATTTTCTGTAACACTTCAAAAATGTAAAAAGTGTTTTTAACCCATGACCATTGTTGACTCAAACGTGATATGACACCCATATCATGTTTTAAACAGTGGGTGAGTGAAGCCGTTTTAATGCTAAGTCAGCATCGGGGTCATGTGATGGCAACACATTTACTGTTTGTGCGCATCATCCTACATTAAACAGAAAATTCAATACACAGAAAACATTAAGGAAAATTTTTTTTTTAAATATATAAAAGCTTTTTAAATTAACCATCTATTACATTTTTAAACACTTTTCAGGGCCAGTAAAAAGGTCATATAAAAATGCATACTGTGCTTTCTGGGGAATCAGTCAGCCCTTTGTTTGAAGGGTACTTTCATCCTCACTTTGAGGTCTATTTAGCCTTTTACTTAATAATAATGAAATAAAATTTTACTAAATAAAAACAAACTTGTTATTCATTGAACACAATGACCATTTATTCAGACTCTCCCCACCAGTTTCAATTTTATATAGCACGAGACATACAGTCTGAGGTTCTTATTCCCTTCAGAGGGCAATAATAACCCCTCGCGGTGGGTGAGGGGGTCGGCTGGTGCACGTTTCCTCAGCAATCCAAGAGGGCTTCGCACGCCATGCTTGCTCTGGCCAATAGACAAGAATGGGGTCAATTGGTTATTGAAAAGCTCAAAACACCATGCAGAACTGTACAGAACTGTGGCGTGAGGTTTAATGGAAAAGCGTTATTACTCCTTCAATGGAAAGATAACTGGTGCAGTCCTCCACTTGTGTCTGTGCAAAATGCAGAAACGAGGGTTGAGGAGGAAAAACAGTTGGGCCTAAATTTGGGTATTGATAGCCACGGCCATATTGGTGTTTATGTCACTTTCGGATATTCAAATATTGTCAACAAGGCACGATGTGGGTGAAGCAGAGATGCTAAAGTATAAAACTACCCTGCACTTTGCTGGTTGCTACCCCTCACACCTGTGCCTTTAGCTTTCCTTTTAAATACAACAAAATACAATTTGGTTGCTTCTGTTTTAGCACCATAAAAGAGACTGTAATTTGTACTTTAGGTTTGACGTTCAAAGAATTGTTAAAATTCATCTCTGTCTTGACACCTCTCTTGTTACAGCAAAAAGTGGTTTGGCTACTTGAGTTACTGACTAAAAATAACAATTACTTCTCAGCTGTGTTGAGAGCAGTTTTAGTTCCACTTGGTGATCATTCAGCTCACAAAAAGGTATTACATTTCCAGAAAGATTTTTCACAAGTCTTCATTAAAACACAAGTTTTGCTGCTTTACAAAACCATCTCCAGATCAGCCCCTGTCTACCTTCATACGCTCATACACTCCTCCTTGTCCTCCAGAAGCCTGCGCTCAGAGAAGGAACAGAGTTTTGTGGTTCAGTCACTGAAAGGCAGAAGATCTCTCAGCAGAACCTTCTCTTTCACTGTCCCTGGCTGGTGGATCCAGTCAGGAAAGCTGCAACACTAACAGTTTTCAAAAAGCAATTAAAAACTCTAAACTCTTCTCTTCAAGGAACACTTACAATAAAAAATAAAAAAACTTTATGTGATGTATTTTATTTCCTTCCTGTTATGGCTGATTGATCAGCTGATATAACATCTAGAGAGACCCGAGCTAGACTTTGACTGCGTAATCAATTGCATATTGTCTCTCCCCTAATTTAAGTCGCTTTGGACAAAAGTGTCTGCCAAATGCAAAAATGTAAATGTACGTTTTCCCCTCATGCAAATCCAAATCATCATTGCACACTTTTTAAAATGTAGGCCAAAGTCAAGTTAAAAAAAATCTTGAGCACAGCATCCTAAAAGTTAATAGTTTATCTGGAGGCTGTCAATCACTGTTTGGAGTGGTCTAATTAGCACACATCATTTCAAATACCGTCTTCTGAGCTGACATTCCATTGACACTTTTTTATGAACTGAAAACTCACTTATATATTGTGATTTTTTTTGTAACACAAGAAGGCTCTTTTTAAACCATCTGTGTGAGTGTGTACATGGCCTTGCTTAAGATTTATGGGCAAAGGGGTGTCTGGTAAACTCTATGGTGGTAAAATAAGGAAGACGAGTATCAAATACTCAGATGAAAGAGGTTGTGCAGATTTAGATCCTTTTTGTTTCCATGTGTTCAAAGGAAGCAGCTGCTGACTGCACAAGGCTTAGTTGCTATTCATCTGCAGGGCGAGACAGACTCAGTATCCTGAGGCACAAAACACAAATACACACTTCAAAGTCTACAGAGCCACAGACTGCAGTGGGGGACCAGACTCTTCTCCAAAACTCTGTAATTAGCCTCACGCATGAGGCTCAGAGAGTCTGCTTCAAATCAGCATTTATTAAACCCATTCAGAGGAGAAAAGTGTAATCTTAAAAACCATATTGCTATACCATTTTTAATATGAGCTCACGCCAGCAAAACAGTAGAGAAGAACCTCTAGTCTTGAGAAAACAACATGAAGTGTATGGGGTCACACATCAACAGGTGACATTCACAGCTAATGCCCAAATGAGGCTGCACACATGCATCAATGAAACTTAAAGTGAAGCATACTTCGCTTGTTCGAACTCAAATATGGTCACTACATGTGTGAGTATGATGCATCAGGCTCCCCTAAGCTTCAGTTAAAATTTGCATCACAAGCAAATCACAATTGTGCTCATCATTCGTATGGAAGATGGGAGTTCTCCAACCCTCTACATAAAGCAATGAATTAGGCCATTGTCAAACTCATAGAGCTGAGTAAATATTGGACAATGAGAATACACACTAAGGTGATTATTTATTTACCAGCAGATTTGTTCCCCTCTAGCATTAAATTCAAAAACAAGTCTGACAGGAAATTAGCTTTGAGAATAGAAAGGCGCATAGGCAAACTTTGTGAGTAGTAGCACGTGCACGTTTATTTTCATATTCAAAATCATTTGCATGGGTCGTCCATGAGCATGGTCTGGCTGTACTGGACTGGTGCGCTTCTAGTGGTCTGTGCATAATCAAACGAACATGCAAAGCTCCCTCTGAATCAAGCGAAACGGAGCTCCTCGTACCTGCAGAGGAGTGTGAGGTGGAGCTGATATTCAGATTCAAGCTATGGGTTTTGAGCACCTGCTTGTGACCGTTTGGTGTACCTGCTGCTAATACAACACAAGTGATGAAATTAAATCTAAGTTAATTATAAAATGATATTTTATATATATTATAAAACTTGTATACAATAAAAATAGACAGTTTATTTATAAATCTGTAATTTTACATGCATTTGAAGGGCATAATCCCAACTACTCTAGTTGGTCCAATACTCCATCTGATTCAACCAACATAGTGTTGATGAGAATAGATCAAATATGTGAAATGTTAACAAAATAATCAAATACAACTAGTTTTTTAAATTTTCATAATACAATTATGAAATTATGACTAACAACCAACATTGAAAAATGTTTATTTTTATAATTCTACTATGGAAAACATATGCAGACATTTTTGTATTCAATGTCAAAAACTGTATATAAATTTACAATATTGCACGAAATATTTCAAAGCTGCTGTGAACAAAAAATCTCTCTCAGCTGCAATTGCTTGGCAGAAGCAAGCTTAAGGTAAGGCCATGTAATCACAAAGAACTTATTTACATCATGTTTAATTACAATTTATATTGGAAATTATGACAAATAATTGCACCATATACCTTTAAATACACATATTTTTGAAGAAAAAAAAACCCTAGAAAACCTACAAGAATAGGAAAGTTTTTTATCATTTTAAATGCCTTGCACTCAAAACTATATGGATTTTTATTTACAATTTATTTTAAAATATACTCAATAACATTTTTTATTAATTAATTTTAAAAACAATTTTAAATAGCTTTAAAACTGAAAGCACTTTGTGTATCAAAACATTGCCTTTAAAAAGAAAGAGTCTACACTATTGCTGAAACGTTTATAGTTTATCTGTATCAGATTGTATTGTTTAATCTGTATCTGTGGAGTAAGGAACTGGAACTATTTTTTCACTCGAGACCCTGAAAGATGAAGAATCTCACAATGAGCCTCGAGCTTCTCTGGTGATCAACTCTTTATTGAATCATGAGCAGTTTGATGTTGTGTTGATTGTACTCAATTGTCAATTCTGTCAACGCGGTCAAAACCAGGCCAGAAAAATGTAATTCCGATGCTTCAAGCGATGATCTGGTTGTGTTAGGAGGGGTTAATAAAAAATGGTTCACTAAAAGAATCATTTGGGAATCCTATCCAAATACAGTAAAATTAAATGAATTTTATAAGAAAACAAAAGCTTTTGTCGACCTTGCATGTGTGCCGACCTATTGTTGGAGACCTCCAAAATCAAATAAGGAACCTTTCAGATGGAGGCTAAGAGACCATCATGAAAAGTTTTCACATTTATTAAACAGTAAAATCTTAATATTAAATTTACATCGATTCAAGAAGTGGGTTCTCATTCTGTTTACAAAATATCTCTCACAAGCTCAGCAAGCTATTGTCTGTATGATATGCTACATCTACAATTACTCGCCAACTTTGGTGGTCTATAAAGGTCTATATTCATTCAAATAATTGTTTTCTGTGTATTCTATGATTAATTAAATGAAAATTATTAATGAAAATAAACTTCTGCATGATGTGTATTATAGGGACAATTAGATTTATTTCATAAGAAAATTAGATGGAGAAACTATAATAATCTGTTGTTTTGCTCAAGGTATAATCATTATACAACCTCTCATTAAAGTTTCGAGGGATTCCTCAAGGAATCTCAACTCCTACTTTGGGAACCACTGTAGTGGATTATACTGAAGGGTTTGGATACTGGCACTGACTCCCCGCTTTAGACAACAATAGAAAGCACAGATTGCTCCCGGTTTCGGCTTAATTCCCCCAATGCCTCCTAATTTAGGCACTCATTTAGAACATGATTATTAGCTGAGCGAGTTAATGAGGCCCATCTGCATCGGCACAACAGGACAGATGGCCCATATGATGACATCTCAATTATAGAGTCCACAACGCTAAAGAACACACCTAGTCCAGATTTACCACAAAATCCATAAGAAGCTGAACAGGTGTTTATGCACTCAAGGGAACTTTCAACATCATGTGAGCACCGTTCGACTTCAGTCCCACGCCAAGCTACTGCAGCCATAAAAATGAATTCATCCACAGTTTCACACAAACACAAACAACATGTCTTTTTGAAAAATGGGAGGATACAGCAAATGTCACTCTGACCAGTAGGCTTACAGGAGGAAAAAGAGAGAGGTAAAAATAAACCTTGTTATAAATAATGAGTTAATGTTAAAAGGTCTTCTTTACTGAGAGAACCATTGCATCAGTGGCTTGTACTCTACGAAAACCCGGCCTCTCAGGCTTGCTCTACAAGCAATTCACAATGCACGCATACACTCTTATGCACGCACACATATGGTGATGCCGCAATCATCTCGAATTAGAAGAGTCTAGTCAAACTGACCACAGTGACCAGCAATGTCAAATGACCGCTTTGCAATTAAAGTAAAAACCTCTTCATGTAAAAATTTTATTCATTTATTATGAAAAAGGTATGCTATTATACACACTACCAGTCAAGTGTTTGTTATAACTTTTTCCTTCTCCATGAAGATACAAACCCAACAAAACTGTAAAATATGTGACATAGTGATGCCAGAGGACACCTGGGATTCAAACTAGGCAAGGCAAGGCAAGTTTATTTGTATAGCACATTTCGTACACAGGGTAATTCAAAGTGCTTTACATTGGAAATAAAGAAAAAGAGAAATTACATTTAATAAAATCAAGCATTAAAAAGTCATAAAATCAAACTGATTAAAAAACTGAAATTTAAAACATCGATTAAAATGAAGATTAAGATTTGAAGTCTAAAAAAAAAAAAACCTTGATCTCCTCTGGAAGCTGGTTCCATCTGTGGGCCGCATGGTAACTAAAGGAGTATTTTCCCTGTTTGGAATTTACCTGGGGTAGATCTAATTTATTAGATCTGTGGGATCTCAGCTCTCTGTTTGGTGTGTATTCACTGATCATGTCTGTTAGGTATTTAGGTGCTAAGTTATGTTTGGACTTATATACAAGCAGCAAAACTTTAAAATCTATTCTGAAGGAGACCGGCAGCCAGTTTAGAGACTTAAGAACTGGAGAAATGTGTTCTGACTGTATAGTTCTGATTAGAATTCGAGCCGCTGCATTCTGAACGAGCTACTACATCAGTTTTCAAACTACAGATTCTCTGTAAAATGAAACAGCATACTTTACTAGAGAAATGTGATTATGTTTACTTGACTTTACTCAACTGTTGAGATTGCTTAAAACAGTCAAGTTTTGGTAAAATGTTTGAATACATTTTACAGAGGACTAATATAACGTAAGTACATTTACTTCTTTAAATGTTTAGTAAATTGAGCATGCATATTAATTTATAACAGGGCATCCTATAAGCAGATGTTGTTTCCTCATGGAATCATAAACAGGGCATCCTATAAGCAGATGTTGTTTCCTCATGGAATCATAACAGGGCATCCTATAAGCAGATGTTGTTTCCTCATGGAATCATAACAGGGCATCCTATAAGCAGATGTTGTTTCCTCATGGAATCGTAACAGGGCATCCTATAAGCAGATGTTGTTTCCTCATGGAATCATAACAGGGCATCCTATAAGCAGATGTTGTTTCCTCATGGAATCATAACAGGGCATCCTATAAGCAGATGTTGTTTCCTCATGGAATCATAACAGGGCATCCTATAAGCAGATGTTGTTTCCTCATGGAATCGTAACAGGGCATCCTATAAGCAGATGTTGTTTCCTCATGGAATCATAACAGGGCATCCTATAAGCAGATGTTGTTTCCTCATGGAATCGTAACAGGGCATCCTATAAGCAGATGTTGTTTCCTCATGGAATCATAAACAGGGCATCCTATAAGCAGATGTTGTTTCCTCATGGAATCATAACAGGGCATCCTATAAGCAGATGTTGTTTCCTCATGGAATCATAACAGGGCATCCTATAAGCAGATGTTGTTTCCTCATGGAATCATAACAGGGCATCCTATAAGCAGATGTTGTTTCCTCATGGAATCATAAACAGGGCATCCTATAAGCAGATGTTGTTTCCTCATGGAATCATAACAGGGCATCCTATAAGCAGATGTTGTTTCCTCATGGAATCATAACAGGGCATCCTATAAGCAGATGTTGTTTCCTCATGGAATCATAACAGGGCATCCTATAAGCAGATGTTGTTTCCTCATGGAATCATAACAGGGCATCCTATAAGCAGATGTTGTTTCCTCATGGAATCATAACAGGGCATCCTATAAGCAGATGTTGTTTCCTCATGGAATCATAACAGGGCATCCTATAAGCAGATGTTGTTTCCTCATGGAATCATAAACAGGGCATCCTATAAGCAGATGTTGTTTCCTCATGGAATCATAACAGGGCATCCTATAAGCAGATGTTGTTTCCTCATGGAATCATAACAGGGCATCCTATAAGCAGATGTTGTTTCCTCATGGAATCATAACAGGGCATCCTATAAGCAGATGTTGTTTCCTCATGGAATCATAACAGGGCATCCTATAAGCAGATGTTGTTTCCTCATGGAATCATAAACAGGGCATCCTATAAGCAGATGTTGTTTCCTCATGGAATCATAACAGGGCATCCTATAAGCAGATGTTGTTTCCTCATGGAATCATAACAGGGCATCCTATAAGCAGATGTTGTTTCCTCATGGAATCATAACAGGGCATCCTATAAGCAGATGTTGTTTCCTCATGGAATCATAACAGGGCATCCTATAAGCAGATGTTGTTTCCTCATGGAATCATAACAGGGCATCCTATAAGCAGATGTTGTTTCCTCATGGAATCATAACAGGGCATCCTATAAGCAGATGTTGTTTCCTCATGGAATCATAACAGGGCATCCTATAAGCAGATGTCTGACTGAGAGTCAGCATTTACAGTGTCTACAGTTTGTGGCAGTTTCTCTTTGAGTAAAAAGCTGTGAGTCAGTCTATTGTGACCTATTCAGCTTCTAGTAAAGATGACTTCTCTTCTGATCTCAGGTTTATGATATTGTGCTCCAACTTTAGGCTGAATTTCATATAACTTGTTTCTTTGTTGTTTCTCCCATTCTGACTGCCAGCTGGAGTGGCAAGTGGCAAGTCCCAATCTGTTTGATGACGTGCTGTGAAAACTCTATTGGCTCCAAATTTTCTTTGGTATAAGTGGACAAGACCACATAGACGATACAAACAAGTGTTTTGACTATTTGCTTGTTAAAGTGATTACATGACATTGAGTAAAACGTTATTAACGCTGAATTAAATGTTAGATGAGTATTTATGATCATGTGAACCTGCAGTAGCGTGTTTGTACATGGTTCTTATTTTACTCACTTTCTAACCTGAATATGCAAGTTTATCTTGAAAGGTTGAAAGCTGTGACTCACGCAGCTGAAGGCAGGTACATGCAACAGACACCGCCATGTTCTGAACCAGTCGTGGTTTCTGTTCATATCATGGTCCTCCACGAGGCTCCCCGAGGTCCTCCTCGTCACCTCAGCGGTACCACAGCTGTTTCATTACTAAACAACACTGCCTCCCTCTGGAATACTATGATATTGCAGTTTCGCTGCTGCAAGCGGTGAGTTTTATTTGAGGATGAAGTTAAATTTAAAGATTAAACATACTTTACCTTTTTACTAACCTTTTTTACTAACTTTTGTCCTTAAACCTTTGTAGTTGAAGAAAGAGGGGTTTTGATTTGGAGGGAAAAAAAAACCTGAAATAAAATCATATAAATTCCCTTCAACGTTTGTCTACATTTTTCGAAACGCTTAATTTCAACAAAAACAAATTAATGTGATGAGAAGCGATTGTGTGTGGGCGACAGAGGGCGCTCTGACTGTTAAATTGAGTTCTTTCGCTGTAAATAGCCTTAAGTGGACTGTCTGTTTATCGTTTACACGTATGACCTCATGCCATTTATAAATGGATATAATATGAAATATTTACATAATATCAGACGGCTGTTTGATAGCTAAATTATTTCTGAGAAACATCATCTTGTTCAAACTGGACTGTTGTTTTAATGAACCTGATTCAAGCTGAATCCAGTCAGGTATGTTATATACCTATGTTAGAAAATAAAATTACAAAAACGATGGCTAATGATGACAAAGCATGTTATAAATGGACCTCTGAAAATGTACCTATAAATTTTGCATTATTGTCCTACTGTATACATAATACAATGGCTTGAAAACTGGAGTAAGTTCTCCATATCAGAAATGAATCCAGGGTTAGGGCCCCAAAACACTAATGCTACATAAAAGTAAAAAGTCATGATATTGTCACTAATTCATTTTAGTCACACAAAACGGCCAGTGCATACAGTTGAACATATTATTTTAAACCTGCATTCTTCTTGAGAACATTTAGAGTCACCAAACAACCTAGAGAGGACTTCAGGAAAGACTTGAAAAACTCCACAAACAAGAAGAAAACAACCAAAATGCACTTAAAATGTGGTTTGCATCAAGCACCTTAGGTGAGATTCAGCAATGTAATTATGATCAAACTGACCACCATTGTTGATCTAAACAAAGTAAAAGAAGATATTTATAATAATACAAATAAAAAATAACAACAACAGCAAGAACAACAACAACAACAACAAAATAAATCCCCTCAGTTTTAGAATAAAACAAAAACAAAAGAATAGCCAAAGGGAAATGTGAAACTGAATACCAAAGATTCTCCCTGACACGTTAAACCTTTTGTCAACGTCTTTCAGGTTTTACAACTTCCGTTAGAAATCAGTAAATGCAACTGTTCTGGTGCAGACAAACCAGTTTGTAGTGAAAAAATAACAAAAACAAAAAAAAAACGGTCAAAATAGGCTGTGATTACGCAGAAGTATATTTATGGAAGGTTTCCATTATAATTCACTCCACTAGATTTCAGAATCATTTGAACTTGCGTCACTTGACTCATTATTTTATTTTCGATGCAAAGTATTTTGGCTAACTGGAAGACGGTATTCTCAAACCAAATGAACAATGCAAGACAAAATAAAATAAATACACAAATAAAATATGTTTTTCATCTGCCGAGTCATGGGCTGTAGATGCTAAATTGGAGCATTGTCCACAAGTAACACACAAAAGTAAGAAAAGTAATATTGTTTTTAAATAAGTTACAGAAGAAAGGGTTTAACCGGAGATATGAGCAGAGATAGACATTCAAACAACTCTAATGTTTTCAAAAACTTGCCCTTACTGTAAAAATTACTTCTACAGCACTCTAACCTCAAAGTTGTGAAATTAGTGCTTTGAGTAGTAGTGGTGATGTGAAGGCTCAATTTTGAGGAATAAAATATCATTTTATAACAGAACTGTTATGGTTAGTCATTAGCTAAAGACAGGTCAAAGTGCTACTGTATGAGAAACTCAGTAAATCATTTATGCTCGCTGGCAAGTCATAAACCAATTACATTGACCCGGAAATGTTTTTATTAAATATTTTATAATACAAAGTTCCAAACAATGCTGAAAATAATCTGTGTCAAAATAAAAACAGAGTAAAAGCTTGTCTTTAGATACAATTTTTTGTCAAAGCATAAAATAAATAAATAAATAAAAAGTGTTCTTATTCCTCTTTAGGAGCACTTTGATGAAAAAAACCTGGTCAATGAAGTGTAATTACATTTAAAGGTCACATCAGTCCTCATCCCCACACATTCTTGTTTATCCGGAAGATAAAAGCGGTCGTACCTGTCCTCTGCTTCAGGAAAGGAAGGGCATCTTAACTGAAATCTTGATTGGCGGAAACAACAAAGGAGCATTTTTAGAGTATAGTGTGGGCCATAGTGACAGCCGTTACGACCGTTTCTAATGCAAACATGCAGTTGTTGTTCACCAGACACACATTCACGTGCTCAATAAAGAGGCACCCTTTAACCCTCCATCTTACAGTATTGTATTTTATTTACACAGGTGAACGTGCTCAATGCTCTATTATCAAATTGGCCCACTATTCCAGAAAATGGGTCACTTGGCACATCAATGTACTGTACATAGGAGCCTATCTGAGGAGCAGGAACCTGGGGCTTCATGGGAAATATTTAATAAGTTCAGTGTTCTGTGTTACTCAAAAAAGTAACAAAGTTGTGGAAACTGTCCAATCAACTGTAATTCAGCAAAGGAAAAAAGTTAACCTAAAGATAAATGTAAAGTTCTATATCCAACCTCTCATGTTCTATGTGTTTTTATTTGGCTGAATGATAAGAACTAGATCTCATAAGAGCATATGAATGCAATGGTCTTTTCCTGATTTGTTTTAGCATGATGGAGAGTAAACCTTAATTTTAAGAGAATTTCTTACAATTCACTTGTTTCTTTCATTATGTTTTCTGAAGTAAAACAAAAGGAACATGTTTATTTTACTTTTAACATCTATGTGCAAGTGCTCTAAATTGTTGTACAGGTCCAGTTAATTTTATCTAAAAATCAAACCGAGTTACTTGTAAATAATTCGTTTAAAAATATTTATTTATTTATTAAATAAATAACAAGCTGCTATTGACTGGTGACCTTTAGGGTCTCTTTTTTCACAATGTAAGGAGACACCTTCAGAACAACATGAAGTCAATTAAAGGTACAATATTTAAAGGAACACTCCCCTTTATTGGACATTTGAAACAATTCTGAACCAAAAGACGCCATGTGAATTTTAATGTTAATTGTTCAAAAATATTGAACGAATTGTTAATTCTGCTTATTATCATTTATTTATTTTTTATGTCATGTTTTGGCATGGAAAGCTCAATTAGCTGTACAATAAATCACATTCATTTTACATTTTTGTGATGTCTATACAAATAATCTACATAGTTCCAGTCATTGGCTGATGACACAAATACCCACATACGCACACAGTCTTGCCCCTGCCAGCTATGCAATTTACGATTTGTAAGGCGAACCACTGCACTGGTGGAACATTCCATATCTTCTCTTTCAAATTGTTGAAAAGAGATCCTGAGTTAAAAGATCTAAATATATATATATATTGAGTAAATCATCCTGACTGCTGAGGGAAGCTGATGTTTCGTAAGTTTTTTGTTAATGAGTTATCATCCTGTCCATGGAATGCAGCTGATCACCACTGATCTAAGATCAGATTTAGAGTCAGAAGAGCCTTTTCTTCAGCCCATCAAAGTTTTGCAGTTAGTTGGCCAGACCTGCTGTGTAATCATGTGAGACCTTCAGCATTCTCCAGCATTCTTCAGATTCCTGCTCAATGAGATCCAGAGGAATGATGAGCAGCTCTCAGTGGTCAATGTGATATTGACCATCTGGGATTATCTGATATTAGATCGACAGATTACCATCTCTTTGGCGCAGTTTGAGAAGCAGCTTTGTTTTCTTCAGTTTACTTCCTTAACAGATTGACCTGCATAAAAACAAAACAACGGCGTTCCACAATCACTTCATACACTGTATTAAAACATAGCTTTTCAGGTGATCGTTTGCATCCTGTATTGCTTTTTCATCATCAAAGAAACTGCCAGATCAACCCTGCCGAATCTTAATATTGTGGATTTCTGTTTATTAAGTATTCTTCCTATTAATCGCTCACTTGAAAAACAACTTGATACCATTTTTCCTAATTCAATACTGGCAAACTTGGGAAATTAGTTACGGTAAAGGTGCATTTTCTACGCAAACTGGTTTTCAAACTGCTAAACTATTACACACTCTTAGTGGAGATGTTTTGAGCCAAATCATTCAATTTCATGAGTTTGCTCTTGCTCATAATTACCTAGTATTGCAAGCGTGATTGAGGAGCAATAGAGAAGCGTACTAGGCGAACTGTTCGAGTGAAGAGTCCGGGACCAGTAGAGGAACCTGGGCCTGGAGAATGCTCCCCTCCCAAAGTGGCGAAGGGGTGGAAGGAGGGATAGCTTGCACAACGTTGATGTTGTCTTATTACATCATTTCTTATATACTGGGAATGTTTTGAACTTATGTTAACTGAATGATTAACCTCATTTATAGTTGAATAGTACACTACTTCTATCTATGTTTATGACTTTTTGACTTTAACAAGAGGTTAATTTTTTCAGTGTGACTCTCAATGTGAACTTTTATTGTATGCAGGCCATTAATGCAAACAGTTATTTAAGGTTGAATGCATTTGGTATTCCCACAAATCTTAGGAAGAAACAATGTCATAAATTTGATTTGCTGCAATTCCTGAAAGAATACACCATGCTGAAATATGACTGACAGACAAAGTAAGAGAGAGAGAGAGAGAGCGAGAGAGAGAGAGGGAGGGGAAAGCAGACGGGCAGATAAAGGTAACAGAAAAGTCCAACCACTAACCTGTTTTTCTTCACAGTCCTACTCCTCCACCCATACAAGCAGTCATGGGCACTCCCCCAGGGCTCTGTTATTGTTCCTTCCCATCAAACAAGTGTCACTTCCACAGCCCATGGTGAAAGAGGGAGGTAGAGAGAGTCATTAGGAGAGAGAGGGAGAAACTGAGCAGGTGAGAGTGGAAACGGAAGACTGAGGAGGAGCCCACCTGCCCTCAGCTCCACTTTAAGAGCAGCACATTAGATTCTCAAGAGGATTGCTGACAGCCCCCAGCTCATCATGATTTGAGTCCTGAGGGAGGAGAAGGGATGAGGAGATAAAAGAGGAGGCAGTGGGAAGCTTTTCAGAACAGGTAAGAACATGTGCTCGCCTCGTTGGCTGCATGTTGCAGGTTTCCGCTGAATTAAACAGTATGTGAACCTAAGCGCAGAAAATTGGATAGGTTTGTGGTTTCCCAGGAGACCCCCCATCTGTGGGTGGATGAACTTGTTTGGAGGAATATGTTTGGTAGAACGCTGCTGGAGGATACCAAAATGAGACCTCAAGAGTTGTATCACTTTTGCTGATGCTGCTTGAAAATATGAAGTTTATTATCTGACGCAGATAATATTTTTGAATGCTTTCTTAATTAGAATGTAAAAAATGTCTAAATTGACCTAAAAATGGAGGTAACAAACAATGACAAAAAAATGCCAACAAAATATAGTATAACAAACTGGCACAAATTGAACTGAGTATATGTGGAATGCTTTAACATAAATTGCCTTTAAAAATTACTATTAAACAACATACATCAGATATTTTAATCTTGTTTGTGTAATTTTTTGCTTGGAGTACACAACTTGTGTTTCTAGAAAACAAAATATTACATAAACACCCCCAAAAAATTAGAGTTTCATGAATTAATAATTGATTAGGTCTAAACAAAGTTTCTATTGTTAGTTGGGATGTAAATACTATCATGTAAACAAAGGGACAAACCCTCAACTGTCAAAAATCTAAGGTCGTTTTTATGCAAACACAGCTTTGGAGACGGAGAAATAGAGCTTCACCTGAAGAGCAGGTCCACCCACAAGCTTGACATCTACATTAAATATTTTGAGCAATGGTTATAAAATAATGGATGGTTGATACAAACACTCAGAAAACAAGACGTTGAATCTTGCACATTTAGATCAACTCGAATATATGCAAATTGAAATATCTTGCCTAACGTCTCTGAGTTCAAAAATGCAATGAAAGCTAGTCAAATTACTTAGAAAGATCTAATATCTTGTGTTATCAAACACAGAGTCTGTAGCTCTGAGTGTAATGTGAAAGTTTAAATGCTTGAGTGGATGAGGAAGGTGAACCAGATCAGCATCAGCCCCTAGTGATGTTCATTCAGGAAAATACAGAGTTAAAGAATAACCATGAGGTGTGCATTATTTATGGCCAAACAGGTCAGCATTGCAGATTCTAGATGGTGAAAAAAAGATATACCTGCAGGTGCTCTTGGGGTCAGAGGTTTCACCCAGTGCTGAGAGACTGGCTTCTTGGGCATCTGCCTCTTCTCTAGGAATGCCAAAGGCTGACCAAAATAATGGAGAACAAACAGAAGCATTGTGTCGGGTAGAGATGAAAAAAAGATACAAAAGTCTTGCAAATAGGCCATCTGCGCTCAACAAAACCTCTGAACCATTGCAGCCACAAAACCACTTAAAAGACAATGCATTATTTAACTCAATTTAGTTCTGTTTTAAAAGTCACTTTGTTGATAGATTCTTCTCTTCTAAATGGCAGAATCAGCAGAGCGATGACTTTTAGAGAATTGTAGTGTGCTAAGAGGGTTTCTGAAGGACAGCGCTGCTGACGTCGTCAGAAACAAGGACAACAAAGCGCTCTGTGTCTTCCCAACACTGTAAGCGCGAGTGTTTTTCTATGACCTTTACAAGACCTCTGGACACACTTAAGAGTTTATTAAAAATGCAGCAGAGTCAAGTTTTCATAAAATATTGCTACTCGGATTAAAAATAATAATAGTTCTTAAGCATACCAACAGATATGATGATTAAAGAATGAATAACATCAAGTTTTCCGGTCATTTCAAAGATTTGAAACAGAATAACATTCTAATTTCAAATTGAGAGTTTAACATCATTTTACCATAAAAAAGCTCAATTAGAATTTGGTAACCAGAGTTAAAAAATGTACTAGAACTAAAATAACACAAAAGTGGTGTTTATTTGCATGTCTACAGCAGTTTATTGCAATAAGAAGACAACACTTTATAGTAAAAAAATATGTGGAATGTAGCTTTCAAAGTACATCTATCTATTGTTTTTTTTAACCTTTGTGTTAAAAACACTAACTTGTAAAATCCATTATTATAGTTTTTTGGCAGATATATAATTTTTAAAACGTTCATAATATCTACTTCCATTTCAATTAGTGGTTTTCAACATATACATAATGAATGGGAAATCCACCACAATTTAGCATTTGTTGCTTTAGCACAGTAACTTTGCTGCCAGAACAAAGTTTAACAGTTTTTTTCAATAGGGAAAATTGTGAACAGAATAGAGTTTATAATAAAGGACACTGATAACTAATGAAATGTGTGTGTTGTTATATGTATAATGATTTTATTTGCTAATCAGAGGGAAAAACAACATGTATCAATGAAACTTCTTGGCAACAAAATAATTAACAGTAGAGATCTGGGTCAAAGCAAGACGACAAAGGTGCAAAAAATAAACAAAGCTATTTTTACCATGGACAAGCTTAATTAGAACTTTACTTTGTTGACTTTAAAAGCGAGTTGATTTATTTTTAGGGCAAAGAGTCAAACAAACGGACCATGTTGACTTTGAACCAGTTCTCAAGCTTGTCCTGTTCTGCATACCTTTCTGTTTGCAGAGTTCACACAAATGTGTTTTCATTGTCATCTACTGTACACACGATCACTCATAAATCAATTGACAACAAATGTTTACTTCATTAGCTGTGCCCTAGTTTTACCTATACGTATGTAACATGAAGAAGGTGCTCATATTTGCCTTTCTTTTCTTCCCAGTTAAAACACTTTCTGAACATAGTGGAGGAGAAGACTACTGTGAGATGGAGCCGAGCTCTGTGGTGTGGTACAGCCAGGCGATCCCACCAGAAACAGACTTGGAGAAAGGCAGCTCTCATCCCGAGTGCTCCATCTGCTTCAATACCTTTGACAATGTTTTCAAAACGCCAAAAAAGCTGGACTGCACACACACCTTCTGTCTCGAGTGCCTGTCTCGAATAATGACTGCTTCCATTGATCCTCAAAATTCAAAAATCTCTTGCCCTTTCTGCCGGCAACCCACCGCCATCCCAAAGAAGGGGCCTCCGGCTTTGACAACCAGCCAGGAGGTTCTCTGCCGCCTGCCAATCCATCTGCAGCAGGAGGAGCCTGTCTGGTTGGATGGAGAGAGGCTATGCTACCAGAGGCCCATAGACATGCCAGGCATGCCAACCTTCTGCATCTGCCTCGATATTGGGGCCAATGGACAAACAGGAGTCTCTCCTCAAACCAGACCTCGACTAGGTCTTGTGGAAAGATTGATGGACTGGAAACGTTTGATGATTTTTGTATTCCTCATGATGTTGCTGTTGGCAATTGTTTTGTGGCCCCTGCAGTGCATCGTCACGACAGGTTCCATGCGGTGCTCAACTCAGAACTTGCCGATTTCTACAACAACAGCTCCTACAACAACTACAGTCACGGAGCTGGTAGTCCCGTTAGATTAAAACATTTAAAGGCTATCTGAAGAATAAAACATATTTTCCAGTTGCATTATTAATGTGGAACTGAAGCAGGTCATGGTTTGAGATTAAACCTCAAGCATGAGATCAGTATCAATGTGAAAATTCTGAACTTGTGCTTAAAAAAATCCGACTCTTGAATGTATGCCTTCAACGATCAACATTGTTTTAAAATGAAAAAAATTGCAAAGTGGTTTTTTCACAATATAGACACAGACAGAAAAGTGTACCTAAAAATGAGACACTATTCGATTACATGAAAACATAATTCCTTTCAAGGGCTGTTAATGGTTTTTTTCTTCAGCTTTTCACTTCTTCTTGTGGCTCAGTGAGGGAAAAAGTTTTTAAAATACTTTTTCCACAGATAAAATACCAAATTTCATAATTTCCAAATATATAAAAATGTATTTGGGAAAAGATGATAAACTTATAAGCATTTTCATGTGAAAAATCAATAAATAACCTCTATTTAAATCCAGGTGTACTTCTGACTGCAAGGACTTACACAAATGTAAGTAGCTGAGATTAGGAGGGGAGTATCATTGATATAATAGACATTTGTCCACAGATGCTATCCAAACGATTCTAAAATCTGCCATGGACCAGACAAGGTCAGAACTGTCCACTAGACAGGAATCAACTACAAGAAAACCACTATGCAAGGTTTCTTTCAAGAGGTTTACTTTACAGTTGGGTAAATGTTTAGAATCTGTTAAGCTCATGTGAAAGGCATAGGGTTCCAGACTAGAATATTTAATGAATTAAAAAAAACAATTAAGATCAGTTGGTCAATGCTTATTGTGCCAACCAGTTTCACCCTCAGGTTTAAAAAAATCTGGTTTTGGATTTGACAGTCGAAATTCTACCAACAATGATCCACCGAACAACTGAAATGTGACCAGGTAAATCCAAAGAGTAGAAAAAAAACTTTCTACTTACACATTGGTACAATCATTCCATTTCCTGAAATGCATTTTGTTTACAAGCGGAAAGAAATACAAATAGCACCATGGAATCTTTATCAGTTTATGTAGGTGCAATGACCAAGATGTTAACAGCAGCCTAAAATAGTTTTCAAAAGAAAGAAACAGACTCACGTGGCTTATTTTATCACTTCCTGCTGTGTGACGGTTAAACCAACACACCCCAGATAACGTCTAAAAATGAACCCTGAGGCCATAGGTTCCGTAAACACACTTAGACCCCTGTAAAACACAGATTGTTTTCAATTGAACCTTTATAGAGAGAGAATTAATCAAATATGGTTAGGATCTGTCTGCTTGGGGTGGGTGAAAGGATGAGTCAGTTACTTGGAAGTTCCCAGTTTGTGTTTATTATTCAATAACTATGAACTCTTATTTGAGACATAACGCACATCATTACATGAGCGGTGTGTTCCAGGACAGAAGGCATTTTAGGCTGAACCAGTGCAAGACGGAACACAGCCTTTACCACAAAAGAACAGTCATCACAAAACAATTCAGATCAACTTCACTGATCTCCAACAGAAATAAAAACACCACCAACAGATTATTATTCAAGTAAGTTTAAAGTGAAGACTTCAAAAGTAAAAGCCTTAAACGCGAGCTGATGGCTTCATAACTTTAGAGGTTTTGTTTAACAACAGTTGCTTGAACAATCTGAAAAACACATGTGAATCTTTCCAACACGCTATCAGGAAACAACACAAGCATTTTACAACATCTCAATAAAGACCAACAAAAGAGAAATCTATGACACAAAAACAACACCACGCTGACAGCACAGCAATAAACGAAACAACATATTCATTATACACTGGCCATCCAGTCACCATCTGGATTCAACTAAACACATGTTGACTTCCATTAAATATTTACTGCATCGATGATCATGTTTCATCTGCTAACAGTTTGTTTAATTCTAACTGTTACAGAAAGCACCTGATCATGTTAAGCATGTTGATGGATATGGTAAAGATTTATGGATCATGAAAATAAAAAATAAAGGAGACTCATCCAACTTTAGAAACAATTAAAAATGTTAATGTGGAACAATAACTTGGATAATGAATTATGTGGGGGGAAAAAAAGTTGGTACCACTTTATACTAATTACACATTATAATTAATTAAGAATTAGGAAAAACATCATTAATAATTTAGTAAAAAATAGTCCTGACTTTAGATGAGCTCACAAAAAACAGTTAACTGGCAGCTAGTAATTGTTTTATAACTAGTTGAATTATTCATGAGTTTCAGCAGGAATAAGTGTTAATCAAAGCATTTATAATCACATTGAGTAACTGTTACTGTATATCACAATAATAAAAGTTATGAATGTGCCTTCAAATTGTTTAATAATCCTTTATTAGCATGTTCTAAATTATCTCACACATAGCTTAATGCTATTCTAACTAATAACAAACTGGTTTGCAAAGAGTTAAAAGTTGTACAAATGTATAAAAAGTATAAATGATGAACAGATCCTCACTAATGCTCAAAATGTTTAGAAACAAAAATAAATTGCTTAAAAGTTATAATAAAAACTGCTTACAAATGAGTATTAAGATAGGGATGAGGACTAATCAGTGTTGTCTTTGGAAGTCAAAATAGGATTTAAATTGTTAGGGCACAAAAAATAGACTCTGGAGACAATTGAAGTAGATCCTGCAATCTGATTAGTCCTTATACACGGCCCTAGAATGATGAGCAAGAGTGCGAGAAGTGAGGCACCCATCATGCCGAGTGCCTACTGTATGAATCTGGGTGGCAGCATTGTTATCTTGAGTCAAGGCTGTTGGTCAGCTGATGACATGAATAAAATAAAAGGTTATCTAATTTCATCAATGGATTGTTGAAGAATGTTTCATAGAGCCTGAGAGATCATTTTTTGCCTCCAGGTGTTCTACTGATGAGTATCGTTGTTATTTGCAGAACATTTTGCACAGTTGTTCGACTCTGCCTTCATCCACACAATATCTTAACTGATGCTGTAATGAAGCAGTGATTAAAGCAGTACCAAAATTCTAGGGTAAGTGACTTTTTTTTGATGGCCAGTGTATACACTGCTGCAGAACCTACTGAAAGCCACAAACTCTACATAGTGCTGCGGTTCAACAGAAGTTCAAGTCTGAATAAGCCACGATGCTTTTGACCTTTTACATATCTGTACAAAATAAAACAAACTTACAAGCAAACAAAAGGATATTTCTCTTCAAGTCTATCACTCGCAACTAAATTCAGTCTGAAACTTGACTATGATTATCATATGCAGTGACATTTCTTTTACTTCACGTATGATCTACCTAATGGATAAAACCTGAATATTTTATACTTTCAAGTGCAAAAAGTGACACAGGTCTCATTCTGAACATAAAATGCAGCTTTAATCTCATGACATCACAGATCTATAAAGTGACTTTCTACCAATTGCAAAGTCAGAAGCTGAGGTTGGTCAAGTACATCATATCCTGGTTAGACGGAGCCATCGTTTACACTACCATTGAAAAGATTTATGTGATTACACATCATTTTGCTGAAGTTCATTGGTACAAAAAATTTGGAACAGCCTTCCCAGTCACGTTTTTTAAATCTATATTTTCAGTGTCTATTAACATCCCTTGATTTTATTTGTTTTAAAGAAACTTCTTAAAGGTTTTATTTTTAAAAAGTGTTTTGTTTTTCATATTTTTAAAGGTTTAAGTGGGATTCTGTTTAAACTTAAAAGCAAACTAACATTAATTTAGCTTTAAACAAATCACTACAAGTCTCATTAACTCCTATGATGAAATTATCTTAAAATAATAATTACCAGTAATAAGCTAAAAGCTCTTTCAGATTTTAACTGATTCATATATTTAAAATCATCGTTAACATAACACAGTTATGAATTTAACACATGGAAGTCAACAGCACATAGTTCAAGCAATTTTGAAACATTTTCAAGCCTAAATAATCATTTTTAAAAAGTGTGCCACAATGTGACAGAAAAATAGACTGGAATTTAAGTCATTTTAATTCTCAAAAGATTCTGACTTGTCTTTAAAATATCTAATTTGTCTAAAACCAAATTTCCCTTCAGCAAAATAATAGCACTTAACTTAATTTAATCAATTTCAGATTTATCATGTGTATATTTTAACATGTCAATTTTCTTTAGTGATAAAAAAACATGTTAATTTTCTCAACAGAACAAAAGCATTTGTTGATTAAAAACAATGACCGATAACTTTTAATCGAACTAACAAGCTGACCAAAAACATGAATTTCTCTTTAAAAAACTTTACAATATAAAGTGACCTCACACTTATGAATGGTAGTACGCATAAAGCACCTCTTATGACATCAGCACTGACCTCACTGAATAATAGTCATGCCTGGATTACGGCCATCCTTTAAATTGCTTTTTTTGCCCTCTACAAATCTACTATTTAATCTTAGCCGAGAGCCATCTGGCCTGCCTCATTTTTAGCCGAAGCCTCCACCCAAATCCTCTTCACGCCAATGGCTCAGCTGACATCCAGACATTCCCCCTCCTTGTAAACCATCATTTTCATTTTACGATAATTCATTCATAGGCCTCCTCAGTGCAATCACTGACGTAAAGAGCTTTACCAGGTTATTTATAACACCGCAACTCACACAAAGGCTGTTGAGAAGTGATAAGAGCTTAATTTGTCTCCTCTGAGGAAATGTGGAATAATAGTCAACAATGCATTATATAAAAATGTCAGACCTATATTTCACACAAAAAAATAGCTAAAGGAATCTTATTCAAAAGTAAAACAATAACTAACAACAACAACAAAAAAAAAGTCAAGCCTTCACCTACTGCTGATGGAGAAGCAGTCTGATAGGTTGGTATTGACTGACCATAGCACTGGTCTCCCACGGACTGCTCATTAGCCTGAAAGCAATGCTCAGTGAAACATCACAAAAGCAGAAGATTTCACAAATACAGGATTCTAATTGGCACATACTGCATAGACCTGTACCAAATCGGTCCTTTTAAAGCGCCTCCCCAACCAAGCAGATCCTCTACGAAGAAAGCTTGAATCTCAGGCAGCAAATGTTCTTCTTACATCAACATGCCAAAAGCATCACTCAGCACAGCGCATAGAACTGCAGCATGCGAGATACTGCTAAATATATTAAAGGTCTTTGGTTACAGTAGACGACATCCAGTAGACAAAGCACAGTCTGGAAACAGCCGTAGACAGCATGGAAAGAGAGTAGCTTCATCCAAAGTCACATCGCTGAGTGTAATGTTTAAAACTCATGTTTATATGAACAATCATCTAGCTTAGTGCAGGATTGACAGATTAAAAGTGGATACAGAAAGCTCCATCCGTGATGTGCATCCTGGAGCACAAGCAGGCACTTGGTTTTGGATTGTGACTTTCTGATGGAGATCTCAGAGGAACCTTTAGCCAAGCGTTGCCAGCTCAGTGTAGGTGCTGCTGGTCCCTGTGGCTTTCTTCAGTTCTGCCCCATAATCTGGTGCTTCTACACAGCTTCCCTGCTGGAACTGTAAAGCAGAAGAAGGGAGGAGTTAGAGAAGCATTAAATGACAACTGCACACATGCTTCTCCTTGCTCTTTTGTAAGTTAGGTTTCTCTATTTCATTCAAGGAGAAGAATCTTTATCCTACAGTATAGTACAATGGTTGCTATGGTAATGATGTAGGTGTACGAAACGGCATTCCACACAGGGCAAGTTGTGTATATGAAATATTTTCTTGAAAATATATCCTGAAGTCTTCATATATTCTTATTTTCTATTTTTCATTACATCTCTAGGCTTAATCAGTTGAACACTAAGAAATGCAAATTATCAATTATTTTAGTTTTAAAGCTCATGCTAATAATTTACTCTTTCACAGAATTAGTCTAGTTTCACAAAAGTGTATTTAGAGAGTATGAGAATGGATACCAGTACCTCATCCCTCGCCTCACATCTGAAGGAAATTGAAAATAAGTGTGGAGATGAGTTCCTGTTTTATCTTCAATAAAATGAAACATGAGGGCTGCAAACATCATTGATTGAGCAGATTCCAACTGTGAACGCATGAATGATTATCGTTCAAATCAAATCTCGTTTGTTCAACAGGATTTCTAAAATCTAAAATGAGTAATCATTTGATATGAAGGAATATTTAAGGTCACATAATAACTTTAAAATGTGAAAACGCTGAGGCTTTGTGTGGCCCCAAAAATGTGTCTTTTTAAAATGCTATATATGTAAATAATAACATTTTTGGTGTTTATACAGTTTATATTTTAGATGTCATTAAAGAAAGAATATTATAACAAAAAGCTTAACAATACAATTTTATTTATAGAGCACATTTAAATCACCTTTTTTCCCTCATAATATACATTAATGAGTACGAGTTTCGATACTTTTTATAGGAAGCCAATACCATACACCAATACCGATACCTAAAAACGATTCCTGTTTTTAGGGAAATAGCATTTTTAAATAATGCCACAGAGCGACTGATCATTTTAGACCAGATTCTATGAATTTATTTACTGATGTTGTTATCTGTACTACTATTGTGTTTCGTTCTTTCTTGTGCCTTTAAGTTTCAGTTTTTTTATTGTAGTTCTTGCATTGTAACTTCAACTCCTCATGATATTTGCTGTCTGCTATGTGTGTGTTGTAATCAATATATCAAGTATTATCATTAAAGTATTTTTACCATGCTGAACTCGACATTCTGTTCCTGCTGTCCTGAATCTGTCAGAAGGTATCGGTCTGTAGTTTTGGCATGTATCGATGAGTATGAGTACTTGAGCTTGGTACCTGTATCCCCACCTTTCATCTAATCATCATAAAAACCTTTCTTTTGACTGCGGTATCATCGTGAAGGCCACGCAGCGAACAGTTTGCTACAGTGTTGTTACTGCTGCATCAGTCACAGCTCCCACCACCATCTGTTCCTATCCATCTCTTCCCTACTCTTTCTTTACACATCTCTCTGTTTCGATAGCCTGTGAGCTTGCGTGTGATTAGCGTGATCAGCTGAAGCAGTGCGAGTGTGGAACACATACTCCCAGAGTCCCTGAGAAAGCAGCCATGTGGCTTATCTCCTGGTGTTACTGCTGGTGGATCCCTTTGGATGTTTGATATTCAAATTCTCATAGACACTGGAGTCATCATTCATTCTGTAGAAGAGGAGAAGATGAACAAGTCAAACAGATATTGATTAAAAGGTGGAAATGAACGCATTGAGTCATTTATGTCTTACAGCAGAATGCAGTTTTGGAGAGCAAGAGGTGATATTTGTTTGTTTGTATATATATATATATATATATATATATATTAATATGTGTGTGTGCGTGTGTGCGTGTGTGTGCGTGTGCGTGTGTGCGTGCGTGTGTGTGTGTGTGAAGTAAAAAACTTTTGAACTATTTACTTGCATTATATGTATTTGTTTACATGTATCTTTTTCACTGTTGTTGAAATCAGCTTTAATCTCATTGAACATGTGTTTAGTGACAATAAAGGCATTCTGTTTATAAGCTCAAAACATTCAGCCATAGACTCTTGAACTGAACATTTCGCCTCTTTTAGTCTCAGTGGCACCAAATACTTTAAGAATTGATTTCTTTCCCACATACAAATAAGAAAGTTACAATTTTTTCCTTAAAAGCATACATTTGCCGTAAAGGCTTATGAAACACTCTATAGATAACTTAGTAGCCAGTTTGCAACATCTAGTAGCCATGTTTGACAGTCTTTTTCCACAAAGACAATCACGTCAGCATTAACACGCTTTTGCTGGAAAATTATTCACTTAACAACAAGCACTGCATCAATATAATTGAGGAAGTTTGTGAGAGAGACTGATTTATTTAAAGAAGCTCATTAACTGTTTTGCAGTAACAAGATGATGTGGGTCATTTGTCAGAGTGTGTGTACGTGACAGGAAATGAGCTCTTACACAGATGACGAGTGAGACGAGCTCATGTTTGGCTTTGCTCTGGCGTTGGACATCTGAGGGGGGTACCTGATGTTTGAGTATTCTCTCTCCTTAGTTTTATTCCTCTGGAAGATTAAGAAAGAATATAAAACGTATCATCAAATTTAAGCTAAAACTTTAAAAGCACACAATAGAATTCATTCAACAGTAAAATGCAACAAATGCTCATTCTCAAGCAAAGTTCAGACACTAAATTAAAAAAATTTATTCATATTTCAAAGCAGCTTAAAGAATTTTAATTAGGTAATATTAGATTATTGTATGAGGTGTAACAGACTTAGCAGTTATAGTTAAAAAAATTTGGTATGGCCTTTAAAACAAAAATAATTTTACTTTAAACCACAATTTTATTTTTCTACACATGCATCTATAAAAAAACGTAGAATGCCACTTTTAATGTGTCCACACCTCTACTAAAAAGTCTGTGATCATATATGTGTTCTGGTAAAAAATGTGATCTGGTGTGTCATCCTGGTGGAAGTTCCGTACTACCAATCAGTTATATAAATAACTTAAATTGCCCAGAAACACACTATACAAATGTTAGTTTTAAACAAAGTGATTAAAAATAGTGAAATGATCCCCCAAAGGGAGCTGAACAATCAAGAGCTAAACATCACAACAACATCCCTGGTGTAGACTGTTTAGCAACGGGTTGGGAGATAATTTCAGAAAACCAGGTTATTTTGGAAAGCGGCCCTGGTGAGGACAGCAGGGGGTGCTCTTCCTGTGGCCTTTGATGGTCTAGGCCCAGTGTAGTGATGAAGACAGGAACACTGAGGATGGCCATTGACCAGACTTTCTGTGCTCTTTTAGAATCTAATGTTTATCTGAAAAAAGTATTGTGTAAATCTGGCATCCTGGCTAAATTTCTCCACTGCACTTTCAAGTCATTCAAGGCCTCCTAATAATGAGTTATGCTGCTTAAAGTCAAATTCCCCAGAGATTCAAAATGTTTCAGAAGGGGTTATTAGTAACAAAAGTAGTAACTTTTGGTAACTATCTAAATAATCCCATAAATAGAGTCTAAAAAATAAGGAACTGAGCAATCCTGCTTTGTGACCAGCTAAAATCCCTTTTATTCTTGATCGTCAAGCTTTGGCTTGGCAGAAAATTAAATTACTTGGAAAAAGGAGATTAATGGGTCGGCATAAAGTAAACGATGTTAAATATTTAGACTTTGAATTAATTTAGAATAATCAATCTTAGTCAATATTTGTTTTGGTGGGGAAAGCCTTACATTCACAGTCAAAAAAGATAAGTGTAGTAACTGCATCAAACACTGCTACAGCTGAATTCTGGCAGCATTGCCTAAATTACAAGCTAGTAGCTAAAAATGCACTAGTTGTACCAAGCTGACTGGCCCTTGCCACAGTTTATGGCTGAAGTTACTGAACCAGACAAATGTGAGAATTTAGCCAAACCATTCTCTTCCAGAACATTTTGAGGAATCTCAGCAATATCAATAGTGGTCTCAAAGTTAAACCTTAGGCTGCTTTCCAAACTTTGAAATGTTTATTCGCTTGAATGCAACTGTACAACACAGAATATTTGGTAATTTACTTGTGTAGTTGTGACGTCACCTGGTGCTTCCGGGGCCAGTCCCTTCACATGCCCATAGACATTCACCAGTGGAAGATGCTGAAACTGATTATTATTACTACATAAAAATGCTTTAAATGAAATATAAATCAAGCAAATCATTATGTGTAGATTACAAATAATGTGCCATAAAAAGGTTAGAGTTAAACTGTCCGAAAAATACATTTCCGTGCTGTTCTATAGCGCAAGTAAGAGAACCCCATGTGATATAAAGCTTAAATTTAATTTCTGAACAGCACTTTCCACTGTAAAAATGAATTTTTTTAGGACCCATTGACTCTAACTTTTATTGGGCACATGTTTAGTAATCTAAACATAATGTGCCGCTTGCACTTAAACTGACTTAAAAAGTTGTTGATGTAATAATGTTCAAAGTTTTAGCCTCTTCAGCCACTGTAGGTCAATAAAGGGAGTGGCTAGCCCCGGAAGCACCATGTGACATCAGACTTAACAAGCAGATTCCCATTCAAAACACAGTGTGCAGGTGTACCTGTTCCTCCTCCAGTCTCTTCTGAGCGGTGTCGATATACTGCTGAACAGCCATGTAGATGAACTTGTACTGGGCCTCAGTCTGAACCATCCCAGAGCGCTGCTGTCGAACTCTCTGAATGGTCTTTGGGATGTCAATGTCACAGTCCAAGCCTGAAAGAGTCATTTATATTCAGAAACATGCAGATGGTATATAACAGATCATTGTGTAATAGTTACCTTGTCTGTTAATGATGTCTATGAGGATGTCTATCACAATGATGGTTCCTGTTCGTCCAATCCCTGCACTAGAGTGAAAGTAAATTTAAGTTGTGCAGGGCACTATTTTTAATCTTTAGTAAAAAAAAAAAAAAAAAAATGCAGGTCAAAATAGGACAATTTAACCATGGTTTTATTACCAATAAAAACACTCATTCGTTACCAGTCACTTTGGTATAAGCCACCTAAAAATAATCGGAATATATTTAAGCACTACAAAGAAAAACAGTATGATTACCACATATTATTTTTACTTTTGATGATGGTTGGTGCATTATTGATATATTTGTCAGACAGATTTTTGTGGTTGGATAATTAAGACAAACACGGTATTTTCAAAATAACTCAGTGAGATGTTCTGAATCTTGTAGAACGAGAGAGCTGTGCTAATTACCTGCAGTGAACCACTATGGGTCCACTTTCTGGAATAGCGCTCTGTGTTCTGTTGACTTGCTCCAGGAAGCTCAATACTCCTCCAGGCTCATTGGGAACACCATGATCAGGCCAGCTCAGGTACTGATAGTGCCAGATACACCTGGGTGGCTCCCTCTTTAAGAACAAATAGAAGAGAAGAAAATTATTTGATTGTCTCCACTATATTTTTAAACATAATACCGGATTGGATGAACTGAGACAGTAGCTTTCAAGTTGTTACAGTAAACACAAAGGTCAAAGGTCATCCCCCATATCCATCACAGGTCTCTTACCTTGTCCAACCGTGTGACTTCAAGCTCTCGTCGTATGTAGTCCTGAGCTGTGTGTTCCTCTACATTCTTCACACAAATCTTCCCAAACTCCTTGGTTGACTTCAAGTCTGGCCAGTACCGTACACATTTATTCTAAGGAAGGAATTCATTTTTAAATCAATATGTGCATGTTTACTTTCCTTAATAACATTTAATTTAACTGACAATTAAATTGTGACAATTGAATTGAGTCCAGACCAAAAAAAACTTTTGTACGTTTATATGGATCCAAACACTCTGTAGTTCAGTTATTAAATTCAGAGAAGTTGAACATTTAATACGACAAGGGATTTTTTTTTTATTTGACAATAAAAGTGGTAAAACAATAATAATATTACATTTCAGGTGATTTATTTGCATTCAAGGACAGCTTAAAGCAGTCAAAACTGTAAAGCAAATAATGCAATATAATCATTTAAGAAAGAAGTACTAAACCTAGTTCTGAGTTAATAATTATCTCTCCTGAGTTGTGGAATTACACTTGATAAGATGCAAAAACATCTTTTTTGTTACTTTTACACTAGTCTCGCATTGAGGTTTTGGCTGCTTTTCTTGGTCAAGACCCATCCATGAGGTTGTTTGACTGACATGATAAACAACCAATCCCATGTTGTTTCGCACAGCGTCATGTTTTGAGGCATGGAAATGTTACCACGACTACACACCGACACACAATGTGTTAGTTGTATAAAAAAGTAACTGAACATGAGAGATACTAGATCAAAACAACAATGGTGCATGACTCAAAGCCCCCATCTGCTCCTAAAACACAGAGTAAATCTGTGGAAATGGAGAACATATGTAGATGTGATGTCTGCGGCTGACACTAGATATTCAATGTTTTCGATTGGACACCTCCAATTAGTTTTTGGGAGGAACGAAAACAAAAGTGATACTTGATACAACGGGAAATCTGGATAAGTGTAACCAATCAAAGCACGAATTCGGGATTCTTGAAGTGTTGCCAACTTTCTGTACCAAAACTCATGAGACGTTCAGCTAGCATTTCGCTGCCGTGACACTACTTCTATACACTGGGATTTAGACAAAATGAAAACCAATGAGGACCCTTATTCAGAATTGTATCCTCAAAAGAACACAAGAACATTAAACTAACTGAAAGTACAACATTTGGAGTATTAAAGTTACCCAATGCAAAGCAAAGTCTTAATGTTATGCGTGGCAGACCATGGATGTAGCCGTGAACATTTGATGAAAAGCTCTCAATAATTCTACAAGTAGTCTGAGGTTTTTTCACTGCATTGACTAAAGCGCTTTGACCTCAGCCCTAAACATAAATGTTTAAAACTTCCATCCTCATGTGTCTAAACAGGATTGAACTCCATAAATTAATCTTGGTGTAGAGCACCACTTACAGAAAATGTAATCGAAAACTCCTTTAACACCTAAAGTTCAATAATTCTACAAGTAGTCTGACATTTTTTCACTGCATTGTCTAAAACGCTTAGACTACAACTCTAAATTTCAAACCTCCAGTCTGTTAATGGGTTAATGTTAACAAAATAGTTTTACACACTAAAATTTGTTTCAACACAGTTACAGTTTATGTAAGTGGTGCTCTAAACCAAATTTTAGTGTGTAAAACTATTTTGTTAACACAAAAGCTCTGTTTTACTGTGTCGTGCTGCCTGTTTTCATAAAAGTTGCTGGTTCGAAGACAGCCAAGTGCTTTCTTTTGCAAAGTTTGATTGTGTGGGTTTCCTCTGGTTTAGTAGACAACCCGAAAACATGCGTGCACTGAACTGAATGGTATAAAAATGCTCTTTAGAGTAATTGGATAGGGTAGCTGTAAGGTGTGTGTTCACCTTTCCCTTATTTTTTATTATGTGATCTTTTAATCTCAAAGCCTACACAGATGAAATATAGCTGTATAAATGTGGTTTCGTGTGGTTAAATGTAACTCACCCGTCCTCTCTCCATCTCCTTGGTCGTCATGACAATAACATGAGAGTTTTCCTGGTAAACCATTTTCCAGAAGTCTACGACAGTGTTCTGAAGGCAGCCCTGAGTAGCGATGAATACTTTACCTTCCTCCACATGTCGACCTTCTTCATTCACACTCTGTAGAAAACCAACACAAATACAATGCCATTCATTGATTTGAAAAAGAAAAAAAAAAAGATCTGATTAAGATGGGTTCTCACTCGAATATAGTTAGCATTGATGTAGTCCGATCCAGCCACATCTGGATCCGCTTCCTTGATCTGCACCCGAGTGGTGTCAACTGCAACACAGAAAAATGATCAGAACAAGAACAAGTCAACAGTAAAGGGTGATATTTGTAGGAGGAATCTATCGATCAAACTAAATTCCTAATGAAAAACAATTCATAATTCATTCTTAACACACAATTAACACACTTAAGTATTGAAAAACCTAAAAATGGTTTTAATTTCTATGGAAATTTTTATTTGGATGTCTGTGAATTTAATTAAAATTTTTGTGCGATACATTTCCGCATGTATTTTTACAAATGAAATGTATGTGTTTTATTTTTAAAGCTGAACTACAATAACTAAAAAGAAGGAAATTTGATTCGATAGTTTGATTCCATACTTGAAATAATTGCTTACATGGTAATATGTTCTTATATCTGTTCTTGTTCTTATTTTCTGGTCTCTGGCCCTCTTTCCTGGGGTAAAGGAGTTTACATTCTTGCTGCTGTAAAACCTAGACAGCCACAGGAGTTGAGAGAAAGAAAGGACAAATAAATTGTACACAATTGTACACAAAACGCTTGAAAAGTTTCAGAATGCTTTTAACACTCTGCAGAGTAATGAGACGTTCCAGTGAGTCAGCACCCCCTACAGGAAGAAGATGCCATTCATCCGGACAGTTTCCACCCCAAAAGGAAGTGGAGTTTGAGAGGTCAGCAAGCAGATAGGTTTTTTATAATCAACTCACATATCAAGCACTCCTCAGAGACTGGTGTTTGAGTGGAAAGTACATGACCTATTCTCAAACAAAACCTGGAGTGAGTCATCCCTTTCCATGATGAAACAGACGAAGACAGAAATACCTCAAATTCTTCCCAGAAGCCTTGTTTGGGTTTCTCCGAGTTGTCAGCAACTTTGTTTAATTCCTGTACCCGGTTTTCAATGTTTGCTGCGTTTATCCTTGTGGCATTGAAAGGCTTGAATAGAGAAAATTAGAAAATTCAATTAATAATTTAACAAAAAAATTACCCAAAAATAGTTGTAATTGTTTACAATTAAGCGCAATCCTAAACAGTTCCAGTAAGATTATAATATTTTAAGGGTTAAACAATACATGAAGTACATAACAGACTCTAAATTTCACATCGTTAAAGTCATTCTTGTCTCTGTCATGCTTTGTTATTCACTCACCTGTTTAAGGTGCACGACAATCCCACTCTTCTCCACCATAGGGTTTTTCTTATAGTGCTCCACTAAATCTGCTAAAGTATCAAATCTCTCCCCTCCTCCCACATCATATTTGCCATCCTGGAAAAAAAAGGGTCAGATTAAGAGGTGCCACTTGAAAAAGACTGATCTTTCTTTTCCTGAGGAAACAGAGAAGTCTGGATCTATTTTTACCTGATAACGGATCATGACGTGTGTCACTTTAGTCCTGCGGTCCACATTTTCATGCTTTTCTTCATTTGTGAGGACAGAAAGCACAAAGTCTCCTGGTTTACTCTGACTCTCTCTCACCAGAAAGCTTCCGGATTTACCCTTCTCTGTGAGGAGCTTTTCAGCATCTCTTCCAGAGAGATGACCATGATACCACCTGAAAACAGCAAAACATTTAAGCACATCTTGGATGCTTTCAAGTTTTTTTGTACCTTTTCTCCCAGTGTGTCTGTCTGGTCTGTTATGTGCACTGCATCTACCATGTTCTCTGCTCTACCAGCCTTCAGCATTCCTGATACCTTTGTATGTTTTTAAGTATGCTTATCGTTAAATTACTAGTTCACTGCTTCATGTCTCACATATCTGTTGCTCTGTTTGTGTTTTAGAATTTGATCAGAAAGAGCTAATTGTACTCACTAAGTAGCTAAGAGTCCGTCTCATTAATTTACTGTTTGCAATGCTTCCATTACAATGCTAGTGTATGTACTTTTAAGGCCACATTCTGTTTTTTGCTTGAAATTTCTGTTAAACTTCTCAGTTATTTTAGGGCATTAAATATTTCACAACATTAACATGCCAACAAGAGATGGATCAGCTTAATAGTGTTTAAATAAAGGGTGAACTCAGAATACCAAGTATATAATACTGTACAAAACACTTTATTCGTATTCTAGTTGTATAGGTGTGCATTTGACTTATCGCGTAGGTGTCACTTTCAACTTTTACTTTCGTGATCCTACCTAGAAAGTCAACTTCAGTTTGTGGTTGGAAAATGAGCAGACATGTTCATTGATGAAAAAGGATTTGAGTGGTTTTGATGAGAGGATATGTGTGGGAACTCACTAGCAACCTAGAAAAAATAATTGAAAATATAATATAGTACAATTTTAATGGCAAAACAAATATATTGAAATTCATGCATTAAGATAAAAATCTAAATAAAGGCTTGAAAGCAATTTGAGAGGCAGCGTTCACTTTCAATTCTTGGTTTTGCAAAAAAAGAGAGGATATTTTTAAACTAAAGTGTAAGTAGGTCAGAAGTAACAATCTCAATCACCTGGGTCAAACAAACTGAATCCAGAACAACTCGTTTCGAACTACCGAAACAAACTGTTAGCGTTATTGTGACACAACATTTCTTCCTTTGCATGAGCAAGTCCTCTATGCTGTTTGAACACTAGGGGGCAATACTTCCTCTGTCAGTGCCTCAATGTGATGAGACCTGGAGCTGGTTTACCTCTCAGATGTAGGGTCCTTGCAGTTGAGGGGGTATTTAAGCTCGATGACATCACCGTTGCGTTCCCTCAGCAGGTCGTGCTGCTCGGTGTAATACTGGACCAGTTCAGCAAGAGTGGCAAACTTCTCCCCTCCATACAGGTCATAGTAGTCCCCTGAGTTCTGGATCTTAATGTGAGTGACCTCATCGTTCCTCCTGTCCAGAACAGGCAGATGGGACGCAGCAGGGAAGAGGCAATGGGAGAGGACACAAGGGAGGATGGACAGGATGGAAAAGACAGGAAAGATAGACAGCCTGGTTAGCGTCAGTGGCAGCAACTCTAGCATTCTAGTAAACATTCACAATGATGCTCCATGAGGTTTACCATTTGAGAACAATGAATAGCAGTATAGATTTAAAAAAGGCTCAAATAATTATGACAATAAAATAACACAATGTCAATGTCTTCAATTTAAATTCTTTTTTAATATAGTGCCCTATTACACTTGATTTCGTTTAATGATATTAGTTAATTGATCTTCTGATTGTTTCAGACTCAGATTAGTGAAACAACACAGTAACATTTTATCTGATTTTGTTGTTGTACTAATCTATATAACAATTGCTGCACCCAATTGTTTGTAAGTTAGGTTAATATTGGTGATACTGATTCTCACTAGTCATTAATTATCAATTGAAAAATTATACATATAATGTTTACATCTCCAGTGTTTAATTATTATGCATTATCTAAGAAACACATAATCAGCATGAATGACTATCTGGGTCCAAAAATCTCACCCATTTGTCAAGAATAAATAAAATATAAAATAAAAATTTGTTTGTTCAGAATTAAAGCACTGGCTAGCTATTTATACATACATATGACTAAACACTACGTAACATGAAAGTCTATGGTTAATGTGTCAAAAATAACTATTTTAATCATTTTTAAGTTAATTGACAAGAATTAACAAATTAGTAAGCTAAAAAATAAGAATACACTGTTATCATGGGATATATGTTCCACTAATTTAATAAAAACTATAAATATTCATCAATTATGCCCAAAAGCTAATAGGGTTTATTGCACTATTTTATTCATTTATTAATTACACGATGTAAGCTTATATGTTAGTTAATTGCTGTAATTATGTTTAACCATTGTCTCATTTTTTTTCTTTAAAATGGAAATATAATTTTCAGTAAATGAGACGAGAGAATTTGTGATGTATAATCGCATCTAAATTTTGGTTGCATGTATGCTCCTGTACAATAAAAGGTACACCATGGAAAACAACATGTTTTCCTATAGCATTGTTAAAACCAGCATCGATACATTTGAGTTCAGTTCCCAGAACTAATCTAATTGGATTATTCAATTATATAAAATTGCCTGTAAGTAAGACATATACCAAGAGCACAAATGCAATGAATTTGTATGTTCATATGAAATTCACACATAATGCGGAAAAGTGTCTCTGTGGTTGGCTGATCCAACATTTTTTTTAAACAAAAGGGCCAAACAGATACAGGATACACTTCATAGAATTCAGCTCTTGATAGACTTATCAAAACCTGAACTCCAGCTCTAACTGGCAGCATATGGAAAATGCAGAGGAACACCTGCATAGATCTTATCAGCTCAAAACCACAGCTCAACGCTTCCTGAGCAGAACATAACTACGGCATTGTAGCTCAAAAACACACATGAACACCATCAGAAAACTAAAGTCCAGAGAAAAACAGTCAGTCATATTAAACGAGCCCTGAGTTCTCCGGGCTTTCTCGAGGTATCCGTCACAGGCCTGTCTCATGAAACTGCACTCTTTGCTGTGTAATTGCATTATAGAGGTAAGAGAGCAGCAGCGAGGGCTAATGGATGGTAGGATAGCGATTGACTGCAGCAGACTTACAGCTTTCTGTTAAGAGACTGGCTAGCTAACTAACAGAAAGCAAAGGGAAACAACAGGCAAAAAAGAAAAAAAGAAAAAAAATAAAGAAGAGAAACTAAATTGATATAGAAATGTTCTTTTGCTTTATAAGGCAAACAGATAACATTTCAAAACATGTTAAAGCGTTTGTATCAATTTTTTGTGAGTTTTTTTGTACATATTTAGTTTCCATTTTAGTCTTAAAGACAGTTTAAATGCTAGAGGAAACATCTAGATGCAACAAAAACTACAATACAGCATCAGTATTTGCATTTTGGAAAATTGCTTAGATATGTTTTCAGGACCTTGCTTATTAATATCTCATTTTTATTCCACAGCATGTAAAAAGAAATTAAATGAACACATGTAAAGCATGAGGAGCAATGGTATCACAAAAAAATAAAAAGATATGCAAGTATATAATCATAATATTTTCAAGACATCCATAATTTGCAAGACAAAAACACATTTTTGAATACAAATGTTTAAATTTCAACATCAAACTAAGTTACAACTAAAGTCTCAATTGAGAAATGAAAGAGCTATGAATCCAAAATCCAAGTGCAAATATTATTGTACAAAAACAACGTGTGCAAAGGATAAAACATATCACATTATTAGTTCCCATTGGTGTGGTGGCTAGAAACACCAAACATATATTTTGTTCTCTGGTTTGCTTTGTAATGTGTTCACTGACAGCACTTATAGTGGGTAGTTCTGCTCATTGTGATTCAGTCATTTGCATGTTCAAGTCAAGTCGAGTGAAGCCTGTTGACTAATTTGATCTTCAAGCATGAGTTCATCATTGATTTTTCTGCTAAAGCTAGGCTCTGTGAAACACAATCAAAGACTCAAATAGGTTCCAAATCAGCAACTTATATAGTTTTCGTTATTTTGTAATAACTAGACGAGTTTTGAAATAAGACATTTCTAGATAGTATACTTGTAACCGGTGGGTAGAAAATGACTCCTAGCACATTTCACCTGACCCTGACAAAGCAAATGTTACCCTGCAACACCATGAGCCATTTGTCTGACTCGGCTGAGGCTCAAAGCACTCTGTCTGCTGCTTAATGGTTAACAATAGAGCAGATGCTGAGCCATACTTTCCATCCAGGAAAACTGGTGAAGGAGAGATAAGAGAAACAGAGGCATAGAGAGGGATTTTAATGCGCCCCTAGGAGCTTGTTTGGCTATGTGACACCTCCATTTATCTAATGATGTGTTTTAGGGGAAGGGCTCTTCATATAACTTTGTAACTATGCTCTCATTAACTCAGAGAAACAGTGAGGTGGTCTTTAGCTGGTAACTGTTCAACTCCACTCACGTTCATGAACAACACGTTTCTGCAATTATTCTCAAATATACTGTTTGACAAACGTATAATGCATTCATCACATTATTCATTTTAAATATGAGGTTTGAGCAGATTTGTGGCAGTAGCAGTACTAGCACTACATCTGAAAACTGCAATATACCAGTGTTTAAACGGATAAACCACTCCATTCCACTTAAACTCTCCTTTATAATTGTAAATGGTCATGAAAGACTGGACCAATATAAAGGCAGAAATGGGTCTGTTCATAAAGAAGAGCATGAACATATGTGGATCCCCTGTCTAAGCAGCTTAATACATTTTGTAGTGCAACTTAAAAAAAGTGAAATATCTTTGGTGAAGGGCCGGAGCAAGTTTAGTTTTGTGTTTTAACATTCATGGTCATTTAGCATTCAAACATGAGTAAAGGACTTAATTAACTGCATCGTTCGGGTTTCCTATTAGGGTAGCAGGTAAGCGGTGCACTGAGTTTGACAGATGTTGTATTCAAATCCATAAATCTAGCATCTGTGACACTCAAGGTTTTCAAAAAAATTATTTTGAAGCTAAAAAGGGGAGTGGACACCAGCAACCAATAAAAAAACATGGTATTCACAGATAGTAGTAGCTGGTCATAAGTTTGGTATATTCACAAATTGAGATGCATGTTTGGCAAAACCAAAACCTAACACAACCCTAGATCAGTACAGTGATGAGATCTTGATTGTTCAAAGAGTGAAAGAACTTAATTTTGCTTAACTATTCTGCACCTGTTGTCTATATCTATCTGCAACAAGCGAAAAAATCTAAAAATCATAGTTGGTAACAATAAAGATTTTATATTCTCGTGTAATGTTTGGACACAATTTAAATAATTTTACATCAGAAATTGGATTTGAACTAGTATCTACATAATTTTACACCCGAAAATTGATTTGAATAGGATTTTAAATGATTTTACATCAGAAATTGGAATACGAGTGCAACATTCCTGAATGAATGAATGCTTTTAATGGTCTATTTACACCCTCACCCATTACTGGTTTTCAGGTTTACAACCAAGGGGCAATAGCAAGTGACTGAACTGTAGTACCTCTATAGTACCTCTGGGGTCAGAAGTGAGCAGGTTCTTATTCATGTTCATGTTAAAACTGCCAAGCTGAAAAAAACATGTTTCTACTCACACCCCTGGTGCCGCATTGACCTTCATGAACACTCTGAGTGGGGTGAATTTTTTAGTGGGTTTTAAATTTGTTTGTTTAAAACATATTAAAATTTAAACCATTAGCCAACAAACCATTAGCCAATCAGACATCTTTGCTATGCCTATGTACCGCTAAAATGTGAACTACTTGGACTAATAGGGTGATAGATATCTGGTCACTTCTTGCCCTAACGCACTATTCGTATTCCAGCACTTGTCCAATTTGTTCCCCCTTCTCTCCACTGATTCCATATTAAACCTAGGCCATCGCTCGCTATTGTGAATCACCGAAAACCCTGTCAGTTAGCCTGAATTTGGCAGGAATGCAAATTTGGTAATGGACCCAAAGCAAGAAACAACTATGAAAGCAACTGCTCAAACTCAATGAGCCTAAAGCGTTAAAAGGCACTATCAATGCTATTTTCTCCACATGTCAATGTTAAAACAAAAACTTTTTGGGTTGATCATACTATTTCTTGAATTACCTAAATTTGTTGAGTCAGAGTGAACAAAGGACTACGTTGAATCTCAGTAAACCAAGAAAATGTTCTTGGTGTCTCCATGCCAAAAAATATATTTCTAGCTCCCAGAGTGCCTGGCTGATTAAAAACTTGTCTTAACAATTAATTGAATAACTACGATGAACGTTAACTCAAGATTTTGGAAGTAAGCAGTTAGGAAATCTTTAACTCTGCTTTTGCAACGAGTCAGAAACGTCAGACCGCCTTCACTCTATTGTTCATATAATGGAGTATTCATGTATTTGACACTTAGGACAGGCTGACCTCATGGTTTCACAGGCAAATAAATCAGTCTGCAGGAGATGGGCTTAGGGCCCACTGGCTGAATGTGGAGAACATTAGTTTCACAGTTCATTTCACCACCAAAACCACAAAGAGCAAGTCTGGGCATCCAGATGTTTACACCTATTATGAAAGCTCCATCTGCAATCTCTCATCGAACAACCAGCAATTGCTCACATCAGCCCATAAGCTGAAGCAGTAATCCTTAACCACAAGTCAAGGGGCATGTATAAGCTCTGAGTAGGGTCAAAAAGCAAGTGCCGTATCTAACTGACCAGAACCAATATGGAGCATTCTAGTTTTCACTGAACAATTTACTCTTGAATCGAAATCATTGACACAAACACACATTTCATCGCTTAACCGAGCATGGAAACAGTTAGCATGCCTTACAGGTTCACTTCCAAGAAAATCAATAGTGTACAGATAAACATTTAACAGAAGAGATACAATCCATGCTTAACTTCACAAACAAGCCACACAAGGTCAAAGAGCATAGAGGCCAAGATAAAGGCCTGAGAAAAAAAAGAGCATAAATGCGGAGCAGAAGCACACTGAAACGGGTTTGGAGAAGTGCTGACCTGACAGAGAGAGTGAAATCTCCTGGGTTGCTCTTGCTGGGTCTCGCTAAAAAACTGCCATGGACGCCTCGTGTCAGGAGGAGGTGTTCTGCCTCGATCCCAGTTATGTTGGGATGAAACCACCTGGAATACAGGAAGATCTGATTTTAAGCACAAGTACTGAGGAGCAAAAGTGAATCAAATAGTTGACTGACCGGAATGCAATTTTTAGAATGTGTTAAACACAATTTGTTTTACAGTATATTAATCACGTCACTCATTAAAGCTAATTACAATGCAACAGAATAATGCACTGGATAGACAGACAGACAGACAGACAGACAGACAGATAGATAGATAGACAGATACATTCAACCTCAAATGATTCACCTTTTTTTTTCAAACAGCAGCCCTCCTCACTTTCCAAACCCCCCTTTGAGAAACTTATCCATGATGTCATCAAGCAATCTTATCCAATCTCATCCTGTCCAATTTCCTAGTGAATGACAGATCTAATCAGTTACGATGTGCAGTGTTAAATGTAATTCCTAATCCTCTAGGTTGATTGGGGAGTGGAAGGAGACGAGGGGTCGTGTGTAATCTAGGCTAGTGTTGGACTCCAGCTGTCTGGCTGTTCTTGCACATGAGAAGGCTTTGTGAATGACGGTCCAGGGTTTAGAGTCAGGAGTAATTTTATCTGTGTGCAGACTTGAGTGTGCCAGACGACTGTTCCCCCCTGACTTAATCACAATTTAAAAGACCACACAAGGGTCATTTACCTTCATTTTGACAGAGGTTAAGATCCATATTTATGTATTTAGATGTGTTTTCAATCAAGAATGGAATGAGCCAGTAAAAAAAAAAAAAAAACATTTGTGAAAGAAAAAAAAAGTCGCTATGAAAAGAGGTTATTGTTTTACTAATTAAAACCTCATTACAAATTGTAAAATGGAATAATTTAAGTTTTACATTTTGAGACTAAAACACAAGGTGTTGAACAAATGTTTTTGATGTTTAAAATGTTTCTTAGTGATGGTACAGCCATATCGTATTTACTTTTTCATTTGTTCGATGGATTTAAATGCATGCCTCATTCCTCAGAAACCAGACACTCAGAGTTTAATGTTAATAAATCAACTCTTCAAATCAATCAATCAATCATAAGTCAATTATTCTATCAAAAAGAATCATAAGAGTCAACTGACTTTTTTTTTTACAATTCTTTCCAGAGGAATCTTTGCGGCTATAACTACAGCTACTGTTTCTCAGCAAACATTGGTGTCCTCAAACAAACTAATAGATGTAATTTATGTCGTTAATGTATCTGGGTACCACTCCATACTCAAGGAAAATGATTTTCCATGTGAGAAGTATAAAGGTAAAGTTTTATAGAAAAACTTGAATAAATGTGAAATAATTTTCTATCTTGGTTGAGGGTTACAAACAATACTATCTAATCTGTGCATTCAAGTTTCCGAAAGAATAAGAGATTATATTAAATTTCAACAACTGTTCTTATGTACTAAACACTTTTAAAAAGTTCAGACATTTTTTAAATATACATAAAAAGACAACAAGAGATATAAAATGATAAATTAGCTTTTTATTATGTGATTGGATGCACTAAACCAATCTAGCCACAGGGGTTTCTAGCCAGTGACTTCTGTGCTGGTCCCAAACCCGGATAAATAGAGAGGGTTGCGTCAGGAAGGGTATCCGGCGAAAAACATGCCAAAACCAAATATGCAAGTCATCAATTCAATTTCCATACCGGATCGGTCGAGGCCCGGGTTAACAACGACCGCCACCGGTGCTGTTGACCTACAGGGTGCCGGTGGAAATTGGACTACTGTTGGTCAAAGAAGGAGAGGAGGGAGAAGGATTCATAGGCAGAGAGAGAAGAGGAAAGGCAAGAGTATAGGTCTGAGAATAGGGACTCTCAACGCTGGTACAATGACCGGGAAAGGTAGAGAGCTGGCGGACATGATGGAGAGAAGGAAGGTAGATATTCTGTGTGTGCAGGAGACCAGGTGGAAGGGTAGCAAAGCGCGTAGTATTGGAGGGGGATACAAACTGTTTTACTATGGTGAGGATAGGAAGAGAAATGGGGTAGGAGTGATCCTGAAGGAGGAGTTTGTGAGGAATGTTTTAGAGGTGAAAAGAGTGTCTGACAGGGTGATCAGTTTGAAGTTAGAGATTGAAGGGGTGATGTTGAATGTAGTGAGTGGTTATGCTCCACAAGTAGGCTGTAAGCTGGAAGAAAAGGAGAGATTCTGGAGTGACTTAGATGAGGTGATGGAGAGTATTCCCAGAGGGGAGAGAGTAGTGGTGGGAGCAGACTTCAACGGTCATGTGGGCGAGGGTAACAGAGGTGATGAGGAAGTGATGGGCAGGTTTGGTGTTAAGGAAAGGAACCCAGAAGGACAGATGGTGGTGGACTTTGCCAAGAGGATGGAAATGGCTGTAGTTAACACTTATTTCCAGAAGAGGGAGGAACATAGAGTTACCTACAAGAGTGGTGGTAGGAGTACGCAGGTGGACTACATCCTAAGTAGACGAGCCAATCTGAGAGAGATCACTGACTGCAAAGTAGTGGTAGGAGAGAGTGTAGCCAGACAGCATCGGATGGTGATGTGTAGGATGTTTCTGGTGGTCAGGAAGAAGAGGGGAGGAAAGATGGAAAAGAAGACCAAGTGGTGGAAGTTGAAAAAGGAAGACGGTTGTGAGGAATTCAGACAGAAGCTGAGACAGGCTTTGGGTGGCCAGGAAGAGCTTCCAGAGGACTGGGAAACTACAGCAGAAGTGATCAGGGAGACAGGTAGGAAGGTGCTAGGTGTGTCAGCAGGAAGAAGGAAAGAAGATAAGGAAACATGGTGGTGGAATGAGGAAGTACAGGACATCATCCAGAGGAAGAGGCTAGCTAAAAAGAAGTGGGACATCGAAAGGACTGAAGAAAGTAGACAAGACTACAAGGAATCACAGCGCAGGGTGAAGAGGGAGGTGGCAAAGGCCAAACAGAAGGCATATGATGAGTTGTATGCCAGGTTAGACACGAGGGAAGGTGAGAAGGAATTGTACAGATTAGCGAGACAGAGAGACAGAGATGGGAAGGATGTGCAACAGATAAGGGTGATTAAAGATAGAGATGGAAGGGTTCTAACAAGTGAGGAGAGTGTGCAGAGAAGATGGAAGGAGTATTTTGAGGAGTTGATGAATGAGGAGGGAAGAGGTGAACATTGTAGAGCAGGAAGTTGAAAAGATTAGAAAGGATGAGGTGAGGAAGGCTCTGAGGAGAATGAAGAGTGGAAAGGCTGTTGGTCCAGATGACATCCCTGTGGAGGTGTGGAAGTGTCTAGGAGGGACAGCAGTGGAGTTCCTATCTAGGTTATTCAACAGGATTCTAGAGAGTGAGAAGATGCCTGAGGAATGGAGGAGAAGTGTCCTAGTGCCAATCTTTAAGAACAAGGGTGATGTGCAGTGTTGTAACAACTACAGAGGTATAAAGTTGATGAGCCACACAATGAAACTCTGGGAAAGATTAGTGGAAGCTAGGCTAAGAAGGGAAGTGGATATTTGCGAGAAGCAGTGTGGCTTCATGCCCAGGAAGAGCACTACTGATGAAATTTTTGCTCTGAGAATGCTAATGGAGAAGTACAGAGATGGTCAGAAGGAGCTGCACTGCGTCTTTGTGGACTTAGAGAAAGCGTATGACAGGGTGCCGAGAGAGGAGCTATGGTCCTGTATGAGGATGTCAGGAGTGGCAGAGAAGTACGTCAGAGTAGTTCAGGATATGTATGAGAGGAGTATGACAACAGTGAGATGTGCTGTAGGTCAGACGGAGGAGTTCAAGATGGAGGTGGGACTACATCAAGGATCGGCTTTGAGTCCCTTCTTGTTTGCTATGGTGATGGACAGGTTGACAGATGAGGTCAGACAGGAATCTCCATGGACAATGATGTTTGCAGATGTAATCTGTAGTGAGAGTAGAGAGCAGGTGGAGGGACACCTGGAAAGTTGGAGGTCTGCTCTAGAAAGAAGAGGAAGTGGAGGAGTTTAGGTATTTGGGGTCAACAGTCCAGTGCGACGGGGAGTGTAGAAAAGAGGTGAAGAGGCGAGTGCAGGCAGGTTGGAGTGGGTGGAGAAAAGTGTCAGGGGTGTTGTGTGACAGAAGAGTGTCAGCAAGAATCAAAGGAAAGGTGTACAGAACAGTTGTGAGACCAGCTATAATGTATGGGTTAGAGACTGTAGCAGTGAGGAAGAGACACGAGGCAGAAATGGAAGTAGCAGAGATGAGGATGTTGAGGTTCAGTTTAGGAGTGACAAGGATGGACAAGATTAGGAACGAGTAAATCAGAGGAACAGCTCAGGTTGGTTGTTTTGGAGACAAAGTCAGAAAAGCCAGATTGAGATGGTTTGGACATGTGCAGAGAAGGGATAGTAGTTATATTGGTAGAAGGATGTTGGAGATGGAGCTGCCAGGCAAGAGGGCAAGAGGAAGGCCAAAGACAAGTTATATGGGTGTGCTGACGGAGGACATGAAGGTAATTGTTGCAAGAGTAGAGGATACTGAGGCCAGAGTTAGGTGGAAACAGATGATTTGCTGTTGCGACCCCTAAACTGGTAACAGCCAAAAGAAGAAGAAGAAGAAGAAGAAGAAGAAGAAGATTGGATGCACTAAACCATATGTTTGGAACAATCTGCAGGTATTAATTGGAAACAGGTGATAATCATAAAAAAATGGCTTGGTAATTCAGTTTATAACTTCATGAACAACCACATTAGTTACTTGTCAGTCAAGACAAAAATAACTTTTTGAGACTCTCTACATATAAGCAGCAAGGCTGAAGGCCAGTGTCCTTTGAGCCCTCTGGCAACACTTCATCATAAAGCAGACATTCTTTCCAGTAATACTATTGAGTATTAATAGAGTTTGACAAAACATCGCCAAAGCTCAAGTAAAACAATGTCAGCCAGAGCACAAAACATAAATCAAGTAGAATGATCTCAAGTAGAAAAGTGTGGTTTGATCTGATTGGTCGATTCAGTTGGCTAGTTTACACAGTTAGCAAATGAGGAGAATTGCATTTTTTCTTTTCTATAAACTGAAAGATTGAAAACTGATATAATATGTCATTTAAAAATTATGTTTTGTAAAGTTACCATAAAAAGCTGAACAGGTTTACCGGTGGAGCCTGAAAAATGAATGCGAAAACAATGCAAAGAACATTCTCTGAGGATCAAGATGAGTAGAAGATAATGAACATTTAAATCTATATTTTGTCTCTGTTTGTGAACAGACTTTTTCTTGACACGCCATTAAATGCAGTAATTATAGGGTGTTTGTTGCTTTATTTTGACATGGCCTCTTATTTCTGAGCCAAAATATCTCAAATTGTGTTCCGAGGAGCAACAAATCCTTCATGGGTAAGTGATTAATGACTAAATGTCAGTGATGCACCGATACCAGCATCTGTTATCAGCCCAACTCCGTGCAATAGAACAGTACTTCTCAAAAGTTCCCTGATATCTTTTTCGTCAGTGTACTGTACCCGAGATACGAGATCATACATGCTGCTTCCAAACGAACACATTCACAGCCTTCAAGTAGATCCAACTGCATTTGGACAAGCAACATGAGTCTGTGTGTTCGCCTCAGTTTGACTGCGCAGTGGATTTGGAGAGGGTCATACCCTGCAATCAGAATCAGTTTTGTGTCTTGCACAACAGGCATGTGTTCGAGAACATCCTTCAAACGTGGAGAATCCATAAACGTTATGTTCATGCTGTTCTTTATATGTCAATGCCAATAAAATCCCTGAATAATGCTGAACTCCGATGTGTGTTGCGGTCTCTGATGCATGTTGCGTAATGTGGGGCTTAAAGGCACAGAGGTGCGTGGTGAATTCTCAAGTGTCTGAAAAAACTTAAAAACAAACTAAAAGCTACTAATGCAGAAATGTTTTGTTTCATGAACAAAAAAAGTTCTCTTTTACATTTGATGAATAGACTCATTGAAATGTTTCCCATACTTTGTTGGTGAAACATTTGTGTTTTCTTTAAGTTTATCAAGGTTTTTCCTTATTATGAGAATTTTTTTTCAATTTAGACAAAAAAAAGTGATTGAAATTTAATGTTTTTATAGAAACAAAAGTACAAAAATTAAAATATGCCGTTATTAGTAAGCACTCGCTTTGGTACTCAGCATTGGTAACAACTCAGATCAAAGTACTTGTACTTGTACTTATTTGGAAAAAATACGGTATTGGTGCATCCCTGCTAGTAGACTGCATATTGTGGGACCCACTATTCTTTCTAGTGGTTCTTTTGACTTTGAGCAAAACATTCTATCGTCCAAAAAACATCTTTTTATGAGACATTCCTGTTTATTTCAGTATGAATGGCCAAATATCATCTTATTGGTGACAAAAATTATTTGCAAAGTGAAACAGGACGATAAAAAATAAATACAAATTAAAATAACTAAATATATTTTTTTGCGCTGTTTCAATTTACAAATATTTCTAAATTCGAACATATTTATATAATGTTTTAACATTTAAAATGTCATAACCCCTTAAAAAATAATTGAATCTTCAACTGTTAAAGTACAAGTTTTACAAGTACGTATTTTACATGTACGTGTTAATAATATCAAAATGGGGAAATATGAATATGAGTTAACAAAGATTTTTGTTTGTATTTTGTTATTTCTTTTAGAAAGTGACCCAACTCAAACCAATTTGGGGTTTGTGCATTTCCAAAAAATAATATAGTAAAATAGAAATGACTGTAATATAGCCCTTTTGCTTTTTTAACATGAAACATAACACGTTGGACTGGTTATAAGAACTAAACGCATGACAACACTGTTGCCTGTGCTGTGAAGATAAAAACCTCTTCAAAGTTTAGCTGATAATACACACCCTCTAAATGTATTTTCTGTAACATTAAAAGAAAAAAGAACTTGAAACAAGGCACTAACTTTTTTTTTATTAATTTATCTCTGCAACAAGAATAAGTTATCTGAATCTGATTGTTCAGGGATTTGTGCTCATCTGTAAATCTATAACTGAAATCTTAATTTTACATACTGTGAAACAGCAGGTGACACTAATCCCAGCTAAGCTCTAATGTATTTTCATAAAACAACACAGACTGGGTTAAGTCTGACCCATAGCCCCCTTTTCAGTTCCACAAAGCACTTCTCAGCTCTATTAACAGGAACAGAGAACAGTAATTTCCCAATCACACTTATAGAGATTACGTTTCCACATCGCCTCCGATGACAAAGTAGCAAATAGCTGTTTTAGTTCTCAAAGCATTTTCATTCTCAGCTCTATGATTCAAACAGGTCCGAACAGATGCAGAGTTTTCAGGCAAAGACATCTGTACTCAGCTGCAGGACCCTTTAAGACTGGAGCTTTCTTCCAGTGCACATACAAACACAGCTACCACAAACCATCATGCAAAGTGCTCACCCACATACAGTCAGCACACTTCTGCACAAGCAGCCACACTCAAAATCTGCGTAATGCAATCGCATGTGAATTCGACCGTGAAAACTGCATTTAAGAGCCACTAATGCCTACCTCACCATTCTGTTGGGAGGCTGTCAGAGCCCCTGCTTGGCTTCAGAGTTTAGTAATCCAGCACGATCAGTACAGTTACACAAGGAGGAGGAGAGGGGGCAGGGACTTGTAGGAAAGAACGGTGGGGGTGTTTAATCTGGGATTTGGAAGCCCTGATAGCAAAGCCAGCCAGTACAATCAGCTTTTGAGCAACTGTCCATCCCTCCTGGCATCCCCCTCCCCTCCCCTCCTCACCTCTCTCACTGAACGTGACGCAGCGTTGCCATGCTGCTTAGGACACTCTTACCAGCCCTTATCTTTACCTTCACTGCCATTAGCTTTAAATGGCCTAGAAGCAACTAACAAAAGTATACAGTGCATAAAAATGTGGGCGCCTTGAAGGATAAAATAAAATGTGTTGGTAAAATTTATAAAACAAAATTAGAAAAAGAAATATATTTTTGTCTATTCTTGTGCATGCATGAGAAGTAAAAAATGAGAAAAGCATTCTTTAGATGCAGCAATCATCAATTAGAAACAGACACAAAACTATTGTTTTTTTTATAAACAACTCATTTTTATTTGCCATTTTAAACCTTAAGTACACAATATTCAGACATATTTTTTCCTGGTTATATTCAGGCCAAAATTTTGTTCATAGAACATTTCAGGGTTTGTAAAAGAAATAAGAAATGCAAATAATGTAATCTGTTGTTTCAGCAGTTTTTGAGAGCACATGCTATTTGCTGCTGAAATTGCACAAGAGTAAAAACAGGCTATCTGTAATTCTGTTTCTAGTTTTCTGTTTTAAAGACACATGTGACTAAAATGTCCTGAAGGCTTTCAAATCGGTCTAATTACAGAGGCATGAGTCACCATGGGACACAGAGAATTGGGGCAGACTGGAGAGGCAGGAAATCACCCGGATTTCCCCAAAATCTACAACTTCGTGACTGCTCTTTAATCTTAAAGCTTTTAAACTTACAGCCAAGTCGTTTATGACCTTAGTAAAAATATTGTTACTTCAGCAAAGAACAACTTACGTCACCCATCTAAAGTAAAAGTAAAAAGTAGTGCAAGAAAAATGTCCTAGGAGTGTAATCAAGTCAACATCTTGCATGATAGCTGATCGTGTAGAACTACAAACTGATCAGTACATGGTTGTTTGGGACTGATGTACAGTTTAATATAAAGCTGCCAGTTTTGTAGACTTTAGCTGTAGAATGTATCTGACGCAGTTCTTATACTTGAAAGCAAACTGGTCTCTTCACAGAGAACGTGAAAGTGTTTCACTTTAGGCTATGTCTGAATCATAGGTGCATCCAGCCAGCGCACTTGTTTTCTTCAACAATGAATATAGTATCCAGGGTTTATTTGAGCTTTTTGAGCTGGATTATTAAACAGTTTTCTTATTAATGCATGTTTTTACTTAAATAAATTATTTGTTTTTAAATGCTATACTTCTTTACCTTTCAAGTACAAATCCATTCAAGTACATACATTAGATTACAAAACGACTCAGTTACAGTAGTGTGAGGAAATGTAATTCTCTACTTTATACCTCTGTATGCCCATCTTTAAATACTAAAACACAACACTTTTTTCTCACAAATGTGAGAGCAGTAAACTAATTCTTCAAAGATTGTTGAAAGGTTAGACTGCATACCTGCACCAATATGTATAACCCAATTATAAAATGCCAAAAAGTCTCTCAACATTCATGACATTACAACGATGACATGCTAAAATGTAATAAATATTACAAAAATACTGGTTTAAAAATTCCTTTTGAACTAATTGTTTTGTGTTTTACATTTTTACTCATCTAACTCGGTGTTCACACCAAACATGTCCGAAATCTCAATTCATTCATGGAAACCTTTAAAATTCTCCACTTTCTCCACATGTACTGTATTCAATAGTGAGTCTTCTCATCGACTTCACATGAAAATAACTCACACACAACACAACTTCTGCTCTTGGTGTGAATTCACTCTCAGGATGCCAGTTTGTAATATAATAAAGTTAATCAAAGCAAGCAAAGAGTGTTTCAGTTCCACTTTGAAAGAAATACATGGTTAAGCTACCTCCAATGTTTAATGATTAACCGCCTTAGGACAGCTTGGAAAAATAGCACTGAACTTCAACCTTTTTAAGTATAAACCAGACCTTAAATCAAGACAGAACATCAAATGATTAGTTCAAACACATAATCAAAAGGAATAGGCACATAATTCACTTTTTCACATCCATATTGGCACATTCTGCTGCATGACAGCAAATAATCTTTCACTCATGTTAACCTGAGGGCACAAACGGCTGTACAGTATGGAGAGCGAGCGAGCGAGTTAGAGAGAGAGAGGGGGGGGGGGCAGTCCCACGTGCACACAGCAAGCCTCCTCTTCTCTCTTACATAATGTCTCAAGTTCAACACAGTGGGCTATTTAAAGTGGCAGGCGTGCTGACAAAAGCCATATACATAGTAGCCCCAACTCCGCTTCAAAGCCCCTCTCACATCTATATTGGGGACAGACGGCTCCCTGTGGCTGGGTTTTGGTGCCGTTGCATATTTTTAGAACAGCTGATTATGCTATACTGTATGTCAGTCTACCACAGTCTAACATGTTGGGTTAGTCTGGAAAGTCTGTCTAAATTTAGCCATTCTTTTTGTCAGTATACAGTTATTTAAGGCTTTCATTCCCGTATTTAATGATGTATGTATGAGTATGCTCATTACTTTTCTTTGTGTTGTTAGTTGCATGTTTTTTTTACGTAAATAATTTGGTTGATCTCAAGTTGTTGTGTATATTTTTGGTACAATTTCAAGATAACTTCTTTAAATTTAAAGTTTCTTTAAAATCCTTGCTAACGTACAGTTTGTCCTTGGCAGCATGGTCATGTGATGTAACTAAATAGCATCAATAGAGCCATTCATCTGCTGACGACACACAAACACACGCACACACACACGAAAACGCACGCAAACACACACACACAAGGTCACACTCTTTGCCCGTTAAAATTAGTCATGTGAAAAAAATTATATGTTGTAACTTTAACCTTTAAGATTTTTTTATACTACATAAAATTATGAAAGGGATTATGTTGCTAGAAATATGGGTAAAAACAACATTTTTTACCTTAAAAATATAATTAGAATATAATTAGACACACAAAGGTGATCCCTCTTAAATGATAAAACATTCCAGTAATTTCCTTCTAAAAAATAAGTTAATGTTAGTTTCACACTTAAAGGTGCAGTATAAAATTCTGTTTAAAAAAAATTGACCGAGCAAGATTTTGTCAGAAGAAAAACAAACTCAACCAATTAGAAAAAAAAATCAGGACAAGACACTATTGGTCTGGAAGCGTTTTTTTTGTTTCAAATGTCAAAACTGACTTCAAAAAAACTTGAAAGAAATATAGGCCTTAACTAGAAATCAATATTTCAAGAATTCGATATGGATATAAGTGAAAACTACCTATTACGTTTTTTTTTTTACATTTAACAAGTTTGCTTAACTCTTAATGCACCAAATCAGTTAAAATACAGTTGGCAAAACAGTTCATTTCATTCATCCCCCCCTTGTAAAAAAAAGACCTCTATTTCAAAATACAACCTCATTTTCAAAATACAATAATACAGTTTTCAAAACACTAACACATATTCTCTTTCCGATCAATTAAAATCATTTTGGTTTTAGTAGAGGTTGAGTGTAACAGAAGTTCAAGAATTTGAAATTGATGAATGGATTATGTATCAAAGATGTGTTAATTGTATCACCTAGATGGATGGTGTGCTAATTGTGTTAAGAGTTTAGGAAAGTTGTTAAATGTTTTGAAAAACTGTCATAGCAATTGTGAAAATCTGTAATGTTCAGTCTGAAATTGAAAGTTGTGTTAGTCCACTGTTGGTAACACTTTGCTCGTGTCATTGCGTTCCATTCATACTTGCACTCCTGTAAGATTTAATATTTACCTTCTATTTAGACTGTGTGAAGCTCCTTTAAACCTTAACCCCCCCCATATTATAGTTAGCAATTTTACATTTGTACAGTTCAAATACAAAAAGTGCCATAAAAATGATTTCTGACTCTAGTCTTTTCAGCCTCAATTGTTTCTAATCAGTGGTCAAATTACAGAACATACACAGGTTCTGAGACAGATGCTTGTTTTGGAAGAAAATTACAGGCTTTTGCATCAGAACTCATCATGTATACTTTTATGTGGCAGTAAAAGTGGGCTAGATCAGCAAAATCCGACAGCACAGGGGTGATTGATTTTAGCCTCCATTACAAAAGACCTCAAGCGCATAAATGTTCGGTTAAATCAATTCTAACACAGCTGAAATGGACACATCACAGCAAAGAAAAATATGTTGCCATTTCTGATCCCCCTCGCCATAAGACACCGCAAGGACACATGAAACGAAATCTAATGACAACGATCATATTCAGATTCTTGACAGCTGATAACACCCTTTAATAGAAATAGCCTCCAAAAATGGAAACACGACCGTCGTTAACAGAGGGTAAAAGAGAATAATATGTGCTAAACTGAATAAGTTTGTAGAATTATCACTCAGACAAGAAATATTGGCGTTAACAACACTCACTTAAAAATAGCTCTCTTTATGTAATGTTTACCTTCAATCTTAGTACCAACGTTACTTCAAACAAAAAAGAGAATTAAAGCAAATATTTACTTCAACTGTGTTGTGTATAATGCTCATAATCTCACTTTGGATTTATTGATGGTGAAAACGTGAATGTGCACGATTAAAAAAAGATACAAACTCTTTAAACTATCTTTGTCAGCTCACATTATACACATAAGTCATTATACACATACACATTTTCATGAATTAGAATACAAAAAAATGAGAGTGATCCATATTAATGTGTTTGTTCAGGTGAAATAGAGGGGCAGAGTATATAAATTTATTAAGTACATTCATTTCATTTTGTGCTGTATTTCCAACTGATCACCGATTGAAAAGGTTGCAAAAGTGTTTTAAATCTTTCTTCATTTTCTTACAAGAGCAAACCAGAGATACAAATGTTATTAACTCTAGGATACATTTCAAACGATAAATACACTGTTGTGCAATCAAGCACACAACTGTACTGAGCAATATAGAATGTATTACTTGTAGGACTTTTATGAACCCTATTAGCTTTTAGAGTCCTAAACATTTTAAAAGGAAATCAGAAACAATCATTTTTATTCCTTGCCTTTTAACAGTGTCTGAGGTCTTGTCATAATTTAAGTTTCATTTCACTTTTTAATAGTGAAAGCATTTTTTTTAACGTTTTGTAGATTTTATTATGATAATTCAATCTTGTCGGATTTTACAGTTAGTTTACATTAATGCTGTTCTTAGTGTTTTATTGCCATTATGAACAGTATCTTAGATTTTATTTTGCTGAGTATGTTTTCACTCAATTGTTTATTTTATTGTAAAGTGCTTTGTTTTGTGCTATTGCTGCTGCTTTAAAAGTGCTACATAACTAAAGTAGAGTTAAGGCGAAAATTAAACAGAAACGTTCAAATTACAAATTCGTTTGTTAAAAGTTTGTTCACATTAAAAATAACACACACATGCTATCTGTCGTCTGTGTGAATGAAAAGCAGCTCCAATTTGAAACGTAAGCGCAGAAGAGAAAAGTGCATCCCCCAGAATGCACTGCTAACAGACGTAAACACTGAAGCAGCTGCTCCCAGGTACTTGAGGCTTTGTGGGTCTAAATATCTTTTCAGAGCCAACTTTAGTAGTATTAAACAATATTAGGATAAAGATTGATACGAACAAGAACACACTTTATGAAGCTTCAAATGTAACTTTCAGGCTCTTCCTGAAATTATTTCAGTATAAGAATGTCTTATGAATGTGAGAAACTGTGTTTAAGTTGGACTCGATGTTGTAAAAGTTGCATAAATGCAACCTTACTGATCAGGCTGAGGCTGCACTGCAAAAAAATCGAATATGTATCGAACTCAGGACCACAAATGAAAGCAACCTGGGTCACATTTTAAAAATCAGAATTGAGCTGTAGAGACTGTCCTGAAAATATCAGATAAATGTCACATACGGGCAAAAAAATCTGATTGGTGTCACTTTGGGCTACAGTCTAAACTGCATATAACTGAATATTTAGTGGAACAACACAATTCATGAATATTCACTCAACAAAAGCCAATTGGATTGGTCAACCAATAAAATGTAATAAGAAAACTGTTATGACTTCACAGATTTGTTATAGTTGACTTAGGATCAGTTTGCAAATAACACATCATATTTGCTACTTTATACTAGTACTTAGCAACAGCTCCATTTAGATTCAACAGAAGTGACATGACAATCCCACATTTATCTTTTACAGGAGAGACACAGCCTCGCTCAACACTTATCATTCAGACTCGTAGACATCACAGGCCAGTTTTAACCCTGGATAAAAGTTAACACAGACATACACCAGGGTAGACACATATTAGCAAAATATGACCTGAAACATTTCCCTAAACAAACACTTTACAACAAAAAGAAGACATTTCAGAACATTTTACAATTTCCTAATTATCTGGAAGAGATACCTGTGAAGAAACCAAGATTCCTTGTGATAATTAAGAGCAATTAACAGCATAGTTTTAAAATATGCTCTTTGGTACAGGCCAGAGTATCTATTAAGGTAGAAACGATTTAGCCACAGACTCTATTACTGTAGTATCTGCCTCAGACCTCACGAACGTTGGCTAAAAGTCTGATGGGTTTGGTCCTTTTTATGGCAGGTTCTTCAAGAATCATGAAGTCATAATCTAATTGGTTTGAATTTGTGCAGATTCCTGATTGTGAGTGTCACAATCGCCCACAAACCATGTTCAGCCATACCCTCAAAACAACAACAACAACATTCTCCTTGATTCGATAAAAGATTGTTCATTTTTTTCTTTGCAATATCTCCCATCTTATCATACTTTTTTTATCACGACAAACTTGTTGCATGTCAGTCAGTTGATGTGGTGAAATTGTAATGCTCTAAAATGTGACACTATTTGAAACGACATTAGATTGGCTATTTGTCATGTCAGTCAAACAGCATCATGGGCGGGTCTTGACCAAAAACAAACAAACAAAAAAAAACAGCCAAAACCCTGCACCTTCCTTTTCTGGCTAGGCGAGACTACTGTACGGAATAATTTTGTTGTCTTAGTAGTGCCAATTGAGTATTAAAACAAACTGGGATCCCATTAGCACAATGTTCATAATCAAAGCAACTTTTTACATCATTTTTTTGGGTGTAATAAAACAAAGTAATGCTAAATTCACATTAAAAATTATGTGAAAAGCAGACGGGAAGCCCTAGACTTATGGGGAGAATGTGGATTGGGTGTGTTAATCCCATGAAAAAACAGGCCATAGATCAGTGGATTGATATAGATTTGCAAATTAATGGTGACAGTACGGAGGAATTCAGTTCATACTACCTAAAAATGTGTCTGCTATAAGGTCCAATACCACACAGACTTCAACACGCCAACTTAAAAATAGCCTGCTGAGTTAAATGACATTTTTTGTTTTTCCTTTCTCTCAAAAAGACACATTCTTTTTGTGTTTAATCCACATTTCACCAAATGTATTTCATAAGTGAAACAAGTTTGAATCAACTCAAGTAAACATACGAGACAAAAAGTGATGACTTGTTTCCAACATAGGATATCCGGTTACAAAAAGGAAGGACATATTAACACCCTACTTCGTACTTAAAAGCATAAACACTCATTCAGTAGAGCGGACATTAAGTCTATTCAGAACAATCTGACTGACTGAATCCTGGAGGAGAGAGTCGACTCAATGAGCTGTGCGTCGAGTTCGAGTCATTCATTCCCTGGCGCTAACAGACACAGCGAGGGACAGCAAGAGCTGTTTAATGTCGCTTTCTGCTTACCTTCGAGACGTCATGGCCTCCCGGAGAGCTGTCAGATGGCAATTGTTTGTGAACAGACAGAAGGAGAAAGTGTATAATAAGACCCTGCCTTCTTCTCCGACTCGCTGCAGCGAAGTACAGCGTGAGCGAGGGGCGTTCCTCACGCACGCGCACGCAAGCAGAGAGAGAGAGAGAGAGAGAGAGAGAGAGAGGGTAGAGGAGAGAGAGAGAGAGAGAGAGAGAGAGAGAGAGGAGAGAGAGAGAGAGAGGAGAGAGAGAGAGAGAGAGAGAGAGAGGAGAGAGAGGAGAGAGAGAGAGAGAGAGAGAGATTCAGTTGAAAAGTGAACGCGTGGTATTAAAAACCAGCACAATGTTAAACTACTGTTTTTTTATTTAGTTTAGTCTGTGTGTGGTGTTCATATAATTGTTTCTCAAGCAGTGTTTCCGGGTCTGGTGAACCCATTGCCTTTTAGGGACCTTATTCACCCCATCAAGACATTTTATGCTAAAACAATTAACATAATACATATGTTTCAGACTATACTAGATCTTTAGTGTTTTGATATAATTTCAAAACATTTTATATAAACAGAAAATCCACTTTATTCGTTGTCTGTTAATCTTTCTTCTTCACATTTAAAATGTAAACATGTGTGGTGTTCTCATTATTGTAACATACCTGGAAACATGGAAAATATATTGTGATAAATGTTTGTCACAGAAAATGAGCAAAGGCCATTTAAATATTAATTGCTTGTGTAATATTTATTTTGAAACTGAAAATGACCCTACAGCCAGAATACCATACAAGGGTTAAATAAAGTTAACTATTAGGCTAGATTAAAAATTAAAAGTAGCCCTCAATTTACAGCTGTATCTGAGCCAATCATTTACATTGGCTATATGTTTGATTTCCCTCAGATGTCATGTAAAGCAGCCAATCAAACATTAATCAGGCTGGCAATAATAAACTAAGTGTCTGTGTATGAAACGGGAATGTGAGTTTCTAAAGGAAGCAAGTCTGTTACTCCTAGTAAGTGTCACAAACCCCCACGAGGCAACCCTAATGAGGTGACGTACATCAGATTCTCTCCCTCTAATCATCACAGTGTCGTCTTAGCAATTCTTTCCATGTAGAGTATATTTATCACCTCAGGGAGGTATATTAATACCATGTTCCCTGCAATGCTGCTATTTGTTCTACGGAACTAACCATTTATGCTGACTGGGTTGAGTGAAACTTTTAAGTAGTTAAAATCTTTCCACATACTTCTTTTTTTTGGTATTGCAAGCATCCAGTTAGAATTCAAATATATGTCTCAAAGTTAAGGTATATAAACATAACAGATAAATAAATAAATGGAAAAATCACTCAAGTCAAAAGGAAATTCTGCAGTTGACATTAACCATCCATACAAGATATGATTTTCTTAAATATTTGAAATTTTTGTACAACTTCACAATTCCAACTATATAGTTATCGTTAATCAGGCAGAGATAATTTAAGTATAAATGCAGGTCAGCCATGATTAGCTGAAAATTGCACATCTTACCTTACGAATATGGAACTAATATGGAACTGCCCAAAAAAGATAAATCCATTTCGTCATCTTTGTATTTGCACTGCAGAAAGATATTTACATGTATCTGAACCATATTTTCAGAAATTATGGCAAATTTATAAAATAGACCAAAACTAATCATAGAAACATGTGATTAAAAGTCTCTGTTTTTACATTGAGAGAACAGTTGAACAATTGTCTCAGGATGCTCTTCACAAAAGCAGCTCCGAGGTGAAATGTCATCTTTAAACTTATTAATAATTTCATTACTTGGATAGTATTTGTGGAGATTTTGTAATGACTTTTTTTACATTGTTGGGAATTGTACGTTTATTTAGAAATGACCAAGGGTTATGGTTATAGAAAGTTTCCATGTCTCTATTGCCACACAAGAAAAGCTTTTTATGCCGGCTTTACCATCTATACAGACTCTGACCAGGTGTACGCTGTGTAAGAGCTGATGCAAATGAGAATATTTTCACCTGATGAGGATATAAATTCCTTATTCATAAATAGAAAAAAATTCACCCAACATTGTCATATACTGCAAAAGAAATGATTCGCGTTATTATGTTAAGTAGATCTATGATTTAGCTGTTAGTCCTTGAATTTATTAAAACTACATTTACAGAGCGACTGAAATGTCACTTCAAAAATATTATATTGAGAAACAAACAGTGACTCAAGAATTTTATTTCTTGTTCATGTACAGTAAACCTCTTATGGAAATGATGGACCACATAGAGCAGAGCTTAGCTGCAGCAGGAATCTGACACAGCAGCCCTTGACCTCTCAGCCCGAGGAGATTGAAGCCAAGTTGAAACCCATGAAGAAGAACAATGAGAGCCACAGAGGCCCTGCTAGGGCCAGACAGCTGAATCCTTGTTCCTCACATTAAAAGCCTCTTTATTGCTACTGCTGCGAGCATGTGTGAGGATGAACCACACTCTGCAACATTCAAAGATGACTTCATAAAAGAATTACACTGCATTTAATGGACCGTTTTTATGTTTAAATATGCCAGATCTATAAATGTGGACTGGGATAATATGTTCTGTAGAATATGTTTTGTAACACTGGAAAAAAGTATTTTTTTTTTTTTATTAAAAAGTACAGCTTATGGACAAGAATTGATCAGCAAACAAAATGAAAAGGACAGGAATTAAAGTGCCCAAGTTTTCAATAGAAAAAGCCTCATTCCTGATACCATCTACAAGGTTTTTTATTTCTAGGTCAACATTTTTTCTTTTTCTATTTTTTTACTTAAATTTTCTCATTAATTAACAAAAAACTCCACTTCCTTGAGTTGATTTTACACATCCCCACTAATTACTGTAGTAGTGTTTATGTGGAATCTGTTCTTCCAATTTCAGGTTCTGACAATAGCACTTTTAGCATAGCTTAGCATAGATCATTGAAATGGATTAAAATTGAACTGCTACATCCAAATGGAAATATTTCCAGAGTTGTCTGCTGTTTGATCTGTTTAAATCTTTACTCCAATGCAAAGCTAAAAGTCCAGATCAATATTAAGAACCTTTTCTTTTCGTTTTTTTTTCTGGCTGGATAATATAGGAGCTTTGCTTCTTTAACCTGACCACAACATTGCAGTAGATCAAGTACAAAAAATTAAATAATAATAATAATTTGGTCACTGATATGATGGTGCTACTGAGCTACTTTGAGAATGGTTGAACAGATTCTAAAAAAATGTTAAACTTAATATTTCAGAGAGAGTCCAAAAAGTTAAATGTTGCTTTAACGAAACAAAGTAGAGACAATATCTTATTGGTCTGATCCCTATTTTCTCTCAAAGTTTAGCAGGTCATCTGAGCTCCGTATATTTTCTGCATTTTTGACCGCTTCATGTAAGCAGTGATGGCATGCTGTCAAGATGGAAACACCAGACTATTCCAACTATTAACTATTATTATATCAGAAATACTTACACAGTCTATTTTCTGCCCCATGAATGTTTGGTTTGACAGTCTGACCTCTTGTGGTGAACTTATATAGTGTGGCTTTAAGAGATTTCTTGCGTTCATGTCAATCCCAGCGAATCAGACAAAATAAAGAGTATGAAAAAACAAGTACAATTAAAATGACCAAGTTGGTAAGTAATGTTAGGCCCTTATATCTATTAACTTTACAAGGCAAATAGGGAACAGACCTAACTCTGTTTATTCAAAAGAAAGAGAATGTATATAAATAGTTTGGACACTTTATTATTTTATTAACTAAGAATCAAACTAAGAATGTAGATCATTTACCTTGTAAAAATGAATGTTTTTTTTTTCATATTAAGTAGGAAGATAAAAAGAACGTCAAGTTCAAGAAACACAAAAACACTGATAACGTATAAACCATAGTTTTAAATACAGCTCAAAAAAGGACAAGTTTTCCTCTTAAAGGAAAAAAACTCCTAAATAAACAAAAAAAAATGGTAGGGAGAAAGAAACAGACTTCTGGTGAGACTCAGATAAGACAATTTTGGAACTGGAGGGATTTATTCACAGATGTTACCAGCAGTAAATGTTACAGAACGTAAGCTCAGTTTGTTTGACATTTTATTTTTTGGTGGTTGGAACACAAGAAACAAGTAATAAAGTTAGTAAGGGTAACGTCATGCCTCTCACTCTGCCCTACCCATCAGATCAATCAAGCGACCACTCAATCAATCAAAACAGTAGTGTACAAATTCCAGACTGAGAATCCTCTTAAGACATAAATAAGATATTGAAAATAGTATTTGTACAGTAAATAGTAATCTTTTTGAGTCCAGAACTGCAATTATTGAGGCCCTCTGGAAATTCTCTTAGCACTATTAATATAATTATTGATATTTATGAATTAATTTACACAATGAGGCTAATAGTGAGAGCGGAGAACAATATGAACTTGAGCGTTTGTCACCTGTAAACGGTGAATGAGTTTAAGGCATTTCTCAGTTTTCATTCACACTACAGATTTCCATGGCGATTCTCACATCCCTTGAGAGCAAAAGCTTCTGGATGTCAAAAAAGAACTCCAGTTATTATAAAAGAGATCAAAAACCCAGTCTGCTGGAAAAGTTAAGGTGAAAGAATTCGACAAAAAAAAAAGGACGGTCCATTGCTCTCGTGCAGTAACGTGACCTCCTGTGATGACCCATCAAACCCTAATCATTCCCCATGACCCAACCCTTAACACGCTTCCAGTGTATAATACTAAAACAACAAACTCAGTAACAAATGTACATTTGAAAATAACAGCCCTGTACACGATGACAAAAATGAGCTTGAATGTCCAAGGCGGGTTTGTTAAAAATTAGAACTGAACAAACTGATGCTCCACCCTGAACAAGCATCTGTGTTTCGGAGTATTGCAAAGCATCAGATATTAAATTCATCAAACTTCTCACATGGGACAGCACCACGGTATTGTCTTGGAACAAAATAGAAAAGTGGTTTGGCTTGACAAACCCATGCATTAGTATCTTAACCAGTTAGAGGATGCAGGTTTTCACACATCATCCCTTTTTTCGAACAAGTGCTGGCAGCTAGTATAGCCACATCTGATGGATACAATAGAAACAATGCAGGAGTTGTTTTCTATGAAGGAACATGCGTAGGATGGCCATGAGTTGTCCATCTGAAGTGTTTCGAGTCTCCTCCTGTGTTACAGCGCCTCCAAATGTTCGGTTTTTGCAACAACATTCACACAAGCGACACAGTCTTCCAGATTGACAAACAGCAGATATATCTATATATAAGTATATAAAGTCATCTCCCAAACGAATGATCAGATGTCAAGATTGCATGTAGACAGCTACATATCTGCCCTGAATGGAATAATGAAGATCAACAAAACAAAATCAACTCAACACTTAAAGAGATGCATGCAACAAGTGGTCATATTCCATATGTATTTATAGCTATATATGCAGTTGCTCTATAGATATGCACAGCACATGAGGCCAATGAATGCAACCAAAAACAGCATCTTTCATCCAAGTCTCTTGTATTTCATTACTATTTTGCACACCTTACAGGTCAGTGATGCTTGGATTTGGAGGAATGCTCATTTTGAGTTAGTTCCGTGACTGGAAAAGCGATCTTGTTAGTGGTTTCAGAGTCTTGATCAGTTAGCAGTGGTTATCAGTTGTCGATAAAGTCAAGGTTTAGATGTTTTAAATGCATCAATGGCCAGAGCAACAGCTCAAGGGAATGTTTGGTGATCGCCGGAGAATGTTATGGCACTGAGAGAAGAGAATCCACAAGCACCAAGCGCTCGAGTGCGTCACAGAAAAAACTCAACTTTTGCTTCTTTTCTGACACCATGTTCGGCCGCTGAAGGCTTGATTATGGTTGAATGCAAAGATGGGGTAAAAAACAAACCGAACAAATAAAGGTATAATTAAAACCATGTAATTTTTCCAATATAAAAGGCAAAAGGAAAGTATACAAAACATATAAAAATAATTACAGCAGTAGACATGGTGTCAGGGGGTGATGGTGCCAGACTATTTGGCAGAACAGTGTAATATTTTGGGGCTGTTTAAGGCGTCTTCAACCAGATGCAGTTCCACTCCATCCACAATCACATCCCTGACACACCCGATGAAGCCGGTGCTGTAGGCTTTGGGCAGGCGGCGAGTTACTGACAGCTCTTCAAGACCACCTGAGGAGCACACAAATCACTTCTTATCAGCAAAATTGAAATATAAATGATAAAGTGTACTTAAAGGTAAAATACTTTTGTGTACTTGAAGCTACACCCAGGTAAAAAAATAAATGGATAAAGTGTACTTAAATTGAACATACATCAAACATACTTTTGTGTATTTGAAGCTACACGCAGGTGAAAAATCAATGGTAAAGTGCACTTAAATTTAGCCTACTTTAATGTACTTGAAGCTACATTCAGGTGAAAAAAATTGGTAAAGTGTCCTTAAATTGAACATACTTTTGTTATTTAAGCTACACTGATCATTTTTACATTTCAAGTGTTTAATGAATAGTTACTAAATATATTTTTATTGTACATAAATTATAGAAAAGCTGAATTTTAAGTATACTTATGCTTGTATTACCTTAAAAATAACTTTTTGTGTTTTTATACAATGAAAAATACACAATGTACTCTTGTCACTCTGCGACTAGAAGGAATTACCCTCAGATCTATTTACCTTCACAAAGAGTCAAAGTTTATTTGACCTCTTTAAACCACGATCATGTCTGAGAGACCACAAACATAATTGTGGAGGAGTAACAGAGAAAGCAGCTCTCCAGAAAGCATGCGGAGATAAACTAGTGTTTGAGAGGTTTGAGCTCTAGGGATTCCCTCTGATTGTATGCTTTGATTTAGGAAGACTGACATCTTTAACTATAACTGAAAACTTAAAAAATAAATATCCTTAAGAAACTGGATTTGGGGTAGAAGATCTTGATTGCTTTAGGGATAATGTCTTTCCACCGGGTATCCACAACACCTGATCTAAAAATGTTCTCTATCTGTCTCAAAAAATAAATAAATAAATGAAATAATGATTTAAAATAGGTTTTTTAAAGAGAGAGAGAGAGATTGCACATCCCAAGATTTAGTAGATATTGAAAATGCGGCATACACAAAAAGTTTTCAGCTATAAATTCATGCATATTAGGACACTTTAGGATAATCAAATAATTAAATTCATGGCAAATGTATTCATAGAAAATATATTTATAGATTTATTAAATGGCTGTTAATAATAAGATGATTGGATTTATAAAGCTTAATTTTTTTTATATCCTAATTTATAGCGCTATGGTTCACTGTGGTAAAAAGTATTCTCGTGTGACTCACACAAAAAATATTAGTTGAAACCTGTCCTCTTGGGGATCATGCTATTGTAAACTGAGCAAGCGGTCCATTTGAAGAATAAATGAGCTTGCATAAGAAGTCTAGTAAATAAGAAGGACTCACCCAACCAGAGAGCACCGTCTGTGTCCAGCTGTGTGGCACCCAAGGGTGAAGAGCCGGTTACGGCTGCCTCATTGCCCACCTGCAGTGAGCCGTCTCTGAGCGCCCTGTGAACCAGAGCAAAATAGAGGAATCAGTCTCCAAACTGAAACCTTACTGCGCAACCTTACAGGTCTTCAGATGATCTTCACAGAGTTGATAATCACAGTATTGTTTGTGAGGAATATAATGTGTTTTTTTTTGTAGGATAATTTTACGTAGGTCTCAGGACACATTTTTAAACTGTAAGTGGTTGACAAACTGTTGTAAGTATTGATACAAACGCATCAGTTTTTTTACCTGCTGGCCTTGATTCGTATCCAGTGATTAGTGTTGACCAGCACCGTGGAGCGCAACACCACAGGCTTGGAGCCCAGGTCAAAGGTCATCTGCACATGACCATCCACGATGGCCAGAGCGATGTAGTCGGAGCGCTCCACTCCTTTACCACTCCACAGAATCAACCCATGCGTGGCTTCTGTCCTGATGCTTAGCTCGAATTTATTCACCAGCAGAGCTTTCTCACTGGATCAAAGAAAGTCAAAGAACACAATCACCAATCGATTGCCTTTTTAAAAACACTTTTAAGCACTGAAAGCACAGGAAAGCACAAGACTTACCTGCTATGCTACGACAAATGAAAATGTGACAATCTAAAACTGTCTTAAGGGGTCAATAGAGTCTGGCTGCAGACACGCAACCTCAGAGGTGCACGCGCACTGTTTCTCATGCATTCTGAGCAGAAATACGCCAGGAAGTTATTTACAAAAGCACAATATAAAACCATGTCTTGACTTAAAACATACAACATAATAATATTAAAATAATGTATCACTATTTTCAAGTTTTTAAAATGATACAATGCTATTTTCTATTATTTCTAAGATGTTTTTAAGAATACAATTACAAGTAGTCAAGGACAGATTAAAAAAAAAAGTATAAAGTTGGCTTGTAAGGTTCATAATAGTATTTTAAAACAATTGAAATGTTTTAAAACAGATTCATCAAAATAAATTTGTCAAGGTCGATATAGAAGCAAAAATTAAATGGAATAAATGACCACAATTATCTATAATTTACCATTATGAAAACGATAAGGGTGTTTATCAAGGAAACAAAATGATGTAGCTTGCACACAACTCCAGTGATTGATATCTCGGTAGACCAATGAGAGATGGGGGTGGGCTTTAGAATATATATAGCATTAATATCATCAAGGACGAACGAGAAATGTAGCGGCATGCGTACCTAAGACTGCGTGTCTGCAGCCAGACCCTTCTCAAGAGATTTGCAAGCTGAAATATTAAATACTAAATGCTATTGTCATTTGTACATGGTTCCAGCACTTTAAAAAAGATCAAATACTAGCACTTTCATCATCCTTTTTTGACCCTTCTCAGAATTTGTGATAAATGACTAAAGTTGCGTATTAAATGTAGATTATGGACAGTACAATTAGACATGTTGCTAAGTGTGACAGAGAGATGGTGAGGGGCCAGAAAAGGACTGTTTGAAATCGGGTCACCTGATGAATGGCCAATTTTTCACTTCCAGCTCACTAATCCATTAACAGCCAGAATTACTTTACCAAATTTCAAGTAACTCCCTAATAAAGATGGCCGATGTAACAATAACCCATGCTACTACATAAACTAGCTCAAGCTTGTGGGGTTTCTGACATGATTTTACTCATATTTGAGAGAGCTAGAGACAGACTTGAAGTTAACACTTCCTTTTTTGCCTGCAAGCTCTTCTTGTGCAGGGAGCACACAGGAAGGGTGCCTCCAGTATATCGGCTGACACCTGATACCTGTTTTGATCTGCTCCCTGGATGCCCTCGCTTGTAAGGTACAGCACAGGTGACATCTCCTAATCCTCAGGGAGGACGCATCACAGCGTGCAGAGAGTAATTGTTCAGGTCATCGGGGATCTGATTCTATCCAACACCTCTCTACATGTACTCATCAATACCCCACAAAGGAAATGCAGCTATTTTTACCAGAGCTTTGTTCTCGGTGGTTGTTGTGGCAGCATGGGAAGCATTATCTGTGTGTGCTTCAAGTCAGAGGAGCAAGTGTATGGGGGCTTGTTTGCCAAATCAGTTAGCAAGTAAACAAGAGTAAGACAAGCAATGTAACACACAAACAAGACAGACACAAAACGGAGACGAAAAGACAACAGAAATAATACACAGAAGGAAGGCGAAGATAAATGTGTTTTCTAAAAAAGAACATCATCGATCATGTTTCTTTCTTCTTAAGGCCAAAACTATAATACTTTAGTAATACTATATGATTGTTAAAGACATGTTTCTTATTTTAGTGCAGGGGTCTATCCTATGTGTTTCTCAAATAATTTAAAATAGAAGAAAGGAGTGTTTGGCATTCACGTACTAAACAACAGCATTTCAGGTTATGAAAACAGCAACTTTTGAGGATTACATTGACAGGGTTGTACAAAGAAAATAGATGAAAAACATAATGAAACACGATTGTGTTCAGTCTATGGCCTGTGTAAGAACCTGACAACCATAGCAATGAACAGCAATGCTGGAATTGATTTGCTGTCGAAAACAAATCTTTCATTTTTATTTCATTTTGCAAATGCATACAATTTTTCTTATTTGTAGAAATCTACCACCACTTCGATGACAGTTAACCCTTGATAGGGCAAGTCGCTTTGTAAGTGCAGCCATTAAAATGTCTTGAAGTAGTCACATGACTGTCCTTTAAAAGGAACACAAACATCTCTGAGAGTAAATAACACACAACAGTTTTTTTAATCTAGAAAGAGTCCAGAGCAACTGTTCAGCATTATTATGACTACACATATACGTAAGCTGATTTCTGCATGATTTGAAAACAGCAAAACCCTTTACATATCTTTGTTTGTTTCTAAAAAGACAGGTGCTTTATTTTAATGCTGTTGAAATGGGTTTTACAACATTAGCTGACTGCAGTAATTATCACCCCCAACTGAGTTTTTCAATGAGACATATGTACTAAAAGTGGGCAGTAATATGTGCTGACTGGACTCTTTCCCACAGTCCTCCCTTCAAATGAGCCCAGGCCAGAGCTTCGGCATGTGCTTAAGAATTAAGGCAGAAAATGGTATTTATACACTACTCAGCTTATTACTGCTCACATCCCATTAGCATCTCAAGCATCTGCAAGGGTTCAAACTGAATCTCTGTGTAGAAAAACAAATCAGCTTTGCCTTTGTTGCCTTAAAAAATCTATTCAATTTAAAATCCCATAAAAGAAGGGATGGGTCTTTGCTATCAACCAATAGAGGGCAGTGGTTCACAAATGCACAGAGAATAAATGAATGTCTTTATAATATTAAAGCTGTACAAATATTTTTCACATTATTGTTTTGCCTAATACGTTTAAATAATTGATCGATGGCCCATGTATTTTTCTAATTTGACTTAAAATGTGTTAATTCATTAAAATGACTTTAAAAAGGACTTTGTTTATATTGAATCACAAATAGTGCATGCCTCTGCCTTTTAGACTACTGTGAGCTAGGGTAGCCACATGCAGATCGTTGAGATCCTAATAAAAGTCAAAAAACTAAATAAAAAACTGAATGTATTTCATCAAAAATGTGGTGAAATGTTTCAAAATAGTATTGCAGTATTTACATTTTTTAATCCAAATACCCTGAGACATTGCACTGAAATTTATTCTGCAGTCTTAGCTGCAGACATTTTACAGAAAACAAGTTCAGGTCTTATAAATCTGTTTTAAATCAATAAACATTATAGGCTTTAGAATAGGAAGCATGAATCAAACTGTATTAGCAGTGTTTAGTTCTCAAGCTAAGACCTGCTGATGGAAGCCCTGACCTTCAGCCTCGATAGGAGAGAGGAGTGTTGGTTGAAGCGTGCCATTGGAAACAGTTCGAGCAAAGGGAACTCACCTCTGGTCAGATGGGTTCTCCAGAGATTCAGGGCTTACAGGAGCAAGGGAACAAATGAAGGCATGCAATAAGTGCAAAAGGGTGAAGGGAAAGAACAGGGCTTGCATAACATTCAGATAACAAGACCTCAACAAGAAACCGGAGTGACCTCCCTAAATAATTCTACTATTTCAGTTGTTATGCCTGCATACAGGCAAAGAAAAAACATTGGAACAATGGATTTGCTGTATAATACAGCTGCTAGATTATTGTGCTTTTTTCTTAGTAAAAATTTGTTTCTGCTATGTGTTTGAGAAGTTTCTGCACAACTCCAGTATTATGGAGTAGTAAAAAAGAACAAAGTGAGTTTATGTTTAAAGTAATTGCAATTTTACATTTGATTGCAAAGGCAGAGTGAGAGAGTAAATCCACTTCATTTCATTTAGTCTGTGAATGATGTGCATGGTACATATTGAGCCTTCTCCCAAAAATTCTTAAACCTGTGAACTCAAACTTGTTATATCACATTTTTATATAATTCCAAAGACTTGTTCTGAGACACTTTGTTTCTGTATGATTGTTTTCCCGCCTAGATTGTATACAAATATTGTATTCACTAATTGAATAATTTCCATTATGGCTACAGCATGTTAGCATAAAATGAAGCTTTTTTTTATTTAAATGTTAATCCTTGATCTGCTGAGATCAAATAAGTGGGGTCTTCTTACTTTAGAACATGCTAAAAACAATTTGTTTAAATTAAGTACTGAATAGATTAGCTTTAAATAGTATACATATCCTTACAGATACAAAAAATTCAAGTCAGTTAGTTTAATGGAAGCTGGGATGTCCATTAATTTTCTCTGCTAGTAATACTTTGTTAGTGTTAGCTTAGCACAGGCTACTGAGCAGGTTATAGTTCCAAAGCTGCTTCAATACGTATATAGAGTAGCTGCAAACAAGTCAATAAAACAGAAATGAATGATCAGGTGTGTTTGATTATAGCTGAAGCTAATCAACAGGGCAGTTGTCATAATTTACCATATTTCTAGATAATACCAAACAGACAGTTATGTATAAATTGTGCTAACTGAAAAGGTACTTATATATTTTACAGAAATATTACTCTATTCCCACTTTCCCAGTATTCTCTGAGGGATTTCTTAACTTTAAGGGCTCTGTTAGCTAAGGGCTAAATTGATGGCAATCATTCTGAAGGGCCAGTTGAGATAAATTTTAATCTGGCACTTCATTTGTACAGGAAGGGACATGCATTAAACCCCAGGAAGACTGAAAGTCAATGAAGAGGGCCTTGTCCTTAAGCATTATTGATGTTCACGGTGGCTCTGCTTTCTCTACTGGACAGTGTCTCTTTAATTGCAGCCAATTTTCTGAGAGACAAATCCTTGATTAATGTGCCACTTTCACTTTCATCCTCCCAGCATAATTATTAGAAATGATTGGGAGAGATTTGACAAACAAAACGACCAGGCTTAAAAGCTGGGCCGGAACTTTTCATGGGGATATTACACAACATAATTCCTTTTAATCAAGCGGGCAGCTTTTTAAGGGCTCAGTGGAACCACTTAGACACTTAACCAAGTTCAGGAAGAAACAAATAATGTCAAACAAGAACCATTAAAAGGAATCATTGTAACAGATTGAACATTTCTCTAATGATGCGTTAAAACCTTTAAAAAAGTTGAACCAAGCTAAAATAAAACTTGACGTAAAAAGAGGTCTCAATCTGTAGAGCATACACAAGCCTACTTCAAAAAGTTTAGGTTTTCCATGCACAATTTCTGTGGGAACCTCTCATCCAATCAAAATGCTCATCATCATTCATGCCATACATGCACCCCTGAAAATGGTGTTGATGCAGCTGATGAAAATGAAAATATTTCCTGCAAATATGAAGTGACAGCTACTTATACTTATAATAAATGACCTCTATAAATATTTATCTATGTGATGCCAAAGTAAAAAATAAAACAGAATGCCTTATGCAAGGTTAAATCGATGGTTTACCTCATCATTGTTAGTTTTGTTAGATCAAAAACATCCCAGAATGTCTTTAGGTTACTTACTCTGGGATCTCATTGGTCAATTGGCTTGTGAGCAAAAGGAAGACAACACACATTGATATAAGATCGACAGACAGATAGACAGACAGACAGAAAGATAGACAGACAGACAGGCCAAAAACACATTAAACACGAAACATAGCTGATTGGCACTTTATCAAAGATCAAATCAATTCGTTTACTTTTTGAGTTGCATACTTTAATAGTTTAGTATCTCACCACCATATGAAAAATATTCCTAAACACAAATACTCTTTTGTCAGAAGGCAATTTCTTCTCTAGAAGTTTTATTCTCTCCAAGAACCAACTTCAGTCTCTAGTATCTTGTCAGCCACTGTACACGTAACATCAGGTTTAATGACCATTAAAACAATCCTTCACGACGGTAGTTTTATCATGGGAAGTGTTTTTTTGGAACAGCTTCTCCAACTTGAAATGTAACAGTCGAATTTCAGTGCTTTCTTCTGGTAATTGAAACGTGGTTGACCGATTTGGTGGACCGCTCCCAAATCAGATCAACCTGAGACGTTGAAGTGAAAAAGGAAGCAATTATTGAGACATAACCATCGATGTGCTTCAGGATGTATGTTCTAAAGTCAACGTGTGGTTTTAAGATCCTAGTGATAGTAGAAGAAAGCTCATTATAGCGTTTCAGAAGTGTACACTAGAGTACATTCATCCTCCTTTGGGTGCTATGCTAATTGGGCACAGCCAGGGTTAACATACGACCAAAGAGACAGAGCACCGGAAGTTTGAAATGATGAGATGAAGCAATTAGCTAAAATGGGGAAGCACAAAGGACCTTAAGTGGGTCCGGAGTAATCTAGCTATAGTAGTCATCACTCTTTATTGAGTGCTAGAAAAGAGATGAGTAATAGGGTTATGAGTATTATGGGTTAAAGGTTAAGGTGATAGCATTACCTTTTGGTGACTCCGTTTTGATATTCGATGAATATATGGCCATCAAATGCAATAGCCTCAGTGTCCCCGGCAGACTTCTCGAATATTGCTGGATGGGGAGGAGAGACAGAGTGAAATTACAGTAATCAATGTGAGACTGCACAATTTAATTAATAATGGACCCAAGCAATAAAGGGACATGTGATATATGGTTATGCACCTTAATTAAAGTTAAGAACATGCAATAGGTTAATGATTTAGCATTGTGTGACTTTTTCTCTGTGATACGTGTAGTATTTATGCAAATCAAATAATAGTCATATTTGCAAAAACTTGGAAGCAGGAATCCAGTTGCAAATGACTGGCTAAACCTGCTGCTAACTCTTTGCTTTAAACTGTAATGTATGTTGATGCATGACAATCTTGCCTTTAAGGAGAGTGTAATAGATGAAGGAGAGGGTTAACAGGATTTAATAATGATCTAATGTTGCACTAACCGTCCTGGCAGTGGTGTCCTGCGAAGCCATGGCGGCAGACGCACTCGTAGCTGTTCAGCATGGCGCTGCAGCGGCCTCCGTTCTCACAAACATCTTTGGAGCACGGGTGGTGGAGGTACATGGACACATCACTGGATGATAGCGCGTTATCCGCTTTCAGGATTGGAATTCCCATCAGAGTTATCTGTGTGTAGAGTTAGAACAGGATTCAAATAAAAGACAACTATCATAGCTAAGCAACAAAATCAGATTCAAAGTTCTTTTTGACAGTCAAAGTATTGAAACATTTTCTTAATTCACTTAAGTCAAACATAAAACTGTTTAAGCACAATCATTTTTAACAATAGCAAGAAAATGCATTTTTAATCATGTCAAAAACCAATCATTTAATGATATTTCTTAGATACATGACAGTGAACATCTGATATTAAAGGGATGCTCACATCACATATATAACATTTTTAATATTAACAATACTTTTAATTTTGATAGTTCTTTTACAGATGCTCAGAGATGCTTTACAATTTCAGAGTATTTTTTATTCACTCCACATTCACACGCTGGAGGTGATAAGCTACATTGGAAGCCCTCAGCTGCCCTGGGGCAGTCTGACAGAACGTGGCTGGCATTTGGAGCCTATGGCCTCCTCCCCACCACCAAACACACCCCACCAGGCCAATGCTGGAAAAGTGGCTTGCCCAAGGCCACAACGGCAGAATGGACCTAGCGGGGATTGAACCGCAGACCTTCCGGTTAGAGGATGACCGGCTCCACCACTATGCTACTTGGTTGCCCCTGTTCAGAACTATTTAAATCGGTATATAATCGTAAACAAGGCATTGACTAAATATATTGTATACACAACCAAATTGATCCTAAATATATGCTAAAATATGGCCTGTTTATAAATATTCAGACACTATTGTATCTTTATAAAAAAAACATGTTTGAAACATAAATGGTACTCCACAGACATATATAAAAATGAACTCTGAATCTTCTATCTAATCGGGTATTTAGAGAGCATTTTAGCTAATTAAATCTACTTCTGGTTTCATTCTGCGTGGAGTTGAATAACACCCATTTTTTACAATCCAATTATTTCCCTATGGATAAAGTTAGGTTTATTTTCACTGAGTATCCTGTTTCACTCTGAAATGCAATGCTGATGGCCGTAAAATGGTTTGGTAATGGGAATTCATGACTCTAATGGCTCTGTAATTGCTCTCACCTTCTGAATGGCCCCTTTGAAGCCATCTTTGATGGCAGCGGCTCGGGCCACTTTTCGAAAATCTGGTGCTCCTCCGATATAAAGCGATTCCTTCAGATTAAGATCTGTGTGCTGATTCTAGAAAACACAAAAATAAAAATTAACTTGAGATGGACTTGTTATAGGAATAAAGAAAAGCCTATTGATTTGACCTTTCAGATCCATGTTTATGTGAGTATTCATTTACAACGCTATCATTGATTTCAAATCATTCGCCTGAATGATAAATGACTGTGAATGATCTAAAACTGGAATAGAGCTGTAAGAAAGGAATAGAGTAATTGAAAACCCAATGAAATGACAACAACTGATATGAGGGTTTTAATGAAAGAGTGTAATGAATTGCACCTAAGAGCTGTGGATGCTCACTGGTGTATTGCAAAAGCAGTAGGATGACTATCCAAATGAGATTTTCTTCAACTAGTGTTGATTTGTTTCAGAGGTTTGTTTCAGAATGACATTCAAACTATCTAAAACATCTTTAATCTATGCAGGCCAGTTTTAGACTTGGGGCAAAGGAAAGTTAATTGCAGCGGGAAAAAAAAGACAAGAAATCATAACCATTGCCAATCAGTCCAGCTCTCGATCAGTGATGTAAAATGAAGACTAGCTACGTGTGAATTTGGTGAAGGCTTGAAAAGTTCTGGCTCCGGACCCACACTCTGAGGCATGCAGATGGGCCAAGACAGCTAGCCATGAGCTTTTTTTCACCCAGCTGCTGCTCCGTGTGCTCAGAGCCGTGTACAATGAGAAGTCTTGACATAAAGCTGCAATGCACTGACAGCCACAGGCCAGCAGAGACATTTCCACTCTCAAGTTTACTGCCTACGGCTGCTAAGACCTGGGTGAAGTCAAAAGCTCCCTGCCAACATTATTTATGAAGATTCCCTAAGGGAAGTAAAATCTCATGCTTACAACACTTGCATGTGCTCTTTAAAAGTTTAGGATGCTTGATTAATTTAAGGAAAAAAAAGTTTTTAATGTATTTGGTTAGTGAAGGTTCACTGCATGAGAACAATATAACACAGAGAAAAGCCTGAACATTACTCTGAAACAAGTCTCCAAACAACTAGAATCATCCCGAAATGTAAAATTCACCTCACTTAACCCTTTTGTGGTGTTCATATTATTGTTACTCAGGCAGTGTTTGCACGTCTGGTGGACCCATTGATTTTTAATCCCAATCAAGACATTTTTATGTTAAAACACTTAAAAGATATTTACTTTAGCCAGGAAACAAATTATTTAAACATCATTTATACTTTATTTTTGCTCTTTAACCTTATTTCTTCACATTTAAATCATGTGTGGTGTTCTCATTATTGTTACTTTGGCAGGGTTGGCGGGTCTGCTAGACCCATTGCATTTTGGGCCTTTTAATTCACACGATCACCGTGTAGGGTGATAAAAAATGTGTACTGATATATGTTTAATTTTAATTTTGATAAAAACTGAAAATGGGCCTCACAGACTCGAACACCATACAAGGGTTCAGCAAATCAAGTAATGCAAAAATGTGTGAAAAAAGAAGTGATTTTCCAGAGCTCTGATTATCACTGCTCCAACAGATAAAATAAACAAAACTAATTAGGTAACTAGCTCTTGTATCCAGAAAAAGGCTACTTGCTAAAGTTCAAAGCGAGCATCAGAAAGAGGAACAAAGGTGATAAAAGCGACTTCAAACCGGGAATGTTGTTGAAGCCACAGCAGATGATAAGAATGCATTCAAAAACTGCTGAACTGTGACCAGTTAGTCTAAATCTCTAAATTGTTTAAAATGGTTCATGCCATATGAATTCAGGCTTAGCAGTAGAGCTATACATATTTATTACATTATTTTATTTTAATTAATTATTTTTAGATAATATTTGTAATTATTAAATATTATGTATTTGTAGATATTTTACCTTTGTTTAAATAGTATTTAAAGTGAATTAGTAAAATATTACATTTAAACAACACTGAGAAAAAAAAAGCACAAGCCCCATGTAAGAGGTGTTAAAATTTTTTATTAAAATATTAAAAGAAAAATGGTTGCAACTTTAAAAGTAACTTTTCCTCCAATACATGGCTATTTTAAATGATAATGTTAAACGATGTTTATTGTTCAAAAACTTCCGGATGCTAAGAAAGCAGCTGTATCACATTTTGGAGTTATACATAGCTTATGTCATTTCTCTCTATATCTCTTTAATCATAGGTTCTGCAGCTTGGCCATTTCAAACAAACAAATAAACGAACAGAAAAACTTTAAAAATCACGATGCCCCTAAAGGTTCCAAAAATGACAAGTGCCAAAACAACAACTTCTATCTCAATCCCGCACTATCTTTCTTCTTCAGATAGCAGTCCCTCCTCTCTCTCCCACGCTAGCAGCCTTTTCCTCACAGTCGACATCCACCACAAGGCGGTTTAATGGCCCTCCCACGCCACACTAATGAAGACATTTTATTGTAGTCAGAGGGGTGATGAAACAATGCTGGTCAAATGATGACTCTCCCCCCGTCGCCCCCATACCAGCTGGTCGAGGCGAAAGCCAGATCTCCTTCCTGTCAGCATATGGAATGGTTTGAAGAGGAGAAACATGCTCTCTCCCCTCTGATTTATTTAACAAAAGTTTGACGAATGAGTGACACGAAGCTGAAATGAACAATTTTTTTGGGTGGGAATGAGAATGTCTTTGAGAAAGCGATTTCAGTCATTACCTTACGAGATTTCTTAAATCCAGACAGCACACAAAAAGAGCATAAAGGGAAGGAAGAAAAAACGTTACCAGAGAAGAAAACACAGAAGATGTCAGTGTACATAGCTTGCATGCAGTAAATTAGAAGCCTGCGGAGTACATTCTCACACTTTTAATCCAAAAAGCATGCAAGATAAAGGATATCTATAAATGTGCAGAGCTTCAGAAACAGATGCCCAAAGTAAAAAACCGTGCTGTGATTTACACGACTTCACCCACACTGTTTATTTCCGATTCGTGATACCCAGCTAAAGTTAGACTCTGTTTGTTGGAGCGTCGAGGCCATTGAAGCAATCTCATAATATTTCTCTTGGGGTTTTGCCCGAGGCGCCCTTTTTAGAAACAAGGCCCTTCTGCTTTCTTCACGTTTTTCATCTCTCATCCTCTCACGCTCCGGCTCTAATAAGATTTCCCTTCCACTACTGGCTGCAATGAAACACAATTATCACACGTAGGAAGGTTTAATGATGAGAAAAGGCACACTTAAGAGCCTACGCGCAAGACTACATCAAGCTAATCACAAATTACACCTTTTGGAATAATGGGAGGATGAGAGAGTTCTGAGATTATTCGGTTTGTGCATGAGAGCAGGCTGATAGGAGTGCTTGCAGAGGATGCTGGGATTGATTGAGTGGGTGCGAATCTGAGCCACGACAGACAGAGTCATTTGCACACAAGCAATTAAAAGGGACCAGACTAAAGACAACACGTACGATGCGTTAAAGAGGAGGATACCAAAGCTTCCCACTCATGCAACACAGACAAAGTGTGAAAAAGCAGACAGCCAACTAAACTTCAAAGAATTCACGGAACACGAACAGAACTTGATGTGATCGGTTTGTGACACTTTGTTTGGAGTTTGGAAGAGGGAATCATTCTTTAGCGTATCAAACAGTGGAGTCCAAAGAGTACAGTTTTTTTTCTTTGAACTACAGTCTATTATGTTATTTAATTCAAATTGTTGATTTCATTATTTGAGTTTTTTTATTTTTTATTTTTGAGACTTTACTACCTATTGTTTACTCAACTTTAAAATTAAACTCACTTTTAATGGGCCCATTATTGGGTTGGGTATAAAGAATTTACATATACCCAGAGTAAATCTCTTGTGCCCCAGTAAAACAGCAAATGTAATAAAATTTTAACAAGTGGAGTTGCAGAGGTTTCAGACAAAATAGTGCTTTAATGACAGGATCTTGGCTTGGAACTACAGGAACGATATCGTGGTCCAGTTGTAGATTATCTGTTATTGATCAGATAAGAAATGCATTATCGGTTACTGTTTATAAATGTACAAAAACATGGGTTTGCTACTAATCTTTGCTCAAATTTATTGACTTATTCGACCAAAACACACTTTATAATAAACACAAGTGGTTACTTTATGAACATTCAAATATGTCCATTAAAAACACAACCTGAAATTAATCACGATAATTGATATGCCTGTAATGCATTATTAATAGTGAAAGAAACAAATTAACAATGTTTTTTGATAGACCACTTAATGTTAGGGTGGATATTTGACTTTTTCATATGGATTAATAAACAAAATCTCCTCCTCCTACAGGACGTAATAAATAGAATTTTTGAAAATAGCATTAAAATAACCTTGTTCTTAAATATAATATAATAAAATCTACTTTGCATTCAAAGTATTTTTTAAATAGCAGCTCTGAACCTTAAACATAAAAGCTTAAAGCGTTGTACATAAAAAAGGCAAATTCCTAGGGATGTTTAATTTAGGATTTAATGAAATTAGCTTAACTTTGTGATCATGTCAATTTTCAATCAATAAATCTACAAGGACAAAAATGATATGAATGATTGGAGGGGGGGGGGACACATCGGTAGAGATGTGTGTGCATTGCTTTCATTTTCAAGCATTTTAACAGCAAATGTTATAATGAGCTTCACAAGACGTTTCCCAAAATATATCTAAAAACTAATATGGAACCATAACAGGGTTTCACTTGCATTTTAAGTACTGTTGAATGTGCAATCACCGAAAGCTTAGATTTACAAACCTTATTATCAGTATCTGTCCTAAGGTCAGCAGAGTGGAGCAGAACTAAAAGTAAGCTTTCGAGGCTCCTGAATTTCTTAGTTGCTGCCCCAAAGCTTTTGAACAAACTTCTTCTGCCTGCCAGACCGGCCTCATCAATTACTGCTATTAAAAGTCACCTTTTCTCTCAGCACGTTGAGATCAGCTACGTTAAAATATTTTATTTTGTAACCCCTCTGTTTTACATCTGTTCCCAGTTTTATGTGCTTTATTCCTTTTTATGTTTGCTTTTATGACATTTTATATGATTAGCTTTTACAGCAATATGGACTACAAAAAGAGCTTTATGCTGCTCTGTAAATAAAGGTTGTAATTTTTTTACTTTGGTTCATTTCAGAGCTTTATAAAAATGCACTTGTTTGCTCTGAAAGAAGTAAGATGTTTCATCAATATATCTACTTTTTTACAACGTTGTTTGCACTTCTCACTTCATAAAAGACTGAGAGTAACACAATCAACAACAATTTCCACAATTTTACATCTTCAATAACCCTGTTATATCTAAAATTGTAAAAGAAATATGTTAATTTATATACCCCAAAAGGTAAATGAAAGATTTCTCAAAGCAACAATTGTAATTACATTTATCTTGCTTTTTAAAAACAAAAAAATGTCCGGTGTTATTTGAAAAAGGTTCTAGTAGTTTCTATATAGACAAATAACCTAGATTTACTTTAATATTTTAATCATATTTATGTAGATGTTAACAATATAGTTGTAATATAGTAATATAGTTACTTTTGTGTGAAAAGGGAACTTTGGACTCCACTGTTTTCAAAGCACAAAAATTCCTACAAACAATAATAATATAACTATTTATTAAGAATTTGTGGTCTTTCGACCAAAATCAGTGTATGTTATCATACCGGTGCCTCTCCTCTAACAGGGTCTTTGCCGTTAATGCTAATCTCTCCTTTTCTGCTGGCTCGCTCCAGATTCACCGTGTTCCACTCATTCAGCTTGATCTTTTCTTTACTCCTATATGAGCAGAAACACTTCATTAGGCTCAAAGTAATGCATGATGAATAAAAAAAAAATCTACTAAGCTCAAGTACCTAATGACAGCTGGTCCTTTGCCCAGGTCGTATCGGAACTCAAGAATACCATCATTCAGGGAGAGAGAGATGAAATCTCCTTTGCCGTCCGTTTTCTGACCGTTGTAGAAGATCACACCTTTAGAGTCGTTGGCCAACAAAACAATAGTCATACTGAATTTTTGCCTGTGGATGAAACAAGAGTTAATTAGATCCCTGATTGGAGTTTCCCTCAAAAACACTGAAAAAAAGGCTTTAGGTTAATGAGAACAATTTAAACAAAAATGCAAACTTATTAGCTAAAACTAAATGTGTGAATGAAAATGTGCAAAATAGCAATATCCAGCATTAAACTACCATACTAGTATTGAAAATATTTGTCTGCTAAAAGCACCCAACAGCAACAAACAATCAAACAGACAAACAAACTAGCTAGCAAGCAAAACAAAGGAAGAACCTACATTACGTAAAATTTCACCACTAGAGGTCCCATTAGTATAGCAAAAGGAGCACCAGTGTTTAAATAACTGCTTATTTTTGTCAACCAGTGATTGCCACTATATATACTAATCAAGCAGAAACCTCCTGTTTTCTCTCTCAATGCGTAACAGGAAGTGAAAGAACTGTAGTTCCCCGAGTGGCCACTTGAGGCTGACTCCAGAAGTGAGAGGTTCTCGTTCACTCCAATGTTAAAACTGACCAACAAAACATGTTTACACCCCTGGCTTCTTTGATCTCCATGAACACTGGGGTAAATTATTATTAAATTCGTTTGTTTAAGATATATTTCAATTTAAACCTTCAGCCAATCAGAAGCCTTCACTACCACCATGTCCCCCCTCTTTGAATGCATTTTTTCAATTACTGGTTACACCCACTCTGTGCCTCTTTTAACTTTGCCAGACACCTATGGGTAATGTCATGGTCATTACGTCCATGTTATTTCCAGTCAATGATGCTAATAAATTACACCAATGTCAAATGACCATGAAGACATACTAAACGTGGACGATAAAATAGATTTCAAAAATAATTTTAAATTAAAGAGAACAAAACGTTGACAATCCAAATTAACCCCCGAATCCCATTAATAACTTTCATTCTCATTCAAGCAAAACTAAGAAGCCTACCTCAGATCCTGACCATAGAGATGAAGACCCTTGAGTTCCAGGAAAGAGTCCCCGGTAAAGTATGGTATGAAAGCTCCTCCCTTGTCTGAGACTGAAAAACATGGAAAAGTCCATTAAGCTTTATAGACAATGCAATGTGTTTGAGATTGAAGAGATTCTCCGCTTATGGGGGTAGACAGCGAGATGTTATATAGCTCACAAAATCGCGCATGCTTGCACACATACTTCTGCAAGTCAGCCCAGCATGCAGCCTGCAATAATTACACAGGAGGAGCGCATGCTCGGTCTGGGCTGACAGTAGGAGATTAAAAAGCTAATTAGCTATTATTTAACACAGCACCAGCTTCACCATTCCACAAGAAGACACAACACTTGCAGACACACAGGGATGTGCATGTCACAGAGGAGAGTGATGAGGAAGAGGCTTTCAGCTACTTCTGTTTATAGACATAACAACACTCATTTTAACAGGAAAGATGGTGTATGTGAACTGCAGACACCAGCATGGTCACAATTGAAATTAATTGAAGTATATAAAGTAGAGTGGGTTTACATGTGCAGTAGCAACCCAGTTACACCCAGTAAGACAACTTCTGTTATGTTAACACTGAAAATGAGTTTCTATTATTGGGTTACTGCCAAAAAATGACACGAGAAAACTGATAGATTTTTTCCCCCAATAGTATTATTTCTCTTTAATTCTCGTCAATGTGTAAAGACAACAAAACACATTCGTTTGACATTTTGCTACAAGTCTAAATATTGTGCGATATAAACCAAAGTAAAAAAAAAATTTTGTGTAAATAACTGCTTGCAAACTTTACTGCCTGGCTTTTTTCCTTTTAACAGTGATTTTTTTCAATAGTTTTAACATTTAGTTTTTATATTAAAGAAACTTACATATCAAATTATTTGCATCACACACAATTCTACATGATATTATTGCATTCTATACGTGTTTAAATCTTATTTCCAATATAATATTTAAATATATATATAATATACATCTCTTCCAATATCTTCACAAACTTCTATAAACACAAATGACTTGCAAACACTGATTCTTACTGACTATATGCAATCTACAGGATGACACTAATGGAGAAATCATGTACTGCTCTCAGTACTTTTGTTTGATTCTTCAAATCCATCAAAGTTGAAAGCACAATCTAACTCCTGAAAAGCAAATGTTTTCTGACATTATTATATAAGATGCCGTAGATTTCATACTTTACATACGTTTTCCATTCTGACCTCATCAAACAGAGTGCACTCAGCTATTCACGAGGAGTGAATGTCATTTCAGAAGTCAAACAGTTCCTTATCTGAAACAGCCTCTTTCTGTTAGGGACACCTTGCCTTGCTGACTCACCATCAATCATGACGTGGTGCTGACTGATAGAATTACTCATCTCATTGATTCATGGGATAAAAAATAACACACCATCTGATGAGCGCACTCAACACATTGATTCTCGTTCACCTCAATTTATTTTAATCACTCACTAATGGAGACGTTCTTAGACAAAAGCAGCTGTAGCATCTCTCGCTTGACAGTTCTACGTTGAACAATAGTGTGAAAGGGTATAGAATAATTCTTAGCAGTCTATTTAAATGATGATTCATCTGGCATGTTCACAAGTTTTGAAGTAATTTTGCTGGTACTAAGACAGAGAGCACTTATGATCACTTGTTGAGGACAATGTTGGGCATGTTGAGGCTTTTAGGGTTTTTTATAGGGATTTATAGGAGTAGACTGAATTCAAAACTGAACCATGGATGTTCCCAAACAAAAAGTGAATTTGTTTAATTTAAAAATAGGTTTAATTCTCGCCATTGATGACGTTACACAAGTCCCAGGGACGATTTCCCTTCCCCGGTAGTGATGTGCATTCAACAAACCAATCAATTTGTGATACCCGGAAACAACCATGCTGGAAAAAAACAGCGAGAAAGACAGAGCAAGCAGCAGACAACTTGAACTTGTGTTATTTAAGATGGAAACAAGGATTAAAAGAAGACGCTCAATTCCAGGGTGTACAGAAATCAAACATCTATACACCTCTGGCTCATAGAGGTAAGGTTGTATAGTAGCGTCCTTGCAAATATGCAAATCACTATCCAATAGATGATTAACTGGGCAGTGGTTATGAAGTTGATTGAAAATCTCAGTCCATTACCAGAATAAGCCCGAGCAGTTTTAATTAAAAATAGAGACGTTAAAAGTTAAAGAATAAAAATTCCCATACAATTAGACTAATGTGAAGAACATATTATTAACACAATGTCAATGAACCTTTTAAGTTGTAAAATTTCTCATTTGAACAAAGTCTCATGCCCTTTATCATAGCTACAATTAAAAAGCTACTATGAATGATTTGCATTTTCTCTCCACAACTTTAATCTTGAAATCCGACTTAAAAAGTAGCTGGATAGTTTTGTTTTATCTCTCCTAATTCATTCCTAAAGCAAAATGTTCAAAATCCAGGTTATTGAAATGAGCATGGGAAGTCCTGCACATATATAGGCCAAACACGCTTTATATTTTTGGCTCTTGGCCTCCACTGCTGGGCTGCGGCCCAGGGGTTCTCCAATTTGCCTATGAGAGAGTATGTTCCTAAACCTTTCATTTGGTTGCCCCTTTTCAAATGCTTTTGGTCTAAAACATCTGTAAGAATTTTAATGAGGTGAGAGAGGGGACCGCAGCTGAGTACGAGTGTTAATGAAAGCTTGAAAATGGCAGCAGAATGGAGCCTCTCCTCCCTGGACAGGATCCAGCTCCCAGAGGATACCTCACTACTGAACCCCCCCATGCCCCCTTGGACCAGCCATACGTTTGATCTTCCAGGCAGAAGGATCACTTCTCAGATGGAAATCCTGCATCATATTTTCTGGTAAAGCCAATTTAAAAAACTGGACACAACTGGATAGTCTTTCCCCCAATCAACCACAACCATCAGTCCTTTCTATAGCCCTCAATAATTCAACCACAAAAATGGATTGATTCAGACAAAAATCCATACTGAAATTACAACTGAGAAGCAGTAGTTATTTCAGTCCTTTGAAGAGCCGATGGGCTCATTTACTGTATCTTTACTATGATGAATTACTGTACCTTTTTCACAGTGCTTGCCTTCACGTCCCATCGGACACTCGCATTTGTAGCCTCCCTCAGGAAGGACCTGGCATCGGGATGATGGGTGGCATTTATTGGGGTCACAGGGATTGCGCGCATCAGCACAGGTCGGACCTGTTAACAGAAATAGATATTTTTGTGACCTAAAAAAATTATACACTGTCTTATTGGGAGGGGAAAGAGTGATAATGAAACTTCTAGTCAAATCTCAAGGAAACAAGCTAGTGTGGGCATGATGAAAGCAGAAAGCAATCTGACCGCTGATGAATTCAGATCAAGAGGCTTAATATGGATTAGCATCATTTAAATTAAAGCTCAAATTAGCTAAGTATATAGGGAAATGATAGAATTACAATGGTTAATTAAAGACGAGACGAGACAACATTTAATATATATGTATTAATATGCTTTAATATGCACATTTTTTTAAATTAGTTTTGCAAATTGAGTTTAATTTTAGTGTACCAAAATACCTTTTTTCTTTAATCAAGGGCCAGATTGGTAATTAGGATTAAATGACTACTTAAATTAGATTCATAAGAAAATGAAATACACATAGTTAGATTTTTTGGATAATTCTATAATTGTATGCTGTTGTAATTGGTAAATGTAGGGACAAGACATTGTTGTATGAGGGCACAGTTTGAGAAACCCTGCTTTACATTGATATTAATGCCTTTAGGAGGTTGTTGTATCTCAAGTTACAACCAATAGAATTGTGGAACACATTTGGTAAGTTACTGCTTTTCTATGTGAAAGAAACTTTGAACATTACCATTTTTAATACCAAGCTCTACTGATGGAGCTACAGGAAAGCCATGTTATGTTTAGTTGACCACAGATGTTAACCACATCCTTCATGATTTAAGAAATCGTGATATAATAATTTAATAATGTAAATATATTTTAGGACTCAAAATAGGAAAAGGTCAGGAAACAAATGAGTTCAAAAAGTGATAGTTTGTAACAATCAGTACACTGGTAAAAAAAAGAATCAAACACAGCTAACGGTCATAGCAATGTTTATTTAATGCAGGGGACTATAATTCCTACAGGGCCATATGCCTGCAGAGTCAACAGAACACACCTGATTCTACTAATTAAGCTCCACTTAGCTTGGTTGAAACTAATGGTGTGTCTCTTAAAACAGGGTTGGAACAAAAACCTGCAGGGGCTGCAGCCCTCCAGGAATTTTACTGTCAGGGTTCGCTGTTTGAAAGCACACAAATTATTATTAAGGGAAGGGTTCATTGTGAAATAATTGGTATTATAGATGGTAAACAGTATTCACAACAAAAAACCTAATTGTAATATTTTTTTTTATAGCACATGGCCTTGTTTTACTAATAATATGTAATTTATCAAGTCATGTTATATACCTGCCTTGACAGCACACGTTCACATTTTAAAAGATTACAAATTGCCTTTTACGATCAGGGTGCCAGCATGTTACTTTATTCGATAAAAGCTAAAATAAGACGCTATACAAAAAACAAAAAAAAATAATTCCCTGCAGTGGAGATGTGATGACAACATAAAAAATACTATTTAAAGACAATTGTGAGTTTGAATTTTTAATGGTTACAATTGCAACTCGAGGTTAACACACTTTGAGCTTCATCTGTGTTCAGTTAGCTGAAAGATTTTAGGTTTGCACTTCTACCCTCATCAGAACCGTCTCATCATCACATGGAACATAGTAGGAGATGAAGCCACGGGCGGCAGCCGATGCATGCTGTAATGAAAACCCCCACCGTGTTCAGAGACACCCTGCTAGCTGTCTATCCCTCTCTAACTATAAGGCTGCTCTATGAGAGAGACAGTGTGGCAACCCTCCAACCTACAATCCTGTTCTTTATGCATTAAAGGTTATCCCTCATATTTATCCCTCTAGCCAATTTCTTTGTGTACGCTTCTACTTCAAAGGGTCTTCATTTTCCTACACACCTCATTGCAGCCCTTTTAAAGCACTGAAATAAAGTGGAAGATATTGAACTGTATTATTATAAAGGTTGTTCAATAAAGGCTTGTGAGCAGAACAACAAAGCAATTTACTGTGGGCAATATTTCAAATGTCTGGAGCAAAACTGCAAGATGGAGAGAAAAATCTAATGGTTGTGAACAAAGAGAAGCTGCAGCTTTCTTCATACTCTTTCTTATTTTTTTAAGACAGAAAAAAGATGGATGGATCAAAAAAAGACTGAAATGAGAGTAATAAATAATAAATGTTTACATTTTCTACGTTTGGGAATGGATCAGTTGAATGTTTAATATGTTGAATTAAGACTAGGTTTACTTAGAGAGAATAGTAAATGAAGAGTTCAGGTACAAAAGCCTCTACATACATTTTCTAGCATTTCAAATCCCCCTATATTTGAGTTCAATTATTATTTATAAAGGACATTAACAGGAATGTATTCTTAATCCAAAGGACCAAATCACAAGAGCCAGAGAAAAATGTAAGCATTGAGGCTTTTGAATATGATTTCTTAAAGTAGTACAGTATTCCTCATTTTATATTCTTTAAAGTTTTTTTATAAACTGTGTAACAAGCCAAATGCAATGAAAAACTGTATAAGAGAAATGTTTGCATTATTAATAGCAGAATCTGTTACAATTTTGTAACAATAAATGTTAAAGGGGTATCAACCAACTATAATCAACCAACTATAATTAACACTCTGACCATAAGATTAATAAAATAATTACACAATAACAATAATAAAAACTTAATGCAGAATAGTTTTGCATTTAAATGGGACTCTTACATGGTACGAAATAACATGATTCGTTCAAAAGATTTGATTCATGGAATCGTTTAGGAACCAAACAAATAAGCTGTGAATGTGTTGCTCTGTAAGCGCTCTTTATTCATTTCATACCTGTCAGGAATCATAGGGACCATGAACAATCGTACTTTTTTTTTAACAAAGACACATAAAACAATGAGGGAACGTAGAAGAGTTTTTTTATGCAGGTTTCACAAGGTCAAATTTATAATTTTTAAAAGACATTTAGCAATCAAATTGAAGGCTAAATTTATATATATATAAAATCAAAACACATACAAAACTTTTTGCATAATAAAAGTATGCTTCAAATAAATTTTTAAAACATTAACCTTCACTTTTATGTTTTTGATCATTTTCGAATGTTTTCTCAAACACTAGCGACCCTAACCATCCTTTTTACAAAGTTTAAAGTTTTTGAGCACTTTCTCAAACTCTGGCAACCCCAACAATCACTTTTATGCTTTTGAGCATTTATGAGCATTTTCTTAAACTCTGGCAACCCTTACAATAACATTTATATATATTTTTTGTACATTTATCAGTCTTATATCTGGAAACACTAACCAACACTAACAAAAATGTAAGATTCTGAGCATTTATGAGTGTTCACAAGCGTTTCCTGAAACCTTTGGATTACCAAAACTGGAACCAAAAACGCATTGACTGAACTCAAACAATAAACATATACTGCCAATAACAGAATTTTGGTTTTATTAAGACACGTTTATAAAAATAACTAGGTCAAACTAGAACTCAAACCCCTCAAAAACTCACTCCCAATGTTCTGTTCTAGGCACACAAAAACAGCATCAACGGGTCTCTGTCTGAATGTAATATTCTTTATCCTTCTTTATTTGCTTTAAATATTTCAGATAAAAAGTGAGTTCAAGAAATGTAACCTTTAAATCACTCTTTTCTAAAACATTTGTTAGAATTGAGAAACTGCAGCTTGGCGAGTACCTCATATAAAAACGTATCCTGTTTTAGCATTCTCTCTGTGTTTGTCCTTACACCATTCATATCACTGAGCAAACACTCATCTGGCTTACACACCCATAAGGCCAAACATTGATCAGACAAGCCTCCTCTGCCCTGCTGAAGCTTTCATCAATACAGTCAACTCCAGATATTCACTAGAAAAGAGAGTAAAGTAGCAAAACCTTTCAACCCTTTTTTTCTTCACCCTTCAAAAGCTTTAAAGTGAGTAAGTAATGTGGTGTTTTCTGAAACAACACCGGCTCATCTGATGAAAGCGTCTGACACTGTCTAAAAGTGTAACTTCACACAGACAAAAATGAGAGCGAAACCCTGTGACTCACCAGAGAAGCCGTTGACACATTTGCAGTGGAACATCTCAGCCTCTTTGACCTGACAGCTGGCTCCATTCTTGCAGGGATTCGGGAGACAGGGATTGTTCCCACACTCGCCGATCGCTGAGCCGTAGAGAACACTGCCACCATTCTCTTGAAGGTTGTAGACAAAGTTGTTGACGTCCAGCATACGGATGCAGCCAACCAGGCCTGAGGAGATTGATGTTCTCTCGTTTACACTGCAAAAAACCCAAAAGATTAGTTAACCCCATAAAATAATAGTTTTTATAGTTCACATCCCTACCTTTTGGTCTTTAAAAATCTAAACCTAAACATGGTTTAAACATGTAATACATGAATAGACAGTCGGTCTGAGTTAACCAACTGAATTTCAGATGTCTTGGAAAAAACTTCCATAGCACAAACATAAGTTGGGCATTACAGTATATTTCAAAACAAAATGAGTACAGGTGAGAAAATGCCATGACCATATACGCAGACACATCAAACTGAGTCCTGCTTAGCAGCAGCATGCAGTGGGAACATTAGCTATTGGCTTTATTTGAATCTGCGTACTGAACACTACGTAAGTGAGTAGAGCAGTGATTCCTGAAAGTTTCCTACTCCCTGTGATGATCTGACACACTTTTCAGTCCCAAGATGCAATGGAAGAGACATTCTGAATGGGAGAGATGAAAATCAACTGTTCGAAGTTGTTCACATGTGCTGGATGTAGTTTCCAGTGGTAGTACAGTAAGTTTATAATCAGAAAGAAGAACGTAAATGCAGAACACAAATTTGAATGTAAAATGTGTGCTCAATATTCTCTTGAAGGTACTTGATTGGGGCCGATCCTGGTAATCAGTGTTGGACTGAACCGGTACCTTTAATTAAGGCTTTTTATGATTTTAGGTTTCATTTTAGGTGTGGCATTGTGACCCCAACCAGGATTCATAAGTGGTGACAGAATTTATGATTGAGTTGATGCAAGCCTTTAAAAGAGATAATTGCTCTGTAAATACACTACCAGTCAAATTTGTTTAGCGCCTTTAAGTTTCAAAAGTCTTAAGTCAGGGTAATAGCAGTCTCTGGCTCTCAACCTTATTGGAACGGCTTTTAAAGCAGGACGGGAGGAAGATCCATCAATGGTGGAAGCCTTCTAAAAAGCAACAATGAACATTGGGTGTTTCAATAGACTTTATTCCAAGGAATGTCTCACTTCTATCAGAATTTTACTGATGCAAACAACAGGTTTGGTGCTTTCTGGCAAAAGCAATGTTTGAAGGAAAGTACAAAAGTAATGAAATGTTTGACTAGTGGGGTACTGTAAAGTAAAAAGCTTTTTGCTAAGCTATTACTTCTAAATAAACAGTAATTAGTGAAGTATGTTTTGAGGACTTAAATGAGGTCTTGGAAAAATCAAAGAAGGTCGATTGACTAATTAGAACCAGTTAGGTCTGTTCTTGCATTTCACGTATCGAGTTTATATGGTTCATGTTCAATAATTAGTATTTATTAGCGATTAATTAAAATATATCCATGAAGTAAAGGAGCTCCCTTCAGGAGACTTGAATTTACAAATTGAAGTATATATAAAAAAAAAACTTTGACGGAAAGCTTTTGGAAAGTGGTGTAAGCATAGAAGTACTATTAACAGGTTTAAATTTCAAGCACTACAGAACATGATAATAAAATCATATCAAAAGAAGCATCTTCTCTTTTATTGAGAGAAGAGACTCTACAGAACCGTATGCCTGACTAAGAACAGATGGAAAAATATTTAATTAAAATCCACAGGAACTCAAGTGGTGTTTCCCAACATCTCTGATTGACGCTAATTTGATTTGGCTACTTCTGCTCAAACATATTAAGTCATACTGTATTAGTCATTCTATGGCAGGTTCCTGCAATCACACACAGACAATCTCAGGCAGTCAACCTTTTAGCATATTATTCTATGAATTGTTTCTTTCCAAGCCTAAGAAGACTAATGAGAATCTTCTGCTTATTTGAAGGAAAGAAGCTTCTCTTACTCGGCACTCATGTCATCCAGCACACCACCGATGAAAAGGTCTGTGTCCAGGTTGAGCCCATCTGTTCCTGGAGGACTCTGGCCTTCGACACTGGGCTCATTATCCACACTCAGCATGGCATTGCGCCTATTACGTACAACGACCAGCTGATGCCAGCGACCAGGCCTTACCAGGACCTTACTGACAACTGAAGCAGTGCCTGAACCAGTGTTAAACCTGCAAGACAAATTCATTTATTCGATAGTTATGAAAGCGCTCCAAACGTTTTGATCTAGTTTGAAATTGCATTGAGATGATATCAAAAACTTTGGAAGGGCCACAACTTCTAAATGTATTGATGCTTAAACTTTGGTAATTATTGTTACATGATTTAATACTTTACTATGAAAAAAACCCATAAAAAAACATAACATCACTTTTTAATAGTATTTTTTCAATTACCATTTATGTAGTAGTAAGTCACTGGCAACAAATTTTTCCTGAAGAAGAAACTTATGAGGATAGTTTTTTCCCTCCAAAAATATCAATATCATAAATAGCAATCAATCATCAAATCAATCAATTAGTCAGTTAATCAATAACTATAATTTTTTTTAAACAAGTCAAAATATTAAAGAAAGAAGAAAACATGAATAAACCATAAAATATATCAATCAATCAATCAAGCAAGCAAGAAAACAATCTGTGTGAATGAGTCAATAAAATAACAGAAAAACATAAACTAACACAAGTAAACATAATAAAAAAAGATTATTAAATAAGAAGTAAACACAACCTAAAATAAATGAATAAAAAGAATCCCATAAACAGACTAACAAATCAACCAATAAATCAAATAATCAAACAACAAATAATGAATTAAACATCCATCAAATTAAATAGAAATCAATTGATCAGTCAATCAAATCATTTTTTCCCTTAAATTCTCCTTTTGTAATGGCCCTAATGGCATCCAAGTTCCAGGTGTTCACAGTACATAAACATCAATTCAAAGCATTATTTCCTTGTTCACTTGCCTGAGCTCCACATGTCCTTCCACCAGCGCCAGAGAGAGGAAGTCCTTCTTGCTTTTCTGCCCATTGTAAAGCAAAACCCCAGTCATCTCAGAAGCTCTGAACTCCATGGCTATGCGCACGGTGTGGTATGCCCTCATGGTCTGGAAAGCCATGTAGGACTTGCCACCGAAGGATGGTATGAAGTACTTTATAACTGAGAAGGGACACAAGGTGGAAGAAAGATAAAGCAGGTTATCAGAGACTCTCATCCAGGTCTTCAATCCTTCAACAGCCAGCTATCTAGTGATAAAGTGACAATTGAACCTGAGCTGAAGTGTCTCTCGCAGATAAGAGAGAAACACCTGTCAATGGTGCAGCAACATTACGTTGTTCTGTTATGTTCACTTGCATTAAAAGAGCAAGAACTCTGAGAGAGATTTCCCTTTACGTCTCCCTTTAGACATTTACATTCCAGACAGAGAATCTCCACACTCAGAAATGCATCAGCAAGCCCTCTTTCTCTTCTTCTATCAGCTGTCTCTCAACCTTTTCCTCGGGAGAATGCACAGCTGATGAAGCCTTCTCTCTTCATGACTCTTTAATGGCCCGATTGATCAGGGGAAGTGTTTGAGGGCTGCTTACAAGCCTTTAATTAGCAGCTTTTTTCACCTTGCAGTGGTTTGATACTAGCTAAAGTTCATCGATGTAATTAGAGTCAATTATAACATGACAAGGCTGCAAAAGGTACTTTCATTTCCAAATAACCCCTTGAGACACAATGAAAAGAGAGCAGATTTTCAGAGTGACTGCAATTTTGGATTTGTTTCTTATTAAATTTCTTATTGCCTGCAAATAGATTACATTTTGAGACTGATGAATAACAAATATCCTCACAATAAACAGATGTAAACATAACAAGTTCAACAGAGAATTTATTTATATGATCAATTCGGTTACATCTGACATTACATCTGAAATACTATTTTTAAACTCTGGTGATTCACATTTATCCAACACAACATACCAACAAAGAGATACCTTTAGTTTACTGTAGAAGTGTTTATTCAGTATGCATGTTTCACCGCATCATGGACGACTCAAATTAATAACTTTTTGTACCCTATTTGTTTGATTTTCTGCTTGGTAGATTGCTGGTGTAGCCACTTAGAATAAAATTGTGGTCTACTTTAAAGAGTTTTGAAATTTACACTTTTGTGAGTCTTGTCTGTTTTGAAATACATTTTCATTTTTTAAAAGCACTTTAAGGTAAGATATATTGAGTTAGGTGTTCCTTTCAGAATGTAAGACTTCTGTCAGACTATTAACAATTATAGCCACTTAAAAAACAATGCGCAACTGACCCGAACTTGCTAGTTTCCTTCCATTTTTCCATTTGACCTCCATTGAGGTGAGATGTCAGACCGAAAACTCAATCAAGTTCCACATTTCATTTATCAGCCCTTGGTAACCCTTGATGGGCTCACATGACATGCCTAACCAATCAGCAGAAAGTCAGCTATCAAATGTAATAGTGAAGGGATTTTTTTTTTTTGTAATGTTAATGTTCACTTGTTTGGTCATTTGAGGAATTTTAAGGGATTTCTCAAATTGATAAACTAAAATTAGGCTTATTTTGCATTACATATCTGATAAATGTAACTCTTTTCAGCAACTTTAATTCAGCTGATAGCTAAACCAGATAATCACAAAGGTCAAGGGTTAAACCACAGAGCATGTACCCGATTGTGAGTGTTTCTCTTCCTGTTTAGTTGGACTTTGACTTTTTTTTCATGCAAGACTGATAATCGACACCTACTATTCTACGTGAATAAAAATGATTTAGAGCATTGTAACCTAATTAAGTTTTAATAAAATGTACATCTTCCTCCCCGTTCATTTTAAAGGGGCAGATAAGTATAGATGTGGCATGGTGACATAACCACTAAACACTCCCATACCAGTTTCAAAGCTCTTTGCACTTGTTCTCACCTTTCTCACACACAGCTCCTCCTCTTCCTGCAGGGCAGATGCAGGAGAAGTCATTGTCATCCTCTTCACATGTTCCTCCATGACGGCAGGGCTGAGAATCACAGGGACTGGTGTTGTGCGGCACTGGCCTGTTCAAGATTGAGACTGTGCTGGTGGGCATGTGTGGTGCTGTGGTGGTGGCAGGTGAAACTGTGGTGATCCTGCGACTTGTAAACGGTCGTCTGGTGGTGATCGGTCGCAGCGTCGAATAAGATGAAGTGGCAAACTGAGGGGTTGTTGTGGTGCGGGCAGTAGTGACCACGGAGGTGGTTGTTGTGGTAAAGAAAGGAACAGTTGAAAGACCTAAGAAGGAAATAAGAAAGAAAATAGGTCAGCGGAGCTGGCCGCCAACGAAACTGGCACTGAGAGAGTATCAAACTCAATAAGCAATTTTTTATTTGAGTTCTGCAGCCACTCGTGGATATCAAGTGGCAGCTTGAAGTGCAATCACACTCAACAAAAGGCAGCAGTGGTGCAAGAAAAGGACAGGAAAGCAATTTCAGGCGGGTTACCATAGCTGGTGATGCGGATGTTCTCTTCCTCTGGCTTCTTTACAACAATACCGGTATCTTTAGATGCCTTGAGTTGTTTGAGAAGGGCTCCTTCAATATCATCCATTCTGAACCTCGTGTCTGTTGTTAAAGAATTCAAGATTAAATGAGTTTCACAGCAAATTATTAAAACCCAGCACCCAGCTTGACATTCTGCTAAGATCTACAGAAGAGCCTGCATGCAATAGTCCCTTGAGAGAAACAGTTTTGAACTAGTGTGCATTTCAGGGACATTTGGATGAAACACTCTAATAACGCTTCCACAGATGGCCCTGTTACTGGCCACCACAGACAGCCTTTACGACAGGCTGCTAGAATTGTGCTCTTGTGCAACTGAAGGGGGCCCAATAAAAAGAGTATAGCGAAGGAGATTTTTATCAGCCGGTGCAATGGTTGAAGGGTCTTAAAGGCATGAGAAGCAATAGAGACTGAAATAAAGCAGCTTTTCAGGAATAAATTCCCTCTGTAAAAAGGCCATGCTCTCTGACCAGCGATACAGCAAGAAAAGGCGAAAGCTGTGTCTACAGGATTTCTCGTTCTTAACTTACACACCTCATTCCACTCTGCTGAATTATTATTTTCTTCAAACATACACAGGAGATTTTATGTGCTCTTTATTTCTTGCTGTGGGCTTGTTTCTAGAGTAGTGCGGACTCTGGGAACTTTGATGTGAGTCGAGGGTATATAAGTCAGACTATGTGCTTTGTATACTAGAACTGCTACAGAATTTAATTAGTTATATAAATAAAAACTGGATAACAGAACATGAAAAGAGTGTGATCTGGCAGGCTAAGAAGAAAAATCAAGTATCGATTGCACTTAACAGTTTGGTACTTTGATAACTAAACCAATCACACTGTTCTGTGTAAACAATCACAAAAGAGTGGATTGTTTGTTGTTGTTAGTTACGATTGAATTATTATTTAACTACTGGATCATTGGAGAGGACATTCAATTATGTTCAAATTTGATCATAACAACACTTTTAGCGATTGTTTGCGAGGTGAGACTTTTTAAAAATATTAGTTAGTCAGAGCTTTTCTAAGCATGGAAACAAACCTGTAGCCAATTAGCAGGAGCTATCAAGAAGGACAGAGCACTATTGGTCTAAGAGCATGTCTACATCCAGAAGTCATACACCCCATAACAATCTGATTGTTTTATGTTTATCGTTGTCGTGTACATGTATACTGAGAGTGGACAGTAGTGAATATTGTATTTTTTGTCATTAATTATTTTAAATAGCATATTTATATAGATTAAAGCCGAATTTCATTTCCCTCACTATATTTATATACGTGTGTGTGTATGTATGTATGTATGTATATATATGAAATGTTATAACAATAATAAATAATAATTTAATAAAATATTTATTTTATTTATATATAGTAATATATATAGTTTATATAAATTAACATGAATGATTTTAGACTATTAACATAATTTTAGACTATTAACTCTTCAGAGAGTTTTTTTGAACGAGATGTGAAACAACACAAAAGTTGGAAATACTGGTCTTACTCCTCAAACCGCACTCCCATTTGGCCACACCACCGATGGTCATATCAAAACCAGTAGGAATTGCATAAGTTTCAACAAAAAGAGGGATCCAATAACTTTACCTGGGTCAAAATGAGCCTCCACAAAGGCTATAATAGAGTTGCTGGGGGCTAAATTCTTCACACGGACACTCTGGAAGTCTTTTTGGACATCTGATTTATGGAACAACTCATTCAGCTGGAGGAAACAGTAACATAAATGGCATAAGACAAAGAAACTCTTGTAATTCATGCTCTCCTAAAAAGCTAATTATGCTGATTGAGTTCTTGTTAACACGAAAATCTTCATCAGCATGAGAAAGTATGTCAGTATGGAAACTCTACTGAACCTTGCCAGGTCTTGGTGCACATACTGACATTTAACTACTGCACACAAATAATTACACGAACATGTTTCAAAATCTACTGTAAATGTCGGGTTACATTTAGAGCCTGCTATGTTTCCAACTCAGCGTGAGAGCTCTGTCACAGATTTTGTTAAAAGCTCTTTGATAGTGACTGCACATAAAAAAAAATATTTTGCTAAAAAAACAAGAAAATTTTCAATTAGGAACCAACTTGCAAACTACAGTTTTCTGATGCCTGAGCACATTCTGTTATAGTGCCTTTGCAGGAGGTCTATCGAAAACCCAATGTGTGCCTCTTTGCGTGCACCCAAAGAGCCCCTCTTTGGTTGCCTCTTCTTCCATCTATTTAATCAAACGCAGAAATGATTTTTTAAGATAAATCTCAGACGTAATGTCTTTTGCCTCTGAGTTACCGTACACGAGTTACTGTGCATTTAATGCCTTGGTAACAAAAGAATGGGTTCACTCCTTCCCAATCTTAAGGCCTCACAAGAGAGTCTACAGCCACAAAACCACACAGCCATACAGTGTTATAAGGATACACTGACCCAGAAACTAGAGTATCTTCAGAAAGCTTCTGAGACAGATTCTAACAGACAGAGAGTTGAAATCAAGGGAAGGGGAAGACAGGGTCAAAATATTGAGCCGTGACGAGACGGAGCTTTGCTGAACCTTAGGGAGCTACCCATTGAGGAGGAACGGGATTAAAACATGCTTAAGGCCGATGAAACCATTTCACTTGCTGGCTCTGAGCTGCGCATGGCCCCATTTGTGATTTGGACCTAGCTCACTAAGCGAGAGAGGGAAGTATTTGGGATTAGCTTTCTGTGTCAGATGGACTACTCATTGAGGAAGGCTGATTACATCCACGCTTAGTTCTTGCTTTGAATCTCGGTCACGGTGCTAGCTAACATTAGTGAGATAAGTGGAGCTCATTATCGTGCACTGGCCTTCATTCTCAGGCATGCACAAAATGGGTTAACAAGGCAAGAACAAATGACAAGGTTCTTCATCTGATGCTGTTATCAACACACTTCCATTTCCATACAAACACAAAAAAAGGGATATTAAAGGAAGACAATAGCATCACGATGGATGGGTCAACACAACACTAGCTTGACAAATGATCTCACTATTTGCAGATTTCCCCAGAGCAAACCTTGTATTGTTATAAGCTGTTCTTTGGAGGTTGGTATTGTGACAAGTCAATGCGGGTTATATTTAGCACGGGGACAGTTTAGCATGGTGGATGGGATAATTGGATTTCTGTTGATCAAAAACTTCAAAAACAAGCATCTGATTTATCTTTACGCGAATGCCCTATTTCTTTCAGTGATTGACACATCAATAGACAAATGCGCTCAACTATTTCTGCTGGATAAATCAAACCACTTATCACTATTCATTTATCATTTTTCCCTAGAGCAGTACCGCAACAGGAAAAGGACTAGAGCGAAAATAAAAGATGGGTATCAGCAAGAAAAACATCTATGACAAACAACCTTTAGGAAAAAAGCAATCATCTACTTCCAAATGGAATAAATTGAATAATGAATTTGCTAGAAAATTACTTTATACCTATCAAAATCTAATGCAATTTAACATTTAAATGTCTCACTTGAAAAAATTTGTTAAGAAATAAATCTTAAGTGTAAGACTCACAGCGCTCTCAATGCTCCGGGCTGTTTCCCCAAACAGCTCCGACTTGGGGTCCTCCATTTCAGGTGTATAGAAGACCTCCTGACCATCAACCTTATCCAGGTGCATGAAGCCACTGAAACGCATCGTGGCTGTGAGGAAAGACAGGGAATAACAGATGGTTGTTTGTTAAAAGGAACCCAAGAAAGTGCTAGTCTCAGCCATACACACTCTTGTGGTTGGTGCAATGCCAGTCTGTAAAGTTAGAGATGATTGCCTTTGAGGGGTTAGTTGATGGGAAATGCTAGGTTGTTCAGAGTGGAGATGGACATATAGGGAAGCATGTAAGACCATGGAATCTGGAAGGAAGAATGGACTGGGGTTTACCAGACCGAGGCTCTTACCAAAAGCTGGCATAGAGGACAGATTGGAGAGAGAGCGGTTAGACAGTGGCACTGACAGACATGGCATAATTAATCACAGACATTAAGTTAAAACATTTTCTGAACGAAGACATGTCATCATTAAACATTGCTTTAAAGTTGACGCTGACCTTTCTCCTTGACACCAATAAATGGGGAGAGAGAGACGATCAGAGGGGTGGTTTTTACATGATGAAGGGAAATAAATAATGAATAAACGACTGAACGAGAGAGGGGAGCAGGCCTTCTGCTGGGTTTTCTACAGCATATAATCAGCTGAACAAATTGCCCAAATCAATCATGCCGGCCGGGCTCCAGCTTGCCTGGGACCGGGATAAGCACTTGTATGATTATCGTGAAAGATAGCTGTAATTGTCTTCTAATCCCAGGAACGCCTGAGTGACAGAAGCTGGTTAAAACTGCATGATAAAGGTCTTTTCGCACAGACATACATCAGTTCGTATCTGATGGGACTTTCAAAAAGGAGCAAATGGGGGAGATTTAAATGTGAAGAGAGATGGAAGGAAACAACGATCAGATTTGAAATCGGAAACATCTGAGGATGGGAATTTCCATGGAGAGCAAAGACATGTGAAGACATCAAGCTTTAGAAGTGAAGCCCACAATATGGCTGCAGCCTGTTAGTTCCAGCGTGTGCTAATTAAAAACCATCCTTATCATAGGTTAAAAAGCATCCAGATGGCTTCCTGTTGTATAACTGGCTCTAAAACTTTCATTTTCCACAAGATAAGTGAATTTGTAGCAAACATTTTAATTTTAAAACATAGAGATGGGGGTGGTAAAAACTGTACTGTATTTCAGTTCTCTGAGTTTAATTAGTCACAGCTGTTGTCTATCAAGGAGGTGTCAACGTAGACAATAAGTTTCTCATCAGGATGTTCAGGCTATGTTCTGACTGCAGGTCTTCATGCTTAATTCCAATTCTTTTAATAAATCAGATTTTTTGTGTGTGTGTGTGTGTGTGCTCATTCACATTACACACAATATGCGAATTGTATTCGTCCTGTGTAAGAAGACAATCCTCGCTGTGAGGCACATATGCGCAAGAAAATGACTTTGATCAAAATAAAAGTAAACATGAACGAGAATGTGATTTGAAGCAATTGTGTGGCTTTATATCAGTTCATTTACGATGGCACAAAGATCATTAAGACCAAATCATATTAACAAGACAAAGAAGAAAAATGTATTACTTCTATTCCTTCATATTCCTTACACCGAGTGCTTTCAGCTCTGACCTAAGCCATGATTGATGCGAAACTTCCCACAGAAATTTTACATCCGTTGCCATACAATGACGTAAAAGTCAGATAAATGTGACCTTGTTGTTCATACTGAGGTCGCATTACAGAAAATTGGATATTGAGAACCACTTATAAAAGTGACCTGGGTTGGATTTTAAACAATCGGAATTGCCCTGTTCAGACTGTCCTGAAAATAAAAAATACATGTCAAATTGCCTACATGCCAATTGCAGATCTGGGTCCCTTTGGGCTGCAGTCTTTACATAACCTATACTGTAAATCTATGCTTACCTCGGTCAAGTGCTCACAATTTATTGAATTGTAAAACCTATTCTTATCTAGTTGTTATTTAGCATAGCTACTATTGTTTCTTGACCTTTGTCTGGCATCTATATTTGCTTGCTGTTAATGCTGTCTGCAGTTGACAAATTTCTGTTTTCCTTTTAACAACTTACCTTTTGGTTTCCGAGGGCTTTAATATCTTGAATAAACAAACAGTACTTTGACCTCCAACTCCATACCTCCCGTTGTTTAAACAGAGATATCAGGCATGTTTTAGCTTTGAGTCTCAACACAACATCTCATTCTAGCTAATGCTAAGATTGTTTAAAAAAAGCTGTGTATGTTTCAAATTCATGACACTCAAATTTAAAGTTTTATTAAGTATACTTTATTTGACCATTGAGCCGCAAATTCTTTAACCTGTTGCAAAAACAAGTGAGCATTTGCATCTGATAACATCAGTGCCTATGTAGGCCCTCAAGATAAAAAAGAGTCTTTAGTTACTGGCTGAGAGAACATAGTGATAGGACAATTGGCCTTTAGAACCGTAACAGTTTCTCTATTCATTTTAAAAGTTAATCAATTCTAGCTAATAGTATATGAACCTAATTGTGCATGTCGTTTACATTTGTGCTGGAAGCTGTTAATTCTGGCATTGTCTGAGCACTACAAAAGTGGATTGATTCATTTCAGCATCATCAAATCAATTATACCTTAGCTAAACAGGTTTTCATTAGGGAAGCACAATTTTCTCATTAGACTGGGAAGCGAGCACTCTAACACAGCATTCAGGAAACCAAATGAAAACACACAATTTGCTGTACTCAGGCTTCAGTAAAACACTTTGATTCAGGTTTCTGAGAGACATGGCTTGAGCTCGAGCTGACAGCAGAGAATGAACGCAATGGACATTAGCGCCCTCGCTCTGGGCCACTGTGACACATTGCCGATAAACTGTGGGGAGTTACGAGACCCGCCTGACAGATATGAAAAGAGACGTGAGCACTTGACCTAGTGTTCCTTTTTAGAAAACACAAAACATCTGCCTGCTCCATGCTGACTGTCGTCTATTGATTAGGCTCTATTGTGTGTAATTTCTGCTCTTATAAAACAGATGGGACTGGGGCAGGAAAACAGGTTTGTGAGTATATGGGCACATCTGGTGCAATGCCAGTCAGAACACATTTTGGAAAATTGGTTTATCCATTTGCTATGCCTGTTGACACAGAACCTGCTCTCTGGCATCTGGCAAAATCATTACCCATTAACCCTTTGAGTCACTTAGAACCATGTGTTCACTAAAGCCTTTTCTGTATTCGATTTAAGGTATTCTCAGACAAAATAATACCCAGATGTTTTTCACTTTTTACAGCATGTTAACTTTATGTAATTGTCTTTGCTATGTTGAAATTTAGTAGTGTACTCAAGTCTGAACTGTAAAACCATAATAGTTTGCCATAATAGTCTCAACAGAAACTGCTACTGTAATGGATTAGGATAAAAGCAAATGAATATTTAACATACATCTCAAATAGTTTTTATTTTTCTTGCATCCGTTTTTGTTTATGAAAATGAAAGTATCTTAAAAAAATATATATATATATATATATATATATATTAAAAAAAAACTCTTGATGCCTTGATTCAATAGACTCCACTTTAATTCAGATAATGAGCTTTATTTTTAACCTAAATAGTATTTTCCTATCTCACACTTCTATACAACAGCTCATTTATATATAGATTTAATACATAAATATAAACTAAAAGTATGGATATATTTTATATACATAAATGTTAAACACTTTCTTGTTCTGTTTGATGCAGACTCTGCAGACTCTGTCCTCCTCCTCTTTTACTGTAATTGAAGCCCAGCTAAAAACTGACATTGATGGATAACCTTTTCACCGAAAAAATGATAATTCTTACAAGTAGATTGAAGTGCCCTCAAGTGAGGTTGGTGTTCCCGTAAAAAAAAAAACCAATAAGTAAACTTAAAAAAAATATTTTATCTCAAAACTAATTTTGAAAAGTCAATTCTATATTACCATATTAAAGAACAAAGTTCTTTAAAAAGCCATTTCATATGGATAAGTCACAAAAATAGGGGAAATACATTGTAAAAAATAAAACTAATTAAAGTTAATTGACTCCAATTTTTCTGAAGGCATAATTTGGTCAAGTTTAATTTAGTTTAAGAGTTGTTGACTGAATTACTTATTCATTTCTCATTCTCAGTGCATGTTGAGTAAGTTGTTGTGTTAACATTCAATATTGCACATTTAACGTTGTACATTTATTAAAAATTTTCACTTATTTTATTGCACATCTTTTATCGTACTTACCCATACATATCTCTATTTTCTGTACATAATCTCTATTCTGTACATATCTGTATTTTTACTGTACATATCTCTGGGCTCTATTAATTATATGCTGCACTTACTGCAGTTGCACAACTGGTTAGACATATACTGCATTTTGTTGCCTTGTACTTGTACTTGGCTAATGACAATAAAGTTGATGAGAGAAAGTTGAATCTAATCTAATCTATTATAATCTAATCTAATCCAATCTAACCTGTGTCAGTGACGTGTTGAGCCAATTAAAAATGTTAATTGAGTCAATTTTAGGAAGAACAATTTTACTTTAGTTACATTACTGTGGAACTTTTTGCCTAACAGTTGTATGCTGAGTCAACTAAATTTAGTTTAGAGTGTACACCCTCATTGTTTTACTGTGATTACTGGCAAAAACGCAGGACTGTTTCAACATGTGTAATGTAAAATGTGACAAACTTGGTGGAGAGTTACCAACTTACCAGGGCAGTTTGTACCCTCTGAGCTGACGGCAGCTGTCTTCCCATCAGGGCAGCAGCCGAATGGTGTGTTATCACAGGAGGACCTCTCTTCAGCTGTGGGAAGAGTGGTAGTTGCTACTGTTGTGCCTGAGGGGAGAGATGAAGATGTCACACAAGCTAGATTTTTTTCTACTTCAATTTGAATTATGTTTGCACAATTTTATGCGAAAATAATTAAACACAGGTAAACTGCTTTATGAGTGTCAATCTTTAAAATGACAATTTCTATAAAACCATTTTAAATGATTATCAAAAATGTCTTGGGCTCACACCTATAAGTACTTCGGTTTAAAGTTATGACATGGCATGTGGCAAAAGATCCCCTGCTCACAAACAAGCCATAAAGCCCTCAGATGTTCAAGGGCTCTGTGAGTATGAGAGGCAGCATATGAACAAGATTGTGAGAGGTGGAAAATGACTTTTGGCGTTGAACTGGAAACATCCCTGGACGTCTTTTGACTGCATCTCTGGGTGAATTTATTATCTGTTGCCTACGAGGGTAGGATGTTCAAGAGCCGCTTCAGGTTCACTGGGAGGCAGGAAGTCATCTGAATGTCTCGAGAGGTTCCTTCCATTCCAATGTCAGACAAGCTTCATGTGTCCTGTGTCAAAGCGGGCTTCGGTCCGATGGTGACAAGAGAATAAATCTGAGGCCCTGCTGCTCTCTCTTAACTGGTTCAGGCAGTTAAACAGAGTGTCTGTAGCGCTAGTATTAGCTGGATAAAAATAGCCGGTCTACTTTATGTATCAAGCTGCCGAAGGACACAAAAACACATAAAGGATTGAAGGATTTGCAACTTGTATGTCAGCCTGCTATTATTTTGAAGGTGGCTGTAATGACAAATACTTTTAAAGTTCATGTCATAGATTTCTGTGCTTGTATGGTGAAGGTTATATTGAAGAAACAGATTATTTTCTGGTTAACATATTACCTCAACATTCAGCTTTTATATATCTTTTTTTTTCATTAAGATTTTAAGATTAAATTAAGAGTCTCTTCTCCTTTGGGTCAGCACATTATGCAGTGGGTAGAGTGCCACTACTTTGCCAGCCAGAAACACCTCAGAAAGGAATTTACCTTTTCTCCCCCTGATTTTCTTTCACAGCCCAAAAAGATGAATTCTGGTTCTACTATAAATGGCACTTGACCATTGCATACTTTAAGCTGTCTTTCACCCAATACAATCCTGCGACCAAAACAATCTACAATCTGTCTGTCTGAAACATTCAGACTGACTAAAATTTGAAACTTTAATGCCAGTTTCACGCAGTCACAAAAAAAATAAAAATAAATAAATAAATATATATATATATATATATATATATATATATATATATATATATATATATATATATATATATATATATATGGCTATATCTGGACACAAGACTAGCACATACCATAAAGTGAAATTCTAAAAGGGCTAAAACAACAAAATCAAACACTTCAGTCTGCATTTAACCTTTTTTCTTCAATTTGTATGTTAGTTATTTCCAATACATTATTAAAAAAAAATAACAGAAAAAATTTAACACATAAAATTGCTCTTATTTTTTTATGATAAATGAACATGTTAGTGGTAGTCTTTGTAATAAATGGAAAGTTTGTAAAGATCTTAATCAGGCAAAGAAGATGAATGGACCGCTTCTTTATATTAAAGTAAAATCTTTTTTGTTTTCTCGAAAACCTGAAAAAGTATGTTTTTTACTGGACTTAACATTTCTTAATTTAGACTCGTCTTAAAAGACTAGCGTGTGATTTTTCATAGATTAACCTCAATCAAACCTTGAGTCACAAACATATGAACCACTGAAATAAAATCTATCAGCTACTTAAAAGAAAATCACAGCGAATATGACATGCAGGATTAAAATTCAAGTGAAAGTCTATTTTAAATGAAAGTAAATTAGCTTTTTTTCCCAGTCATGGATGTATTTAACTGTTTTATTTAAGTTGAAGAAGATCTCTTGAGCTCTTTTCACAGCTGCACTCAGCTCAACAGAGGGAATCAAATAGTGGCCTTCAGAAAAGGCAAGCTCATAAGGTTAGCTACATTAAAAACTGAAGCTGGCCATTTTGGGGAATTATTCGCTAAAAGGATTCCTAATAAAATTGCTCACTTGGAGGCTGGATGTCAGGTGTCAAAACCTCTCTGATAATAACACTATCCAAAATAATGGGTTATGTTAAATTGATATGCCATTACAATTTGAGTCGAGGTCATTTCGAGCACAAGGTCAGCCAATGCAAGGGAGAATCTCATCATCTCCCATCATTTGTTCTTGACAATTATGCCTAAACCACTCATGACAAAGATAATGGTGAATGCATTACCAAGTGGCTCCTCTCCGCTCTCTTCCATTCCGCTCACCATCTCGTCATCTCCACTGGGCTCTCCACTGCCCGACTCCTCAAAGTCCAGGGATGAGGATGAGGTGTGAGGTGGTTTGTAGGGTGTAGTGGGGGTGAAAGAGCTGGGCAATGTTGCTGCATCTTCCAATCTGGGTGGAGGGAGGGCCTGCACCACAAAGGTGTCCTTGCGAATGCTTGAGGTGGTGGAGTGGCCATGGCGCTGTTTGGTGACCTTGACGTGAGCGGAGGGTGGGGTGGTGTGGTGGGTGGTTGGGGAAGGAGTGGGTTTTGCCGTCAGCTCAATGGATTCTGGGAGAAAGCAGGAATGGAATGATGGGTAAGCATAGATGGAAATGTCTCTGCAAGCCTCTTTTCTAACTTAGCTCTAGCTACTCCCTCCCACCCGTTACACTTTGCCATTAAAACAGAACACAGCTAAAAAGACTCAGCATGATCTCAGCAAGGTGTCTTTATCCTGAATGTTGCTTTGCATGTCTCAGAGTTTCATATGAAAGTCAGATGCACGGAAACACCAGGAAGAAACCCACTCTTGCCTGCAAAAAGAATCAGGTTTCAATCACTTCACTTAAGCTTCATTAAACCGAAATTCCTGCGAGGAGGCCCCTTTGTATTCAGACAGCAAGGGCTTAGACTTGAAGAATTATTTCACTACTAAATGAACATTTATTTGCACCAAAGTTGTTCCAAACCTTAAAGGAGAGATTGTACTGTTTGCACTTTTCCAAGCACCTACAGTGATTTGTGGCGAGAGATTTAAAGCTTTGAGACAGGCACTAAAGCGCAGTTAAAGTGGTTGAGATGAACAATATATTCCTTGTCAGCTAAATATGCATCAGGGATTTGAGAGAAAATCTTTAAGAGACGTTCGGTGTGGGGATGAGTAGATGTACTGAACATCAGAATCATAGGATGTTTTTTCAGTAAGAAATATGGACATAGCTAAGAACACTAAAGAAAGCTAGTGTACAATATCAGAGCTTTACGAAAATAATGGAAGACACAGCTCAGTAGAAAGTCAAACATTTCAGACATTATTCAAAAAGCTGAAATGATCCCCACATGTATTGGGAAAATCCATAACAATAATAATACTAAGAATAAGAATCCATGACATTTATATAATCCTATTGAAGACACTAAATATGCCAACATTTTTTGGGGACGGAGAGCAAAATTGATAATGTCAGTGTTATAACCTAAAATCCTAGGATGTGTGCTGCAGAACTAAATATAATAACAATAAAGAATATATCTGAAAAAAGGACACTAATAATAATTTTCACATAAACAACAACAACATCAATGGCCATGATAAAAAGCACCACCATCAAAATTAAAACAGTGACGACAACAACAACAACAACAACAACAAAAACCACAGGATAAAAGAACAACTGCAAAAGAACAGCTTTATGACAACAACGTCCATAATCAACTGCATAAACTACAACAGGAACAAAGCAAAAGAAAAACAAGAAAAACAATAGAGGAACAACAATTAGAGCTGAAAACATCACAACCACCACCACAGCAGCCCTAACAACAACAACAACAACAGGAACAGGAACAGGAAACATGTTTAAAGATTTCACACTTACAAAGAAAGCATCTATGTGAAACAAGCTGGTTTGGCGAATTTAGATACGCACACTAGACGAGCTGACTGGTGGAGGGTTCTGTGTTATGTCTAGACCCTGAATCTGAGCCAAAATAGGTTGCTTAAAAGTGGTGAATAACTGGAAAGGTAAGCGAACCAACCAACCACCATGATTAGCTAATTATTGATCTATTGCTCTTTAATTTAGTTAAATTCAAGTTTTGTTTCACAACAAAAAAAAGCAAGAACAACAATAGCATTGCAACAGCAAAACAAAAACAACGGCAACTACCTCATAAGCAAAATCAATAGCAACAATGACAATGACATACACAACAAAAACATATTCTATTGTGTAACTGCACATTCACAGCAAGAATAGAAATTGTGTTTTTCGAGTGATTTATATGCTAAGTAATTAGGAAGATGAGATCTTGAGGAGGCATTGCAGTTTCTGTCGTGGAAATATGATGTGCCGGTGTATAATATGGATTTCATCTTTGATGTCAGAGATGTTCGAAAACATTGGCGAATATTTGCAGATGTCCTGACCACACAGAAGCTTCCTAGAGCACTCGAGTGTACGGTTCAGAATGAAAAAGATCGAAAGCACTGCAGACAGCGAATTTTATTTGTGGAAAAAGCAAGGATGTCCATTCTGACACATTCCACTCATTTTCCTATTCTTGGTCTGAACACCACTTAAGAGGAATTAATTACACTTGCAGTTAATGTAGAAAGCAAAGCATTTATTTTCATCGAGAGTGTGGACAAGATGTTTATTATATTACCTAGAATTCAAAGGTCAGACAATTTAAAAAGGACACAAGAATTGCACATCATTGCACTTCAATTTAATTAAAATTAAATACAATGTGTCTGTCTATTTTTTTTAATCTAATTAAAATATAATTATAGCACATGGCTTGATGCAAATTACTGAAGGATGTGTTTTTCTGCTTGAGAACCCATGTGCCCCACTTTAATTATATTACAAATAGTGGCCAGGTTATTAATTCAAACTTATCCTTTTAAAACATCCCTTTCAAACATTAACATAAAATAACTCTCTCTGCGCTTTTCTAACTTTTAATCAACACTCCTCATGTAAGACCTACTTTCATCAAGTTTATTAAGAATGTAGGCAAAGATAAACTTCAAATCTTCACTATCTGAAGATCAAACACCTTAGTTATAAGACAAGGGTGAAAATAATGAAAGAAATGTAAAGTTGAAGCTCTGAAATGTTCTTTTAAGTTACTCTCAAATTGATTGCAATGGTAAAAAGAAAAGTTCCACTTTTGTTTCTTCCTCTTAAAAGTGAGTGTCTGAGTGCTAAAACTGAACATCACAGGCTCTTGACCAGCACTGTTTATACACTGCTGTATTTGAGATGGCAGAATACAACTGATATGTGCGCGAGGGAGAGAATATGCCTCTGTATGTGAGCCAGTGCCTGTAGATATGAATTATATATACATATTCAGATGTTGCCCTCCTGTAGGGAGGCTTTAATCACAGACAGCCAGAGCCTCTAGTGATGAATGATTGATATAAATAGGGCAGAAAAGCAGGGTTTAGCTGGAGCTTCAAAGGAAGCCCTCACTTCATGCAAGCATCCGTCGACACTCTAAGCACCGCAGCCTTGTCAACACACTTGCAAACCTCTCCACTGCTTCAGCTGTGGCTTATAAATGACATTACCGAAGCTGGAGCCTTCTTCAAAGATGTATATTCTTTTATAAATAAGTAAAAAGACTTTAGGGACAAAAGAAACTGTGCTAAGAATGAATCAAGAAACTATTTCTGCCACAATAGGGGCCGAGGGATTCACGTATACAATCGTTTGAGTCTTTGTGCTCAACTTTAACTTATCCCCAGTGTACAAGCTAACTGTGCTTGGTTGGGAACCCGATAGCATGCAAGTACAGAGTCTTTAATTACATGCTAATCACCCTGAATTTGAACAGCAAGTAGCTGATGAGGTGTGAAATATGATACCTTACAGAAATGCTTCTCCAATCAGGCTGTCTGTCACAACCTGGGCGAGGAGAGCGAGTGTCGATACGCTAGCTTTTGTGGAGGAGAGCAGTGATGCTATGACTGTGTGTGTCACGCCATGCTTTCTCTTATTTCGACTCGGCTGCACCTGTCATTCAAGAGCTAGGTGCAGCGGTAGCTCGGAGGGGGAGGGAGATATGGGGTGTAGGTTTTGAGCCGCACGCCCCTGCTTTCGGCTTTGTGACACAAATACCTAATATGAAAGAAAGCAACTGGCAAAAGAGCAGTCAGCCCGCCTTAATCACATTAAATGCTTCATTTGGTTTTCAGAGAGGCAGGGTGCACAATTAATGGATGCAAAATGATTGTCATCCTCCTTTGCTGTAGCCATGCACTCATTCTTGACAGGCTGCTATTAAGATGACTTTCTGTCTTTCATACAAGGGTGGGCGCATTTTTGCATTTTCAGTCAAGGGAAGTTGAGACGTGAGAGGAAAGTAATTTTGAAGTATATGAAAAAGATACTGTTTGGGACATAACTGGAGAAACAAAAAAAAGTTAGAAAATAATTAGCTAAAAAAACCAGACTGATTCATGTGACAGTTATTGAGCATCCACACAAACAATGACCACACTATGGAAAGTGAGGATGAAAGAGTTTTTATTTCAGATGTTTGCACTAACACGATTTTAAGGTGTAGAGCTAATCTCTTAAATGTGGCCAAGTTATACATTACTTAAATATCAAAATCTTGGCCAAAACATACTAGGTGAGGTCTCCATCAAAGCAATTGAACCAGTTTGCAAAGATTTTCTTTTAGCTTGTCTTCTTGTGTCAAACTCCCCTATGTTATTTTCATTTCTAATGCAACAATATATATATATATATATATATATATATATATATATATATATATATATATATATATATATATATATATATATATATATATATATATATATATATATATATATATATATATATAATTTTTGTTTAAACCCATCATTTGCTGTTGTGCTTGTTGGAAGTTTCTTTAACAGTAACTTGTTTATAAAACATTGTCATATTTGATTGATTAATTTGAATATTTTGATCTGGATGTGTATAGCACCATTCATGCTGTTGCAAATTCTCACTCCATCTATTTCTACTTTAAATAGATTCTTTCACACACACACACACACACACACACACACACAGATGATTTAATTTCATTTATGCGATACAGACATCAGTTTTCAACACAGAAAATGGTGTTTAGCTCAAAAATGCTAACCAAAATATGTACGCTGAGAGCTGCAATCCCATATGCTAAAGTGTAGGCTGCCAGTTTGCAGCAGGCATCCAGGTGATGCCACCATATGTGAGCTCAGGGAGCTGCCAAGACATAGACTCTTGATGAGCCAAAACTTTCCTAGCCATTCAAGACCTTGAACACCCTGCGCCATGTACCAAGATGTGCCTCTGATTGTCTCATCTGCTGCCTGCTATGGCAACGTGAGGACAAACTCCCTGCATGTGGCATTACATTGCACCATTTGTCATCAAGAAGGGTCAATGATAGAAGAGAATCAAGAGATCAGCAGGAGAAAAATAGAGAGAAAGGAAGGCATTCACAGCTAATTCACATCCAGCCACACGTGAAATAAGCTTGAGATCTAACGTCTCCACCTCGGGCAGCTGAGCTAGTCTTTGCCACTAGTGCCGGGAAGATATTAATAAATGGTCCTCCCGTTGCCAGTTCTGCCCTGGGCTAGTGATCCAAGCTAAGCCCAGTGTTTAGATGCTCCTAGATCCCTGAATAAACTAAGGATAACTGCTGGATTTTTTGTGCCGTTCAGGAAAGTAATGCCACAAATGGATGAACAAAAATAGATCTAACGTTGCTAACCATCACTGTGAGATGCACTATTTTAGTGAGTTAAAAATATCAAATCTGTAAAAATGTTATTATCTCAGTTTGAATTATAACAAAAACTGCAGTTCACAGCATTAGCAATGGCATTGAACTTAGAGCCATAGAATAGTTTTATAGCTTTATTAAATTTCTTTGTTTAGTAATAAATATATCAATACATTCAAATATTTCAGAGGTGAACAAAGTAAAAACAAATTTGACTCGAGTTGGCATGCTTTGGGATGGTTTAAACCATATGCTTTATCCGTTGCAGATATTATCATAACTCAAAGTTTTGAACGTTTCATAAGAGTTGAGATTAGGTTCTGTAAATCGTACTGAATTGAGGCAAAAGCATGGGAAAGAAAGGCATGATGTAACATCCGGTTGATCACTGATTGTTTAATAACTGAGCTCAGCAATAGGCCAGAAAGAATGATACAAACTTGACTCACACTTCATATCTCTTCAGAGGTTCTTTATCTTTTTACCGTCATCCGCTTTTAAACAAAACCTTTAGTTTTGAGCATTCACCACCTACACAGCATACACATCTCCATCATTTTGTTTTGTGTGAGATTAGTTTGTGAGATTTCTTCTAACAGTGAATAATATGCTGTTAATAAATTAAATATTTAGATAACAATATGATCCAAATAAAACTTGCGTTTTCACTAGTTCACAACTACATAGAATTTGGGCGTATTATCACAAATCTATGTGGGGAGCATAGTATGTTCATTAGGAAATCTGAGTAAAGACATCAGGAGCAGGACACCCTTCTACCCCACCCCTTCCAAAAAATGGTAAGGTCACTTGGGGATGTTGGTTTTTGTTTAGTCTTCATTGAATCTGGAATCTGGAAGTATTTGGAGAATTTTTAGCTCAAAAGCTCAAGTCAATTTAGCAGATATTCCATTTACGCGTATAACTTAAAATGCTATAAACTACCAAGAAGTGATGCATAAAGTGATGTGCTTTTTATTGAATGAAACGATCTGAGAGAAACCCTTTGGCTGAGAAAGCTGACTGGGCTTGGATACGAAAAACAAAATGTTAATGTTATAGCAAATCAGGATCCAGCAGTTGACAATACAACTAAAACATGTGTGCGGTATTCCCAGAGCAGTCTCACAAGGCTGCTGTTGAAAATATCTGGCACCTGCCACTGGCCTTGATCCAGTGATGGGAAGCTGGCAATGCCAGGCATGCACCAACCCCATTTCAGATCAGCTTTTTGCAGATCGTATTCTGACGGGAGCTGGCATTCAGCTTCTTACATACATTCAAAATGTAAGTCCCAACCTTGGCCTTCTACCAGGTCCCTCTGCCCACACATGAACAGATGAGCGATCATCTATTTGAGAGTGAAAGAGGGCACCTCTTGCTCTTCCCCAGGAATCAATGGGTGGATTGCAGGTGCTTCGAAACTCCCCTAATCCACACTGGGGTGATGCGAATCAAACAGCTCAAATGTCACCGACTTCTAAGGGATTGAAAGCTTCTGCCTGAAGCAAAGCAGAACAGCTCTATCTGCAGGGGAGCATCTGCCAGGCCGCTTTCACCCTCCGTGCAACACACACAACCTCACAAGCCTGTCCTTTATGCTCATGAACACTCGTGCCATTCATACCTATGAGTTATACAGATACATTACAATGGTTAAGCTATATAAATATTAACTTAAAGGTACAAATTGAACGACTTAAGTAGTTAATTTTTTTTGAAGTTTTCAAAGAGTTTGTATGTTGAAAACTTTACATTTGACCTTGAGTGGCTATCAATCTCTTAATCTTTGAAAATGTTTACAAAATTTGTATTTAACGTTAAATCACAATCAATCAATCAATCAATCAATCAATCAATCAATCAATCAATCAATCAATCAATCAATCAATCAATCAATCAATCAATCAATCAATCAATCAATCAATCAATCAATCAATCAATCAATTATAATAGTGCCTCATATTAAATTAGACTATTTTATTGTTTTTTATTTCATTGTTTTTCCCTTTAATATCGAATACTCAATTTAATTAATCACTTATTTATAGTGTCAGTCATCCAGTTTCTTTGACAGCCATATGCATATTCAAAAAGAATAAAAAAATAAGTCTCACCTTTGCACTGGCCTAAATGCTCCACCTTGATCTCTTTATCTTGTCGGCATGCAATGGTCTTCAGTTGGCATCGATCTGCATAAGTGACCCCATCAGAGCCACATACCTGACAACACACAAACCGATGCCCATTATTAGACCTCAGGGACCATCTTCTAAGTGTAGGGTCCTGCTATTTGGCCCAATGAAGGATACCAGCGTGACTGAAAGATTGCGTGTTCTGTCTTGAAAAAGTGCTAAAACATTTTATTAACGCACATAAATTTGTAAATCTGAGATTTTACCTTCATCCTTATTCTTGGTCTAAAACAAAAAAATTTGAACATGAATTATGAAATTAAATTGTGTTTTAACTCGATCATTGAGCATAATTTTACATACACTTAATGCTAATATTCTTATTAACCCTTAAAAGTGTCTCTGTAAACAAGGAATGACTCAAGAGAGCAGTACATCAACATCCAACTTATCATATAAAACACTAATTAAAAATAAAGCGTTATCGTCCCCATCTAATTTCATAATTAGTAACCCTCTGTGCCCTCTGTCTTTGAAAGCTCAGATCGATCTCCTCCCAGAAAGGTTTGCAATATCATTACACTAAACCCTCTAAAACAAGGGTGTCAAACTCAAATTCACAGAGTGCCAAACTTAAAAAAAGAACATTGTCGAGGGCCAGACCAATTTTTTTTAATTAATTTATGTATGTTTTTATTATCTTTAAGATACAGTAAACTACTGTATTAACCATCCTCATATATTACACTTGAATTTTTGCTTAAATACTGAAACCAGAACAGGTTTAAGAAAATAATAAAAACAAAAACTGAAAAAAAATATCAGGCTTCTAGATCTTTAACTTTATTCATTTTAATTGTAACCTAAATCTTTTCATCACAGACCATCAAGGCCAACACCTAAAAAAATATCTGTTTTAACTTTGAACAGACCATGCCATCAGTAAATAAAATAATATTTATCAATTTACTCTGATGATGCACATGGGTCCAAGCCAGATACTTGGCAACGCACAAAAAATGCTGACACTTCGACCCCCGAGTATCGCCAATGCCGCGGCATTTTCGACAATCAAAACAGACAGTTCCGGCACTCGTAGAAAAATGCTGCCACAATTGCGGGACAATTGCCACACATCGAGCCTGCTCCATTTCCCTTCCGTTCGTGTTTTTAAGACACGAACGAAAAGTGTCGCTGACGTCGCACATACACAATGAATGGCTGCGCTGACGCCACCCAGCGCTTGACGCGTTCAATGTGTGTAGGCACCTTTAGCGGTACGTGTGCTGTATAACGGGCCGGCAGACCAGATGTAATACATATTTCAAATCATCTCGCGGGCCAAATATAATTGTAGTGCGGGCCAAAATTGGCCCGCGGGCCTGAGTTTGACATGTCTGCTCTAAAACATTTAAAATTATACCACCCATACTGTTTAACACCCCATTGTCATATTTCGTGAATGCTAAAATAAACAACCCAGACTACGGAGAACGCCTATAATGTCCAACATTACATATGTAAACATTACAACTGCTCACCTTGGTATTGTTCTTTTCATCACAATCTGGAGGCGGGCACTCACAGTGAGCCTGTCCATTCAACTCCACACATGATGATCCAAAGTGGCAAACAAGTTCAGTACAGGACTTAGGTGCCCCTGGTCCTGTTAAACAATTAAAGCAAAACTACAATTAATCCAGCAGAATATTTCTTCCCAGTGAGATGAAGTGCTTTATGTCGGGAGAAGGGGCAATATATTATTTAGAATAAAATTAGCTAATGACAATCTACTACTCGTTCCTGACTATTTGTTTTCTTCTCAATTTAACCATCAATACTAAGTTGCTTAACCGAGGAACAAGCAGCAGTGGTTTATTTTAGAGAGCTATTTTTAAGGAGGAATTAAAGCACAAAACTCTATTTTTAAAATGTAATTTATGATGACAGATTTGTTGAAAAGAGTTTGGCTTCAGAAGGCTAACAGAATTTCATAGGCACCGTACTCTCATCTTTCCTCTTGCATCAGAACGCAGCCCTGCAGTGCTGACTAGCTTCCGCTCCATTACTTTCATGTGTTTTTTTTTCTGGCAGGGACGCTGCATGAACGCTGTGATTGTTGCGTTCATTAAGCTCTTCACTTCCTGTCAATAGCTGGCAGTGACTCCATATTGTCATCGAGCTGGCACAGGAGGCGACATCAGGATGTCATTTGACTGTCACCCCTGATGTGCTTTTCAAGATTTGGCTTTGAACGCCGCTGCTTTTAGCTGATTATAGAATGCCGTCACAGAGACACACAGTATACTGTACATATTGTCTACAGTCAAGACATTAGTCATTAGCTACATTTCACAAAAAAAAAAAAAACTTTTAATTTGAGATCAGACCCTGATTATTTGAAGTGTTCTTTGAATGTTTTACTTAGTAATCTTGTCTTCAACACACTGCAAAAATGAATTCTAAGCAAAGCTGAAAATGCTTAAAGTTAGACTGAAAATCTTGATTTTCTTATTTTACGAAGAATTTTCTAATGTAAACCTTTTGGGTATAAATTACTTAGATTATTTTGAGAAAATAACACTTATATTTTCTTGAGGAAAAAAAAAATCTTATTCTGGTCATTTATGTTCTTGAATTAAGAAACTATGTGAAACAAGTTGCCGATTTTGTCACTGATCTTAAAACAAGATTCTTAAAACAAAAATTTTTGACTCAACATATTCTTAAAACAAGAATGTTATTGATATTTTATTTTCATTCATTCATTCATCTTCATGTCGGCTTTCTTCTCTTTCGGGGTCGCCTCTCTCTGGCATATGTTTTACGTTGCGGATGCCCTTCCAGCCGCAAACTATCACTGGGAAAGATATTTTATTTTAAGAAATCAATATTAAATACTGGCAAAAACATGCATCTTGGAACAAATATCTGACAATGGGGTAAGAACATTTGATTTCTTGAAATAAGACTCAAATGTTTGTGAAAAGAAAATAAGAAAAAGGATCTACACCATAAATAAATCATCAATACCCCAAACCTTAATACCCCATCCAGTTGTGTACTAACTTTGATGGAAGAGATCTGTACTTAGAAAAGGCACTCTTGTAACAAGAAAAAAAAAAACTTCCTAGATCAAGCAAAATAATCTGCTAATGGAGTAAGCAAATTTGACTTGGCAAGATTTCTTAAAATTAGAAAAAAATTCTAGCTGGTAACAAATGCTGTTGGATCTTAAAAAAATACAAAAACTCTCAAAGCAAGTCTATCCAAGCTGCAAAAACGCATTGAAACTAGAATATTCCAACTTGTATCTTGTCACTAGTGGTCTTAAAACTAGACAATCTGTCTTGCGCTGACATGTGGAGCTGAAGCCTCTGGTGACGGGGGTTCGAATCCAGCTCTGGTCCTTCACCGAACTTCTCCCAGATCTCTACCAAGTGTTCTTCCTGTCTCCTATCGGAACTGTACTATGTAAAAATGCTTCAATAGGCCTCAATAATATATAATATAATTATTTAAAATTTTTAAGCTAGAATTTCTAGTTTTAAGAACTAAAATTAAGCACAAACTTTCTTAATTTAAGGTCATATATATATACTTATTTTAATACTACATTTTCTAAGTTAGTCTTAAATGAAAGAAAAAACACCCTAGTTTTAAGACAGATTGTCTAGTTTTAAGATCACAAGAGACTAGATACAAGTTGAAATATTCTATTTTTTAATGCATTTTTACAGCTTTTAAATACTTGTTTTTGTATATTATTAAGATCCAACAGCCTTTGTTATCAGCTAGAATTTTTTTCTAATTGTAAGAATTCTTGCCAAGTCAAATTTGCTTACCCCATTGGCAGATTTTTTTGCTTGATATAGGAAGGTTGTAACTTTATTTGAGTTTTTTTTTTTTGTTCCACGAGTGCATTTTTTGCAGTGTATACTATGGGACAAATCCAAAATTAGTCAACTGACTGCTTATATCTCTTGCAATTACACAAAAACAGTACAACAATATTGTTACCTTAACTCCAAGCTTAAAAAAAAGATTAATTGTTAATAAAAACCCTGGCATTACCTTTATCGCAACCGTTGATTCCCATCTTGCTGCCATCGGGGCAGACGTTGCACTTCATGCCTTTAACTCCAGGTTTACAGGAGCACAGGCCTGACATCTGCTCGCAGTCATCCCGCACCGATCCCACTCCATCACAGTTACACGCTGATCAAGAGAGAACCACAGAGATGCCTGTCACCCTTATCTGCCTCAACAGTTCTGATTAGATTCCTTGTCTCTTTCACTTCAATTTCCCTCCAACAAATCCATCCACACATCCAGCACATTCATGGAGGCAATCTAAAGCTGACCCCACAGTTCCTGCAAAGCACTCGCTCTGTCCATGACCGCTGTCTGCTGGAGTTCAGAGCTGGGTCAAGATCCCCAGGGTGAGAGCTAGCGTGGCTCCACAAATGTGCTAATGCTTTGAAGACCCCTGGGGTGCAGCACAACTGCTTTCAATAATGCTTGTTTTTCTACCATTGGCTTTAAACACATATATAGATACGTGAGTCAGAGGGTCGGTGGTTTGTTGGTAGAACTTATAGATCAAACCATGTTGCACTCTCACTTGCTTGAAATTATCCAAAGTTCCTTGGAGACTTAGCTCAAAACAGAAATCGTATTTGTGCTGGATGGAAAGCATACATTAAACGAGTGAGTTGTCTTGTCAGATTGGATTGTCACATTAAAGGAACCTTTCATATTTTTCACAGAAAATCGGCTGAAAGCAATAAGCAGGACAGGGAAGAAGGGGCGTGGAATGCTTACGTGTACAGCCACTCATGTTCTCTGTGACAATCCCACGGAAGTTCCAGAATCCAGGCTCACATCGGTCACACTTGAGTCCCCCAACACCTGGTTTACATGAGCACTGACCGGTGGATGGGTCACAGGTTCCTCCATACGAACCATAGTGATTACATTGACACACACCTGCAGATTTAGCACAATTAGATCCCATATTTGATACAAAATAGATGTTTAAGATTATGCTGAAAAGTCTCAATAATAATAATTCATTAGTTAATCATTAATTGCAATCAAAATTAAGAGATACAAATATAGCAAATTTTAAGCACTGTTTATCCATGTATAAAACGTAAAGGATTATGGACATTATCATTCATTACCAACTATTAAATGTCGGAATCAGCATTGGTTAACCACTTGTTCATGCCTAACTGATGTTTAATGATGAATGACTTTACCATTATGTAATTGCTATTTATGATCAACTAATGACTAGTTGGAGACTCGGCTAATCAAAAAGTAGCGTGTTGGTAATTAACCAACTCATAATTAAGTTAGTTAAAAACCTGAACTAATGTATAACTAGAAACTTGATTAATCCAAATGAAAATCCAATGCTAGTTGTTGAGCAAGTTAAGCATTAACCAATGGTTAACTATTGCAGAAAAAAATTCAGATGTAGAAAAAAAGACGTTCAGGGCTTTAAATTACATCTTCGTTCAAAGTCTCAGAACAAGCGGTGAAGTGAATGAAGAAACTCCTTATAACAAGGGTTTCTGAACTCACTTTAACACATACAGTGAAGTTTGGCATTTTTTGGATGAACGGTTTTTTAGGGATTATACTCCTGAAGCGAATGAAAAAGTAGCCACTAGCTATATAAAATGTAGCTATCGCCTTCAAATTCTATTAATGTGAGTCAGGAGTTATTGCTTCAGTAAACGTTGGACAAATGTTACATCAGCTATTTAACATTCATGAACCTAAAACTGGATCCCACATCTGCGGGTTTTCAACATGGAGCCATTTTATTACTAGAATCCGAGACCTTTACTAACGCAAGACATTTTAATAATGTTATAAATATGGATATGTGAAAGAATAAAAGTATGAATGTTAATGTTCATTAATATAATAGAACTCTCTTAGCCTTTCCATGAAATAATGCAACTGTGAAGCTTCAACATTTACATTAATAACTTTCTATTTTAATGAGCCTAAATCCCTAAATGGCTGAAATTACTAGCAAGTATTAGAAAGTATTTGGAGAAATTGTTCAGAGGATTTATAAAGGCAGTTGGGTTTGGTTCTCTCGTGCAGGAATGAGTTTATTTATCGTTCAGCCAGTTAATATAACAATTTAAAAGAAAACAACTTTTATTTAGTGATTAAAATCAGAACAATTACTCTACATGGTTTCTTATTTCCATTTAAATATACATTTTTTGGATCCTAGTGCTGGGCTTAGTCCGTTGATTTTTGGATGTTTTAATAACATTGTATAATACTTTTACTGCCTTATTTCTTAAATTATTTTAAGTTAAATGTATGAAATGTGCTTTGCAAAAATCCTCTGCTTTATAGGTCAGTCAGTCCAGTTACATTCTCCAGCCAGGAATCAAGCTAAAAGGGGACCAAAGGTGAATTTCACTAAAGGAAGAGCAAATAAGCTTACAAAATAAACTCTAAACTTATTTAATAATTTCCTTCAGTACATGCGTTTAAGATTGAGGCAAGTATTGGTATATTTTACATTCAGACAGCCCCTTATTATGACAGAACAGGCCAAAAATGTCTGAATAATGCTCTCCAGACATGCCGATCTCTCAGGTGCAAGTAGATTTATTTGTGTAAAACAACAACCAGCTTATGGATCATAACATAACAGTATAATCCTCCCTCAACTTGTGTGCAGACAAGATTAAGATGCAAATAATCAACTGTCATTTCAAGCAATTTAATTAATGCAAAAACAAGTGATTGTGGTTAATCTGCCCTTTTATTTGAGGTAAACATGCACTGGGATTATTTCTTTATTCTTAAAGTTTACTTGGTGGGCAAATATAACAGGGTAAGTTTTAATAGAATGCAGAGCTGCTTAAAATTTTAATGACACTTTTTGATGAGTTTAAAGTGATAAAACTGTGTGGTTTTTATAGGTTAGCTTATAATACTGTTTTATTACAAACAGTAAAAAGCTGAAGAAAGATTTCACTGAGAAACTCATAACAGCATATAAGGATTACTTTTAAAACAGTTTTTTAGTTGTTTTGGTGAAAGATTCTGTTTAAAAAGAGCTCATATCGTCTATATGAATGACCCACTACATTACACAGAGGGCATTATTTTCAGAATCCATGTTTTTCCTAAGACAAAATGCATATAAAGTGAACTTGTTGGTATGTTTGACTTTTTTTCTATAGTCTACAGTAACTTACAATGTCAATGACTCATTTTGTGTGCACTTTAGTTAGTCTAATTTGAATAACAACATTTATTTACAGAAGTATCTCGCATGCCAAGGCATTACTGTTAGCTCAAAAAATACACATTTTCTAAGAAGAGGAGGTGTTGTTAAAACTATACGCACTAGGACAGCCAGCTAGTCCAACACCCAGTGCAGTCGTCTTGTTGTCTTCACAGCATCCGTAAACTGTTTGGCTACAGTGCATCGAGGCAAGGTGTTCTGAAGGAGCTGACTCCGCTAGAGAGAGAGAAAGAGAGAGAGAATGTCATTCTGTGATCCACTGCATTCTTAAGACAAATTAAACTAAACAATCCAAGCTGAAATGCAATTTAGCACAACACAATATGAATCATTTCAGGAGCAGAGGTGGCACAGTCTGCATTTGGCTGCAAGACAGCAATTCTATTTACAACTCCTGACACCAATTCAAAATCAGGAATAAAGTGATGCTATTACCAGAGGTGAAAACAAACAATAGACTTCTCCTCCGATGTCTGACGGGTGACATTTAACACATTCTCAGGAGTGTGTTGTCTCCATTTGCTCGACTGCCATTTACACCTCTGCCGTGATGTCGAACTAAGATTTATGGACTCACAAATACACAAGAGCGCAAACCATGGCACGCCCAAGTCGGTTCACTGGCACTGTAACCTATGTTTCTATTCAAGCAGTTTAGGATTGGACACTGAGGAAGTTTGTTTCGGTGTTTAACTGTTTGGAGAACTTTGTGCTTGAGGCAGATGGAAGGTGCTAATTTGTCTTCTCCGTGATGTCATTTTTCCTTCTCAATTTTATCAGGCTTGCTGTTTTGGATTGCTTCCTCTCCAGGCCATTGAGCTGAATGGTTTTGAGATGGCAGGTTTGTGATCTCTAACAGGAGAGGGTGAGGAATTTCGGTTATAAATCAAGAGCGCACACATCCTGAGGTTCAATCGTGGTAGTCACACAGTCTTTCGTAGCATTTTGTGACTTCAGAATTAAATACAGTGAAAACATTTGTATAAATTTAGATTATTTTACAAAATGTAATGTAATGGTAAATTAAACATGATTCTCTTAAAAATATGTTGTATTTTAATGCAAGTAGTGTACAATTCAAATTCAACAAGCTTACAATTCAATACTTTGGGGAATGATGTCTTGAGTTAGTAACTTGAGCTAAAAAGTTGCTTATTTTGAATCTATTCAGTCATTATCCATGACTATATAACTTTTAGCATAGCTTAGCATAGATCATTGAACCTGATCAAACTGAGGAAACATTTTGAGTAAAAAATCGTATAGTTACATTATGTACTAGAATCTACAAAAAAACGAAACAGGACTTTCTTGGCCAATATCAATATGGCTATAAACTATACTGTCATTCTGACATAAACACTAAGATAACTTGGCTGGAGCAGGTTGAATGAAAAAACATTTACAATGCAAAAAACTGGGACCACTCCTAAAAAAAAGCAATTCATAAAAACCCTTAACTAGGTTGCAGAACCTAAACCAGTTCCTGTGTATGTCTCACACGATCTGCTGCCCAATTCCACTGTGCCGTAATTAATTACGATAGATATATTTACTCTCCACAAAGTTTGATAGATTTTTTTTTGTTTAAAGTTTATTTTCGTGAGGTGTAAAATGGCTGTCTGCTGTCATCATGTCATATGGGAGCATAATTAATGCTGTCAATGACCACTCAATCAAATCTTTCTCAAAATTATTTTTTTAGTTCACATTAGAAGACCTAGCCATGCTATGACAAAAATAAAATACTTGTTAGCTTACAAATGATAACTCTGCTGAGTTGCATGCTAATAAAGTTATCTTTTTTTTTGAGTGTTCTTTTTTATTTTTGTTTTTTTTTTGTGTGGGGGGGGGCACATACATTAGAACCGTTACTGGTCTAATCAAATTTAATGATCTATGCTAAGGTTTGCTAAAAGTGCTATACACCAGATTTTGGGTAAAAACTAGAAGCTTCCAGGGTCTATTCACAAACATTTTTTATTTGAGCCCTCAACACACTTTTTATTGGTGTAATTTTATACCCCGGATAAACAACAAATTCCAGTGTTAGTATGCACAACAATACATATTTTTTTCTGATGTTCCTCATGTTTGTTTATTGGTATAATGCAAATCTATAAATGCTCTATTATTATTTTGTCTAAACATGCGACGTGTAATACCAACTTGTGTCAGGGAGTCATTTTCCCACAATTCCCTCTGCTCACTGCTAGTGAAAACAACTGATCTTTGACTGACTTTTTAAATGTCCTGCAAAAAGTATAAAACATCTTGTATCCTTTAGTTACCCTTTCTTGTGTTTCAGCCCCATAAAATAGAAGAGACCTTCTCTGATCATCCCATTAAGGTCGTCTAGAGGTCTCCAAGACCTAGCGTCTCATAAGTGAAAATCAGCAAGGTGTCCTGGAGCCTGAGTGCTCTCAGAGGAGACAGACAACAGTGAGCATATCAAATTCACAGCCCAATGAGATTTCCATTGATCTGAGTTTAACCAATAGGAAGCAAAAGACAAAAGTTCCGCCCACAGGTCGAAAGTTCTCCAAACAGGATTTATTTTCCACGGCCAATGAAGAAGCATGACTGATCTGCCTAGAGGACCTAAGAGGCTCTGCAGCAGAAAACCCAGAGCTGGAGAAAAGCATAGATAAAGATGAGAAGTGCAGCGAGAGAGCGAGCAAAGGAAGGAAAGTCAAGCTCGGCGTTAAGCCTTAGGGAATCTCAACACTCTAGTCACAGGGCCACGCTCTTCCTCACTTAGGTTTGGACTACACAAAACCCCTAATGCGCAAACAAACTCTGCACTCTGCAAATTGGGCTGCACTGACCATGCAAAAACTATGCTAAATGTTATTCTCAAAAAAACATGTAGAAAGCAGACAAGCTGGCTCTTACCTATACAAGGGCCTTGGTTTTCGAGAATCAAGTCTATTTGCTTGTCACACCTGGCCTTCTTGAGTTCACAGTCACTGGAGTATGTGTTCCCATCAGAGCCGCACACCTGCAAATGAACAGAGAGAGGTTAACATAGCACGACTAATGGAATCAGCAAGACTGAGCGAACACTTTAAAAAGTCAAACGGCTAGGTAGTGTACGGCACAATCTCTCTCTCTCAAACACACACGCGCACACACACGCAAGCACGCACACAAACACACAGGTTGTGGTGATGTGAGAAAGTAGTGAGTGAAATGATAGGTACCGGGTTTCGTAGCACACCCTGGCAGTTGATTTCACACACACACCACACGTCTTCCATGTCTTCCTCCAATATCCCTCCGTATTTTTTGCAACGTTCCTGTTCGCAGGTTTCAGATCCAGAACCCGATCCTCCAGATCCACAGTCTATGAAACACAACATCACACAAACACAAATACATGTTTGTTTGAAAAGTGCATGCTAATTTTAAAAGTCTCAAAATGTAAAAAAGAATGACGTAACAGAATTAAAATAAAACTGAACAAATAAACTTTGATTGCAGTTATGCTGCGATTTAAGTTTTTGTTTTCGCTTTAATGAACATGATTGACCATACAACTGTTGTGATTTCTCATTATAAGTCCATTAACTTGTGTAATTATTAATAAATAGATGTGTATTATTTGTGTAATAGTTCATGAAATATTTATGCATAATTTATATTATTAAAATCAAAAGTATATTAATAATATTGTATCTATAGTGTTATATTATTATTTATCTATATTGACTATTAATTCTGAAGACATTACAGTTATGAAACCACTTTACAGTATATCCTACATTAGTTCTGGCCAAACCAAATCTGGGTTAGAGTCCTTTTATCTTCATAGTATTGCTTTGCAATAATTATTAGGTAAAAACGATCTCATAAAGTTAAGCATAAAGTTACATGTTTGCCCATATTTTTAATTGGGAGTTGTGACTCTTTCTAATTAGGTAGCAGCTACAGTGCCAGTCATTGGCTGATGACACAGATACATTCTTGCTACGTTTCTGCAGGCAATGTACACAACTGTTCCTGTTAGACATGCAACCTAATGTCAAAATCAACATTGTTTTATATTGAAAGTAAATGGTATAAACAGTTACTAGCTAAACAATAGTATTTAAAAACTTTGCTCATTTAAACTGAAAAACAAACTCCTCAAAAGAAACTAAACAAAATTATAAAACTTAAGCGACCATTACATTAATAAAATAAGGGTTAGTATTATAGCATGTCCATAGATATAACAATATCAATTTTCTCTCTTGTAAGAGATATTTTCCTTCAAAGAATCCCACGCTGGTCTTCACTGCTTCATCCACACAAGGAGCAACAAGACATCAATTTAAACCAGACAAAAGATCAAACAAAATCCCTAACACTGATCCCAGAGAGATAAACAAGCTATCTCTCATGATACCTGTGAGTTGAGTGGAACAGCAGGAGAATTCTTTAAAAACACACAGAGCGAAGTTAAATGATGCGAGCTCTGACAGCAAACACAGATTTGCATATCAGTACCCGCCACATTGTCTTCTAATAAAAACACATTTTTTCCAGGTACTTAAGCGACTTGTTTTACCTTTGGCTGCCCAGAATTAATGGACACTTGCTGGCAACCCATTTAGACATTCAGCACATATGCTTTCGCTAATATTGAGATTTCCTTCACGTTGAAGGAATGAAGATTGAAGCGAAGCCCCGGCTGGAAGTAAAAGATAATAACCAGCTATGGAAACAGCCAGCAACTAACGAAATAAATTAACCGACACACCAGAGTGCCACCAGCAAAGACTCTCACACATTTCGATTAAAAAGCAAATAACTGACAATCTATTATCTAACACAGGAAATCAATGAGAGCGAGTGCTTCACAGGCATCCTGCATCACATATAGTGATCAAGCAACACAATGTTTGGGGCAATTAAACTCCGAGTGAGCTCAGGGTTACTTCCTCTATCTGAATGGATCTTCAGTCTCTGAAGGGTCCAAACTTTGAAGATTACGCTGCAGAAATCATGAGGATTTTTCTTCAGATGAGTCGCCTCATTAAACACACTCTTATCTAGCCTATTTAATTAGAATTAACGTTCATTAGTCAACAAAGCTGACTTGCTAGAGATATAAAGCACCCTCTTTGTTATGGAGCATTACCGTTCGTTAGTTTTAATGAAAGTTGCAGAGCAGCGCTAATGAAAAGAAAACGTCTTTGGTTGAACTAGCTTCCATTAGCAAATGCGTGAAATAAATGGTATTTGCACAGAGATTTCAGAGGTACATCAATTAGTTAGACTGACAACAAAAAACCCACCTCAAACAATTCCCTGAAGCTGATTGGTTAAAAGTGGTGTCATCGCCTAACACCCATAATACAAAGACACAAATGTACACATTTCTACATAGTGTCACATATTTTTTTTATACATTTGTACTTGGTAAACATGTATTACTTATCTGAATCATTAAAATTCAAATTGTGATTCATCACCATTTCTTATGTTTTCCTTTAAGTCACAGTCGAGATTGAGAAAACAGCAGATGTCTGCAGACGCTCTTCACTACATCCTTTAAACCTGCTCTTTTTCTCACATGCAAATCCGAACAGGGCAACACCCTGTGTGCTTTGATAGAAAAATCGATGGCGAATAGGTGGAAATACCACTTAGCATAAAACATCTCCTTAAACAGATTATGGAGCTAGTCACAGCGAAGGCCAGAGGTTGGTCCGCACTGATACGTCTTATCAAAAAATCCACACTGACAGTTTCGCAAGGTTGATTCTCGTGGAGGCCATTCAATTCATTACGCAGAGCCAAGAAACAATGCAGGTACTCAAGCCTGAAGCGCTGGCCACACTGATATACTCTGACTGAGTGTGTGTGGAGACATCAGCTTTCTGTTTCACAGCATTAGCCATCCAAAGCTCTGATGAAGAGATTCTGCTCTCTGCTTAATGTAAGCCAAACTCATTTACGCCGAAGGGCAAAGACTGGTTAAGATCAGCCAAGAGTCTCCATGGGGAGAGAATGCAGTGCTTTCCTATGATTCTTACAACATTTCTGCTCATTAACCTTCAATATTCTATTATGACAGTGTAGCAAACAGAGGAAACACATACAAATAGATTGCGTGTTGCTTGTAAAAAGTTTGTACAAAGATGCCATGATTTCAAGCAATAATTTCAAATAGTGTAGTATTAGAGTTGAGTATTATTAAAGGGTTTATAGACAATTCTATAATGTCAGGTTCAAGCCACGTTTTTTGTTAAATCCCCATAAATCGTCAATAGTATGTTGGCTAACATACATTATATTTGGGGAATAGGTCTGCTTTAGTTCCAATTGTGAGCAGCTCAGACTATTACACATTGTATGTGAATCAGTGATGATAGTAGAAAAAAAACTTAAATTCACTTTAAATGACACTTGATCTATTAAAACATAAATAAACAAAATAATAAAATTGTATGCAGTGTAATATATAAATATATATATATATATATATATATATATATATATATATATATATATATATATATATATATATATATATATATATATATATATATATATATATAGCGTTACTTTATATAGTTTTCACAGAATATGTGTGTTTGACACAAATAAATAAACATTGTGAGTTATTTTAAGGGAAAGAAAAAATAATGAAGGTAGGTAGATTGATGGATGGATGGCTAGATAGACAGATAGATATATTCTGTTTTATTACTTTTTAGAAGCAGTGGATCCTCTGACTCTCTAACCTACAGTAATCATTGAGTTTCTGATTTTCATGCATAACATCCTCTTGGCCACATAATTCCAATTCTGCAAGCTAAGCAAGAGATGAAAACTTTGCACTCCCTGTTTTGACGTGCATAGCAGAAATGATAAAATAAAATAAATAGCAGCATGAAAAGGTGAATAACTAAAGCTGGTGGAGTGAGTGGAAGCGGGTGGGGTGGGGGAGGAGAAAGCACTAATTAGTTTCTGTTCTTTTGATGCCACTGCCACCCGCGCAGCATTCAAACCTTTCAATTAGCAAAAGCAAGATGTACACATCAGCTGTCCTCAAAGCCCTTTCCCATCTCTTTAACTCAATCATCTACTTACGGCTCCATTTAGCTATGCACTCTCCATTAAGACAGAGAGCTGAAGGAATAAAGCGCCAGCTATAGAGAGAATGCAAAGTGGGCAAACTGAAAGAGAACATAAAATATACTAAAAAAGATAGTACCGTCAAGAGGTGAAAGGTTTTTCGAGCTGATGAGAAGATAGATGACGAGGAGATGTGAGAGATATGGAAAGGAAAAGGGAGAAAAAGAATGTCAGGCTTGAGAGGGGCTTGGATGATGACCTTCAGACTTAACTGCTAGTTTGTTGCCGGTGGAAAAGATGCCTTACTGTGAATGCAGACAAACACACAAAAACACACACACAGACCTTCTAAATGTCACACATCACTTTGGTCACACGCACGCACACAATTGTATACACACAAATACAGGCAACTTCTCTTCTTTGTTCTCTTTTTAGATCTCCCCTCCAGAGTCAGCACTTATATTAATCACAGGTATACACATACAAATCTATGGCCTTTCTTTCTTTTATGATTCCCAGGACAGTTCTATATGTACAGTCTGCTTGCATCTAGGAATATAGTTGAAATCCTACTTTTAACGCGTACAAATACAATACAATACAATAAAACTTTATTTATACAGCAAAACTAAGATGATCAAAGTGGTGTTTACAAATAAAAACAAAATAGCTGGAGCTGCTCCGCTACATACAAACATTAACCCAGAAAATAAAAAGCTATAAATTGATAAAAAGATCAAGAAACAAATAATTAAGAAAACTATTAACAGTAAAAGCCAGCACCTCAAACTGAGTTAAAAGCCAAGTAGTAAGACTTAAAAAGATGAATACCCCAGTAGATAGGTGTAAGTGAAAGAGCTAGTCACATAAAGAGTATTCAAGAGAACAACAGGGAGTCCAAACAGCCAAAAGAACTCTTTCTAAGATGACTCTTCAGAGAAATAGCTTTCTGTACAAGCTCCTCTGTTCACCCTATGCTAAACTTATTTTTTGTAGCTTATACAAAGTGTATACTGACAGATAGTATAATATTATGCCACTATAACCAATGTACAATCCTATTTAGTAAAGGTATAATCCATTAAAAGTGATTTGCAGCTCCAGGGTGATGCTCAGCTCTCCCATATCTCTGTGTCTACAATGGGGCTGACTTCAGACTAGCAGAGTGTGAAATTAAACAGGTGATAAATTCAGCGCCACGGCCAGACAGCAGAAAGACTGTCATTTTTTATTACCTCCGAATAAAAGAGTGAGAGAACACTGCCATTATTTTCTCAAGACTAATGAAGATGCTTATTGAAGTCAGGTCTAAACAAATGAAAAAACCATCCTCGCTATAATAAAAGCCCCTGTTGCTCGCTTTAATTTTTCGGTTTTCTTTGGCATTATATTTTGTGCCCACAACCACAAAACGATCTCATATTAATCATGATCTTTGAAAGTAAAATGGAAGAGAAAGAAGGCAACTCTGTTTCCATCTGGATGTAATTACGGTTTGTTTTTCATGGCTACACAAAGAGTTGGCAGGTGATGTGTTTTAGACGCTGCTGTGTTGGTTGACTAGTTCAGAGAATAAACTGATAAAGCTGGTGTCACTGGACTCTGGGCAGGATCTATTGACCAGAGCCAGCTCCCTGCAGCCTTTAACAGCAACTCCTCCACAGCTTACAGAACTGGAAAGAAAGCTCTGCTGGGAATTAAAGCGAAGAAAGTGGCAGATTTTTTTTCACTACCAAAGAGCTTGCTAGGAATGACATAAGTGAGATGCTACTTCAGAGCTATACAGAGGAACACTGTTGTATTTTGTAGGCGAATGATGAATAGGCTTTATACAGGATGGTTTTCAAGTAGATACATATTCACTTGAAAATGCATGTCAGCAGTTGTTATTTCTCTGTTTAAGGTGCATTCTTTGTACAACTATTCGAAAATCTGAATTGGTGTCCCACTAAAGCAGTATTTCACCTACATATTGTTAATTAGTCATGTTTATTTTGGTATTTTACTGATGGACCTGGAGAATGTAGCCTGGAAACATACTCACTCTTGGATAAAAAAGAGCTTTTGAATATTTGAAAAGCATTGCATTTACTCAAGTTCAACTGTATAAGTGGTATACAAATAGATTTTTTATTGATTGACTGAACTTGTGTTAACAACTTTTTAAAATTAAAAGTGCCTTTTAATTTATAAAGTACCTTTCAAATAAAAGAGAGAACAGAGTTACAGAGACTTGATAAAACCAATAATGAACAATGGCTATAAAACAATAAGGAAGACAACATACAATTGATTTTCAAATCAAGTTCTAGCTATAAAAGCAATAAAAGAATAAACATCATATAACTTCAACCGACATAAGCCAGTTTTGAAAAGTGAGTTTTAAGATGTGATTTTAAAATGGCACAACTCTGCATCTCTGGAGAGACTTCTAGCAGAAACGCAGCATGATGGTTTAGTTGGTTTATTTGATTCAAATAAGATACCAGTTATATAATAGTCTAAACATATTTTGTAGTTCCAGCTGTCATTTGTCAAATCACAAAAACTTCAGTTTGAGTTATTACCTTATAAGATGCATGAAACACTCCAAACTTTCAACCATGCACCAAGAGAATACTCATAGAAATCTGTATTAAGCTTCAACTCCACGCAACATTCATTCTCAGGCTACAATTTCCACTAAAGGGATAGTTTATGAGGAACTTATGTGAGAGTTAACTCAATCTAGAGTATTATCAAATACAATCTGAATAGAGTACACATAACACTCAAACCCAGTTATTATGCATCTATGAGAATATCTGTCATCACCTAAAAACATCTTGCATCTTGTTGCGCTGGTAACATTTCACTTAAATCTCAATTCTCAAAACATACACAGCTCAAAAATGTCCATAAAAAAATATTTCACTGTAAAATGAGCCAAGAAGAAGCTAATCTCAAAACTGGTTTATCTGAAAAAAGGGGACAGAGAGGAATTTAAAGCCAGCATTTCATGCTTCACAAGCTACAGCATAAAAGGTCACTGAGTACACTTGATGAAAGGAGGTTCATTTGGCAACACTAACTGTTTAGAGGAAAATCAAGAACTTGGCTCATCAGTCAATCTTCAAAGTAGAGAACAGCTAAACTCACCTTCTTCGCAGAAACCAGGCTTGGCCAGCTCAATCTTCTTCTTTTTCTCACAAGAGGCCTCTCGGAGCTCACAGTCGTTGGCGTATGTGATGCCATTACTGCCACACACATGTTTTACTGGCTGTCCATCGCATCTTGGACACTCACATTTGTTCTGCACACAGAGTGCTCCCCAGCTACACACCACACTGCCACAGTTTTCTGATCACACACAAAACAAATCCAAGCACAACAACAGTGAGATGTGTAGAGAGAGAAATCCCATCGACTTTAAAGAAAAGAAATCCTTTCACATGGGCCTCAGTTATGAAAAAAACATAAAATTAGAACCCATGCATAACACAATCTAAAAAGAGAAATACAATAGTTTCTTTTGTTGGAACTGTTCTGCAAAGCTCCTTCCCAATTGTGTTGCTGTCTTGTAAACATTTTAAAATCAAAATATTTTAGAATTTTTAAAAATTACAGAAGTGACTATTTTGGGAATAATTTTGGGATACATAATATCTCTTTAAAAAATTAAGTTTAAAAACTTAAAAACAAAAATGAAAAACTTTTGCCTTTTTAAATTTAATTATCTTCTTTAACAAGTATTTATTTAATTGTAGGTAGTTTCAAAGAAGAAAATGTTAAGGGCACCAAATGAAGCTGTATAACAGTTTATCTTTAAAGCATTGCAAGTTTAGATTCACAAAAAAAACATTCTGCAGGGTGGGAAAGTGTTTTTTTTTACTTGTAGAACATTATTTATGGAAGTCCAGTAAACATTGTTTATATAAATCGCAGACTCTTGGAAGAACACAACTGAAGTTAATGGGTGTGCTGAATGGCTACTCACTACATTTCCCATGGGCCACCACTTTGAGATCCAGCTGTTTCGTGCAGGCTTCCACATTCAGCTTGCACTCGTTGTCATAGGTGACACCGTCGCTACCACACACAAGTTGTCGTGTTTCTAAACAGCCTTTGGGGCAAACACAGCGACCAGTCTGGGCATCACAGATTGCGCCAAACGAGCAGTTGGTGCAGGATTCATCTGCTGAAGAGGAAGAGTGATGTCAGTGGAGAGATTCACACCATCGCTCACTGGGATCAGCCTCAGCTGCCTGGCCTCCTGTCCACACAGTTACAACCTCCTCACAAGCATGATGGTGGGAGTAACTCTGCACTCTGTGTAAAGCTCTGTGTAAAAACACTGCTACTTTCCACTTTAACTACTGAACAAAAAAAATCTGACTTTGCTAATGTGTCAAAAAAGTGGAAGTTCAAATGTGAAATAAAATGTGCATTTCATCCTGAAAGCTCGGCAAGCCTAGTGTAGATTTGGTGTTACAAAAAATGATAAAATGTGATCACAATACATTTTAGTTAAATATTATTTATTATAACAACTAAAGCAGAATAAAATTGGCAAAATTCAATTGTCATAAAATACCAGCCATGCGCCATTAACAAGCTCTTTGTAAACGAACTAAAATTAGTAACAACATCAGTAACAACTAAAAATACATCTTTACAACACAAGGACAGTTCCTGTTTTTCATTTGATAAAGTCCATTTAATGTATTTTGTGACTCTTTGTTCATACAAGAGTATGTGCATTCAACAGGAAGGAAAGTGTCTAGTGGTTATCGCAATAGAGAAACTGCGTTCACATTCAATTAGCGCTGGGCTAATAACAGCTCCAGATTTACTGTTAACAGAGAGAGCACCTTGTGCATAAATCACTCATCTCTCCTCTAGCAACCTGCTTATTGCACACTAATAAAATGACCTCCGTTCGACTCGGCATGTGAGCTCAGTCAACCTAAGAGACAGCCGCTGCTCCACTTATTACAAGAAGCACTTGCCGCATGCTCCCGAGCAGCCTCCACAAAGTGTCCAATACTGGCCAATAAATCATATTCTCATGGCTGCTGGTTTTCTACTTTATCAGCATGTGTGATAAAGGCATTTATTTATCAGTTGCAACATGTTTCCATGCTTCCACAGGCTCGGCTAAGAGGACCAGAATAGATATGACGCTCTGTTATGTATAAACGATTCAGAATACAGAGCTGGATCTGAGATGAGAGTAAAGATAGAGGGGTTAGGGCAAAACTGGGTGAGAAATGGAAATGAAACATCTCCGCTCGCCAACCATTATTTGCTCAAACACATTTCATTTCAAATTCTTTCTTCCAGAATGATATTAATCCACTATTCATAATTTTAGGGGTATTAACCGGTTTGTACCCGTGAATCGTAATGAGGATTCTGAAATTATTGCAACTGTTCAGGTGAGCCCTAACCTCATAGAGATCCAAATCAATACAATTATGCAACTTTATTTAAAATTCTCAAAATATCAAAATATAGTATTAGATATCAGATAAATATCTGTACCCCACTTGCCACATTTAATGCAGAGGAAACGCACCAAGAGGCATAGCACCACTAAAAATACCGGACAACTTCACAATGGAATGGAATCAACTTAAATAGATGAGGATAAATCAATAAACAGATACATTATGTCAATTACTGGGATGAGGTGATTACTACGAGGGGCAGAGACAGAAGCAACAAGACTAATTAACTGAACATGGATAAGGCAACTAATATAGAAACAACAGAGAGAAACCATACTAATGTAACACGAGGGAGATAATCAAACCAATGGCAAACTAAATTAGCTAAACTATAATTAACACACATGAGAAACAAAGAACAAAACCTGAGCAGGATCATGATTTAAATGGAGGCAGAACCTGAGACTTGCATGGTGCAGCAGTGAGAACATCTAGGACTAGGAACATCTTTTTTTTATGGTTTTCCCAAATAATTCCTAATTCTAAATCTTTCTCTACCCACTAATACTGTAAATGCATATTTTGAGTTAGTGAAAGATTAGGTGATAAATCAATTATTTGTTTTAAAATGATGGCAATATGGATTTATCGTGCTAGTTATCAGGTTACATTTTTTTATCAGAACATTTCATTTCGTTTTTTAGAAAAGGAGACTATATATTCTACTTGTATCCTATTGTTAAAATCAAACTATGCTACCTTGGGTAGCCTAGGGGTTAGTTATATATATTATAAAATATATATTATATATATTTCTAGTTTTATGAGGGTATGTTTGTAAAGCACTGTTTGGACAAAAACTCTTTTTTTAACAATTATATAATTGAGAAATTTTACTTAAAATTATGTTATCTTGCTTTTGGAATCCTTAAGAACAAAGAAAAAAATATATAAAAATATTTCTGAAAACAAAAACTGAATCAGTTCAGGTTTTAAGGGTTAAATAGATTTATACAATAAATACTGGTAAAATACTGTAAAGGTACCTAGATAGCATAGGGATTGGTTAACAAAGATTTCTGTTCATTTAAGAAATTCATTTTACATAACGTACCTTTACGTCACCGTACAATGTTTGGTACGAACTATTTTCTTCACCCAATGTTGCTCTGAAAGAAACTGTCTGGAGAAAGTAACATTGTTGTTGTCAGGTTCGAGCAGCCCTTTTTGTGAGTAGCTGTAAAACCTCCCAGGTGATTGGTGCTTTGGCAAGGGCACTCGCTCTATTAGTCTGCTCCGTCTTCTTCTTGTTTTTATTTACTGCCCTCTCTCTCTCTCTCTCTCTCTCTCTCTCTCTCTCTCCTCACAGCCTGATGATTTTTCCCACTTTCAGCTCAGTTTCTTCCAGGTAGCCTACAAAACCCAACTGTGGCCTGTAAAATTTCAATCACCTGAAAAAGTGCTTATATGCTGCTGACTCGTTTGTTTCATTTCCTTGCATATAAACATATACAGATTGGCTCTCAGAGGGGTAGACACCAAACACTCCATTACAACAGCACACACTTTCTCATCACACCACGACGAGGTCAGCCGCCACTCAAATGTGAGGGGAAAAAATCGGAATAATAAACCGCATCACTCATATCTCTATCATACTGCACCTGAACTATAAAGATAAGAGCATTTATGAGAGCTCTGCTGTATGAGGAGTGAAGAAAAAGAAATGAAATTTGGCCACAAGTACATCATATTCCTACTCATGTGGGCGAACTGCTTGTGACAGCAACCCACATGCAAGCTTCCAAGAACAGATACACACAAACACAGCTGGGGTCTTGAGGCAGAGGCTACGCTCTGAATGGCTGGGGATAATTAATGCTGATAATAATAGAAGGCTCTTGTGCTGGAGAGCATGGCTGTGTACACAGCACTAAATGAACAGTGCTAGCTAACGTATGGTTAGCTGTCCGCTCAGTGCTTTAATGCCTCCTCCATTGACACCTGCTCCACACATCAGCAACACCATCATTATTTTCAGCTGGATAAATAAATGTGACAATAAACACAGGGATCGATCTCATCGTTTAAGGTGGCTGTTTTGTTTATAGAAAAGCATTTCTATTTTTAGCCAGTGAGAGATGTTCTTTGCTACACATTTGTCTACCGTAATGTGGTTTAGCTTGCTTCACAGTGCAACCTTTTTTGTAAATGCGAAGGAGTCTAAGGGTAAAATGAGATTAGAGAACTGGAGTTTTTTGAGGTTAGAACAAATTTCGTATTGTTTGATAGCATATTTTTGTCATGACTGAATGATTCATATCTTTTGAACCAATCATATGATTTTTTGACAAATGGTGCATCATACAGGCAGTTACACATTACTTAAAGGTGAGATGTGCAAATGTTAAAAAATACTTTAGGAGACCTTGGATAGACCCACAAGGTGGGTGAGAAAAAGCTGGTAGCCAATAAGCAAGAACTCTTAAAATGTTAATGAGGTGCCGATTCAGTAGTAGAGTTTAGGGGTCCATCAACATTGAATTGCAAAGTTTGCAATCAAGAACCTTTAATAAAAAAGTATTTCTGGATTTTTATTCTGTATTTAGTTGTTTATTTTTTTGAAACCAGTCAGGGACAAAATATCAAATTCTTTTTTTATTTCCTTATTTGGTAAATATATGAATTATTTGAGTCCTCCAAGTGATTTTTGGCTATTTCAATCACTGGATTCAAGCTTTCAGATCTGCAATTCAAACAGAGTTGAGAAAGTAGTTTTCATTCAATTTTCATTCAAAATCACATTTTTATTTCAGTTACCAATTCAGATAAGGAGTTTAGTAAGAGGTAAATCGTGTGAGTAAAGCATGCAAGCCTCAAATATTGTAAATTAATTGAATACCTAAAAAAATTGGACAGCAAATGGTCATTTTTACTTTGATCTCACAAGTACAACATCGTTTGTTTCCACATTTTGTCCACATAATTCTGATAAGTTTTGCAAAATCAATCCCTTGTCAGGTCTTTTCTGCCATTGTGGCCCTGGGCCAGATTGGTGGGGTATGTTTGGTGGTGGTCAGAAGAATGGCAGCCACGTCCTGTCAGACTGCCCCAGGACAGCTGAGGGCCACAAGTGAAAGTGACCAGTTGGCCAGATATGGAGTGATCCATATCTGGAATTTGTGCTCTTTTAACCCATCCAGGGTATAAACACACTGTGAACAAACACCCGGAGCAGTGGGCAGCCATGGCTGCGGCACCCGGGGAGCAGTCGAGGAACTGGTGCCTTGCTCAAGGGCACCACAGCTGTGGTTGTTGATGATGGGAGAGCAAGTATTTCATCGCTCACACCAACTTCAACTCGGTGGATCTGGGGATCGAACCCGGGATCTTCAGATCACAAGTCGATCTTCTTATCCACCAGACCACAACTGCCCACCAAAGCTACAAAGGTAGCTTATCACCACGAGAGTGTGAATGAATAATGCTCTGATAATTGTAGAGCATCTTTGAGTGTCTAGAAAAGCACCAAATATATTAAAGGCATTACTATTATTAAACTTTTACATTTCTAAGCATATTTTAGATGTTGAAAGCCACAACTAGCAAAAAAGGTCAATCCACTCTCTGCTTCTAAAACAAATCTATTAAGATCAACCTTTCTAAAGTACACTTTTTTAATGACTAAAAACTTTTTTTGTATTGAATGTATAAAGAAATCTTCCTCTTGACCCAATTCAAACCTCTTTGTTCACGTCAAATATATGTGTGAAGTTAATCTGCAGCTATTCCAGGAGCCTTTGAGGAGAAAGATATTACCCTCAAATGACATTTACTACAGTATCTGCCGACATATATAGCATGATAGGCAGCTCTGCAATAAAGATCAGCTCTGGCCTGTAGCGATCTCTTCTGAGATGAAACCCACTGCAGCCAAATGACCCTCGGCATCCATTTCAAAGCCTTCACTGCTGCTTACACACACATGTATACGCCACACATCACAATGCTTCATTCTCTCTGAACTTAAGCAGACAGCTGAAAGAGAAAGACTTTACAAAGTTTGGAAGAAAAACTCCATTCCCCTTCCAAGCGAACGCACAAAGACAGCCATCGAAAATGATTTACAAGGCTTCTGTGAAAAACACACATTAACACTGGTTTGTTTGGAGGTTGAGCAGGCCTCTCTGTAGACTCATCTAGAGCGAGTTTACAAAAGCCAGACAAAGAAAAAGAAAAAAAAAACATGACTCATGCAAACAATTACTGTGAAGGATGCTGCCCTCTTTAATTCCAACTTAAGTGCATCGTTATAAAAAAAGGTTGCGGAGGAGGAAAATTACAGTGCTCTCTTGAAATATCGCTGGAGTGCTTAAGTGCTAGGGTTGACGAGGTTGAAAGGCAGCAAGGGAGTGAGTGGCATCTGTGTGTGTTTGTGTTTGGACTCACCGCATGGTCCTTTGTGCTGCATCTGGATCTGTTTCTGAAGAGCGCATGCCATGGCCTTCATCTGGCATGAACTGCTGTAAGTATGCCCATCACTGCCACAAACTGGGTCTTGATCCTGCGGGCACGGGTCTGAGCATTCACACACCGCTTCGCCGTTCTTCACCACACACACGGCTCCAAACTCACAGGTCTTCTTCAGACAGGGGCTCTCCGTGTTGAGATCTGACCCAGAAAGCAGAGAAATGCGTTATCTGGGAAGGCAGAGACTGTGCGCTATACTTCTCTGGATTGTAAACACACTGATTTTGATTAATTATGAGTGGTGTGCAATTTCTTGCTACATTTTCAACATCTGCATGTCTTGTTTATACAGCATATGATTTCTCAGGCTACTAAGAGTTACTGTGACAAAAACGTGGACTGTAGAAAATAAAGAATAATTTGGGAGCTACCTCAACATTTGGAGAGAAACAAATGCATGGCTAATTTGTGCCAGCTAACCTAATTGTTGAGATAAATGATACTTTCACATAAAGTTTATGGGCGTATGAAATTAATTCTCTAAACACAAAAGGTAGTTTGAACAGTTCTTTGCAAACTTTGAAGCATGTGTTTTCCTCTTCACTTAAAAATCTTGAATCTTGAGTTTTCATTATACAATCTTATGCAATTAATACGGGATAATTTTATATAAACTCCAGTAATACAGCACTTGTTTACTTGTTGTTTTTACTGGAGTTGATTCTGTTGTTTAGACAGTAACTAAAATGAGGAAAAAAAAAAATACTGAAAAAAGTGGCCTAAATTTGCACCAAATGCATGTCACATGCTCAGATAATTTGATTCCTATCTCTTAAAATATGAAATTTAGAGTCCTACACTATCTGAAATGAATTTTGCTACACGGAGCTTAGAAACTCGACTTGGCCTCCAACACAAGCTAACAAAAAAATAGCACCACCTAATAAACAAAAATTAACAATAAACTAACAAAAAAAATCCCAACATAAAAACCACATTTTTGTAGCCAACTTGAATGCAAAAAGATTAATTGGTTTCACTCGAGATTTCTATTTACACTTCGTAAAACATGCATTAGAATCATGCTTTAATTTAATTTGTTTTCACATCTTAGAACACGATCAGTAAAAAGGCACCAACAACAATGCATTAATTATACAAATGTACACAATAAATCACTCACTTTAGGATCTGTTATGACAGTAGTATACTGTGTTCATAAGAGGAAGAATTATTTCAAAGACTAAATTTAAGGTCTGTTGCCGTCATGTGTTTTTAAGTAAGACATCTATTGTTAATAAAGGCCTGCGAATAAGTTCACAATTTTTAATATAACTATATCCTGATGTAATAAAACCTCATACCCAAAAATAACAACCCTTGAACTTTATGTACTTTTTAAATTGAAGCACATTATATATTTCTATCAATAATGTTGGAAACAGCTACAAATTTCAAATAGTGCAGCTGTAACAAGTAAACCAACAGAGTGTCCTATCAGAAATCGAACCGCTCACCTCTCAGTTCATGCAGCACCAACTCTATGTCCCTCAACTTTTTTTCCCCCATTACAGACAAGTACAGTAAAACACCACAAAGCATCAGACCAGAAAAAGGAGCACTCTGTTTAATAATTCAATGCGCTTTCTTCCAGCACACATATGAAATATGAAGATGAAAGAGAGTAGCTGGGGCCCTCAGTGGTGCCACAGTTGCTCTGGACTGAGTTCATTAACTGCTGCAGTTAGCAGACAGAGAGCCGAGGGACAGCACGTCTGAACCCAAGCCTGCTTTCTGATGCCATCACTGCAGAAAGAAGAAGTGGGTCAGGAGTAAACCAGCTCAACTCACCATTCTCTAGAGGGAGAACATTTCGTCATCAAATAAGAGCTTGTTTGCGCGATCAGGGGAGATTAAAAATGAAAAAAAAAAAAAGAGAGAACAGAGTTCAGATTTTTAGGGAATATGAGAGTTTTATTTCACAAATTGAGTATAATTTTTCTTAGCTTATGCTTGTTGGAAAAAAAGGGTGTATCCTACTTTAATTAATGTAGGATGTTTTAATTGAAAAAGGGCACTGGTGCATGTGTAGTTTTTTTTTGACAAACAGGAAGTGAGCTAAATAGAACAATTTGTTAGAAAGTAAGATATCATTTTTTGTAAGGTTTTCCTTTCCACTGAGAGATCATGACAAAAAAGAACCCTAAACTCTACATTTATTGTTTTTTAACATTCACATTTTTTTAACTCATTTCTGACATAGCACCTTCTCTAATGCTTACAGTTATAGTTTTGTTTTCTAATATCGAACAGAAGAGGTCCAGATATGGTACGTAAATGCACTCATTGATAAAATGTTTCACGTCACAAGCTTATTTTGATCTGAAATCACATTTTTGGAAGCATAGCATGTGTTTGTTTTCTAGGGTTCAAATTTGATGGAAGGTGAGAAGGCTAAAGGAGCTAACGTGATGTGTTTGCACTTTCAGACTAAGATTAAAGCCTTGTCAAAATAAAGGGCAGCCCTTCTGGCTCAATCGGTGCTGTCGGGAGGGAAAATGACAGACTGACGGCAGATGGTTGCAGGTGCATGCTGGTCTGTGGATGCCAGTTTGCGTGTCGAAGATTACATGTTTTTCCTGTTTGTTTGTGAGAGTGTCTTTGGACATGTCTGTACATATAAATGAGAGGCACTCTTCTTTGTGTACCCCCTTCATGTGCTGAACATGGTGCTCTCATGACAGTAATTTAATCTTGGATTAGATGCTATCTCTCCTGAATAATGTGTGCAATAATAACGGCTGAGTAAATCCCATTTCTCTATCTCTGAGAAAATAACCATCTTTTACAATATGACAGAAATTATGATGAAAAGGGGAGAAATAAAAATACAAAAGATGATGATGAACGTTAAGAAAACAAAGATGTTAAATACAAAATGTTGTATAAAGAGAAATATTTCCTGGATTTTCCTGAGACTGATTGAACTGTCTCTGAAATTATTTTACTTACGAATATAATGAAAACAGTGATTTCTCTTGAAATATTAATACAATTATTGCATCTATCATAAAATTTTGTAGATCCAAACTATGGTCATTGCTGTCTACTGGAGACTATAGCACAAGGGACACACTGGGGAGAAGGCAGTGATCAATCCCCCTTGTGTGCATGATTTGACTACTTAATTTGACTAAAGAATATACCAAGAAATATGTCCAATTCAGGACTTGGCTACCAAACAATGCATTTAGGTTTTTTTTAATTGCAAGTGTTAAATAATGCATGAGTAATATAACTTTTGTAATCAAATAAGTGCGAACGGCTTCCTGGCTGTGCAGCCATTACTTTTTATCCCCCAACTAAACATTAAACCACAATCCTTGAGAGGAAATTAGCAGGAAGCTTCAAAAGTCTCTTGTTTGTTGACAACAGCTGGTCTATAAGCGCTTCTCATTACAAGTTCAAAAAGATGGTTGTCACATGTTGTGCCTGCAAACGCTCTTCATCAGGAGCTGAAGATTGTTCCAAGTGATAGTCGAGTAAAAAAGAACAAAAAAACCCTGGGGGATTCTTGCTTTTATAATCTTTTATACATTTGTGTATAGACTACGGTACAGGCCAATATGTGTCATCCCCTATCGTATATTACTCAACATTATTACAATATTTTACTACAAAATCAAAAATGGACTAAATGGACAAAAAAAGAAAATAAATGATGTTGAAAACTATTGAAAGTGATGTGATGACCAGACATGTAGTGAAAGATTCCATGTATTTTTGTTACGCATTTAACATTTCCCAGTGCACACACAGCTGCAAACTACAAACATACTGTACCACAAACCGGCACCGAGAACAGTGGAAGGCCATAACTGAGGTCTCTAGAGAGGATTCAAGAAACTTGTGTGTTGCTCAAGGGCACCAAAAGGAGGCTGTGAAACATGAGAGAGAGAGCAAGTTTTTATCACTCCCACCACAACTGTAAACGCTGAGGATTGGTGACCTAATAGTCACTGTCGTTAAGTAAAAATGAATATTCCCAGTTGTTAGTGAGTAATTAGTATATTTGTATTAAGCATTGTAAAATATTTATTACGGCTTCAAACTTTATTATGGGTCGTTAGTTTACATTACCAAAGTCATACATGGAATGCAGGTGTAGAATACATTTTGAATGACACAGAAATTGTGTTAATATAGAATTACAAATACTCTAATGTGACCACTAACTGCTCACAGGAAGTATATCACTTTAATAAATTCTTAAATCTTATTTTATCCTGCTTACCTGCAAGTCTAATAATCATTATGTTTAGACTTGGCATATGTTATATCCTGAAAGGTTGGTCTCTATCTGAAATAGTTTTTTCTGATTTCCACCAAAATCAGCCATTATTAGCTTTCCAAATGGATCTGACATGCTTTGTCTGTGATGATGCATTTTCAAATTAATTTTACACACATTTCTAAAAACAAACAAACAAGCAAAATAATTCTGAGGAAAACTATCAGCGGTAAGCACTAACCATTTATATGATCTTTCAGACAGCAACAAACATCGAGGTAATTGGTATCTATATATTTGTGATATTTGATATCTTGAGATGCTAAAATATTTAATCTAGATTATGATCATACAGTTCCGGCTTAAATAGTCTGTTTTAAATAATCTGTCTCAGAATATGTCTGCAGATTCTGTTTTTCAATAATAACAGAAGCCACTGGCCACCAGTGGTGCTACGTTAATCTGCTCCAAGAACTAAATCGCTGTTTGCAAATGTATTTTAAGCTTTGTCTCCATGAAAATTAAAAGCAGGATGCAAAAGTGATTACAAACTTTTGACCTATAGTGTACGCAATCTATTACCAAGCAGCATAGAGATCTCCAGACAGTCTTTTGCCTGTAGTGAACTGAAATCACTCTGAGGGGGGAGAGATCTGAGTGTAACCCTTTTCTAACCTCTTCCTGTCGCCCACATATAATCCCACCTCAGATCTGAGAGCAAAAACCAGGGAGAAGCTCGTATCAAACACACATAAAGCACAGCGTGCATCAAAAGACCATGATTAGCGCCAAAGCCTGTTTTCTATTCCAGACCCCAAGTGATAAAACGCATACATCTATTTAAACCCATTCAAGAACCCAGAGTAACTGCCACGAAAATAAAAACACAAGCTGAGGAGAAGGACCGCTGTGTTCCCATGCCAATCTGAAAGGGTCCTGAAGTAAAAGCTCTGCTACGAGGTGCTTTCCAACTATCGATTTCACTGCAGAAATTGAGAGCTTGAAATACGTCTTGAACTGGCTTGGAACTGTGTAAACACTGGATTGGTGCCTACATTTGCAGCCCTTGAAAGTGAGTTTTTCTGTAGATCTTGTCTCTCAGCGCCTCTCCATCTGTGTCTTCTAAGCAGCCGGCTGGAGGATGACTAGATCAGGCTCATCAGTAAAGCTCTCATGGCCTTCGAAACACTCTAATGACCCTTTTCTCAAGGCACGGATCCCAGAAGCGGACTACAGCCTTCTTTGTCCCGAGCCACCCTCTATTTCCTCACAAAAACAAGAGATATGAAGAAATATTCACTTCGAGTTTCTCATTTTCAGTTTTTCATCTCCGGGGATGAGAAAATTCAAGTAGGTCTAATAAGGAAGAGAAAGCTCTCCAAAGCAATGCACCACAGGCGAAAAGCATGATAAAGCAGCCTGCTCTGGTTATTGAATTGGCTTGCATATTCTCTTAGTTAAAATGAGCCCTTTTTGGCCTTTTCAAAACTATAAGATGCATGCTGTGGTGCCAGTCTTTAAGGATTACATCGGAAACTGGAAGACAGCCACACGCTTCACCATCAACATGAAACCATCATAATTAAAATAAGTTCATGGGCTTTTGTATGTAAAACTGTATAAGTACAAGTAAAATGGTGCTGATATGCAGTTGGGTATGTTAATTAGGAGACAGTATGACAATGTGAGAGTTGAATAGAGGGGATAATAATGAGAAGGTGTGAAGAAATAGCACGACTCAGAAAAAGCTGAGTAATTGCTGGGATCAGGTCTGAAAATCTCTGAAGACCTCCGACCCCGGCTATTCTGTTATGTAATGCGGACAATGTAGCTCCGCCTTCTGTGCTGTATCCACTGTAATTTAGTGCTGCTGTTTTATTTGTTCTCATAGCACTTAATTACTATTGCCACTGAAATGTGATGTTCAGGATTATCACTAAATGCAGAGAAAGAGGCTTCTTCTCTTGTGACGGCTTCTACATAGGCTTAATTCTGACACATCGCCCACTTAAGGGACAAATCCTCTCCCCGCCGTAATGTGCTATTTCAAAAAGCCACTCTGGGGATCTGGTAAACGCTTTAAACCTTCAAAATGAAAGTTTGTTTTTCACACCAAGTCTTATCAACTTATTAACATAGGAAAAACTAACAAAGTAAATTACACAACACAGAGCACAACACAGTGCTTGCTTTAAAACACGTTGCTTTGGTATAGCTAGTATCAAGCTCTCATGTCTGAGCCACTCGAATGCTACTTTATTTTCCCGTGGGCTATTGTCATGGATGCATTTACAGCCCCAGTGGGAGCTGTAACCTGGCTGACAGCAATGTCATTAAAGCCTCAGCACAGCTGAGAGACGGAAGACAGAGAAGTGCTGAGACTTCAGCTTCAGTCCACTTTTAAGCACTTTCAAGTGTTGTTGAGGTGGTTGTGAAGTAAGCACTAGTGTACATGGAATTCAATGTGATTATTTAAAGATAGAAGGCAAAATTTTCTGTGATGAGATAAAAGATTTGATTGAGAGATTTGATTCGGAAGTGGTATATATTTGTATGTTTGCCATGTTTATTTTTTACTAGCATTTTTACCACTAGGGTTGCACATCTATCAGGGATAAATTATTTGGTTTGAATATAGATACAGATGTTATGATTAAATTCAAAAAATTCAATAACGATATAAATAGATTTTATCCAAAAATGATTCAGTTAATTTTTTAAAGAATTTATATTCATCAGATATTTTACAAAATAGGCCCATTCTATGACAGTTTCCACTTAATACTTTGTTTTATAAATAAACGAAAGACCACATTGTCAAAAAGAGGCAAAAGATAAAAGACATTAAAACATAACATAAAAACAACTTGGAGTGGCAGGACAAAAAACATTGACAATTTTTTTTATGTGAAAAATATTAATGTATAAAATAAACTAAATTGCTGCTTTGTAAGTTGGTAAGGTTGCTGGACAACATGTATGCTGTGCTGCCAGTGTGCCTCAATGATGCTCTTTACAGTTTGCAAATAGCATGGCTCTTATCTTATCTTTCCTTCCTTCTGGTAAAAAATGGTCCAAACTTTGGAGTTCTGCGTTAAAATCTTCCTTGGTGAATTATCCCCATCGCTCTTGTGGACCCTGTTTTCGCTAGCTTGTTTTTCAATGCAGCAGCTGTCTAAATTATAAACTAAATTATGGTCACTTTGGTCACTACATTGAACTTAAACTATATTGTAAGTTCAAGTAATTGTTAGCACTTGATGCTTCTGCTTTTCAAATAATGTAAATTAGTATACATGTTTATATATGGATATAACTACACAAGAAATGTATTTATCTGAATAATGTAAAAACCTGCAGAAAAAGAACGTGTGGCAAATTTGCTGCCAGCTCTTAGCAGTTTTGAAATATTTGATCACTGTACTTGTATCAAGCCCAATATTGAAGGACATAATGGTTTTACCCTCAAGTATATGGATCTCTTTGTCCTCTTGTGTCGAGATTACAGGGAGTGTCTGACTGGTGAAAGCGATGGTTCTAAAAGCTGCTTGTTTTTAGTCAGCGTAAGAAGCAGATTGTGTAAGTTGTGCTGGTGTCACTTCTGGAGTGTCTGGATATCAGAGCTGCAAATCCCCTCCACCATATCACCAAGTTCAGTCTCTCTCTCTTTTCTTCTAACTTGCAGTTAAGCTTGAGGGGAAACATTTATAAGAATTTAGAAGAAGGTGAACGGAAAAGGAGAGAAAAAATATTAGCATGACACAAGCAGAAATCCCCCAGAGGCAATGCATGCTTTCTGAAGGTGTACTTCTCAGCAAACAAAGCCTTCAAGGGCACGGAAACTTTCTTTCTCTCCACGCATTAAGAATTTCACCAAGGAACTAATTCTGTTAACCTGGCTTCAACGCAAGAGAGGGCATTAATGAGCAAAATGAAAACAACATAAATGAGATGAACAACATGCTTTCTACTGAATACCAAACGTTGGAAATAAAGATGACACTTTCAGTTTCGGGGTAATGTGTGAATATAGCCTATAGTTATTTTTGAAGAAATATAAGAAAACAACATTCTTTAAATCTTAAAAATATTTAATATAATAATATCAAAATTAGTTCTATAAACTAACTTTAAACAACATAAATCCTGCTCTTTCATAATGGTCTCTAGCTTTGTGCAACTTCATATTCAAACTCCTCTCAATTCAAATTCAGGAATTTTGAAGTCATTCATAATTCAGTTCTGAATGGTACACAGGGCTGAAAACAGAGCATTGAGTGAGAGCGATCCGTGGATGCCTTCAGCAGGCATCCACACAATGCTCTGAACAAAGAAGAAAGGGAAGCAGAGAAGGATGGAGGAACAGTGGAAACGAGGGGGATGGCAGACGTGTGGTACAGAAGAAAACTCAACAAAGATTCTCCAAACAAACGCACAATTCAGACAGTAGCAAGGGTTTTCCAACTTACAACCCTGACCCAGATACAGCCCTTCCTCACACAGCGAGGAGCAAAGGTTTGTGCTAATTATAATCACGATACCCAGACTCTTCAATGTTGTCATCTAATTGGACTCATTACCACATCTCACTAGACCGTAAAGTTCAACTGCTGCTTAACTTGTTATTGTTTCATTCCGGAAAAAAACTAAGTTTGTGCCTTTTTCCAGCCAGAGAAGCTAATCAAATAAATATGCAAATGATAAATATTAATCAGAGCCTGTTGTCACCTGGGGCACAACATCAGCTTCACCTCTAAGTGCACAGCTCTTGCTCACAGACTAAATCAGAAAATCTGAGTAAGTCATTATGAGCTGTGGGAACCAATGATGGTCTAAAAATTCGAAGGGTCTGTTCATTTTACACTGTGAGCTAGGAGACCTCATCAAGACTATCATGACAGCTGTGTATTCAGGTCAGCTTCATTTGCAGGATCCATCTTGCTGTGCCTAGAGAAACAAGCTGCTTTCTTGTCTTATCATTAGTAGTCCATTATAGCGGCACACCCAGAGAGGTATGGAGTTCTGAAATTACTTTGGATGGGGCTAAGCCATGCTAACGCACAAAGGTCTCCACTCAAGTTCTCATTCACTTCATCTAATGGAGACACTGTATTTAATTTAATGCAATAGAAAGTTAGTCTGTGTTGTACAAACATGGTTTTGTGGTACTGCTGTGTAATACTTTAAGTGGCTATAATTTAGCCAGTAAATTGTTGAAAGTGTCAAAGCAAAAAACAGAACAATTAGACTCTGAAGGCATTGTATTATATATTATATCCTTAGTAAGCACTGCGATTGCAGTGTTTGATTTATTGAAAAATGAAATATCATCATTAGTGTCATTAGTTATTTTACCTTACTTTATTCTTTTGACAGGTATCAGTTGGTTTCTATCCTTAAGCAAGCATGCTTAATTACTTAAAAATTGGTAGCACCTTTTAATAACTACACATTACTAACATACAGTAAAGCTGTACTGTAAAGCTTTATTGTGAGCTTGTCTAAAGTGAGGACAATTTATTACTTGTAAAGCATTAACACTTTAAAGGAGATGAGGCTCAGTTATATTCTAAGCAGGAAAAGAAAAACTGTTATCTTTCAAATTAACCTATTTGACTCCTGAAGAAATCTGAGGGAAAAAAAGCTTTTGATTTTGTTCATCCCTCTCATTTTTTTCCACTCGAATTTGTTGGACTGCACCGAATTCATTCTATCCAAATTATTTAAAACAACGTCCACCCATGTCATCTCAGTTGTGCCACAGGGCACTGTGTCGGGACCTCTTTCTAATTTACATTCTATCACAACCATTAATTTGTTATTTATTTTCATTGCTACACTGATGAAACATAACTATATTTCCTTGTAATCACAGTCATCATTCCCTTCTTTCTTCATGTGTTGAATGCCTTGTGGAATAAAAATAATGATTAAACCTTGCTAATTCTCTTATCTAACAAGATAAAGAGTTTAGCCATCCTCAACAAACCAATCCCATTCATTGTCAAATCATCTACACTGCAACGTGTCTTAAAGGAGCAACAAAAATATTTGATAATATACTGCTAGTCCAGTAATTGTTTACTTCTTTAGTATCTACTTCTGATGAATACAATGCTATTTTCTTTTGGCTTCTAATCTAATTCCTATAAAAAAACATTAAACATGCTTCTTATCGTATCACGTTTCTCTCATTTTACACTTATACTGGCAACCAAAAAAATGCCAAGATGACTTAATAGCATATATTTTCATTTACGAACCTCTAAACAACACTGTCCCTCTTGCTCTGATCTGTTTGTCATTCATATTCCCCAACAGCCTAAAGCAGCTATCATACATTTTTTAATTAAAATGTGTATATATTCAATGTTTAAAACATTTTATAATGCAAGCAAGCTAGGATAGTATTTAATTATTCTCATTTTATGGAGCAATAAACATCCCCAACCTCCTTTTACATAAAACAGCCATATGGAGACTTCCAGCCGTTTAATGACATGCTCTTCATGAACTTAATGATGAAAGAAAAAGCACATTCATCAAAAACAGTGAAACATAAGCAACCACACACCAGTGAAGATCTCATTTACAATGGCTTATGCCTTTCCTAACGCACTCTAGAAGGTATACTTAAAGTCTAAGGAAACCAAGTCTCTCAACTCAGTATTATGCATTTTATAGCCACTATGCAAATAGCCTTTCAGATTAAAAGAATCCCAATGCAAAACACTGAACGACAGTTTTTTTTGCGTCTTTACTTTTGCATGTACTTGTTTTCTGTTTCCCTTCTAAACACAAATCCCCTGTTGATTTCTGATTGTCAAAGCATTACTTTGATTTTTGAGTGAATCGTATCTCTTGACACACACTGCTGACACATTGACCCAGCTCTGCTTGCCCCTAAAGACAACAGGAGGCAGATGAAACCATGTCAGACCTGAAATGAAGTACTGACATGCTCAGGGCTCAAAAGACTCATGTACACACAGAGCGACACTGCAATTGATTAGAGTGTGACAAGAGGTCCATTTAGACGTTTCCACAGTGGGAAATGTGAGCTTTGTCACGCCTGAGTGGCTTCTAAAGCAACAAAACACACTTTAGTAAAACATAGACTTCACTCAATGGCTGATAGTATGAAGGAAATCTATAATACCTTCAGGGAGCTGTCATTTAGCGACTAGCTTTAGAGTATCTAAAGTCCTACACACACACGTGCGCACATCCGCACACGTACACGCACGCACACACAAAAACTTTCTGTGCCCATGTAAACACAGATTAGACAAATGTAAAAGTATTACAAACTCATACAACAATAAAATAAGCAAAATATTGGTAATGGAAGTTGCTAAGTTAAACCTTAATCTGTTCATCCACTAGATCAATTAGACCTTCAGTTGTGTTCAGAAAGGGGAGACAAGTGAGCGACACTATAATCACCAAATGTAGCAGGAAGCTATCCAATCAAACTTGGCTCTGTAAAGTAGTAACCATAAATGAAAATAAATATAGTAGAAAGTATCAAAGAGAAACAAAAAGTTGACAAAGAACAAAAAACAACAACAACAACAACACAAAGCTTTTCTTTGCATTTACACATCAAACCAGAACAGTTGTCTTAAGCGCAAGACTTATACTCATCAATGCTCTGTATCTTCCTCTGCATGAAAGGAAGTCTGCCTGGCTCCGGTTTGCCACTGAGCTTTGATGTTTAATTAATGTTCTGTTTGCAGAATATGCAAATGCAAATAAGAACATTTAAAAAGCATACTGTAACTCACCACCAGCAAACTGCTGAAAGGGTTAAAACATTTGCTTTGTCTGAATTATTGAATTAAAAGAATGCATCAGCACTCTTCTTTACATGTTAATCAATGCAACTGTTTGCTTAACATCCATTACTGATAGTGAGGGGACAAAAATATAGTAGAGGAAAATGGAGGATGGTTCTATGATTTCTGCACTGATCATTTTTGTAAACCAAAACCATCACTATTCAGATAATGCAAAAAATTAAACAAAAAAGTTTTCTTCCAGATCTTGCAATAATTTTAGAGCTATGTGACAAAGTCATATTAATTAATTAGTACATACCACTTGTACAAAAAATATAAATGATTCTAGAAGCATATTGAAATATTCAATATGACAAATTTTATTTATCTACAATACATAGTTTAATGCAAGATTTTAATCTTGCAGGATTACAGGATTGCATGTCTTATTTACCTGCCTGCCTGAAGTTGTTCACAAACAGCCTTTTCAAGAAAATCTCTCACAAATCATAAATACATTTCTAATTTACATTTTAATGCAAGCAAGTACAAAACAGATAGCTGTTAATGTTATTGTACCAATGTTTGTGATGAACACGCTGCCATTCTTGTTTCCTCATATCCCAGGGTAGATTTATTCTCATAGATCTGTTTTTTATTCTTAAGTTTAAAAGGGGACTGAATGCAAACCAAAACAGGAAACATATGCATGCATCCATGCAAACAGGCAACAGCTCAAACCACAAGGTCAGAAGAACTGGGAAAGGCTACATCAAACCAGAGAATTGCTATAGTCTCACTTTCCCTTTTATTGTGGATTAAGGTCTGGGGCTGCTGAGAGGTCACTCCAACCATCCTCCAACACAACACTTAAAAACACAGGTAGAAGGAAGGCATCAAACCAGCCCTTTGAGAGCCACCTGAAGGAGACCAACAGGTCAGAATTCCAATAAGAAAGATCAGAGGTTGAACTCTTTTCCGCTCCAACTGAATGTGTCCAGCAGCGGCCCTGAGCAGACATCACACGGACAAAGACAGACAGAGAGACACACTGGAACAGAAAAAAACACTGTTTAAAGACACCCAAAAAAATACATAAAAGGACAGAGGGAGAAATGACAGGACACTGAGACATGAAGGGACTGGTGTGGACGTATGCGCTGGAGATGTGAGCCCATGAATGAAACATGAAGGCAGTGTTTCATGTGTCATCAGAACCGATGACAGAATGAGAACACTATGGTCATGGAAGCAAATGAGCACCTTCCACAAGAGTTTACCAGCAGGACAACAAAACCAAACAATACCAAGTTTTGCCAACCAAAGAATATTCACCATATGTCAGACTTACCACAGGGACCTTGCTGCTTGATGGGAATGTCGGTCTGGGTTCGGCACTCTTCCAGCTTCCTCTCGCAGTCATTTGCGTATGTCTTGCCATCCTTTCCACAAAGAGGCTTGTAAGAGGCATCACATTCTATGAGGTCGCAGGAACACTGAAACTCTCCATTTTCCAGCGAACAAATGGCACTGAACTTACAACCGTTCGGACAACCCCCTGGAGACCAGAGACATACATGCTTTAAGATCATGTTTGGACTAATCAACATTGACTAGAGGCATCTCTCTTTCACTCTTGTTCAATCAAGACATTGCATATCGACTCGCTCAGGGGTTTCGAATTAATTACCATGCCTGATTATTTAATCAATTATCTAATTCCATTCAGATTGATTTGGGGTGTTTCTTTCTACACTCACAGTTGGGTTAAACTATTACAGGCGGTCTGTGGCGGTATGTAATTACACTAGTCTCTCATCTGTTCATGAAAATTAAGAGACCTATTATGTTATTGTGAAATCTGAGCTTGATTTGGGTTTGATTGCATTGTCCAATATATCTGTTCTGGATGTTCACACCATGAACATCACGCTGATGAGAACATGCTGACAGCAAGGTATAGAAATGCACTTCTGATTTTACTCCTCATGGAGCTCTGTACCACCCATATGCTTCACAAGCTGACATATTTACGAATAAAAGAGAATATTTAATGAAACTGAAAATCTAGGCCAAGACTTGATTTCTTCCATCTGGAATTGTAGGGCTGCTAAAGTTTGGTTTAACACAAGGAAATAAATTAAACTGAGATGTTTTGTAGATTTTTGTAAATAAGAAATGCTCAGTCTGTAACACTGAGCACCAAATGAGAACCAAATTTTGTTCAAACTAATAAAAAAAATCTTCTATCAAAAAATATTGAAGTAAGCTAATGCCTTATTGACTACTGTTGATTTAGCAAAAATTTATTTTTTTTTCTTCAAAATTTGATCACTTTAAAGTAATAAACTTAAGTGGGAATATTCTGCTTATAAGCCTACTATAATCTATTAACAATTCTATGTGACCATGTAAGAACCAATAGAGAACATCCCATGAAAGTGATATCAGCAATACAACTTTAGTTATTACAAAACTTTTTAATACAAATGTCACTTTCTGGATTCTAACAAGTTTAGGCCTTCTATTTGATACAAATTTAATTTGCATGTTCTCTGGGCTCTGTTTGATTATGTTCCCTCCAAAAATGTATCTTTTAATAGACGTGGAAAGCGGATAAGATGATTATAAAATCAGCATTCCGCTGGAGGGTATTTTATCATTTCTTGCATTCTCTCAAAATGGAAACAAAGCATTTTGCTGCCATGCTTTACTGATTGAGCAAGAAATCACCAGGCTCTGGTTTAACATACCAAGCAGCTTTGTCTACAATAACACAAAACTAAGAGTCTGAAAATCAAGTTCTCTCTCAATCAATGCAAAGCTCTAGCTTCGCAACAAAGCTAGGGCAGTCATAAGAAATAATGAGAAATAAACATGTTTTTACATTCATCATGGAAGAGTGATTTATGCACGTAGAAACCATGTGTCTCCAAAATAAACCTTTTATCTGACATTTTAAGATGTTCATCTGAGAGAACTGCAAGCACTTCTTGAGTTCCACTGGCACACAGACTGGGACAACAGCGCCACACAAACAGCACTATCGCTCACGGCACAAACACAGTTCAGACACACACATGCACTGAGCCGCAGTTCATGTACTATCACAGCACTGCACACACTCCTCTGTGCTTTGCCACGGGGCTTCAGAGCGAGGCAGCGACGATCTTTTCATCACCCATGAAGATACAGTCTTCCCACAATACACCTGCCAGAACCCGACAGGCAAATTGGATTTGTGGAGATTGGTATCATGTAGGCATGACAGTACTGCTAACCGGACTTAATTTGTCCAGTGCCTCTTCGTCTGAGCCATGAAAAAATAAATCAAACACATCCACAGAGCTCCTTTATCAGACAACGAGCATGAGCTCCCGGGAGCCAGCGACGTCCCACGTTCATGAGGAACTCACCTTTTTCCTTACAGCTGCCTGAGGAGACCTTCTTGAGCTTCAGATTTTTCTGCAGCGCACTTCGCTCCATATGACACAAGCTGTCGTAGGTGTTTCCATCATTAGCACAGATGGGTGATCCATCAGTTGGACAAGGCTCAGGTCGAGGAAGTGGTAAGTTGGTGTCTGGATTCACCTTACATCCCACACTAACTGTGCCACTGCAGGGATCTGAAAATAACATTTAAAAAGAGGTGTTAAACTGGTTGCGTTACTCAAGATTTTTGACACAATGTTATTATTTGGTCTAATTAGTAAGAAATAAAACAGACATTAATAATAACAACACGTAAGAAGATTTACATTTCTAGACTCTAATTTTGACATTGAATTTAAAGGGCATAATAACACCAACAACAACATACATTCACATTTCATGACCTGGTTCATGATATATAACAAAAGTATACATTAGAATCACAGATATGCTGTGTCAGATCCTGTTGTTTCCATTAGTATTTATTTATTTATCTCTTATTCTGGTATGTCTGCTTATGTTATTCATTTGAACAGATTTGCCCGTTTCTTGACTTTTTACTGAATGTTATGAACGTTTTTAGTTGAAAGTCAACAAACGTCTTTTAAATTAATGACACAAATAAACCCCTCTCTAAAAAAATGTCATGTCTTTAAAACAGTACACTGTATAAAAAAGGTAATAATAAAGGACATGTTAATTTTATGATATAGTAGTTTTCATGAAACACACAGTTTTATCATTATTTAGAAACTTGTTTTGCTATCTATTTAGTGTTTAGTATCTGCGATAATCTGCTGATTGAACAGGTGGCATTATACCCCAAACACCTGGCGGCTATCGTTAGCGTCTTTTTCAGTTGGTCAGTGGTGAAGGTGAGTTTATTTACTAAAATACCTAATAAAATAATACACTTCTGTCTAAATGGTGTCTGTGTTTAGTGAGTAAACATCCTGATGGGAGTTTGAAATATTGTATTCACGTTTTTAATTTAATGTTTAATCTCTTTGTTAAAGCCTCCACCTCAGACTATAGTGGTAAGTGTGCAGGTTTAGAAGCCCAGCTGTTTGTGATTTCAGTTTGAATCTCACCATTGACAACAATTCCATTTGTTTGTTCTGACTTTTTTTTTTACCTTATTGAAAAGACATATCCTGTAAATTTATAAATTAATAAATCAGAATATCATTGTGTCAGATTTCACTCCAAAAGTCTTGAAAAACATCCAACTCCACATTAATTCTCACTGAATAATTTATCACTTGCCTCTTGTGATCAAAAGTGTATGTTGATGCTTGAATATTAGGTTTATGGTAATCAGAGACATTTATATCAAAGGATATATACGAAATGAAGTGGCGGCTTCTGTAACCTCTAAGTGGAAGCTCGGTGGAATTATAAAGTGCCCCTATTAATATTTTGAAACTCTCTCTTCAGCAACATGTTCAAGCAACACGTGGGCAGTTGTGGTCTGGTGGATAAGAAGATCGACCTGTGATTGAAAGGTTGCTGGTTCGATCCACAAATCCACCGAAAGTGGTGTGAGTGATGAAACACTTGCTCTCCATCTTCAACAACCACACTGTGGCGTCCTTAAGGAAGGCACCAGTTTCTGACTGCTCCCTGGGAGCCACTGCCATGGCTGCCCAGTGCTCCGGGTGTGTGTTCACGGTGTGTTTGTTCACTTCTGTGTGTGTACACTGGGATGGGTTACATGCAGAGCACAAATTCAGGGTATGGGCCATTCCATATCTGGCCAACTGGTCACTTTCACTTCACTTCACTTCAGGTTGACAGGCATTTCGTTGATATGCATTTTTTTTTTTAATATGCATTTAAGGTTACCAAACTGTACAGTGACACCGATATGATTAGTTTATTAAGTCGTTCGTTCTAAGCCCTTTCATTACATTATGAAAGTGGAGCCTCTCATATATCTGTTGCATCTGTCCTGATACTATCAGAGAGACCTGTGTTGCGTTGGGGCAGATATAGAGTTACACAACAGCTATGTGACAGCTCTGGTCTCGTTATACAAAGAGCTTAGTACCAACGAGTCAATAAAAGAACCATATGACTCTAACTGAACAATCACTAAATGATCCAGTAAACTTAAATGCGTATTAAAAGAGAACTAAAGTGTTTTTTTACTATGGATGGCTGGTAACCTTTTAGTAATTTGAGGAGCAGTACTACTATGTTTTATTATATCCTATCCAACTGAGTATATTTATATATTAGAGTCAAAAATTAATAATGACTCCTCAATTCTAACTAGCAAGGATTTGAAACAGGACAAGAAACTAATTAAATATAATCTTAAAGTAAACCAGAGCTAGATTCTAATAAAGGCAAGGGTTTTATACAGATTCTGATCACCACAAATAGTATGGCTTTTTGAACCTTGCCCTATTTGTATAATACCACCTTCTCGGCATCAATAATACCAATCAAGCTTTTGTAAACTAATAATTTAACATTGGGATGTTCTGAATGTTTTAAATTGAGGTAAAATCATTAAAGTAACCACTGTATTTTACTTTAGATTGTAAACAAAACCTGCTTTGATTATTCAAAAAGACTTTGGGACAAATTCAGCATAAGTTTCAAGTATCTGAGTATTCGTCCTAATCAATACACCCCTGGTCTGACAGTCCCATTTTTTGACCTGAGAGTTCCTCTTTTTCAACGCGTCTTCTAGGCACCATTGATGGAGCTGTTGTCAGTGCTGTGTCATTTACTGAGAAGAACTAGTGAAATGTGAAAAGATAAGGGTGACAGTTGATGGGACGGGAGTGATGAGAATGGTTCTTTATGGCTGCAGGGGCCTAGAGCTCTAGCCCTGCATGGAAAGATTGTAACTGTAATAGAAATGCCACAATGTTTAGTGAAATAAGTATGACAGTTCGACCAGCCTCCGTGCTTTTCTGAAACAAGCAGACACAAAGGGCTTATCAGCCACTGTCGTGCTAAGACAATGCCAAGCCGCGAGCGAGTAGCACAATCACAGGAGAGAAAGGAGCGAGGAGAAATAGGAAAAAAAAAGTGAGCTTGAGACAGAAGGACAGAGGAAATTAGACAAGAAAGACAAAACATGTAAACAAAACAAAGATTGAGAGGCGAGGAATAAACACGGCTGAATAAAGAGATGAGAAAATGGAAAGAAAGTAATTGGTAAATAAAGAAAGAGACGCAGACATTGACAGGCAACATGAAAGTGGATAACACAAGGATGGGGAATGTATACAAATAAACAGGATCTTTAAAACCAGTCAGGTCGTAAGAAATTAGTTTTAAACGATCTGTATCTGTTAACCGCTTGCATTGTTTTGCAGACCTTTTTGCGAATTAACATATACTTAGAAAATTGTCACTCTTAAATTACTGAAACACAGTATTTGCTCAACACCATGACAATGAGATATAATGAACTACCTTCTGCCTTGTCCCAGGACTTAGCAAAAATACGCTTTTGCTATCTTTAGATTGCCAGCTAAATCCACCAATATTTTCCCCAAATGTGACCTGATTGTGCATTTGTCAATATGCTCTGAAGAGCTCAATTCAGATTTGGGACCAACCTAAAATACTTGGTCATACATCAGGTACAAAAGATACTTTTTGCAATATGACCTCTTTCACATTTAAAAGACTCTTGTTTCACCAAGCCTAACTACAACATGCATGTTCTTAGAATGAATTGAAATCTTTTGCTACAGTTTCTGTTGCTATGGTTACCCAGTCTAGACAGGTTCTCTGAATTTGGAAAGTATATATTTACTAGAATTTGTAGAAAACAAAGCTCCTTATTAGGATTTCTTGAAGCAGGAGAAACTTCAGGACAAGCATCTAGATGGAAACTAAAAACACAAACCAAGCGGCATGTAATGGCTTTGCTTTTGGTGATGATATCAACTGTCTCAGCCACCATTGAGTGATATACACTTTAAGAACGTAAAAAGGATAGAACAGGTTTAATTAGTCCAATCAAGAGATTCTATATTAAAATACTTACAGTTTATTTTACTTCAGCCAAAAAACACATGATATAAACAGCAAATATACTTTATTTGTCATCCTTTAATCTTGTTTCTTCACATTTAGAATTTAAACCATGTGTGGTGTCCTCATTATTGTTACTTTGACAGGATTGGCCGGTTGGCTAGACCTATAGCTTTCTGGGGCTTTTAATTCTCACAATAAAATATACATTTTGATGTTTTTGTGGGGTCATACATTTTTTTCTGATTTTTTTTTACAGAAAATGAACCACAGACAGTGAATCTCAGTTTCATATAAAAATTGTTTGTATCATTTGACCCTAACACCATCTATTATTTAATGAATATTTCTGTATAGCAAGTAATGAAAACATAAGTGGGATTTGAACTCTAAATTGATGAGCAGGAAAACGATGGCTGGAAACACTGTTTTATCTACAACTCACCAACACAAAGTCAGACTCACTCAAGTACATTCATTATCTCAAAACAGACTCTATTTTGAGAGAAGTATGTTATTTCATGAATTTTAGTGAGTAAGAGCAAGCTTTACCTTCTCCACTGACCATCGGAAATCAAGAAAACTATAGATGTCAGATGTTTGGGATATAATGGCACCTGTTCAATCAGCAGACTCCCGGAATGAGCACACGTTTTTAAATGAAATATGTACATCCAGAAATCATTTTATCTGTGTTTTTACACATTTTTAACAGTGTACTCTTCACAGTAGGTTCTTCGATCGCCCTATTTTTTCTAGAAATATTCAGCATTTCCTGCTCACTTCCTTTCTGATCTTCTTCTCAATATTGTTTGGTTACAAAAATCAGTGTACATTAACATAAACTGTGGCACAGAAGCACAGAGTATTTGCATCCATGTTAACTTTCATAAAAGGCGATGCAGTAACCTCTTCAGCGCATGCGTGTGACTTCTGCAGGCCTGTATAACCTCTTAAAACCATAATGTGGACTTTAACCCTGCAAAGCCATGGTTCCCCCTACTGGTCATCGGTTAGTGTCTCTCAAAAATGTAAATTATTGATTAAAAACTGCATATTCAGTGTCCAATTAATGCTTGCAATAGATCATTAAAGGGACACACCAAAAGAAAAAAGGTGCACTGACAGTAGGTGTGACTGCCAGAAACTAGTGTTCTAACACAATAATAGGACAGCTCTCAAAGGAAAAGAGTATAAAGCTCAACCAAAGAGACCAGCACAATGCAGGCAACAACATCTCTCCACACAAGCCAGCCGTTGGAGAAACCATTAGCTTCCATTATGATAGGCCTGCTGGAGCCAGCATTCATCGCTGTGTAACACTACCAGGCAGGGATGGCTGTAATTAGCCAGACACTCTGCTCCACGCTCCTGCAGGGAGTGTGTGTATGAGGCTGCCCCATTAGTCCAGGCCCTGTATCCATGTGCCTGACAGTTGCTGGCCAAGACCTTAATGCATCTGCTGGGAGGAACAGTAGCTGTAGCTGCGGTTTACAGAGATGAATGTGTATACAGAGCTGGCCAAAATGTGTCTGATTGTGTTTTGAAATAACAGCAGCCCATGTGCTGCTCTTTGAGTGATTGTTGGTTTTTGTTGCTCTATTTTCAGAGGAACACAAAACGTCTCAAAATGACAACATGAGAAAATGAATAACACACAAAATACTAACAAAAGCTCTATTGTGAGCCTTATTTTAATGCTTGCTTGAGGCTTGAGTGGATTTTGAATGTTTTGTACAGGAATATGTAAATTTACAAAATTATAATGTAGACAGATAGCCAATTTTGTTAATTTTGGAATATTTATAGGCACAAAACACTATTTAAACACTTTCCCAAAACATCCATGATGTTTACACGCAAACATACATTCAATATTAAATACTTTTCTTTGACTTCTTAACTCTGGTTAGGCTCTCAGGGTTTGACTGGTGGTTTTTATTTGGGCAGAACCCATTCACTCAGCATTCACTCTCACGTTCACTCTTGAGGGCAATTCAAGCTACTTTTAGAGTTTTGGAGGTAACCTGAGGAGGGTCACATAAGCATAGGTAGAATATACAACATCAACTTAGGAAGGCCCCAGGCGGGTTTTGAACATGTGACTGAAAGACAAAAGATAGCTCCACCTTAAAAACATGTGAAAACTCTGTCTGAACAAACCCAAATCAAATAAATTATATAAAAAATTATATTGCAAAAATCTATTTCAGGGACATTTTGGAGATATGTTCTTTTTCTCTTTTCTCATTTCCTCCTCAAATTCAAAGCAGTGTTCCTCTCTAGTAAGGGTTGATATTATTATAGGACAAAATTGGTAACTAAAAGGATGGAGTTTCTCAGGGAGTCTTGAACTGCTGTCTCCCCTTTTTAAACTCAAACGAGGGTTAAAAGAAACACTCCAGCACCACTGAGATTTCCACTGGGACTCAGAACATTTCTGCAGCACTAGCGCCCCTGAGAATTATCATTTCATTTACCAGAGATCACTTTTCCATGAGTGAATCTGTCTGCCTCTGGAGAGCCCTCTATGACACACCACCCACTCTTGTCTTAAGACTTTCTTCAGCATATAACCACATTTATTAATAAAAATAAAAATGAGAATATGAGAATGAAAATACAAATCACATGTTTAATCGAGCTTATTTAGCACAGTATGTAGAGTAAGTTTGTGGTTTTTGGTTTGATTTGGTTCTGAAGGCTTAGCAAATTAGTAATTTTTTTTATCATCCTTTTATTAGATCACATGAACAGAAAAAAATAGACAGTTTGAAAGAATTCACTTAATTTTCCTAAATCAAACATCAATACACATCTGCACTTATTACACTTATTATCACAGACAAATGAAAACGACTGCATATCTAAAAAAGATTGGAACACTAACATCATTTAAAGGCTGAAATCTTGTTTTTAGAATGTGAATATTATTGCTTGATAACAACCATCCATGATATCCTCACCTTTAGTTCAAGACAAAAAAAGCACATGAAAAATATAATTTACAGAGTTTTACTCACATCCACATTCAAGGCATACTTTTTGACAAAACCCTTTTAGACAGATAAGTCTCTTACTGAAATGGGCACATTATAAAGACCCAGAAAAACTTGACAAAAGACCACTCTTTGAAAATTCAAAGCATAGGTATATAAACACCAGATCAAATGAGTAAGCGGGCATAATTTTAACTTCCCGCAGCTGAACTAACATGCCAATCAATTGAGTTCAAAATGTGAATGTGTCCAGACTTCATCATGTTGTACAGATGAATAAAAGAGATCAAAATAAAAGTCTGAAATGTCAAAGAGAGGCGGAATAAGCTGAAGAAAGCATCTGACAGCTTGTCAGGCAGTGTGGAAGAGAAATGTCATTAGGCAGAGGAGGGTGGGAGGGGGCTTTTCACCAACCGCTCTATGTCCCCATGACTCAAACTCCCCACCAACATGAAACAGGCAGGATTTAATCAAAGAAGAAGAGCTCAAAAATCCAGACTGTTCACACAGAGAGGTGTGACGTGGATGGAGCATTCAGTGGAACAATTGATCTGTTGAAGTTCTCTACTCGACATTCATCTGCAGTTGCCCTTAACAAGCATTCAGAGCTTCAAATCACAACATAGAAAATGAGGCAACACACATAACACATTACACAATTCTTTCAAGTTATACATAAGGGGAATCTGTTACATCATTTCTATTTAAATTGTGACCTAGGTAAAAAAAAAAAACTAAAATGGTGAACCCCATTCTTTTTTAAACTTGCATCTTTTGAGCCAATTTTGTCTCTGTTATCTTCTTGATTTTTTGGACAGAAGTGAATATAACTGTGAATAGAGAAATATGTTCAGGCTGTAGATCGCAGTCTCAGACTTGCTCAGTCTAACACATGCACTCTCAGCCGTGCAATCTCAAATCGACTGATGTTGGTATAAGGAAATAGAAGTAATATTTACCAGATGCTTTTGGCATGCTAACTTATCATGGTGGGATTATTTGTCTGCATAATGGGGAGAAAACACAACTCTGAGTTTTTTTTTTTATGGTTTTACTTTACTCCAATCATCAACACTACTGGACTCTGGTTACCTTATGACCCAGGTACCCCTCATTAATAAACACTTTTATTAAACACCTGCCTGCAAAATTTAATTTTGCATTCGCTTGTGGCCAGAACTGACAAGTACACGCCACACTACATCTCCCATCATGCCCCACCACAGCATCCAATTATTACCAAAAAACAGTAGTTCATAGATACTACCATTCTGCAACAGTAGAATCAGTTGGGGTTAAGTTGTTTCTTGTGACTAATTTGAAAAATGACTAATTTGGGCATTTAGAGGACGAGTTAGATGATACTAAATAGTGAGCTAATGTTGACTGAAAGTAGCTGTGTCTTGTCCAGTGTTACCCCTTGTCAGGCCGAGATTGTTAAGAGAGGGATGTGGACCCCAAATGCTTGGGAGATTAAATAATATCCTATTATTTAATTATTTATTAAATAATAAAATGGGAATAACTATAGTTTCTCAATACTACCACTTAAAGAGAAGAGTGAAGAAAACTGAAGCGACAACTGACCAGTTCATTCACTTGTCAAGAAATGAGCAATGTGCCCAAAAGGACAAGAAAATAAAGGAAGATTTTAAAGTTGCACTAATAAAACTCTAACAAGGAAACAAGTAGAATTAGGAAAATGTTTAATTGAAAACAACAAAGGACCATGTACTCCACCCATGTGATGCAGAGTAAAAAGTGAAGATTTTCTTGATATGTCAGCCAAAGAATGAAAATTAAAAGTCTGAATCCTGACAGACCATGACACCCCTTCCATTTGCTGTGCAGAGATATGCACCAGCAGAGCTCTGGACCCTAATTAATGTTATGGACTGATTATACAGAGTACATGAACAAATAAATTACAGCTGCAACAATGCTTATTCCCATTACAAAATTGAAACAATTTTTTATGATGCATTCATGATGCATTTAATCTAAATTTAAAAACATTTTTAAGAGATGGTCTACACTGTACTTTAAGTCTTACTTTAATCGTCACACCGTATGGAAGAGAAATTAAAAAAGCACCACCAATATGACAGTTACTACTGGCTAGACTCACCACAGTGGCCCTGTCGATGCAGGCGGATGTTCTTCTGGGTAGCGCATGCTTTCATATGGAGCTCACATTCACTTTGGTAGTCCAACCCGTCACTGCCGCACACCACATGCTTAGGGATGTTCTCACAGCTCAGAGGACACATACACTTGGCGGACAGGCCGTCTGATGACTGAACGCAGTAGCTGCCAAAGCTACAGGTCACCTCACTGCATGGGTCCTTCAGGGCTGAAAAGCAAAAATAGAGAATAGGCTTATTTGAACCGAAGATAGATCCAATCATAAATTCCAATATAAACACACACTTTTACATGATAGAGGTGGGGGAAGAACCTATCCAATCCTTGCTACTCGATTAAACAACGGTTAACTGCAAAATCTCCACGTATCCTCGGTTCTCCTCTGACATGGTTCCATGGATGATGTGTTCCCCATCTCACCAAATTCACTAGCATTTTCTGGACTAATTCTATGTATGAGAACTTGTAAAATTTAAAATAATTCAGCCTTGTTGCTGTTCCTCACCAATATGTGCCGCCCTGAGTGTCTAATGCACCAAATAGCAAGACCAGGGCTCTACCTCAACACATTTCAGCAGAACTGACAGTTTATCAATTAAGGAAAACAAGGAAAGAAAATCAATTCTGTTTAAAGACTAAAGTTTTAAAAGTGCTCAAATTTCCAAAACGTATTGACAGATCCAGAAGCGAAAAAGAAATATTACAAGCAGCAGAACTTGATTTGTATTTCCTGTTGCTTGGGTTCATTTGCTGGCTGCTCGTGCTCACAATCTAAAGTTGGTAAAAGGGTGACGCCTGTTACTCATATAAAACTGGGTTAAAATGAGGCACGTTCTGCTAGCAGCTCCACAGGGATCAGAAGTCCCTCATGACGATACAGATGGCAGAGTGAAGTGGCTTAACCCTGGCTGAAGAACAGCTCTGTGGCCCAGGCTTGAATACTCGGTCACAGCTGGGTAGGTGTACAAACAAGTCACTCTAATTCACCACGGACCATTTCAAGCACGCTTTGCATTCACAAAACATTCGCAATTGCCATGCTTCAGCGTATGCGTGTTTATGTGAAGGGACCTAATCAACATTTTTTCAGTCTGAAAATAAAAAAGAAATGTTTTGCACCAAAACACTCTCTTAGTCTCTTATTAAACATTCCACCGTTCAGAAAACAGAAATTTACATAAAGATTAAATTCTCTTTTCATTTAACAAAGAAGTTTTAAACATCTTAAACAGAAAACAAATGTCTAACAAGGGATTAAAGCCTAACGCACTATACTTCAACTCTAATGAAGCCTTGAGGCAGATTAATATAAATAACTGAACAGAATCCATATACGCTAAATGAGTATTTAAATCACTTAATATATTTTATATATCAGGACTAATAAAATACATCATGGAACATTTTAATTATGAGCACCCATTAGTCCAATCAACTGAGACCCACCTCCCCTTAGTTCTCGTTACCAACTTGGAAAAGGTGTGAAATTATCAATTATTTTTACTGGGAGGTATGATTGAACTACCTACATTACAAATGAATGATTAATGCATTACATATACAACAATTTGATAGTGAAGCAACAGAAACCAGCTTTCTAGACATAACCAGTCTACTAATGTAACTCAAAGACAATGTGACGGGGATTAAATAAATGATGAAGAGAACTGAATACAAAACAGTGTTTACGACTGATCACAAAATCCACACTTACAGAGCAGACATTAGCTCTGTCTATTGGTTCTTGAAGTAGAATAAAAAAATAACTAAGCCTCTCCATATATTTTGGCTTAAGTATTAAACAAGTGAATTAAAGAAATGTTTAACATTTCTGTTCTATGAAAAAAAGGGTTACAATTTACCTAACCTCCAAGCATTTATTTGGAATCGAAATCCAAGTCTTTCAAAGTGTTATAAAATTTTTGGTCAACCCCTCGAGAGAATTAGTTTACATCTATTATATTTATTACTAAAGCCACTATAGTAATAATACAAATTTTGTTTTACTATGGAACATGTGAAATCTATACATAAAAAAACAAAACATGTGTAATGACAAGAGGAGCATATATCTAGATATATGAGTGGAAATGTTAATTTATAATCCACCAGTGAGATTTAATTTAAGTGAATGTATTTCTATTTTGATCCTCCATGGGCGATGTGATTCTTATCATTATTATTTAGATGATAAATATTCATGAGACTGAAAAACAGAGGGATGCTGAAGAGAGAATAAGCCTGTCACTTCAGAAGGTGCTAGTTTCATTTCCGACCGTCCTCATGCGCGCCATCAGCTCTAATTCTTTCCACTATCTCTATCCCTGTTCACCTCTACCATGCGTCATATCAGCCTACAGTCTCCGCTATCATTTGTGGGTTTTACTTTGTGCAAATCTGCTTAGAGGATCCACTTGTTTAATTAAAGGTTTCTGCCACTCTCTAAGGGCCCAGATTCAGTTCAAAGCTTGACTCGCACACATACATAAACATACCCCCCCCCCATTCCACCCCACACACACAGTAAACCTGGCAAGAGATAACGTAAGGATGAGATCAGTGGCGCTTTCTTGTGTTGTGTGATCAAAGTGTTCATTCTCTTTTCTTCTTTTCCCCTGCTAAAAAAAGGCTGTTGCCTCCCTCGTCTTTGCACGTCTGAACCTCGCACTTCATCAGGCTGGGTTTGTTAACTAACTATGCAGTCGTACTTCCAAAAACTCTTTGTTCAGCTTTATGAGGAGGAGGTGTGAAAATGCATCCTGCAAGCAACATCCACACACAAACCCATGTTTTATATTTTCGGTGAGGCAAAGAAGAGAATACTTTTATCTGCTAAACTGGGTTTACATTTGCACAGTGTGTCTAGGTAGATGTAAAAAATAAAAGTTTTTGTGAAGTGAAGACAAAACTTTCAAACTTTCTCAACTTTTTGTTCAGATAATTGGGTCCATCTGCCCCCAAAATGAAAACATGTACAACCTCATGTGAATAAAATAATATTCAAAACTCACTTCAGTCATCTTATTGGTATATTAGATCTTCTATTTTTACAAAAATAGAAGCAATGAAAAGCCAAGGTATTCCTGAATTATACACATTGAAGTGTATGACATGCTCTACTAAAGTAATCATGGCTTCAGCTAACCCAAGCTAAAATTGAACTGCATTTCCCATGAGTCCTTCCTGTGATCTCATCTTGACATGAATGGTCAATCAATCATTCAACCAATCAATCAATCAATCAATCAATCAATCAATCAATCCATCCATGCATCAACCAATCAATCAATCATTCAACCAATCAATCAATCCATCCATCCATCCATCAACCAACCAACCAACCAATCAATCAAAATGTTTTATATAGTGCCTTGTTAGTTGTAGTTTCAAAGCATTTTTGAAAGGATTGGGGCTCTACGGATATTAACAATTCTAATTGTATTGTTTCATGGGAACCTTTGCAGCCTTTCAGACAGCAGACCAGAATCACCAAAATTAAATCGTTTTGCCAATATTTGACCTGTTTTTGTTTCCGATCCAGATTGTGGTCCTGAATGCAATACATATCCTATTTTTTGTCATGCGACCTCTGTCTGAACAGCCAGGTAGCATTTTTCTGGGTTTTGCTCCATTGAGCCCAACAAATACACAGATTCTTTTCTCATAGATACGAGTTGCTGAAGATGTTCTTGTACTGAAATAGTTACAGGAGGAGCACTGAAATGCATTTGAAGCGTATTGAATCGTGGTTGATATCAATGCACTTTTAACTTTCGGTAGTATACTGTAATATTTGTTATTTTCCATCTCAATTTTATTTTTAATATAGTTTAATACTAATACAAATGGCTCTGAATAGATATTTACACCCACAAAGCCTCAAACGCGCCCGAGAAGAGGCGCTTCAGTGTTTTTGTTTGTCAGCAGTGCATTCTGGGAGAATTCCTCTTCTGCACACGTGTCACATTGGAGCCGCATTTTGTTCACACAGAAGAAGGTCAGCAGGTGAGTGTTATTTGTAATGTGAATGAAAAAACTAAAATTTCACCAAAAATAATCTGGCATTAATTTCGCATTAAGATATGCAGTGAGGTTAACTATTGCCACTTGAGATTGTTGATTAACTATATGATGCACTCCTTTTAAAATATTTTTTGTCTAAACCACGTTCCATTTTATTTCACCCCACCCCCTCCCATTGCCCCAGCTATTAAATAAAGTTTTTTTTATGTCTGACACATTAGGATTTCCTGATCCCCAGTCAAACTAATGGCAGCTGAGCTCTGATGGCAATCAGTTTTAAGACTGAACTGTCTTAAATGTCTGAGTAAAACCCATTAAATAACAACCAACATATTTCCTTCTATTGTCAATGACATTGAGAGTTAATGAACACTGAAATAATTAAAATGCAAAAGGGCAGCCAATAGAAGGTGAGTATGCAGCTCGTTGCTGTGTTGGCTCTGATAAGCTGTCCTCTTAGGCAGAGACAAGCAGTTAAATTGCCTGTTAGAATGTGACCAGTGTTGCGAGGAGTGCGCCTACCATCCTCTGAGGGTCATCACAAAGTTGAGCGTTTTCTGGTGCCTCAGAACTCATTTTAAGGGAAGAAAACACAGTCAACATAAATAATGGGAGTCTAAAGTTATTGTGACTATTGATGGAAATGTCACTTACAGCTAATAAATTGCATCCTGCCATTTCTAGAATGCCCAGAACAATGAAAAACATTAGGAAAATACGACAACGTAACAAACTAATAAGGGAATGGCAAAAACAAACTGAGAGGAAGTGGAAAGAGCACGATGAGCATTCAGTGTACTGCCTCGCTGACAGCACTGTGATAATGTGTTGGAGTTGAATGTATTTAATACCTAATGTGTGCAGGGAGCTGTCAGTAGCCTCTATGGGACGCTGACGGGACTGGCTTGGCAAAGCTCAGCCGGTTCTGTGAGCCTTGGGCGCACTATCCTGCGTGACAGAAGATGTACGCACGCATGAGTGTCTGTTCTCAAGGGGGCTTGAGAGAAGATTGTGGGTGGTGCTACTCTCTTCTCATCTGTTCCTCAATGTATCTTCAGCAGTCAACACAAGTTAGCAAAGATAAAGGTGTTTGTGTTGATGCCAATGTTTTTACTTATCAATGTACTGGTAATGGTCAAGAACAGATCAAAAGAAATTTCGCATCGCTCCTGCTGAGATTTCATTCAAAAAGGAAGTTGAACTGTGATCTATAAACATTAAATAAGTCAGTGCTGTTGCATTCCAAATTCACAGAAAATCAAATGCCATTTAACTGTCTTGTAACATTTTTTTTACATTGGAAGTGCGCAAAAATATGTTCACTATTGTGTACAAAACACAACTTAGGACCTTTTAGAATTGGAACTTCTGTTATGTTTCCAAGAACGGTCGCTCCCACTCCAAAATCAATCTCAGTTTTATACACTGTGCGTCCCAATCAGCCCACTTTTTCTACACTTATAATATTGTGAAATTAGTATTAGTGTCTCCCAAACTGTAGTATACATAAAAAGCTGCACCCAGATATATACTTTTTCAGGTTAGCTTTTGAAGTGCAGATTGATGGACGCTTTCTTGACATGGGGAAAAAAACATAATTTCAAATTTTCAGTGGAACAGCTTAATTTTTTTTTTTACTTATTTCATTCCAACTTTATTGTGTTGCTTTTATCCACCCCACCCCACTGAAAGAACAAGTTAGCAAAAACCCTCAAAAATTAGCTAAAAAAAATTGCTTGCCAAGAACATCTGAGATGTTAGCAAACCGTTTTCATTTTCAACTTTTTTTCAGTGTATTCGCTACATGTCCATACTTGGCATGTTTAATGAAACATAACCCTTTTCTGCGAAAGTCATTATAATGTTTTCTTTGGTTTTCCTTTAGAGCAATTTTCTACCTGTATGTGCTTTAAAAAACCTGGATAAAACTATACATTCGTTTTTTTTCTAATCATTACAGAAACATGAAAAAACTAAAGCTAAAAAAGAAGCTGAACATTTACGCATGACCTCAAAGCCCAGTGTGCAACTGTCCGCTTTTGTCATCTTTCACGCTGCAAGACGATTTTGTTCTTTTGATCTATTTCTTCAAAGGACTTATTTGACTGCAGCAGTGCTCCTCCTTTGCAAACCCCAGTGTTGCCCTTGGACAAAGAAAATAAAGAAGAAAATGGAATATACACATCTCTTTGCGGATAGTCTCAAAGGCCAGGCACTCCTGCATTTCTGCGATAAACGTCAGTGCTTACAAATGTCGTTTTCCCAAGGCGTGTCCCTCAAGACCTCAGGCCCGCTGATGACAGAGAGGTAACATCATGGGCAGGACCAGCAGGACTACGCTAGCTCACAGCTATAATACACTACCAAACATGTCCATCAGAGGTAAGGTTTTATCCCCTGTGAGCTTTTGTCGGAGTTAACATGATGAACTGCATCGCTAGCACAGTCTCTATATCCCAACATAAGACTGGATTTAATTCAGCACACGTGCGTTCACAAGCCAACAGACAAATCTATACATCTAGATCAGAGTCAAGATTCAAAGATAATCCCTGCTCCTCTAGATGATCAAACAGTGTGTTTTCGAGATATTTAATATTTGGTTTTAGATTTCATCTTAGATTCCATCATCATAAAACATTCTGAAATTGATAGTGTTAAACCACTATATTCTGAGGTGAAAATAAGTACTAGCTAAAAGGACCTGGTAGTTCTTTGCATTTTTAAAGGGAGAGATTTCCATGTGTTTCAGATTCATTTGAATACATTTCCAATGTGTTTTGGGTAGTTTTTAAAATGCTGGTGTATTGTTAAATCTTTGCTAGCCTATTTTGAGTTTTGCCAACTGCTAGAATTATTTTGGCTGGTTTCCAGGCTGTTTGTCATGGTCTGTCACTTTGTTGTAATGTTTTCCCCATTTTTGGGTGATGGATCCATGAGGGGTTGTCTCTAGTTTCTATTTTTACCTCAAGGATTTTATCTTTGTCTTTCCTTCTGCTTTTTTTGTTTTCACCAGTCATGTGGTCCTAATCACATGACTGGTTTGTAGAATGTGGCTCCATGTGCTTTGTATTTAGTAAGTTATCTTGTAGTTTCCTATTAGTTGTCAATTGTTTCACCTGGCCTCATTCAGTTTGGTTTAATTCATTTAAAGCTTTTGCATTCAGTTCTTCACGGGCACATAATTCATTCATGCTTAACTATTGCAGTTAGTAATTTGATCTCGATTTTGTTTAGTTTGTAATTTTAAAATTTCATCACATACTTGTGTTAAAGTTTAGGTTTTGCCCCCTTGTAGGTTGTTTTATCTGTGTTCTTTATTCCTGAACTGCTTTACATTTTGTTATGAAAAAAAATCCTTGCTGAATCTGCAGTTGAGATCTATGCACACCCTGCCAGTGTGATTAAAGGCATTATGTGTACGTGCTTAAGTAATTTTGCTCTAGGATTAAAACAATTTTTTTTATTTATAAGGACGAATAAATCATACAAGCAGAACAATAGACAGGTAAAAGCAAACTGGTAAAACATTAGTTGTTATGTTGTTAAAGTGGTTTAAACAATGGAGTTTATAAGACACTTGATCAGTATTTTGGGTGGTTTCCAGAGATCTGTGATGATCGTGAGTAGTTTGTGTAGTTGGAGTGTTCTAGGTGTGCTTTTGTGTTCATTTAATGTTCTGTTAATTTTAAGACTATGACCTGCTAACTGCATGTAAATTTGAGCTTTCTCTGTAAATGTCCTACATTAAGGAGGTTTCTTTTCATTTTGGGTTTCTGTAGTCAATTGCAATTAACATATAGAAAATTAACACCTTTAATACAATCTTTTACAATAATCATTAAGTGATAACATACATAATTACTAAAAGCACAAATCTTTAGAGCAAATGTATAATTAAGTTACAGTGTGGAGGCACATTCCAATTACAAGAGAACTTTGATTTTTGCTCATATTTGGAGAGATGCTTTGTCTTTTAGCTACATCCTACTTCAGCAAACAAACCTAATTAACAACAGCAAGGTTGACCTAGTCCTGACTCAACCAGAAGTAGATCCAGCGAAGCTGCAAGGGGATTTTCAAGGGGTCAAATGTTAATTATAGTGGCCAAAGAAAAGGGCAGGAACCTTATTTTGTAGGCAGCGTTTACAGCTTATTTAATGATCTTTCTCCAAACTGCTCCTTGTTACCGCCATACTTGATATAATGATGAAGATGGAAATGGTTGTTAAACTGTAACAGAACATCTTTCCTTTCTTCCACAGCCATTTTTTAGTGCAGTCGGCTATCACATTTGAGGATTTTCTTTTTTTTTTTTTTTCAAGCAAGTCATTTCAAAACATGTTTAACTTTCAAGGTATCCGTGTTTTGATGTTTAAGGTCTTCTAGCAGGGACTGGAAATAAGCTTTCTTTGAAACAGTTAGAAACTAAAAATATTGGTTCTCTTGTCTATGGTACATAAAGCTGTGGACCACTAAAAATGTCAACAAATTTGAACAAAAGCTATCATTTTTTCAGACTAGCTTCTAAGTGCAAGTTACATGGTTGTTCTGCAGCCAGACTCTATTGCATTGCTTTACCATTCCCACCTACATTTATAATTGTGAAAAATAATTAAGACTTTTTTGTCCTTGACAATCACAAAACACATTCCGCATGGGGACAAAAAGAAATTCAAACAAGGAACCCCAATTTCTTTTTTTTGTGGATTGAATGTTAAAGTAAGCACTTACTAAATATTTATATATGGGGCAGTTTTAATGTTCTGGTCTTTATACATATGACTTATCACCAGTATGATACTATACAGAAACATGCCTGGCCTCTTTTCACATATGTGTTCACAGGAGAAAGTAAGAGCTCCAGAGAAGGTAACATAAAGCATCTCTTTGTCAGCAGAACCCTGCTGACTGACATGAAGAGCTGTTCTCTACGGCATTACCCAGAGAGAGAGGATGCCCAGACACCTCTGTGATTACCACAAAGAGCCTTGAGTGGACGCAGACGGCTCTTCCTGAATGGCTTTGTACTCATGCATGCTTGAATGTGCGAGCAGGTAAAGTGGCGCGTGTTTTTGTGCGTGCTTCTGGAAAGGTCGAAGAAAGAAAGAACACAGCCGAAAGAGAAATGTAATTATGGAATGACATGAAGTCATCTTGTTTCAATGAACTGTTCTTTTAGAAGAGGTTCTTTTGTGAGGAAAGCAGAATAAGACTAGGTAGGGGTTAGAATGATGGCAACATTGAAAATGACATGAGGAGCAGTGGTCGTGCGGCTGTTTGGTAGAAGCACTTCAGAATGTGTACTAAACAAACAGGAAACTGAATGTAACAGTCAATAACCATTATCTGGCACAGCAAGCGTCTGCATTTGAGTATGGAACACATGCCGTCGCTGTTTTCAAAGGTAAAATATAATCTTTGCCAATCAGTTGTGATTGTTCTTTAAAGGTCTTTATGACTTACTTTCAAAAGCACAGGATGTATCCTGAAGCTTACAGTGATAAGTAATAAACAGAGGTGAAAGTAAGATATGCATAGATACTGTAATAAGTACAGCCTGAAATGTATTTCAAGAGTGACTGTTTACTTGTACATCAGGTTTATTCTATGGTGATTCTATTTAGAAACACGTACAAAAACACAAAATCAGCCACGCAAATTCAGTTGAATTTCATTATTGATTTTTTACTCTTAAAAAAAACAGTGAAGACATCAGAGCAGTATGTGAATATGATACCTAATAGGTTGACTGTATCATGTGTAAATACACAATAAACAAGTTAGCAAATTACCATTGTCGGCATTACCATAGTTAACAGCCATTAGTTTAAATTTTAAGGTTAAAATGTAATTTGGTTTAGGTGACTAGGTTATATTGCTAGGAAAGCTTTTTAAAGAGCTGAGCGATTATAGTATAATAAATATTGACGGAGTTTAGCTACAGATATACTTGGCAAGTCCTTGATTGTTACACTCCAAACTTCTTTTGAGTGCAGACAGTGTTAAAAACAACAATGCATTATTCAGGCCAGTCAAACGCATGAATACATGAATACGTTGTAAAATGCTTCCATCTGGTATTGGAAGTAAGGCCATAGAAAATGTGCCTTTTAACATATCCTTACTGCTGTAATCTGCTTTATCTCACTTCAACCCTGCATCCTTCCCCCCTTACGAAGCAAACAGGATGGCACATGGCGAAAGAGAGAAGTGAAAAAAAAGAGATTTGTATAAGAAGTATTCTCATTCCACAGGGCAGGGGAATGGAGATCAGGAGATCATTTTCAGATTGATGGGTGTCTTTTGTGTGCTTCTATAGAGTAGCTGTAAAGAAGTCTCGATATAGTATACGAAAAGGTGTAAGTGATACACAAGATTTGAACCTGAAGGAATCTTGTCTCAGGGACTTCAACTCTCAAGCTGAATGACAGATGCATAAGGTAAAGAAAAAAAAACATTTTTTTTCTGGATATTCAAACTGAACACCATATTGGTTGAAATGTTTGTAATTTTAGAAGGTATCTAAGCTGACTTTAAATTTCAGCTTGCAAAACACAAACACAAAATATAGTACTAATTAATACAAAGCTGCGTTCTGGATTTTGTGATGCTGAAAATATGAAATGCTGAAATTATCTGTTTCCTCGAAGATACCTGTTAATTATCAAAGGTTTGCATTTGAAAAACAAAACCTATATATATATATATATATATATATATATATATATATATATATATATATATATATATATATATATATAGGTTTTGTTTTGTTTTTCAAATCAAAACTTCAACAAAAAAACTAGGAAAATGAAACAAAATAAAAGACTAACTTAAAAGCAGAGTAAAAAAACAAGGTGCAAAAACTAAAAGTAGTAAAACACTGAATGAATCTAAACCTTCCTTTATCACTCTGAAGATATAGACTGTAGATTTCCATACTCATCACATCACGCATCACTCAATTCCAAAAAAAGAATCAGAAAGATAAAATAAATCATAATGACGCATGTTGGTGGATCGCAGTATATCTACTCACAGAATTCATTTCAAGAACTCCATTACTGAAGCCGAGAGTTGATCTTAGTATAATTGTGTGCGGGTGTGCAGGCCCAGACTGTAGTATACGTAACCCATGCTAAATTTAGTATGAGAGTGAGGAACCACAGGCTTTTCTGCAGATAGAGTGGGGAAGCTGAGAAGCTGCTGATGAGTGTGAATTGAGTCTCCTGTCACGGAGACAGGTGAAAGTGTTGTGGAGAGTGTCTCCTCGCATGAGCACGGAAGGCGACGCAGGGGTAGATCAGGGAGAGAGAAAACTCATTTGCAGGAGTTAGGGCTGGAAACATGCCATATAGTGGATGCTGAGACCAGAGAGCATGGAGGTGTTACCAAAACCCTGTCTATACCTGAACAAAGTACTATCAAGAGTATTGTATCAAAAACATAAGAGATTATGTCATGTATATAAAGTTGTGAGATAAGGCAATTGCTTGATAAACCATGCTTAAGGAAAAGTTTACATCTTTAAGTTGTGCTCTAAAACAAAATACACGACTAATAAACAATTTACAACTGACCGAACATTTCTGTAATGAAATATTGTTGATGACATCATCAATTCCAACCATGATAACAGAAAGTCAAGAGTTAAAAGAGCTAATCTCAAATGTATTAAATATCTGGGTATTAACATAGCTATTAATGTGCTCATGTTTAAAATTCTATGATTTACATGATGAAAGTGATGCATGAGCTAAGTTTGGAAAGACAAAGATAGAGGGGCTATGATTTTAGATGTTAAATGGAGATAGGCTCCATTGTTTTATTTGGATTATACAGAAAATTAAATATATGTATGTAAATGAGCATGATCACATCTATATTTTAAGGCTAAAGCTAACACTCATTTCAACATAATCAATCAAATAGTTCTTAGAAAAACAATTCTGAGATTGTTCTTTTGTTATAATGTGTTCTGCCTGAGGCTTAGCTCTGAGATTTTATTTAATATTAACACGAGCTTGCAGAGGGATCATAACTCAAGTCTTTTGTGGCTTCAGGAAGCCATACATGTTCTTAGAAATGCATGCTTTGAGGCAACAAGTAGTGATCGAATGACAAAACCTGCATAGAAAGACCAGAATAGAAAAACAACCCATGTGTGTCCAGCACTAACCACACCTGGAGTTATAGCAGGTAAAGCATCTGAAACAAATGAGCCATCCCTCCCAAGTGAACGAACATGGTTTCAGTCGTCAATAGCGGGACAAACATATTGATTCCTCCATTAAGCAGGTTCCCATGATACCCAGAGGTTATGGCTTTTCCACCCCCGCTTTCCTGTACTGCAGAAAAATCTAATTCAGACCACAGAAGCTGACACTTTCAGCCTCAGTGGCTAGTTTACTATCCAGGTTAAGGAAGTACATGCATTTCACCTCATTCATGCGGCTCAAGAGTGGTTTTCATTACCCAAGTCAGGTTGGAGATGAAGACACATTAATAAATAAAAAAAGACAGAGTGAGAAAGCAGAGTGCTCCTGGCAATCACAGCAATTCAGATGTGCTCCGTTCACAAATGATCGATCCATTCATTGATCAATCACTCTGGTCCCATGATCTGCTGCGCTGCTGTCAATCCAGATGAGTTCAAACATGCGGGCAGCCTGAAATGAGCTTCACACACTTGACTTGTTTCATTGATACACTTACTCACTCGCTCGGTGAACAACTGACTGACTCACTCACTCACTCACTCACACAAACAGCTGGAGACTCTGTTTACCCAGCTGCGTTCAAAATTATCAGCGAACCCACGATAACCTGTACAACCCTAAAATAACACCTCTGTGTGTATTTTTTTGTCTAGTGGCAACAAACAACCTCTACAAAAATATTTACTCAAAATGTTCAACTGTTATCAAAAAGTAAATTGTTGATTTACAAATAAAACAGCATCTTTTTTACATTTGAATTTGTCTATTAAAAAAAGTTCACTTTTGATGTTAATTTATATTGTCTATGAGGACTCTCATATTTTTGCTCATCGAACAAATCTTTTGTTCATTAATCTCAACGTTAACTTAAAAAATGCTAATACAATCAATAAATTGCCCGATGCATTTCACAACCTATTAATAAACTGTTTGAACAAATATGTTCCATCTAAAGTATCCAGCTAATAAAGCATGTAGTGTACATTGTTTTTGTTTTAGAACATAGGAATTACATTTTAAAAGAAAAGGGAAACAAAAGAAACCAATGAAAAACAAAACAACCCAAAATAAAAAAAGCAAAAGCACTTAAAAGAAACTAAATGAAATGTCCAAACAAAACAAAGCAAAACAAAACTAAACTAAAAAAAAGTCTTTATTTTACTTTCACTTAAACTAACCAGCTGGTTATTTGGGAAAGTTTAAGATGCTGAAACTTTACTACTAGATCTGTCAATAATAATAATGTAAAAAAAAAAAACATCTACATAACTGACTACAGGCTCGCTCTCTATATCCAGCTGAAACATACAATATAACCTGACATTATTGATGTCTGCTGGTCCCATTTGACCAAGACCGAGATATGACCCCTGATAGCCTCACAGTTGATTTCATTAGCACAATAGCAGGGAGGCTACTGGCCATTAGAGCCCTGCTGCTGAGCCAGAGCCGATTAGCAGAGAGCCTGATATTTAGCTGCATTAACACAACAGGACAGTGTGATCTTTACTGAGCTTCTGAATGAAAGGCTAGAGTCCACTACTAGGGCAGAGATCTCTTTCCTCCAGCCTGATCGTTCCCTGCATCACAGCATGTGAGGTGGCTAATTAGAGCTCTATGAAGCGTTTGTACAGCGTGTTCCACCAAATCATGCAATTACCCTTCACAATGACCAGGCCCACGGCCATTTAGAATAAACTTCTTTTCTTGTTAGTGATCATTCATGACATTAAATTGATTGGAATTCACATAATAAATGAGCCAGAAAATCTCAAACACTTTATTCTTACTACTGTTTGTTTGGCAGCAAGAAACACAAACTTCTCTCTTCATCACTGTTCACCCTCGCTCCCCAAATTCTGAAATCCCCTCTTTCTTTCTTTTTATCCCTCGGTCCCTCAAAATCTACAGTGGATAATAAAAATAAAATTAAAAAATAATAATAACAATAGTAATATTAATAATAATAACTAGATTTTAAAGTTTGCTACCTTGATGTTGGCTTGAGCAAAACATGGGAAACAGTCATTTCAAAAAGTCATTTCTCATTTCTGAGAAAACTCGCCTTGATGTTTCTAAAGCACAGTGGTTGTGACTTTTTACATAAAACAAATTTATGTAATCCCACTATGGTTAAGATAAAACAATCACCACTTGTATATGTCACTTCATTTAAGAAATATTATACTTATATAGCTTAACTAATTAATAAATATCATATTATTAATATTATTTTATAATTATTAATATTTGTAACAGAAACAAGAAATGTGTGAGAAAATAGAACTGAAATGGAGATCGGTATATTTGCTTTAGTACAATGATTAAAAAAAGGATTAAATATTAAAAAGGAGAAATATTTAACTACAACCCCCTTGCCTGTATGAACATTTAGGGTTGTAATTGTAAAATTATACATATCTAAATACATATATATCAGTATTTAAAAAAAATCGTTATGAAGCCTTTTAATAGCACCCTTAATTAAAATTCATGTTCTTTGCATCTAAACAACCTTTTCTTTCAATTTAAGAGAACCAATTCTGATATGTGTAGGCTTAAGTCAAGAATGAGCAGGTTTTGACTTACCACAGGGGCCCTTGCGCATCACCTTGATGCGTCTCTGTGTATTGCATTGGGCTTTCTCCAGCTCACACTCATTGGAATAGGTGGAGGAGTCCGAACCACACACTGGCGCCACCACAGATGTGCAAACAATCTTCTTACAAACACAGTCTCCTTTTGAGGGGTCAGCTGGGTCTCTCTCACACACCGCTCCAAATCCACACAACTTTCCTCGACAACCTGCAGTGTCACAGACATCAGAATCAGTTTAAGAAAGCTAGGCTTATGCGGCAGCAGCACTGTTTCAAAGTACAACGTCAGATGAGGACAGAACAAAAGAGCCTTGTAAAACTGCTCATTCAAATCAGAAATTGTTTTAGAAACTATTATTTAGCAGATGACCTTAACGGCTCGTGCCAGAACAGCTGCACAGCATTAATAACGTTTCTTTGTTTTTCAGAATCAATGACAAAAGAAGAAAAGAACTCAGCTGAAGACATAGCCCTTGAGAGCAGGAACAGAAATAGAAATTGACAGTTCTAATCCTGCAGAATGCAAAATGATTTAAAACTATCACACAAACACAAATGTGTGATTGTGTGATGTGATGTTCTTGCAGCTGTATATAGAAATGTTTCAATATTTATATGTATATGTTTAGCAGTTGTTGGAACTGCTGCTACTCAGACAGGAGATATGAGGCTTGGAAGCCTATCTGGAGTGGATAACTGTCATCTCTTGGCACTCGTAGCAGGTTGATTGGTGACCTTAAAGTGCAACGAAGTGAATGCTAGTGGCAATGGTGAGTCAGTCGTGGAATGCGAGCAGCTGACCTCTGTAACTATAACTGGGATCCATAATTTTAATATAATTAAATACATGTTCAATAAACCAATCAATAAACAAACAAACAAAAAAATACATAACAAGCTTAATAAATAAAAAAATAGTGTGATTACTAAATAAATAAACATAAAAACAAATAACTATAACAAATACTGGGATTAATAAATAAAAAAGAAACAAATAAATACTGGTTAAAAATAAATACATCAAATCTAGTTTTTTTTAGTCTTTCTAAAACAAACAGAAACCAATATTGAGTAACAAACAAGTAAAACATGTGCCAATTTTTTTTTCTTTAGATAAAAAAAACATAAAGCTGTTTCCTTTTGTCAGATGGTTTATGGCATGACCTTAGCTCTCTGTTGTTTATAAGTGATGTCAAGGTTCCTAAGTTTTGACCAAATGTCTAACCTACATGTTTAAAAGACAAACAGAGAAGCTTTGCGTGTGTATTTTTGAGTACTTGTAGAAGCTGCACAGACACAGCTCTGGTCTGAAAATAGTATCTGTAAGTCATTTTAAACGTCAAAGTAGTATTTCTGAGTTATAATCATTCTTTCTCATAAACCAATAAACCAATAACATTTGGCAACACTAATGGAGTTGATCTTTCATTTTCTGTCTGATAATTGTACATGCATTTGAGTTGAAGTCAATAACGTGTGAAGAATTCAGTGAACATTTCAATGCTTATTCAATGCCTTCTCTAAAGTCCTTTTTCCTGAGATTCAAACCCCCAATAAAGCCATAGCTAGCACCACATGAAACTGTATGAGGAATGAAATCTAAATCAATGCAGGAACTGTCTGAAAACAACTCTTCCTCTGTGAAAGCGGATCTTTGGTGAGTGAAAATAGAAATACCTTCCCTCTCCCTTTCTTATCATAGCCCAGCAGAACAGGTCTGGACAGGGTGGCATGACCGCTCACAATGTGCTTCAGGATCTGTCTAGCTGTTCCTGATCACTGACTTCACTTTATACAAGAACACACAAACTCATAAAACTCACAGATACACACGACTTTCTCTCGCTTCACATACTGACAGGTGAGCATCTGTGTTAACTCCTCTGAGACGGTCTCGTTCTATTGCTTTTCTTCACACAACTGCCATCTGATCACAAACTCTCACAATTCCCTCAGATCTAGCGCTCACATTATATATCTGCAACCAAGTGCTAGAACAAATTCATCGACAGCGCTCTGGTGCAAACAATGGTCACATCAGCCTTGTTTATTGCTTGTGCTACGAGTGTGAGCATGCATACATAAGGTTGATCATGTCAATCTGACACACACCCCCGCCCATTGTCATCTACTCTACAGTTCTTGCCCTTTCTGTTCTTCTGTTTGAGATTCAAAGCAATGCAGCGACAGTTCGGTTCTTTGTTGTTACTGAGAACATCAGGTCAAATGCAACAACAGGAGGACACAATTGCACGCTCAATGAGTGACGGAACATCTCAGAGGGATTGGGCTGTGAAGGACAGAGCTTCCTGGACATCTTTCTGAAGGCTCGTTAAAGAGCCGGCTGTTTTTTCAGTCATCTTACACTGAATAATTAAATCTCCCATAAAAAAAGAAACTGAACAGAAGTGGCAGAAATGAGACAAAACTTACAGCTTGTATGATGCTATATGATTTGTGATCTTGAAATTAATCATGCAACATTTTTTAGATGATCTGAATAATTTTATACGAAGACGCACAACAAATACAGTAAACAGATCCTGTAGAACAAACGCCCACAGGTATCAGGCCTGTAATCTTATAGACATTAAGAATGTATCTGTAATAAACTGCCGGAGTCTATTAGGAACAGTCCTAGACTGTCAAGCTTTAAAACCAACCTGAAAAGTTTTCTTGTTAAGCAGGCATATAATTCATGAGGGGCTCTCGCTCGCTCTTGCAGCAACTCTTTGTAGTATTATTTTACTCAACATTTTCACTAGTACTGCTTTTGTTTTTTTCTTTGCTCATTTTCAATTTTTGCTATCTTATTTTCTCCTTGAGTCCTGAAATATGCCTAAAAAATTTATTATTATTACACTGAACTGGAGGATGATTTTAAAGAAAGTGGTGTTGTTGTGTTCCAGTGTTGTTGAGAAAAAACCTGCTCAAACCTCAATCGGGGTTTTCTTCTCATTAAGTCCCTGTAATTTTATTTCTACAATACGTAGTTTCCCTTTTACAAGCATTCATCTACTTTATGTTTTCAATCTATGCTTGGGACAATGAGGTGCTCAATCCTATTATGGCTCGTGGAAGAAATGTACCCGTGCCTCCATGTTTAAGTTTTTAATTTAGTTATTAATTTATTACAAGCAAATCCATTACCTTTAACTGCTGAGTTTTGGTTATAGTACTCTAGTGATTTATATACTAGTCCAGCTGCAACATGTTTGTGCAGTAAATGGCTCAGTAAATCGAACAAAAAAAAAGTAAATCCTTGACATTTACATCTATGCACAATATTCATAATAGAGTTTCCCTCGGCTGTTCACCTTTACAAGTATTAGAAGGAAGCAACTAATCAGAAGAAGGGAATTTTTTTATTTTGAGTATCTATTCCACTAGAATCTGTGCAAAACTGTGTTTGAGATGAACTTGATAATGTAAAAACTGGATAAATGCCATTTGGACTAAGATCGTTTTGCTCTATACAATGTGGAAGTCTATTACTATGAACAGATGCTTTATTACAGAAGGACCGGGGACACATTTGTAAAAAGTTTAGTCTTTTTTGAAAATATTCAGGCCACTTAGAGAAAAAAAGCTGTCAGCATGTAGCCTGTTTCACTCCTTGGGGGGCTAAAGTTTTGTGTCTGTATGTTTCGGTGCTGTGGGAATAAACGCAAGTGCCATGTAAGCACAAAAATAACGTGCAAACTCCGCTCATGAAGGTTTTCGGTTGGCCAGAAACTTGGGTCCTCCTAAATAAAAGGGCAAAGATGAATGAATTGATTTGTTAATGATGGCAGCACAGATGTTAGAGTTCACTGTTTAGAATTAAAAAATTATCCTTGAGCTCGTATTTTTTTTAAACCTTGCACTGGGATGAGCTTGTGACTATATTGTCCTAAGAAGTGAAAATGGCTTTGTGACAATCGTGCAATCCAATTAACTGTAAACTTTATATCCTCAGAAACACATTTAGTAAGCAGTTTAGAAGAATGGATCATTAATTAAAGGCTGTATATCATGCATCATAATTTAGATGGAATTTTTTTTCAAAAATTTTTCTTTGAGAAAAGTATTTTCAGATTTTTCAAACTCAATCCAGTAACAGTGACTCATTTCCTCAAATCCCTATATCAACACCTGTATTACTGTAAGCTTTGGATCAAGAAACTAAATGTTCAAGCGAGGTTGAGCTTTGAGCTCTATAAAATATGGATGAAATAATGGAGTGTGCCATCCTTGTCTTGGTTCAGTCTCTTAATGCAGAATCCTGTGTATATAAGCCTTAAAGAAACATGCATCACATCATCATGCCATCCTGCTATCTACAGACTGTAAGCACGATGCCTGCTAAGTGTCTGAGTGATGCATATTCATGTCTCAATTATGCGTATGTGATGCAGCTGCTATTAAAGCTTTTTAAATGGGAGGAGGGATTGGAGTTCAAGTCAAGTCCATCAAGTTCCATTTATCTTTTTTCATAATATAGAGCAAGAATTGAAAAAGTGTGATATGTAAGGGATCACCACAAAGGTTTTGATCAGTTTTTTGGGAATTGATTAATAATTTCCTTTCATTTTCAGCAATCTGAAAGAAGAAGCGGAATCCTAAACTAATGCTACATATGGAATTCCATACCCTGAGGTGGGTAGATTACAGTAGAAGTACTTGTGAAAAGATTTACTCAAGTAAAAGTAAAAAACAAAAAATGTACTTATATAAGAGTAAAAAAAGTATTGAATAAATTATTTACTCAAGTAGTGTACTTAGTAACTAATTACTTCTGATCTGAACAATAGAAAGCAAAAACGCTGATCGTCAAAATACTAAAAGAGCATCTATTTATCTCTTCTCAAAAGTAACTTTATTCTGTTTTTATGACATATTTAAACAAAAACAATGTCACTCTGTTAATGGACAAACTACATTACATTTGAGAGTAACTAACTTTGAAAAAGATGGACATAGATGATCTGCTACCATTGATGTTTATAGCTCTCATCTATATCTCATGAGACTTTCTAACTTGTTGAAAACGCCTTGTTAACAAAACATATCTTTGTAATTCCATGCTATTAGTAAGGGGGAACGTAGCTAAAATATTCTGTAACTAAGTACAGAAAAGAATTACACAAAAAATTTACCCGAGTAAATGTAATTAGTTACTACCCACCACAAGAACTTTAATACACAGAGAGAAAGAGAAACCTGAAACACAAATCTGATAATAATATTATTCAATGTTATTCAAATCTGATAATAATAAAAACGAATTGTCAACTACAAATATTTCCCTCCTGTCTTTTTAATGTTCCAACATCTGCAGTACACACTAATATTAATAATAATTTTGTTTTTAATTCATATGTATGTACATGTTGTACATGCTTTATTGCTTTTTTATTCATACAGAAGGCAGATGTTTTTTTATGGCTTTAAGTTATAAACTTGAATTGAAGGTACAATTTCTTTTATCAGGACTTCAAATCACTTGTAATAGCAAATGAACTCACAACAGAGTTTTGATAGCTGCTCTAGAACAGCTTATCAGTCTGCAAAAACCATATTCCGCTGGTATGGATAACTTTGTATAGAAAAAGGTACAGAATCACATTTTGTGAATCAACTAGACATTCTAATAGAAAAAATATTTATATAAAAATAAAAATGCATAAACCATTTTCTACATTAATAAAAAGCCTGTTGTCTAGACCTACGCTAAAATATGAAATTATCCAGTTGTAGTAACCAATGTTGTCCCATGTGCAATAGCGTCTTTTAACATTTAAATTGAGCAAAGTCTTCTTCAGCGTTACCATGAAGTCAGCTGAGGCATTCTGAGGACCATGCTCATTTTCCATCCATGTGGTGCCACAGCCATGAGCACAAGAATATGTTACCATGACAACAGAAGAAGAATCAATGGAGAAAAGACGTTGCTGGTTTTACAATGGGTCGTTCCATCCATACAGATGAATGTTAGATGAATGGCAGCTACCTGCCTCAAATATTTTCGCTGCTTTCTCCTTTTTTAAATCTGTAAAAATAGACATAGGAGCATATAGACATTGATTCTATGCAGAAAAAAAAATTGTGTAAGAATTGTAAAATGATGTACAATTATTTCATACAATGTAACAGTGTCAGATGAACATTTTATCTTAAAACCGAGGTCCTTTGGTCATTTATATTTCATAACATAGGGAAACAACAGTGCTGAAATAAGACTTTGAGTATATAGAACGTAAAAACACTGTAACAAGTAGAAAAACGAACATATTTAAATGCATGATTGTGTTGCGAAAAAGGCTGAGGAATAATGGCTTGTCTATGACAGCGAGGACACGTTCACCTCATGGGAGACATCTATTTTCTGAGTTGTTATTGTAAAAAATCTCATTTCTAGCGAGATCACCAGGGGTATGTGTGATACATCTTTTGTGTGCATGAGTAATGGAGAAACACTCTGGAGATCATGACCATTGACTTGCGAAGAGACAGCATCAGCTCTGCTTCTCCGAACAAAAGCAGACTGAAAGAACGAGTGATCAGTGTCTAGTTGAACAAGCAAGCTCCGTTGTAACAAGCTATACGTAAACTCCAGAGGCCTCCAATACACAGATCTCTCAATGTTTATTGTCTGATTATAGTTACTCTAGACTGAATTTAAAAAGGTTAACTCACACTGTGAAAATAAGCTGGAATTGACTGAACTACAGATACTCAGACATAGGCTAAAGTATATAAAGTATAGACTATATTTTGGTGAAGAGACATCCAATGCAATAGTATATATACATATATATATATATATATATATATATATATACACACACACACACACACGCACACACACTAATAAATAACTTAACTAGACTAAAGTAGTGACAGGTGACAGAAACACTGGGAATTACACAAGATGCTTAATCCAGATTGGCAGATAAGAATAAAAAGCTATTCGAGACTAGAGAGCCGGGTCAAGATTCTAGATGAGAGCATGTGGCACAAAAATTTGAAAAAAAAAAAAAAAGCAATGTGATCAACAAAACAAAAGACATGGCTATGTTTATCAAAAACGCTCATAAAACACTACCTATAGAGTACATAAATTGGGAAAACAACAAAATATGACAACACATTACATCAAGAGGAAAACCTCTAACCAGTAAGCAATTGCAATCCGAATAGATAAAACAAAAAGTCTTCCTGTGAACAAAGACCAAACATGATGTTTACTAAGTGTCGAATCTCTGAAAAATAAAATTGTCACACCTGTTTTCTCTTTCCTCGTTTTCCCTTGCTCTCAGCTGCTCCTTGTTTTCTTAATTAGCTTGACTATTTATTTTCCTCCTCCTTTCCCTTACCTTTACTGGTGTATTAGTTAATGTTGCTGCTTAAGTTTTCAGTCGACCTGCTGTCTCAGTTATCTTCTCCTTTTCATTATTCCAGTTTAAGTTATTTCCAGACTGTGCTTCTGTAGTTTTTAGTTAATACACTTTTTGTACTGACTGCATTTGGGTCCTCCTCCGTCATTTGCCTGACAAAAATAATACAGATGAAAAGAACAAATCCTGACAGTGCATTGGAAACCAATGTTTACTGATATTTATTTTAATTTGATATAAGTAAAAAAATGAAGAAAATGCCTTAACAAAATTGAAACTGTTTACACACATTTGACGCTGTTAAGACTGACATGACATCTTAACAAAAGGACAGACATCTTAACATCTTTGGACAGACCAAAAAAAACTTGAGTTGGTGTTATTTTGTATCTCAATTGATAAAGATAGTACAGAGGGTAAAGGCAGGTCATGCCAAAGACACCCTCCATTTTCTCAATTTCCACATATAAAAGCCCAATCAATTCTCCTATCCTTTTCTTCGTTCCAGCGAGCTCGCAGCCTTGACCTCAGCTTAAACCTTGCTGAACTTATTTACCAGCGTCGACTCTTGGTTAAAGCTCTCCTACACAGCTCAAACAGAGGGCACAAGACAAAAAAAAGCCAGTATAAAGAGCTTTGGTGCATGAAAAGAAGATGAGGTGTTTTATTTATTTTAAAGGAAACCCTTTTACAAGCAAGACTCCACAGGCCTACCAAAGGGCAGTCTGGTCTTGAACAGTTAATTCTGAAATGAAATTGTGGTCAATGTCTTGTGAAAGAGTTTTTCTAGTCTTTAAAAAGAAGCACTTTTGCACTCTAAAGGCCAGAAAGTAAGCAACAACAAAGCTATATTATATCTAAAATTCTAAAACACCACTCCACACATGGTGATAAATGTAAAAGATCGTTTCACGCCTCACTGAGATATGATGTCTAGCAAATAGAGAAAAACACAAAATATTTTAAAAAGAGAGCGTGTGAGAGGTCCTACACTGTCAAAGTCTCATCTCAGACACAAACGAAAGAAGGCAAGCACAAAAATGATTACAACTTCCTGAAATATACATGAAAAAGTCACCGGAGCCTTAGAAGACACGTTGCGAAAGATTCTATTATTTAAAGCTGTCTAGAACAAGTGTGTTGAAGCGTCGTGTGTCTTCATCTTTCACCTCCTCTGAACACGCTAGCATGCACATCCACCTTGTACTCACTTTTCCAGCACTCCCTGTAGATCACCCACAACATTATGCACTTTTGTTTAGCCAGTTTACTTCATTCTCCCTCCCCTGAACTCACTGTGTTCATCAACCTTTCTCTCTCATTAACCTTGAGCACCTTGATTTTCCTCTGTGACGTTGAAAGATGAGATGGAGGCAATTTTGTAAAGTGTGGGAATGAAGAGGGCATGTGTTCATGCTTCCTGGAATCCACTTCGATATTACACTTGGTAAAGTGGGCATTTTTAATTTCGGAGAGAGAGGTGGGAGTCTGTGGCATCTCTTTTGGATCGGTTCCAAACCAGAGACAGATGGCTTCATGCTTCAACAATTCAGCACCTACATGTGCTAAATTACAGTACACTAGAGGGTGAATTTACTAAACATCGCATTTAAACACACATAAAGGCTAAAGTGTATTTGTCTAAGCCATGGGATTTAAGTGTTTAACTAGTTCTTAATGTAACTGTGTAGTATTATAGAAAACTGTTATTGGAAAATATCCGACAATCATCGATAAAAAAAACTAAAAAACAACTTAAACTACTTAAACTACTTGTTAAAAGTGTAATTTAAAATAAGTGTTTGATTCACTTCTTGTTTGTCATTCTTGTTTGAAGGGGAAAAGATATAAAGCTCCAACAGATAAAAATCATGGTACATAGCTGGATCCTTTCCCTTTTTAGCCGTAAAACAAAATAAAAATCCGGCTTTTAAAAGTAAAATGTTTCAATGTATAATTTAATGTGTAATTCTGCAAACCAGACAGTGTATACAACCAAATTGCCATCAACTTCAAATACGAACAATGTATAATTTTCTTCTTGGAAGAAATTTCCTCTTTGCGTTTTGATTCAATTGCTTCCTGATTGAAAAAAAAAAAACGCCATTTACAATGTTGAATTGCTTTGTTTTGATGCTAAAAAAATCTTGGCCAGTTCGTACATAATTTACGCTTGCAGACTGCACTTATCATCAGTGTTATTTGAATAAACAGAATATGGCCATTTCCGTGCCCTAATGTCATGCTGGAAAGCAGCAGCTGTGGACTGATGGAGCATGCTTTAGAGACTTCTTGGCCAGCGCAGGCTCATCTATGACATCTGGCCAGAGAATCTTCCAGACCCAGCAATCCAACCATTCTCAATCTCAAACTACACTCTGATCAATAACCTCACTCGGAATCAATACCTCCACAAATCACTTCATTATCTCCTTTTCTTTGTCTAGCACTCACAGCTGACTGAGGTGTGAGAAACACAAAGAGGAAAAGAAAACAAGTAGGTTGCCACAGCAAAAAGAGATCTGCCCTCCCAACCAATAACTAGTACAAAATGAAACCCATTAGAAGCCATGCCTTATTTCCCAATAAAAGAGTGGGTTTCGGTCTCTGGTATTGTTTTTCCTTTTCAATTCCTCTTCTCTTAATAACTTGAGTGCAGCGTGCAATTGAGGTACTTTCCTGAAATCAAAGTGAGATGCAATCCACATCTATCAGACCCAATCTGTCTGCTCTGTAGCACTTTAAATGATTAGGAAAAACAAAACAAGATTAAATTATTGCTATTTTGAAAATACGCATTCCTTTAAACACAATAATATATCAATGTCAAAGGTAATGGTCCAAAAAAAAGTCAGTAATTGTATCCATCGAAAGCGAATGTATAGCATTTTATGACTGTGATTCAAATATTTACCCCATCAAGAGTGTTCTGTAAACAACTGGAGAACAGAGAAAACTATCCATAATGAAGCTTTTAATTCACTGACGATGTCTGATTCAATCTCAGATGAAGATCGTTTTGATGTCATTATAAAGTTATTGGAGTTGGTTCATGTTAGAGCAATGTTGGCTTAGGAACAATATCAGTTTGATATTAATTAACATTGTCTTTGTTTTATGAAGAAAATGATTATTTTTCGGTCCAAAAGCAGAGTCACACATTCGTCCAAACCCTTTTGATTAGGAAGGTGAGAGAAGTGGGCACAGTTTCTTGATTTGAACATACAAACCATCCCCCTTCTTACCAGATCAAAGTGACCTTTCTCTCCAAAAACATCCCACAATTTCTCCTATTTGCTGAGGCATTTCAAGTGGGATTTGTGAAAAGGAGCAAGATTTAGCTAATGATATCATTAAAACTGAGCGCCTGATGTGAAAGTGTGGGAGAGTAGCTGCAATCTGTGCGGCTGTTAGCCAATGAAAGAGTGTTAGGATGACACAAGACCATCCGGCGTAGTACAATGCGTCATGATCAGAGTTTTGCGCAGACGGTCCCAGTATGCAATGTTAATGCCAATTACCATGGTGAAAAAAACATTGGGCATCCAGCATCCACTCGATTGCTCTTGCATCTCCACCACATTCCATGAACCCAACCTTCAGTAGCACCTGTCAGCATGTTACTGCACTGTCTGTGGCATTGTGGCAGCTGCGAATGGTGGTGCCTCAATTCCCTGACAGGTTTCCATCATGTAGGGAACAGATGGAGCGCTACACCCCCATCACACCAGTTACACTAGCAATCCTCTCTCCTCTGCCCGTGTGAGAGTGAGATTGAGGGGAAACGGAGAGAAGAATAGCCGTAACACTACTGCCACAAAATCTGCCCTTGCCTTAGTATCTTTTTTTGTTTTATTTCTTTTTGCAGTTTTTTTCTGAACAAATGTACTTCCTTTACAACTATATGCCCCTTACACTATCAGCCCCTTGATGTAGTGAATGACAAATTTAACTACCAATAATGTTTGTCTTTTGCAAAAAAAAAAAAAAAACCAAAGGAATGCTGTCATTAACAACAATACATTGAAACAATTTATCCGGTGTTCTTAAATAGATCTTAAATAGAAAAATCTACTTTTTAAACATGTTGTATGAATTGATTTAAACTGACTGGTTGCATATATAAAAAATAAATGGTAGATCGAAACCAATGTAAAATGTGAAATTATGGATTTGAATGTTATTTAGATTTTCAAATTAAATCCTGCTATGAAACCCCAAAAAGTGCCTGGCATAAATTTAAAATCAGACATATTTTCTAAAATAATGACTGATCATCAAGAGATCTGTCCAAAGCTAAAATGAAAAGAAATTAGTGATATTTTTATTTCTATATAACTGGAAATTTAACCTTTAGCAAACATTCTGAACAAATGTTATTACGGACTAAGCCAACTCTTCAAAGAAATATTTTTTTTTTCTGAAAGTGATAGTCGGAATGGCATGATGTTGAGTTACTGGACTGGAACAAGGAAAAGACAGACTTTCACAGCCTTGGGATTTTCACTCACCTTCATTTCTATTTTGAAAGTTCTTCGGAAGATTGACTGAATTATTTGGAGATGGAGAGGACAGATGGAAATTGACTCGATCTCTAGTGTCTCTGCAGAATCAAAGTTGACTCTTGTAACAGTTACTAACTCTTACTACTACCCACCTTAATGTCAGCCGCAGGGCACCCATCAATCAACCTAAAACACAACCTACTGAGTGTGCTTTACATCAGCAAATTCTCCCTTCATTCACTCCTTCAACAAGAGCCATGACTGTCTGAGGATTTTCATCGCTCCTGAAATAGATTGGATAGGGAGGAACAATTCTTGCATTGGAACTAATGTCTACGTCATGACTGGCTTCTTTGTTCATAGTTCAATAGTGCAACCAACTTTCTCAAGAGCACATGCATTAGTGAAATGTCTTCTTCAACACTGGAACAGAGACGTGTTTTCTCAAATCCATTATGAGCAATCAAACAAACTTAGTAGGCATTCAGCTAAAGTTCTGAAAATGCACATTATAACATTTTAAACCCCATTTAAGCCATGTCCAATCCGAGATTGGGGAAAAAATTGCGGAATGTAACTAAATGGATGCAAGAAAATCTGAATACACTTTCTTTTCCGTAGGTGTAATCTGCCGTCCGCCATTGCTGGTTTGCTTTTGTCTCTTAAGTAACTAATCTAGGAAGCTCCTGATTGGTTTGCATGGCCAGGAATATCTGGCAATTAATTTGAACTCCCATGGCATTAGCCAAGAATTTCGCATTCTCCGCACCACTGCAAGCACATTATTCGTACCGCAGTAGTCACATGCTTTTTCCATACGGATTCAAAATCGCATCTCCAGCACTCATTGACTTAACATTTACTTCCAGATTTGGTGTGAATGTGTAGATACAAGCCAGTAATTTTAAAACACATTTTTAAAAACTAATCTCATCTATTATTCCCTCTCGTCTCAAACTCATGGTTTGATCTCTTGTCTGTTTGACAAAAGCAAAAACTCTCCTCTATGATGAATTACAACATGAACGCAGACTCACTCAGGACTCAACAACCCCTGGCGGTACAATAAACCAATTATGTTAAATTAAACGTTCTACAGAATTAATCTCTCATTTATTTGTAGCTATGTTAAGGGAGGACTGAAGTAAGAACGATATTGTAACAAATTATGTATGTAAATAACTGACAGCATTCAAGAGTTAGCATTAAGTGCGTTTGGATTAAATACAATAGCTTTTCTTATTTATTAATAGCAAAATCACTCAGTTTAAGAAAACGGACATTCTTGGATAAAAACACAGATTTTTGGCATCTATGAAATTCAAGTATTTTGAATATTTACTTTACTTTTACCATTTAAAGGGAGCACTCCCAAGCCAACCTTAAAATACACATGACATAGGTGTCGACAGCCATTAACGTGTTTATTTTTCTTTAAAAAAAATTTCCACTTATAATTTTCTGTTAAGGAAAAAGAGAATAGATTGTAATGAGTAAAAGATTCGATTTCTTTCTTTTTTAAATGTTAATTTTACAGGAGCAAACCGGGGATTATATTGTTTATGATTCTATTGTTTCTATTGAGCCTTTTATACTAATTGTAGTACTACTTATTTTTTCATAATTGTGAATGATTCTGAAAGAACCTATTGACAATTTTATCTTTATTACATTAAAATGTACAAAGATACATGTTTAATAATAGTCTTAAAATGACATTTTAGTAGAAACAGGTGAAGAGTGGAGGTTTAGAGGGATGCTATTGGTTATTTCATTCAGTAATGTTTTTGGGGTTGGTGCTTTGCTGAGGTCCACTTGTGATCTCTTCTCAGCCATTTCAACACCTAGAGCAATTTATTTTGTTGAACATGGAGGAAAGAATATTAAGACTAAAAGAGATTTGTAGCTTGCTGGGAATAGCTGGGGTAATGGACGTGGCTATGGTACAGACATTGAAATGGTTTGTGAAAACGAATGAAAAAGTGTGCGCATCATATTGGGAATACTGGCGTAAGTTTTACTCTCACTATATTCATTGTTGTATAACAGACAGATTCCCAGTATTTTGCAATCACGAGTTCGGTTTTAAGAATCAAAGCATAACTTTAAAAATGAGGGGCATAAAAAGGATTTTCAAAAGAGATTTTGAAATTATACTAATATACTATTATACTACTGTTTTCATCTACATCTATTCAAAACAATCCGAACGTTATTAAATTTTGATCTGAAAGAATAAATAACTATCTTACAAGGTTCTGCTCTAGGTCAAATGAAAAGTGAAATATTTACTTAAATTTTCACAAACATGGCATTTTTATTAATATTAATTTGTTATTTCATTAATATTAAATATTAATTTGAATTATACATTTTATATCATAAACCTCCGTCCCACCCTTATTGAAAAGAATAAACATTATTTTTGCTTTAATTACACCACGTGTTATCATATAGGATAAAGTTATCTACTTATCGCACAGCCAGACACACAAACACTTCTTTCCAAAAGTGAGGTCATTTTCTCCATGCATCGCTCTCTACTGAGCAGATCAAAATTCTCCCTCTTCCACCCACACAACTCTGCTGCTGCTGCGGCTGGTAACATGTTGACACTTATTAAAGCAGAACGAGGTGGCATGTGGCTGAGTTGGGTCTAAATGGGCGAGACAAGGTGAAAGGAGACACACCTGTATACGACCCATGATCATCGAACAGGGGCCGGGGGCATTGCACAAGGGCCACAAGAGGGCCAAATTCAGACAAATAAAAGGTCAGCATGAATTTTTCATGAGCATTTGATGCTGAGGTTGCCATGCCGACCTGTCTGGGTCTTTCCTGGCTCCAGCTGGGCCGCATCTGCGAGTTGACTCGATGGATCAGAGACACCATGACAGGCCATACATATTCATTCACCTCACATTTGAGTCTACAATAAAACCCGACAAAACCAAAACAATTACACATACCTTTGCCAACAGCAGGTGGGAGCGAGTTAAATCAGAACACGAGCACCCGAGTGTGAAGTAAAATGACTTTGCAAACTTAATGAAATTGCATCTGGAAGGTAGTGTTCCTGCTGAGTATGCAATCATACGTATTTTATCCAGAGATCCGAGGTCGTCTGTTGTCACAGAATTGCATTTAGGCTCATTTGGTAAAAGCACAAGTAACCCTTTTGTAAAGCGCTAAGCACATATTGTCACCTGCATTGATCTCAACTTACAAATCTCTTCCGCAAGACCGTCTTAGGATACTACCTCTAAATACAATCTGTCTTGGATGTCAATAAATAGATTTGAAAGTCGATGTAAGTATTTATTACATTTTGCCAATCTGAAGCCAAAATCGATAGTGTAAATGGCTAACGGTTGAGCATTAACAAAGAAGGAGCACATGAACATCAAGATCTAGTAGCTGAGCTGCACACGACACAAGTCTCACAGCAGACTCTAGGGAAGATGACATCCATTTGTGCTCCAGTCGATGGCAGAATGCTAACAACATGCTAATGCAGTCTACAGTCCTGCACACGGGGGAATGGTGAGCAAATATTGCAAATGTTTAAGACTGAGCTGGGATGAAACTAGAACTCCAAGTCTGTTCTTCCATTTTGAAAAATATTGCTGTTATTCAAAAAATATAATTTTAGATTGGACAGGACAAATTTGAGGGGGACATTTTGGACAGGTCACATGTTGCCTAACCAATCAGAAAGTCAGAAATGGCAACCCAAGATGCATTTTCATAACAAAAACCTCACATCACTGTGCTTACCTCCCATCAGGTAATTTGAGAGGTTAATGGTACACTTTAGGCAGTAAAATGACAGAATGTAGTGATGCTAAGAGTTCAAGACCTCCTGATTACAAAGGTGTTAAAAGCGCTGCTCTTGTATGAACACGGCTGGCTGCAATCTACTGCAATTCAAATGAAATGAAAGAAACTATATGTGAGTAATCAATGTAGGAACATTTTCAAAGGGGCTCTATTCAAAGCTTAAAATGATAGCAAGTCGTATTTTAAATCTTTTTAGGTGAACAATCATGAATCTGACAGGCTGTCCAATACATTGATCGGTGAGGATTGTATTCAATGCTGACCTTCGTCAGAAGGTTACCATCCTATAGTAGACAATAGATGACAGCTAGCAAAGTGTAAATTTAGTTAATTGGACAAATGTGTGAATTTCAAAAAAGCATAACAAAGAGTATGTACTCTTAAAGCACAAGCAAATGCACAGTTTTCATATTCACAAGCAAGCAAGGTTTGGCTTTTTAAATTGTCTTGAGGTAAAAGCTTTTCTATTGTAGCTCATTGCTGCATCTGATTTAAATTTAGCATATAGCGTGCATTCAGGATGTGTCATCTATCAGCCATGCTTCTTGCTCCCAGTTCAGTAATTTCCACTAAGAATTTATGTAGAGTATTGTTTTTGGAGAAAGCTTGTTGGTGTGACTTTATTGTGATGGATTTTGTTGCAGTAGTAACCTTTTATTTATGAGTCATTAAAGGGTAAAATCTTTAACTACTACTGTTTATTGAGAGTTTATTAAGCCTGAAAAGAAAAACTAATCTGCAAGACACATAATTGTTTTTCTAGTAAGGTACACTGGCTTACAAAGTTGAAGAGCGACACTTTTTTCTTGTAAATTACCATTTTTCAGGCTACTGTGAGCAGGTTAAGTAAAATCACTTTCATTTCCATTCAAATGGAATAACTAAGCACAGAAGCTTGAGAAAAATAGTCACTTTAGAAGTGACTAAGTGGCTTTTAAATCGTAAATCTTCTATTATTTTTAGTGAGTGCAAGAATAGATATTAATAAGTTTTAAAAATTTACTTCATAAAATTATTATGAAAATTAAAATATGCATGCTGAAAAGAAAATGCATCTAGCAAAATCCGGCAAAACAATCTGAAAGCTGTCTAAAAAAACAAATAAATTAATATATTAGTCCTTGCAGAAACCATTAACATGATTACAAATGTCAATCGCAGAAATCTCCACATTGGAAAAAACCTACTTCATCGATTGCACCTAGCCAAGCAAAAAAGTAGGTTTCCATTCCAACAATAAATGGAGAAAAAAATACAAATGAATGGCATAAACAGCTGAACAGGATGTCTGATTTATCCCATTAATTAAACAGATAAACAGATGGACTGTTTTCAAGAAACAGACATGAAAAATCTTCACAAAGAAGCTGGACAGTTTGATCAGTGCTGCATTCAGATGTGACAGCACCCTCAAAAACACATGCACGCATTCACAGGAGGATTCAATGTTTTGACAAAGTCCTAATTTAGATGCAAACAACTCCCAGTCAGATAAAATGTTGTTTAGACCTACGTTTGAACATGCATTCTAGAGAACAGTAATCCCATGAGGTCTCTCAGTATCACGATTTGCTTCCCTCTTCCCATCAGTGCATTACCTCAGCGTTTAATTATTCCTCCACACACGCACAAACACTCACTGAAAACTTCACTGCATTCTTCCTCAAGTATAACATGAAACAAAATCTAAATATAGTCTAATCATCATCAAGAAACCATGTCATCCCTATAAAAAAAGAATTCGAAAAGAAGAAATCTGTTCTCTAACTCAACACTTCTTACAAAATGAACAAAACGCAGCAGTATAACACAATAATGATGAGTGAAATCACCATGCGCAGCTGACAGCTATACCCAGGTGACTGATATGATGCTGGCAGGCATTGTGCGGCTTATTAAAAAGGTGGCACTTCCTGTTTAGCCGGTAGTCACCTGGGGAAGGGGAGCATATGGCGACTCGAACACATAATCTCCTTTTCTGGTAGCCTTCCATATGTAGCACAAGCAGCCCAACTGATCAAGTCTTTACTCTCCCGATGATGTCACCGTAAACCAGACGCCCCCACAGTTGCCACTGACAGCGTTGGCTGATGGGAATGAGTGTAACCGGAGATGCCAAGAGCCACCAGCGCTTGACTTCAATTTCAGTCCTGATCAAACTCAAGGTGGCCCAGGTTATCTGCTATATCAGCGTGTTGTAAGGCATCGCTTCAAAGACTATGATTTTTTCATGGATGGAGGCCTTCATTGCTACGTTTCTGACAGCATGTTTTTGATAGGGCGCTGTGGTCTGGAATTAAGGCTGTAAACAAGAAGGTACCAGATGACATGAAACAGAGCTCAGATCTTTGGATCCTCGATGTCCAGCTGAAACCAGCACGGTCAAAATCACAACAGGTTACAGCCAAAACAACATCAGTCTATGGCCATACTAGCAATAGCTTCTCTGCTTGCTTTCTGGATGACTGGCTCTCTTAGGCTATCAGCTGTGACACAATGAAAGAGAGGTGGTGAGTACGTGTTAGGGTGTTAAGCAGTGAGTATCAGAAGTTGGACCAAATTTTAAATCCTTCAGTGCTTCAATTGGCAGGGTGTCTGCAGTTTTCATTAGGTCAAATGAAAGACTTGTTAAGAACGTATTTCTATAGTATAAAGTACACTTCACATAAATCGTTTGAAACCCTAACCATCACTTTTATGTTTTTGAGATTTTATTAAATTTTTCTCAAACTCTGGCAACCCTAGCTGTCTTCTTTAACATTAAGGAGTGTTTTATTAACCTCTGGCAACCCTTACCATCACGTTTACATTTTTTAACATTTATGACTTTTATGTCGATATCTGCCAACCCTGACAATCACTTTTAAGGTTTTGATCATTTATGAGACATCAAGAGTGTTTTCTTGAACTCTGGCAACCCTAACCATTACGTTTACACTTTTGAGTGTATGTGAAGGTTTTCTCAAATTATTCTCAAACATGCTTTTTATGTTTTTGAGGATTTACAAAAGTTTGTCAACTTTGGCAACCCAAAGTAACTACAAAAAAAAAAACAAATCAAATGAGCTTTATATGGAAAAATAAAAAAATAAGAAAAATAAGACCTGTGAAAAAATGAAATGGAAAAAAAAACATTTTAAATAAAAAATATATAGAACAGTGAATTTCAAGACTTTTTAAAATAATTTTCTAAAACTTTTTTGATATTTTGACCTGCTTAACCAATCACCCACTGTTCACAAACACTTTATTGCAATGTATTTGTTTAATGCGTGTAATTAGTGAGTTTTTCAAAGTGTGGAAAATTTTGCATGCATTCTCCAGCCCATATGGATTTGTCCGGCAAACAAATATTTAGATCTCTACACAAATGATAACATTGCAACACAGCGAGTTAATAAAGGTCCTGGCAGATGGATACAAGGGAGGTCCTATGAAAAAGTTAGATATGACAGATACCCAGGTGAAAACTTAAACTCAGTAATTGATGAGAGGTACTCCGTTTTCTATACTTCTACACTTATGTTTGTGATTTTTGTTCATGCTTCTCTGCAATCTGGTTGATTGAGCTGTGCTATGTGATCTTTGAGAGATGTAATCCAACAACTGATTGCATATGCTTTAATTTCCAGTGTAAAAATGTTGCAAACACTTCAGTCAATCAAACCTTTGTTTATGCTTTTTCTTGAAAAGACGTTTAATAGTTGGTATGTTTAATTATATTATGTTTTTAAATAAGAGTTAGCAATTTCCTAGCACTAACACTATAGCGATCTTTCAAGGAGATTCATTTTATCAAAATGAGAGAATTTGACATCTGAAGTAAGCGACTCATCAAGGCTCTCTCTGATAGTTTGGAAAGCGACTTAAGATGGGAGGGATTCCTGGTACTACTGACAATGTCCTCGCTGCTGACCCCTCGAAATAAATTCTTAGCATCTTCTCTAATCTCATAAAAAGTCTGAAGGACTATGAAGCAGAGAAAGCTTTTACAAGGGAAGCGCTAAAACGCTATAATGAATCACTGCATCTGGAGTTCATAGCCAGGCATTTCTTTTCAACTGGAGAGACAGAGAGAGAGAGAAAGAAAGAGAGAGAGAGACAGAAAGAGAGAGAGAGAGAGAGACAGAAAGAGTTTGAGAGACAGAGAGAGAGTCTGAGAAAGAGAGAGAGACAGACAGACAGACAGAGAGAGAGAGAGAGACAGACAGAGAGAGACAGAGAGCCAGAGATAGTTTTCTCCAAAAACAGCCATTGTAAAGAAAATTATCCATGACTGATTGTGATTACTTGAGCTCTCAGATCTGCACAATTACACCACATAAAGGAGTATGGATTATTGTGCAAGCTTCCAAAAAAAGACATGTGGTACTTTGACAAGAAAAGATGTCCAGAGCGACACTTCAAAGAATAGTATTATATGAAGCTTTAGAGAAATTCAGTGAAACTCTTTCTGAAATACCTGAGTGAAATATTGCATTCAATGGAGTGGAAACTAATCACCTACAATTACTGTAGGCAGTTGCGAAAAGGTTCACACTAACAGATTCAAGTTTGGTGCAGCCGTAGATGGATTATTTAACCAGGATCTCACATTAATTCCCATTAAAAACAACAATTTATTACAAAAAAAAAACTGGAAAGTCATTCAGGTTCAAAACTGTAATTTTAGTAACCAGTAAATGTCAGAGATGTTGCAAAAAAACAAGAGTTTGACTAGAAAAACATGGGCATCTTCAATGTCGACGAGCAAACTCTTGCCCTGACAGTTTATCCAGAACACCAGCGGCTGCTGCTTTCACCTCGACTGGTCACAATCCAGGTCATGCGCCCCTTAGGTTCCTCAGGCACCTGCGACAGACACCTCAATCTCATCCAACAGAGCCTACGGCAGCCAGCCTCCCATAACAGTGAAGTGAAAGACAGGCTGATAGAACTGGAGATATATGCAGTACTCTGAGAAGAGCGCGATAGTTTAGAGACAGACGGAAGCAGTGCATGAAGGAAATGCAAATGACATCTGCAGGCTTTCTCATGTTGGGATAAGATGCTGCATCTGAAAAAGCCTTCCTGCTGGCATCTCCCCACGACACAAAGTGTGACTGAAATATTGATAGCAATCTAATGATGAGGTTCCTTCACTGAGATGCCTAACTAGCTCCTCTCCAAAAGGAAGATGGAAATGCATTTCATCTTACAGTACATTATTCTATGTCATGACTATTTCCTCGCAACGGGGTCTTAAAGAGACGAAGCCTGCAGGCTTGCTAATGTGCAAGCACCCGGGGCTCGGCTGTGAATCTTGGAGCCTGATTCAACTTCTAGGAGGTCCTCTCCTCTTGAACAGGCTCATTAGTTGCAGCACTCCCCCTGTATTAATTGAAGCAAATCAGAGCCCATCATGATGGACACAGGTTTAGAATGAGGCGTGCTGGGAAACAGTACTGTACAACAGCTGGAAGAGATCTGGCCAGACTCCTGCGGGGCAAGACGTCATGCTTAATGTGTAACAGATGAAGAACACAAGGGGAGCGTATCCTAAGGTTAGTCATGTTACAAACTCAAGGTTTGAGAATGACTTCAGTTCTCCCAAATGGGGCCAAGAAATGAAATAGGTTGATTTAAGATGATTAATGAAGATATGCAGAAATAACTAGCTATGAAGCTCGCTTTAGTTAAATGTTATGACATGATGGAAACTTTACAAGTTCAGAAAAGTGCATTCTCTCAAAGTTTATTATTAATTACATTTTAAAGCTATATCAAGTGAATTTCTTAACAAGTACAAACACAAAGTATGCACTCCACCACAAGTCCATTATACTACTATTGTGTGCACCACATAAGAGTTGTATCTATCACTTGCAAACTGTTACAGAATAAAGGAGGACCATTCTTTTATTACATCTGCTTGGATGCATAGCATGTATTCTATCTGTTTGTCTATTTAAGTTAAAGGCAATATTTTTCCTTTTATTATTCATTCACCAGGCATGTAGAAAGTCCTGCCCAAAGCACCCCTTTCCAGCTGCCGACCTCTTCTCTCAGTGACACATTATCTTTCATTATGCAAATGATCTTGATACATGCTTCACCAAAGATACGTGGTGCAGATTTAAAGTGAGGCAGTCAAAATTTTATTTATTTCACCCGCCGCTGGCAACAAACAAATGCTTACCAAAAAAAATCTGCTCATAAAATGTACATTATGGACACCAATATAGCTTTAGACATAGATATGCTCAACTAGCTTGCACAGAAATAACAGAAGTAAAAACCAAAAATAAAAATTTGCCAGCAAATGTAATTACGCTTCTTTAAATGTTTTTATACAAAAACATTTTGATTGGCCCACCTCCTCTATTAAGAGATGTTAGCTGAGTATAGAGGTATTCGAGGTGAGCTGTCCAGAAAAAATTTTGAATTTCTAGGTAGTTTAGTGAAGGAGTTTTACCAGGGCGGTACGTTGGGTAAGTGTGCTCATCAGCTATTTATATTTCCTGTTCCTCCCAAAACATGTTATAAAACTTTCAAAGGTTTGAGAACTTGGAGTAAACAACTTAAAATGATTGTCTTAAAATGTTTGTTTTAGCAACAAAAGGGTCAGATCTTAGCAGGGTTTTTTGCAATGGGGCTTAAGTATATGATAGAGATGTTCAAATTTCCACGTTTAATATGAGTCATTTTAAAATTTTATTTTATTTAAGAAATTACCCTCTCTACAAACTAAAAAAAGGGGAAAAAAGGTTAACTCTGCATTTTTGTATTGATGCTTTCATCCTAAAAATCTGAATCTGACAGTAGTTAGGTTTAGCTTTAGATAAGAGGTCTACTAAAACATTAATTACCTGAAAACATAGGAAGTCAGCGACAAAAAGAAAACAATGTATAAAAATATTACAAAAATGCTTCACATCTAGTTAAATATAATGATACATATAATATGTATAATTACTTTTTCTATTCCTAACTAAATCTCTGAGCACAGTCCATTATAATACTTGTACCAGAAAGTATAAAATTTGGAAGTTGTGTATACCTTTATTATAAATGCATATTAAAGATTAAACTTTGTTACAACGTGTTATCTGTGTGACTTTGCCAAAAATAATTTTCAAGTATGGTGAATTATGAATTATTATGAGAAACCAAACACTTTCATTGCCATGTAACGTGAGTCGGTGAACAGTTCTTGATGTTGAAACAAAATAAATTGGAGAGATAGGTGTTGTCTGTCAGTACAATTACATATTTAAAAAGCCTTTAGTGATACATTAATTAACAGATATGTTCACCTTTATCCAATCCTCATTTATATGGCAGATAATTAAAAAAAAACATTGTGAAAGGATTCATTTCAAGTCCTAGCCGACAACCATTCATTGTGTCAGCATCTTTTATTTTCTCCTTTCCTCCTGTAACAATGGCCCTGATATCCTTTCAGGATGCAGTCAACACAAATACGAATGTAGTTTAAGTGATGCTACTTCACACGCACACAAACATCCGTGCAAACCTGAACACATCTATCCCCATCACTGAGGACATCGCCATGCTCTCACTCCACAGCAGGTCATGGCCATAAAACAGTGAGTGTCAATAGAAATATCGGCCTCCAGCCTCACATGGCTGTCTAAGCACCTTGTCATAATTGTGTGCAGTGGGGCAGAGCACACATGTCAAACAACCCATTAAGAGAAGACTGAAAAACTATATAAATTAGCAGAGAATGAGGTGAACTCCTTTTGGGTCTTCAAGGCCAGTGTCCAAACAACTGCCAGGTGTGATATCAGGTCTTGCATAACAGGGAAAACATTCTGGTCAGCTACTGAGGCTGGAAATACCTTGTCTGTATTTGTCAGCGATGGGAGAAAAAGAAAAGGACAGGGGGAAATTGTGCTTTGAGGGTTTAAAGAGGGAGATTTATGGTTTCCAGCACACTTCATGCAGACCTACTCCATCATGTCAGCAGCAGTCCAGGCACAAACACTGACTGCGCTGCTCCCGCTGACACTGGAACATTTGAATGGAATTACAGAACACTTTCGCTGTGGCGTTACACTAGACTGGACAGAGAAACCGGAGAACACAATTTCCAGGACAGCAGATCTCCTGCTGGGAGGATTTGCTTTTATGAAGGCAGTCAAAACAGAAGAAAAGAGTGACAAGCAGCACGCAGTAGAGTTTTTTTTATGATGAAAACTAAAGAGCTGTTACAGGACACACAGTATGCGACTGGCCTGTAAGTGACCGAAAAAGAGGTTTGTAGGTTGCTGGTCAGCTTAGCCAGAGCTGCTGCGTACTTATGGCTAATGCTGAAAAACATATTTTGTGGGAATACGAAATGAATAATTTTTTAAGCTTAAGCACCTTGTATCAGGACTCAAGTATTTACACAATAATATCTTTACACAAAAAAAACAAATCATATAACAAACAACATACCAGACATGTCGCGAAAGAGATCAGATAATATGGGGAAAAGTAGTAAATGGTATTATGGAAAAAGGTTTTGAAAAGATGGGGTTTTAACTGGTACTTAAAGAGATTAATGCACCAAACTGCACTGAGTTTAAGCAGGAGAGCATTGTAGAATATGGTTGTAGAGAGTTTGCTTAATTTACAACAAAAGAGACTAATTAGCAATAATTTATCTTTTCAACTCTCCTCTTTGATGTTCTTTTTTTGTCTGATTTGAAAAGGGATATCTGTTAGTTTAGTTAACTCATAATTTATTTTTCAATTTTAACACCAAAATGCTACTGATCTTGTTACATCTACTCATACCCTTCAAGTTAAATTCCAGATTACTTTTTGTTTTGGATTCTCTAGTAATAACCATTTTCAGGTCAACTGAACTAAATTATTGAAACAAACAAAATGTTCACAGCATTGAAAAAGGTCATGTCTACTACTTTTAACAAAAACAAAAAAAAAGCATTTCTCTCCTGTCCACTAGATAAAAACATTATTTGGGGTTAAGACTAAAATAAAACAGTTTTGGCAGATATTTGTTTAACTGAATAACATTAAAGAAACTGCAATTTTCCCAAAAGGTTCTTTTGCATGTGATCATTATGTGCTCTTAAAAGCTCAATAAAGATCAAGAATGGGTCTGTTGTGTTTATAAATGTCATATCTAAAGCATTTCTTTTGTACAAAAATGTTTGCAATGTTTGCATGGATATGTTGCATAATCCTGCTTAACTATAATAGAAAAACAAGTTTATGCTTTTAATAAAAAGTAAACTGAATGTCGTATAATTGGTTTCGTAATGAGATTTGAGATTGTTCTCTTGTTAACGAGTAATTAACAATTTAAAAAGAGCCAGGGGTTATGTGTGCATTAAAGCCTCATCAAGTCATATTGTGTTTTCTACGTGACCCCTCTGAAGACTTCTGAACCCTGAATCTGTCTGATGAACCGTCACATTAATCATAGAGTACTGCATTGTTTATTTATGCTTCATAAAGCATCTAAGCGCCCTCAATGTTTCATCATCACAAATATGTTCCATAGTGGTTCCTATTACTTCGAATAGGTTATAAAAACGGTTCTTAAGTATTTTTATAAATAATATATTTTTCATTATGAACAAATGTACTACATTATACAGACAGTAATTTAACAAGTATGTAAAGTACAAGATCTAAACTTTGAAAAAGTATGTTTGGTAAAAACTAAATATGACACTAAACAATCTCTACTAAATTAAATTGTAACAAAGTAGTTTATCATATTCCATAGTTTATCATAAAACACATATAAATATTGCTGGAAAAAGATGTTTTAATGTGCATCTACTTTGTTCATAATATGTAATGATTTTTACATTTATTTTCTATAAATGTATTTTTTGTTTTATAATAAAGTGTTCCATGTGGCAACATTGCAACAAAATTCACATTTTTTAACAATGCTGAATAATTCTTCCTCTCAAAGAAACCAGATCTAGTGGCAAATTCAGCTTCCTGTTAAATATCCCAGTGAGAAACCTAAGAAAGATACGGGGTCAAAATGTCTAAAAGGAAGGTTCTTAAATCTGTGAAGTGAACACTACTATAACACAACATTCACTGTAACCTGAACACTAAATGACTTCAGAAAAATCTTTAAAGGGATATTCTAAAATTATATTCTGAATATTTTAAGCCATCTCAATGACATTCACTTATTTATCTTATATATCCTCTATATCTGAATGTCTATTTTATCTATATCTATTTCATTTTTTTTTCTATTTCATATCTCAGTGATGTAAATGCCAATAAAAAACGCCTTGCTTTTAGTTTCTGGAACAAACCGACCATACATCAGATTTAGTTTTTCCTCACAACATGTAAAAATGTTTTGTCGGGAAATCAATAGTTTCCAATTCTGCTTGGTACACAGATGATTTATGTCAATAACATTTTAGGTGGATAAAAATGAAACCCTGTCCAACACCTTCTTGTTTTCCTCTCTAAAACAAGCTTTGTTTGCTGCCTCTGTAAGCAAATGCTGAATCTACAGAACTACAAAGAACATATTAAAGTTCAGACAGAATAAAGGACAACAAAACTTCACCATCAAATGTCAGAAAAGTTTACAAAGCCACTGAGTTAGGTATAACTAATCCGCATGAGGATTGATACAACATTTTTGATATTTTGAAACCCCAAAAAGGCCGATTAAACATGATTTTTCACATGCCTTTGTGAGAAATCCTTGACATGAAAAGATTTAATTAAGATAAGAGACTGGTAATAATTAATTCTGCCATCCTCTGTCACGAACACACCAACGACTGAATAAATTACACAAACCAGCTTTATATTTGTTATCATTTCTCCCTTACAAAGGCACTGTTTGAGCTTTCAAAGCTAAAGAAAGTTTGGCAGGTCTCTGAAAGTAAGTTCACATCTCAGGCACACAGAGGGATCCCGCCACCTACTCAATTCAATCTGCTCTTAGATTTTCTGCAGGTACAGCGCGGGCCCCGAGGGAGAAAACTGGCTGTGACAAACGCCACACGGAAAACTGCTTTCAGATGGAGCCTCTTCATTATCACAAACTGAGATGTGTAGGAAATAGCAAGTCACTGTCCATTTTTCTCTCATTCCTAACGTGACCCAGTTTAAAGCTAGAATGCTAGGTGACCTATTGCTGCAGGCTTATTGTTAGCGACTCTAAAACCAGTCAAAGATCTGATCTTATGGATTTAACTAAAAACTATATCTAACTAAAAACTTTCTTACCGCTGCACCTTCAAAAAATAAACACACATTTAAGACGAATCCAAAAGATATCTTAGCAATGAAAATGCTTGATTTTTACAAGGACAAATACATTTGTGTTTATATGTTTTAGTTGAACAAACTAAATAATAATCACCAAGAATCTAACATGCAAGACCTTTGTGTGGGTCACATGACTGTGTTTTGAATTCTTGACTGATTTGCCAAATCTTAACAACATCGACTTCTTAACAGTAATGAAAAGTGTGCTTACATTAAAGATTGCTTTATAAGATTTAAGCAAGCAATTACAAATCATTTATTGAGCTGCACTTAAACACAGTAGGGAAACTTCAATAGTGACCGTTTCTGTAATCTGTGGGGGAATATATCATTGTACCGGTTGTAGCAGGATACTCGGATGCCTGTGATGTGATTTGCTTTAATTAAATATCAGTGAATAATTTGGTCTGGGAATGTCAGTACGTCCTTGGCATAGAGGGCATGTTTTCTCCTCCCAGGCTCATTTTCCTAATGCAAGGGCTTTTATATACATACATCTCCGTCTTGTAGCAAATTAATATGGCAAAGAAGGATTGGGGATGGAAGTGCAATAGGACAAGCGAACTCGGTACGTGCTTAATGGGCTCTGAAGGCAGGAAGTGAAGGGCAAGAGAAGAGATGGAGGAGAAGCGAGCCTCAGTCTAGGTCTGCCACATCTAGAACTGTCCGTTTGAGGACTAGCAGAACAATTGGAAATGTAATTAAGAGTGGGCTGAGGCTTTTAAACGCTCAGCTAGCGCTGGAGAAAAAAGAAAATGTGTGAAGTGATCAATAGTCTACAGTTTGGGAAGCTTAAAAGCATAAAATGTGCAGCTTCAGTCAGTTTCTTTTCAAAGCTGCAGATTGTCAAAGCATTCTCTAATGTTGTGAAGCTTCTATTAAAAAAACCATTTCAAGCTGCCTCTTCCGCGCTACTCGTAAAGGGTGGAATTCTCATATTTAAAGCGGAATGTAAGATTTTATGATCTATTTGTAAGAGAAAGGTTAATAAACACATGAATCAAGTGTAATTACCTGACTGTGCTACTTTGAGAGAGTTTAAAGGAGATGATACAAATTCTCTTGTACTATAAAGTTCTTCACAAATCTTTACTTGCGCACTCAAATGGAAAAGCACAGTCAACTCAGGTTTTACATTGCTTCCTTCAAATTATCTTTGAATCTAATCAGCCAAATTATATCGAAGCCAATCAAAAGTGTTTAATCAAGCATACAAATTAAAGGTATTCAAATTAAGAAGACTCTTTTCTGTTTTCATGTCATTCTGTGGTCTTATAAGTTCTAGTCAACCCCTTACACATGGTTATGTAGCTACTCCACCTACCAACAGCCCTGAGTCAATGCAGCATGTCTTATCAACATTCAATGCATATAATCTAATTTACTTCCACCAGAGAATATGTTCTATTCACTTGACCAAAGGAAAAATTTTCTGGCCATGGAAACTGTTATTTATTAGCCCTTTAAAACCAGCCATAGAACAGCTTCGCTAGAGCATACCTTAGTCATTTTACATGATGGGCTGTTATTTTTTGGAGTATTATGAACAGCCATATTTCATTGCAATCCTTACATCCACAGTTAGAAGGATATGTAGGCAAAAGAAATCCCTGCATAAAACATTTTAGAATCACACAAAATGCATTTGAACTTTATACAAAGAAAAAAATCATTTTAAAATACTATGTTCAGACTGTAGATCTTAATAATCAATTGGTTGTTTTAATGAAATCTGTTTTTGTTGTTACAAACAACATGTGACATGTATCTGTCCTGTATATGAACATAATCCTGCTCGCTTGGATTGTTAGTCTTTATTTAATTCATTTCTGCCATTAACTGCTGTAATTTCAAACAAATCACCTTAGTTTGTCACCATACTATGACATAAAAGTTGGAGGAGTGTATTGGATTCAGGACATATATGAAAAAATAATCCGAATTGAGCTGTTCACACTCTCATGAAAATGTCCGATACTGGTCACATATGGGTAAAAAATGGATTTCGGTCAATTTGGGCAGCAGTCTGAACATCACCTAAAACTCTTAGATGGCTTTTCAACAAGATTCCTCCTCATCAAGATGAAACAAAGCTAACCAATCCCACTGTATCATCTATGGCTATAAGAAACATAATAAAGACTGTCTTGTCTTGAAATCAAATCTCAGAATGAGAAGGTTTTGTTTTCAGCTCCATTGGACATTGATGTTATCTTTGGCGGAAGTACAAGTTGTTTGAAAACTTTCAAACGTACACAGATGTGCGCTGAATCTATTTACATGACACATAATTTGACTGCATTAAAACTGACACTCACACACATGTTGCTTCAGTATTTTGTTCAAGTATTTAATGATAATGAAGCTCCCTCCAGAAGCATCTCTCTAGCAACAGCCCAGGAGTAACCTCCAAACCCATTTCACATTGTTGCACATAAATATTCATTAACATAGAGAGGAAACCAGCTGTTTCTCCCAATTAATCTGTGCAGAGATACGCCATTTGCCAATAAATTGTTGTTGTATAATTAATGACTCTCATTGCAAGGTGGCACAAGAGGAACAATACCACATTTAATATTGAGATTTATATTCCCAAACTTGGAAAACGCACGCGTCTAATCAGCTTCAGTTATAACCGGAGCAGCATGAAGAAAAACTATAGCCGGATGCCTGAGGAATCAGCCCAAGTGGCTCTGATTAATCAAAATGTCAGGAGATTTCGGCATGAAAGAAGATGTCCCTCCCTGTCTCTCGCTGACCATGTTAAGAGGCTACATGCGGTGCCCACTTCAAACAGCAAATGGGCAGAAGCTAAGATCATTACCCAGACAGGTTGAAAACACAGTGCTCAGGAGAGATCTCAAGGGACTTACCATCGGGAGGAGGAGCCGGTGTGAAGTGAACAGGTTTGTCTGTGGACCAAAGAGAAAGAGAGACAGACATTAGGTAAAGTACAAAAGGATCTGGACAGTCCAGGGAGGATAGCAGTCATAATGAATGAGTGGGTGGACAGTGGCCTACACAACTCTTTCACATAGGTTAAATCTCAAAAAGAATTTCAAAGAGAGATCCTTTGGAGTATGAGATTAAAAGAACATAATAGGTCAAACACAACTCAAGTTCAATTGAGAAGTCAGAGATACCTGCTGTGACAGCCAAGCAATTTAAATGCTTGCAGAGGTTTCAACAGAGGTCAATGTTTTGGGAGGTTGTAAAAACTATTGTTCTTGCCCTTTTTTTCATGAAAAGCAACTTTTTATATCACAGTCAACTATATAACAGAATAATGAAATATTCAAACAGCATGGTTTAATGTTCAGTTCAGATTTTTTTGGTGCTATACTTCATCTGTGGGATAAAATGCAGCTTTAGTGTGACATGAATGTACAGAAGAGGAAACTACGTCACCCAGAATGCATTGTTAACAGGAGAAAAAAAAACAACAACTTTGAAATAAATGCTCTCAGGCACTCTCTGGGATTTGTTAATGTAAATGTCTGTTCAGAGCCAAATTTATTAGAACTAAGTAATATTAAGGAAAAGAATGAGATGGAAAAGTCAGATTATTGGCTATATTGCAGGAAGATTTTTTTTCTTTTGGAAGTGGAAGTACTGGAATAACAATCAAGTTGCCAATTTGTAAATTCCATAAAATAAAAAAAAAAATTTATTCAGTGTAAAATTAAACATCCGATTCAGGTCAAGTATGTGCAAAAAAATCAGATATGCGCTACTTTGGGCAGCAGTTTGAATTTTATCAGCTGAAATAGTTTAGTAATAGTATCAACTGTCAATTTTCAAAACATTTTCACATAAGTGAACTAATAAACCAGAGCGCAAATAATGCTCCCAAATGATTTAATGCCCTCTGGAACTAAACTTCATGAAGAAAACTCTTTATTCATTTTCTTTAACATGATTTAACAGTGAATCCTATCACTGGATCTATACAAACAGAATACAGAAAGCACATGCTGTTTCTAACCCCTTTACAACTGCAAAACACACTTTTTATATTCATTAAAAGTTACTTTTATTTAAACTCTACTCTACATGGATTTATGTGTTTGGTGAAAGTGACCAGTTGGCCAGATATGGAGTGACCCATACCTGGTATTTGTGCTCTGCATTTAACCCATCCCAGTGTACACACACAGAAGTGAACAAACACACCGTGAACACACACCCGGAGCAGTGGGCAGCGGCGCACGGAGAGCAGTCGGGAAACTTGTGCCTTCCTTAAGGGCACCACAGCTGTGGTTGTTGAAGATTGTTGAAGTAATTGTTTCATCATTTACACCACCTTCAACTCTGGGGATCGAACCTGCGACCTTCTGATCACAAGTCAATCTCCTTGTCCACCAGACCACAGTTATTTTCATTGAAAGTTATTTTCACACAAAAATATAAACTTGCTAAATGTGTTTCTTTTCATCTAGCTCTAACATATATTTAGTGGTAAATGAGCAAGTCATCTAAAGGGCAGCTGAGCATTGGGTGACATACATTTCAACCAAAAAGGAGTCCCTCCAAAAAATCTAATAAATATAACATTTATTTGCCTTTGACTAATAGATGTAAAAATATTCTAACTTGACAGCCAGGCAATATTGTTGTTATGAAACTCATTAAAATCCTCACAGACAAAAAGCCAGAACTGCCACAGAAGCTGGAAGAAATCCCACTCAATCTAAATTTTCTTCCGCACCGAAGTGATTTGGAAAACATTGAACTTCTGTACCTTATTACTTTAGACAGAACTTACTTTCCAGCTACACACATGAAGTCATCGAGCTACACTGTGGCTTCAACACCAAGCTTCTGCAGACAGAAACAACCAACGCCACGAAACACATCACATCAATTGCCCACCCAGCCGACTGGGCTTACACATCCAGCATACACACACTCCCTCCCACACACACACAGGGTTTGAGCCGGCATCTCTGCTCCTCTCTTCAGCAGCACCCCCAACTGCCAGGATAGAGTTTAATTTTAGGCTCACTTCAAATTGCTTGTCAACATCTGAGCGCAAGGAAGATTGGAGAGCCGGCACAGGGGAGAGAGTGAGAGCGAGAGAGAGAGAGAGAGAGAGAGAGAGATGGTTTGGGAGGGAGTGGGGTGGGGGGGGGGGGTCTGGGGGTGGCAGCTTGCTGTGCTTCTCCCCTTGAATAATGAAGTGTCTGTTGAACTGGTCCGAGACTCAATCATGACAGTTACACCGTTTCATCCTCTGGGAAACATTGCTGAGGTGAATAACACTCGCTCACAAACAGATGTGTATCAGAGAGATAAAAACATATGCGGCTCACATACAGTAATGCATAACCCTACGATGCCCCAAGATCAACACAGCTTTCTTATCCGTCCACTGGCAGCAGAGGACAAAACAAATCTGTGCAGGTCTCTTGAGATCATTTATATCATATGAAAATGAAATCTGGCTTTGAAGTTGCACACAAGTTATCCCTTGAGCCCTTTAAAAAAAACTGAAACACTAATTAAAAGCATTTCAAAGTCAACAAACAGTGAGTAAACAATACCAAAAAATGGAATGAAATAATGAGATTTTTCCATACACCTCATGGAAACAATCACTTTGAGGTCAATTTATTGTGGAAACTGGTACGGTAGTAATTAAAGATATTAAACCCTTCAGACCTGAATTATTTTCCAGTTTCCAGAAAAATGGAGAAGTTGCCAAAATCTGAGAAAAAAATCTGTTCATTAGAAGGTTCATCTGATGAAGAACCTCCAAAGCTGAATATTATTTGTATAAAATAGTTTTAATGACTTGTTGTTGGTTTTTACATCATCCAGTTCAAGGATCCATGGTGTTTAGTGTGCTATATTTAATTATATGGTAACCTTATTTTGAAAGTTGATATCTCTATTTCACAATTAATCTGAAAAGTAATTCCAAATACACCCGTTAATGTCAAGAAATCTTGATTACTTCTCCACTTGGTGTGATGCCATACTTCTCTTTAGAGTAGTGGAATTTCTTCAGATTGTATCATACAATTTCTTGCTGCCCTTTGATTGAATGACAAAAGTCCAACTTAATGGACAATATGCTTTAACTGGAGTGAAAATATTTTTAAAAAACCCTGCCTGGCAAGTGACGTCCATGTGACGACCACGCAGGATCTGAAAGGGTTAAAAAAAAAACTTTTACAACAGCTAATTTAATTAGTTTTTTTTTGATGATTTAATGGGTATTATTGAAAATATTTTAGAAAATACATGCCCCGGGACCAGACAAGTTTCAGAACCATCTTAAAATGTGATTGTTTTGAGGTTTTAATACAATTGTAATTGTGTCAGGAAAACAATTCAAACAATACTTAAAAAATGATCTATGCCTCAGTTCATTAATTCATTAAAACTATACTAATATTGATTTAATCATTTAAGAAAAAAAAACTGCTAACCTCTTGCTAATGAAGCAAATAACCAAATAAAAGCAAGTTATGATTGCTGAATTGTGTGCAATTTAAATAAATTTATCATAAATGATATCAACATTAATTCAACCAGGATAGCTTATAACTAGCCTGATCAAATGTCTATTTAAGATAAGTTTGCACCATAAGCAGAACTCTCTGCGCATATATGATGACCATATGTTTTCACAGAGCATCTGTCCTCATTTTTACGCTTCTATTTTGTTAGCTCTCCAGCATATGTGCATGTTTGGGCTGATGAATTTGGTTGTGGAGCTCTGCAACTCTATTCCTGTTTGGCCTGTCTTCTCAATGCCTGCTAAACGAAAATGGAAATGACTAACCTTTGGTCTGTATCCCACTCCAGCATGCTTTCAAGCGCTACGATGCACCTCTCCATGTTAATGGTCCTCCTTTCACTCTGTCCTGTTCACTACTCTTCTTCGAGGAGTGGGGATGGAGTGCTCTAACCGAGTTTATGTTTAAATCTAATGGAATCTGTCTGGATTAAATCGATTTTGCAGCATGTTCTGCTTATAAATGAACCTGCTTTATTGAGGGATGGAGAGGGCACATTTTTGGAATTTCATAAAAGACCTGGTTTTTGGTCTTTTAATATAGATCTAATGTGGAAGCACTTTAAGTGAGGGCACAGGTCTTATTGTGAGAAATGAGGTAAGTAATGGTTAATGGAGAGCTGAATGCTCTCTAGTTTGGCTTCCTGTCCACCGATTTCTTTTTTTTACAGTACATTTCTGAGTGTATATGTCTTTTGCTGAGCTGTGAAGCATTACGTCTTCTAAGGGACAATAGAGGCTTGTTCATTAGTTTCGCTGGTTTGTACAGAACCCTAACCCTAACCCTATGACTAAATATTTCAGCAAACCAGATACTTATTTTGCTAATACCCACAAATATTTGATACATTCAAAAATTCAGCAATTATCACTACTTTTTAACAGCATCAACATCCTCAACTTGTTTTAATTTTAACTTTGATTTAATCTTCAATTTTACACATTGACTTGCACAAACCATTAGGTTTTCTCACAGTGTTGTTGAGTGGCGAACATTTGCACATAGATGACGTCATTATGAGCCAACTTGTTAAGGATAAATTGCTGAGTTTCTTCATGGGGAAAAAGGAAAATCAGCAGTAGCTCAAGAGAAATTGTTCAAAGCTGGTTTTGACCAGGTAAAAACTGTGTTTACAGTCCTAAAGACCACAAAGAATCCTACCTAAATACGAGAAATTAACTAAAGTCTAAATAATGACTAAATAAATGGACGGATCTAAAAGATTCAAGGAAAAAAGCTAACAATTCACAAAAATGATGAAACGAACTCCTTTTAAAAAGGCTATTTCATCATCAGTCTCATTAAGATTTTAATGAGACATCTGCATTGATTCATAACAAGAGTGTTATCCACACATAGCACATCTCTCTCTTTTGAAATGTGGATTTCTAACAGTAATATTCCAGTATAAGATGCATCCGCAACACAAAACTAAATAGACAACTCTTAATACATCTACAAAACTACAAAACAGGGACTGTCTGCTGCTTCTCCTTCTCCTCAAAGCCAATCAAATAACGCATTGAAATGCACATTGCCAGTCTAATGTTTTCTTTGTTGGAAATGCCCCGGTTGGTGAAGATCCCTAACCACCAAAGCCTCTGCAGATTCACTCAAATATATACCAAACACAATGACTCTAATGCCAAGCTGTCACATCCACATTGGCCCCAATATGCCACTGTGCACCCTAAATATCACTGCTTCAGAAATGATGCCACCGAATGCCACCGAATGGTGTTTTAGACACAAACACCCAGGCACTTTGTAGAATGAGAACAGTTTATCTGTGTCATCCTTAATCATTCACTGTCAAGCAGAAGATCGAAGCCCACGCATTAGAGATTACTTTTTGATTGCCATCGATCCTTATTGAACCACCTATCCATCAAAATGTCACAGTTTGAAAACTACAAAGCACACAAGGGATTTGTAACTTATAAGGTAAGAAAAACACATGCACAAACACCAAAACGCAGACATTAATATACATACGCTGCACGTCATGTTTCACTAACTGTGACCTACAGTTATTGAGGAAGAGGAGAACAGCGAAGCCAAGTGTGGAGGTGGCCAGGAGTATGAGGCAGATGTTGCAAGGTATCATGAAGTATCGGACGACTAGCGACACTTTATGCTGGTACATGCGGTCCCGCTCCGGCGGTACCGTGGGGTACTGACACGTAGTCATACTCCACTCAGTGCCTTCCCTGTAGTACGCCAACTTGGCAAGATTTTCCAAACAGATTCAGAGAAAAAGTATATTTAAAAAAAAAATCCAGAAAAAGGTCTCAGCTTAATCTCCAGTGACGCTTCTTATCACAGTTCCTTCCAGTCTCCAAACAAAACATGTTGTTCACAAGACAGAGATGTTCTTGAAGAGTCCTAGAGTTGCCCCCACTTCAGAAGTTTCTCCATTTATTTTCCAAAGGGTGTTTTTATGTGAAAGTTAAGAGAGCAGTTGATTATGTTGAACAAACGCTCCACAGGACTCCTGGTCATATGAGTGCAAACAATCCCTGTTGTACTTTGTCCTTTAATTCCACAAGCGCACGACTCTAGAGCTTAGTGAATTAGTAATGAATTGGCTCAATTTTAAGGGAGCTTGTAATAATGCCACAATGAATTTCTTTCTTCAGGGAGTGCTGCCACCTGCCTGTGCCTGACAGTTACAAGAAGATGCCAGGCTGCTCTCGTAGTGGCATGTGTCAAGATTCACTCCGGGTGTGGTGAGGCGTGACGCAAGCCTACTGTAAAATCAGTTTGTAATTCAAGCCTTTCCCAAACAAACAAAACTTTTAGGGAGTGACCCTGAATCCTGTTCAGAACAGCAACACTAGGATTGTCTTCACTCGTAAAACTTTTCTCCCCCACCCGAAGCGAACTCTCCTGATAGGATGAATAATTAGTCCATCGAGAACCAGCAGCTGTCTTCAGCCAGATCGAGCAGATGCCCTTAAGAGCAAAGGGGTCTTTTTTCTTGAACCCTCTTTCATTCAACACAAGTCCTCTGTGGTGACCTCCCCTCTGCTTTTTTAGAAATACCCTGTTGTTAAAAGTTGATGCGTCTGGTGTGCAGACGCTTCCCCCGGATGCTCCTGTCAGTGATGAGATGTGCTCCCTGCGATCTGGTCAGTTAGACGAAAGCCACGAGGGACAGCTGAGACTACCATGCTTCCACCAAAGAAAACAGTCACAACTGTTTAGAAGAATGTTATCAGTCCTCGGTCTTCTTTAATGGATGATTCTCAAGACCGGAGCAGAATTTGTTGTGCTGCAAAAAGTAGCTTTTCCATTCTATTTCATCTGTTGGAATCAGAATCAATTCAGAGCTTATTCGATTAGCTCTCTCAAGCATCCATCCTTTTCTGGTGTTCTTCTTCGTGTCCTGAGCTTAAACTTGGTCCAGCTGAGCCTCAGAGGAGGTGTTCCCTGCCAGTTCACTTCACACTCGGATCGCTGCTATTCATGTCAGAAAATCCCCCAGGCAGCAGGTACTCTCAGCGCAAGCTTGCATTCAGCCAGCGCTCCTTAGCAAAAGAGCCAAGGAGCTGAGCACCTAAATAAGTGCTGCCTGAAAGGACAAAAGCTGACAGATAGAAAAAAAACTGTCCAGTGATACTTGCTCCACCTCTTGATTACAATAAAAAATCCAGAAAGCGTGTTTCCTGCATCCATACAGCACGGGCGCTCCTGACTCTCTCTCTCTGGATCGAATGAAGGAGAAGACAGTCAGAGGGGGCTGTCTCTAACAAAGGGTTGGGAGGGGGAGGCAGTGATGGAGGGAGGGGGAAAGCGAGAATAAACGCTTTTGGGAATACTTGGGAGTGCTTTAAGGGGGGAGTTGGAATGACAGCAAAAACACAAAAGGGCAATTGAACCAAAAACATGTCATGTCTTTTCAACTGATAGGGGTTTAAAGGAAAGTATAGCCATTCATTGGGGTCTGAATTAAAAGAAAAAAATAGGGTAATTTCATCTGATGAAATCATTTCACATTTTTGGGGGGGGGGAATCAATAGGAAATTTGCTAAAATAACAGACCATAAAATAAAATAATATAAACAAGCTCTACAATATCTACAATTGTGTTTAAAATGTCCATTCTTTATTTCTATAAATGTAGAGATCAAAGCAACAGAAAAAAAAAAAAACGAATCTTCTTGTGACACCATACTTTGCATCTTTTAAAAAGTTAAACACAGAAAATGTATACACTAGGACAATATCAGTAGGAAGCGTCTTTTAATCCACAGCATTATTTCAATAGGTTTCTCACTCATGAATGTATAGTTTACGTTCTAAACCACATAATGAGGTCAACAACACAGAGGGCTTTTTAAACCCCCCACCTTCAATACCGACTGACATATCCACAATGGATGTTCATCTCCACAAAGAAGCCAGTATATATTATCAATTATTTAGATGCTCTGTTTCTTAACCCTCCCTTGATGGGAACCAATCATGCATGCACACAAACTCACATTTCCACGAACACCACACTTTGTTCTGCATCAAGGGCCGTTCATCTTTCTGAAAACAGCCTTTTCGATGACTTTGGGGGCCCTGTGGAATGAAGTCATTGGTGTACATGGCTGAAAATACAGGGTCGTTCTGGCCTCCAGAACAGGGCTCTAAGTTCACTCGCCAGCTGTGAGGTGCACCAATTTCCACCACCCACACTCTGTCCACGCCATTAATCTCCCTCCCGACTGGCAGTTGGATACACTAAGCCAAAGCAACAGGATACCTTGTGACTTTAAAAACCACTATAATAAACTGAAACACCCATCAAACAATAAGGAAACAGAAGAGGGCGCCACACACAGACAACGTTGCACACCCTTGAGTCATGACTCGAATAAGACCTAATTTGACTTCAAAGTGTTCTGTAATCCATCTTTAATGTGGATGCTATCTCAGAAGGTTAACATCTCTCTCAGTGTGCTTTCTCAGCTGGCAACTTCCATTAAAAAAACACCACAAACTCTCAGCACTTCCCAGCACTTGCATGATGAGCAGCCTCAAGGCTTTTTATTGGCTGCTGATGGTTGATAGAGTGCATATTTACTGGCTTCTACATGAAAGGAATTTGTAAACCAATGAAAGAAAACATGCCCTAAAATCACTGTATTGTAAAGTAGATTTGTCAATCCCCCCATCAGTAATAGTATATTATGTAAAAAAAGAAACATGTACATCAGTTTCCAATTATTTGAAGGCATTTGCATCGAGTGATATGAAAAAACACCAGATCAATGAATGTAACCAGCTTTGTGTGACAAGAAGCAGCTTGAAACAGTCTGCAAATTGCAAAAAAAAATCTAATTTCTTTCTTTCTTTCTTTCTCTTATACTATATTATGTCATAGCATGGCACTATTCACTTTAGAGACGTTTGCAGGTAGAGTAGGTGAGGTTATCCAATTCTAATGCTGAAAATAACATGAACATCTTTTATGATTACATTTTCACTAAACCATTGGCCTGTCATCAAGTCTGTATTGGTCACTTGTAAACCCTATTTTCAGTCCTTCAACCTGCCAAAAAAGCCATTTTTTTTATTCATTCACCTTTCCAAACAATAATAAAAATGGCCATTCTTCTTTCAAATCTTGTTCAACATAGATTATGTCTAAGCACTCATACATGACAAACAGGTATTAGAATGTCTGATGTAAGGAATGACTTTAAAAACTTAGCTATTTTGCCAAGCGAGAAAACAGAAGATAACAAAAGTCATAACCTCTGAATAAGAATTAGCAAACTCCATCTCCAGCCAGATGTTCTCCGAAAAACTCCACCAATGCTGCAACACAGCTTGCAAGAACAGAAAGCGGTGTTGCCCCACCCAAAACCATGAGAAATGTTTTTTTCTTCTATGTGCTGTCTCCTGAAGCATCAATGTAAGTTTAACAGAGACACATCCAATGGGAAATGACATCAGCACAATTTAATGTGAGAACACATCTGCTGCTCATTGATGCAAACCGCATGTCGACAATACATCCAGGTGTGAGCTCTCACAGATGAAACTATTTGCTCTGTATCAACAATCAATTTATACAGACACAGCTCCTCAAAAACCATATGGCGAGATTAAGATCCTTCCTTCCACTGAACGTTAATCAATCCAGTACTTTCTCTCCAGTTTCTCACATGGTTCTCTTTGGTATCCTTCAGCCCATGAGCTTCACCTGACAGATGTCCATAGCAAATCAGTCAGCCAGCCAGATTCAAACCGTTTATTATCCAGCTCCACTATGACTGTTCCTAATCCAAAAAAGACTGGGGATATGGATGAGTAGCTATTGTTCAAAGATTAGGTTTGGCTTGTCTGCTGTTTAAATACCTTGATGAAAAATGGTAGCAATTAGTGCTGGGTGATACAACAGGCCCTACAGAAACCATGTATCTGCAGAAATGTGTCAACCAGCTGCACAGAAATTTATTTCATAATTTAAATGAGAATCTTGCCTTAAAATTAATAAACTACAATACATTACGGAATACATAACAATAACATAATTATAGACAGTAATAAAAGTAAATACTTTTCAGAAACAATGTTTTGAAAGACAAAAAAATATATGTTATTAGAATACTTCATATTATTTATTAGTTTGTTATTTTCAATTTAGTTCACAGGACGAACTGAGAACTTCATGGCATACGATGGAGGGTGACCAGTTATGGCTTTAACAGCAAACAAACGTAGTTTAAATTGAATTCTGTAACCCATTGGAAGTCAATGAAGTGAAGCTAAAATAGGTGTGATTTGATCATACTTTCTAGCAGCAACATTTTTGACAAATTGGAGGATTGAAAATGCAGAAATCATACAACGCACTTAATCTGCAAATATGGCTCTCTATATGTAAATGAGTGTCTTGATTGTCAATTTTTTTGTTCAAATGTTTCAGCGAAATCCCCAAATTCCAGGCAGAGAAGTCTTATAGCTAACAAGACCACCAGCCTTCTTAAAATCACTGGTTTGTGCCTATTATATTTCTAATATGTTTTCCAAAATTATTTCACAATTTTGCATTTACATCTATTTTTGGTAGTGAATGTAAGTATTAATATTGTTGTACTAATGGCAGAGTGGCACATGCTTGCAGATTGCAGGACATTTTCTGAATTAAGACAACGAAAAATGTAGAAGTGCAAGCCCAGAAATATTTAGAGATAGAAACATGGATTTGGATATTTAGTTAAAGTACAAGCACACACATCTCAACACTACTGTACAATAACATTGCTACAGTAATAACCCCATACAATCATCTATTTGAATTATTCACAAAAAGTTTCTCTCCATGATCTGAAAGTAGATTTCTTCTCTTTTTTTTGTAGACCAATTTTACATTCTGTTCTACTTCACTGCAATCCACTTTACATCATAGTGAGGTCATCAAAGCAGGATTTATTTATTTACTTTTGTGTATGTATTTGTGCCTCTTCAGCACAATGCACTAAAGACCAGAGCAGATAAAACACAATTATCCTAATCCTTCTTTCCAAAACCAGTCCTCATCCTAATAACTATTAGTCCTTGTATGCTCAGCACACTAGCATCTAGAGAACATCACATATTGATTTTAGTGGAGGATACCCAGCGCCACTCAGGTTAAGTGTTTCAGCGCTGATGAAAACCACCATTCCATAAATCCAGCCCTCTTTCATGTATCAAGGAAAGAGCAAATAAATCATTGTAGAGGACGACTTTATTACTCAGTTGTTGCTATTCCATTGCTTAGCCAGGAAAGTTAATTAGGTTCTTCAGTTGGTGTCAGATGGTTTAGAGTATAAACCAGTTTAATGCTGGATTTCACAGATTTTTTTTCTTTATATTTATATTTATCTTCATTTCATTACATAAAATGTTGAAATATGCAAACTCGAATATGACATCTCAAATAGCCATATTGTAATAGCCATAACACTGGTTTGAATCATCACTGAGAGTTTTTTTAACCTAATTTCTTTCCAATTAGTATTTTTTGAAAATGTGATTTTTTTTTGTTATAAAATCATTCCAAAAATACTTTCGCTTTCACCAGAACATCACCAGCCAAAGTAGAGTCTAGATAATGCAGATTTTTCTACACCCATCGCCTGGATCTCAGCTCCTTGGCCCCATGCATAGCCAGGTTCTCACCCATGGGAGATGAATGCAGCTGCCCTAGGTCTGAGAGCGGGGGTCCTGGATTAAGAACAGCCAACCAGCTAAAGCATTCGTAGCCCCTCATTTTTCAGCCTCTTTTTATGCCTCTCATCATGGTGACCACCATAATTATTGCTGCATTTATTTCTAGCCATGCTCCAACTTCAAACTATTTATTACGTTCTTATTTCCCATGACGCTTTTCTTAATGGACCTTGTGGGAGCAATTGACCTGAAAGTGTGCAGGGATGTTTTGAGTGCCTGCTGAAGTCATTTGCCAAACTTGGCAAGGGTGACTGTGCTTTTGGGAACTTGCGTGAATGGTTGGCGTGTTTGACGGGGACCAACATGGGAGCTGGCATGCATGCAGACAGAGACTGTATGATTGAGCAACCAGGTAATGCAGGTGGCAGAGAAAGCAGCTGGTGTGGAACCAAACCTTGGAACTATGAAATGCTCAGTCTGGATTAGAAACATACCAAAATATGTAACTAATTAGTAGTAAAACATTGAATACTATAGAATTTTAAGTAGCTACTGTGTTACGCACAAACCTTACTTGCTGTTTTGCAACGTTCGTACACTTTTATGCTCTCTCTTTCCATTCATGCTTGTATTTTCTCTCCATCTTTCATTTATATTTTCTCTGCTTTTAATAGGTTACGCCTAATCAATCAATACTTTGGCTTGCTCCAAATTCGCTGAAGGACTGACAAACTCAATCAGCTAATAATGATGTCACCTCAGAACAACCAGTTTCCACATAATCAATTATTTGGTATTAGTGTGTATCATGAAGAGTTGAGTAAATTAGATGTTTTTTGGCTCGTTAAGCCCAAGAGTGTATGTGTTACCAATAATCATAGCTTAGAGAATATTTTATTTTAAGTGCAAAGACACTCTCTCTTCAGATCAGTTAACCCTTCAGGGGTTATATTTTCACTGATCGCTCAGTGCGTGTTGTTAATTGATTAACTTTTGAGTTGTTTTATTTTATGCTTCTTATAGTAAAACATTTTTTTTGATTGTGCTTGCTCATTTGTCTTGATTTCTCGACTGTTTCGGCACAATGCAAAAAAAAAGTTGCATCCAGAATTTGTGCCATCTTTAAAAACGTTATGTAAAAGTAAAATAAAATATTTTACTGGTTTGACCTCTAATAAAATTTTGTCTAAGGACCAGATATTATATGGGAGCTAAAAAGGATTAATGAGTTGGCTTCATCAGCTAAAAGTCAAAGTCAAGACGTTTAATTTCAGTCAACTCAGCAATTGTGTCATCAATGCTAATATAAACACAGTATTTAGTTATTTAGTATTCCGTTATTTTCTTAGTTACTTTTCCTTCTTTTTTGAATATCCAGTTGAAAAAAAAGTATAATGATTGTCAGGATTCCTGTATTTTGGTTAGAATTACTCCAACAAGCTTTGTTTAGATTCCAAATATGTTATTTTATCCCTGCTAGAATATTGATCGTAGAATCATAAAATCTACCAAATCTTCATTTTATCTGGTGTTGCTGCTTGTCTACACTCAACAGCAGAAAAAGAAGCTATTTATGCAGCGTGCATGGAAGGGGCCGATGGGATGGAGAAAGTGGGAGAAGATGACTGGCTAAACACAAGATTTGAAAAGTTTTTTTTTTCTTAAAACATTTAAAGTGGTATCTTTTAGCCGCATTTGTCTGACAATGATTATCCGACAAGCCTTCAAATACTTAGCCATAAATAAAAATGTATATTTATTTAATTATTTTAGAATTTCATTTGTGGATAGCAAAATTGAGTTTGAAGCTTTGTTGCTTTTAAAACAATGCCTTTTATTTCATTAATTGTCAGTGAGTGTTTTAGCACAGCTTGTTCACAACTCATCGTCATTGACATTAAAATATTTTTAAAGTAAAAATTAATATTCTCAAAACAATCTAAAGGGTGATCGCAAAAATCATTCTTTTTCTCAACCTGCATAAAAATAATGACTAGAAAATAGGGAATCTCGGTCCCTAACACTGCATGTGTTAAAACATTCTTATGAACTTCCAAACATATGTAAAACAATAAGTGCAGTTGTGTGCTGCTGGTTCCACTCAACCTCTTTCAGCAACATCTGCAGAAGAAGTTTCATTAGTAAAACGTCTAGAGCCTCTCTACAGTCCATTTATCTGCAAATCTACACTTGAAACAATGCTTGTTTTCGGTTCATCCTGCTCCATCAATACCGGCACAGATTCGCCTTACACAATTAACCTCTGCAAAATAGAGGCCAGATTCAGCCTGTTTTCCATCCACCTATAAATTAAGCAGAGGTGGTGAGGATGCAGTGATTGGTTGACATGCAGAGCATCCCATTTTAAATCCCCAACACACCAGAGGACCAAATGGAAATTGTTTCGCATACAGTACAAACAAAACCCAGCTGCTTCCAAGCATTTTCCAATGAATCAACCATTGAAATTGCTCGAGGACTAAAGAAAGCATTTTTTTTTACTTGTCTGAACAATTCTCTTCTCTTCTACGGCTTATTATGATTGTATATAACCATGCGGACATATATCACGGCATGCACAAAACACCAGCAATAGGGGGCAATCTCTTCTCAAAAGAGTTTAAAAATGTTTCCAAGCTTTGGTTTATAACACCTCACAGTGTTATGTTTGTTGAATATTTCACAGTTGACTGTTATGAATATTACATTTTCTTGCACGCCTTACAAGCTTGAGAAAATCATGTCATACCAAGCCCGAGTCTTATCAAGTATTACATTAAGGCTCTCTGAATAATACTATATTACCTCCACATCTTATGTTCCACAATTATATGGATCCATTTCGAAAAATATGCACATTCACAAACCACTTTTTCTCTTATCAGTTCTGACAGTGACATGCTATTATATGCAGGACTGTTCCATTTGCATTTACAGTAATGAACTCCTTCTCTTCGCCCTTCCGTCTTTCAGCTTGTTCTGCATTTCGTCTTGGAGGGCAGAAGGGAATCTTAATTGGCATACATCCTCAATTCTCGCAAGCCATCCGAAGAGAAAAAGAAGCTTCAATTATTTAGATTTCATATCAAGAGCGGTGGAAAACTGGCTTCCACAAAATAGTCTTTTCATTGCTTCTCACTTCAATCAGACAGATTTCAGAGAGTAACTGTCAAATATAAGAGAGTTTTTATGCAGCTGTGTATCTGCAGTCAGCCAGAGTATGTAAGAGAAGACAGTACTTTAGTGTTTTTGAGCAATGAGTCTGCTAAATTGGGGAACGGAGAGCCTGTGGCCAAAAACAGTTTGAGCTCGTAGGGTCATCCTGATGCAGGTGTTCAAGAAACATGCCAAACTCAGCTCCATCATTAGCTAAAACAATTTGTCATCAGTTACAAGCGAGTAGAAAATAGATAGATGTAACTGAGAAACATCTGTATTTAGAAACAGTTCTGAGACTCAAATTCAGGTCGCTCATTGCTTAAAAAAGCTCAAAAGTTTACTTCTGTTATGACCTTAAATAATTATTGGCTGAAACCTAAAAAAAAAAGGTTTTTCTCTAAAAAAATTACTGAAAGTTTTACAAAACCATTGTTTTACAGAACATTTAAAAAACGTAACAGATATTTATGTATTGTATAATTTTACAATAAACATTGAAGGAAAATTTTTCAGGGGTGAAATTCAAACTCTGAACTGAGGATTACGTTCTAGGCTTTTTAGTCCTGCACCCTGCGATATACCAAAATCATTAGCTGTTAACACTTGCTTTTAACTTAATACAATACATAAATATAACACATCAGACTTGCATGAGTAAGTTTCCTACGGCAGATACTATTTAGACAAAAACATATAATTCAACTAAGTAGTTATATTATATAAAATGATTCAAAGTTTTACCTTTTCTCCTCACGAAATGAAAAACAAGAGAACAATTGTCCGCAGGTGTTTTGGGATATATTAGAACTTGTTCAATCAGCAAACTATGCCAAAAACCAAAAATTTTTTAAAATGACAGATAAAAAGTTGTACTGTAAATCATTAAAACTGAGTTTTCCATAAAAACTATCAAGGCATTTGTCCTGTATTTCAACGGACATATTTTTTTACAGTGTCCACAAAAAATAATGTAACTTCCTGAGAATAAAGGCAGTATCATACAAATCCCCAAACTTCTTCTTGTATTTTTTTTTTTACCAAAAACCTACATAACAACAATCTAAACCAGATGTTTAAACTTTGCATCGAGTTCATTCAAAAAGCGAACAAAGGTCAATGCATTTGATGATTTGCAAAATGAGTTAAGATATTGATTTAGCTTTAAATTTAAAGTGTTGATTTCATTCTTTCAAATTCCTTATGATTTTCAGCCAAGATCTCACAGTGGCTTCAAATGTTTCATTGACCAAAAATATGAGTTCTTGATAGAGCAAAATATTAATGGCTTATTTATGATGACCTCCAGTCTCTCGAGCGCAGACAGTGAATCATTTGGTTTATTTCAAAATAAATAGAGTGTTATGGATGGGCTTTGTTAAGGTTGGATGCTGTTTAACAAAAAAAATTATTTATGGTGGAGTTTATGTTCTTTTGTTGTTGTTGTTGTTATTTGTTTAAACAATTGATCTCATAGTTTTACTGTACTGTTTAAATAACATGACTTCATGAGTTACAACATATGCTGAGATAAACAGTTTATGATTAATTATCCACTGTTGTACCAAAATACTTTCTTACTCTTTCAAAAGACTAAAAGCATACAATAGTAGACCTATATTGAAAGAAATTGTCTGTTCTGGTTGATACAAGCCTTGCATTTTAAATGAAACTGCTCTGACCGCTGCATGCATTTTCCTACTTTTAATTCGCCACTTTGTGCAACACAACAGACTCAATCATCTGAGAATGAAATCCACTAAAGGAAAAAAAGAGACAAAATACACCCACACAGCTGCTTTCTGGAAGCGTTCAGCAATGATTGCCATGCATTTAAACATAACAGATGCCTCATCCATTATTCACCTGCAAAGCAGCAAAAAAAACAGCCACAATACAACAACTATGGTTGACACAATTCCCCAAGTTTCTATCCGGTATGAGGTACAGTCAGACAGTGAGGGAGGGCCAGGAGTGTGTGTTGGGTGAAAAATAGCAATGCTGAAAGTATAGCATGAACATGACCCCAGACTAGGCCAACACACATATTTGATCTGCAAGTAATAAGCCGATACAAGCATACAGAAAAAGAAGCAGGCTAGAAGCAAAAATATTGTGCATGATGGGAAGCGCCTGAAATCTTAAATTCTTTCATTTGTTATTCCCTTTCATCTTCAAATATGCAAAATCTTCAAATAATTATGTCAAATAGCTTGTGAGCAAGTTTAACACAGTTAAAAACCCTCAACCCACATAAAGCCAAAAGTAAGCATTAATGTTCCAAATGTATTTATCAGTACAGTCCTTTTCTTTTTTTCCTCAGAGTTGCAATACTTTGGGAAAAATTCTAATTATGATTTTCTTGATAATAATCGAAAATTATAAGCAAACTACCACAGCAAAACCACAACATTTTTCTTTTTTATCAAAAGAAAAATTATACAGGCAACTACTGAGATTCACTGGTCTTGGCTCATTTTCTGTACAAAACATATATCAGAACACATTTTAATGACCCCACACTGTATAGCCCCTACAAATTTATATTACATACAAGGTGTCTACTGGACCCGGGGCATATAATCAGTGTGAAAGTTATAGATCCTGTACCTTTATTCTGTCTTCCCACACAAACATAAATCACACATAAACATAAAATGCTACATTTTAGTATAAAACACCAACCCTGTCAGATTATCAATAATGTGAATAACTAAATATGGTTTAATGTGAAGAAATAAGGTTAAAAAACAACAAATAAAATATATTTGCTGTTGATATCACGTGCTTCTGGACTAAACTTAAAAGTATTAAAGTATATACTTAAAAGTATTAAAGTATTTAAACAAAAATGCCTTGATTAGGTGAAATAACATCCCAAATAGGAAATGGATCCACCAGACCTACTAACACTGCCTGAGTAACAATAATATAAACACTAAATAAGGGTTAATATTTAATCATTACTGTTTAATCACTACTGTAAAATCTTGCATCAGATCATATAAATTGAGTAACAAAATAATGTATTGATCAAGAAACTTTAAAGTCGACAGTAGTGTGAAATAGTTTTCAGTTAAGTAATAAAAGAAAGTGTGAGAACCGACAGCAGTACAGGCTAACCTGTCAGATGTGATGTCTGACACGTCAGGCGCCAACTATCTCGTCAAAGCTCTGCAACAGCTACTTTAAGAGTTTGTCCATTCCAACATCACTATGATGAAAAATCGCAGAAAAGACGGTGAGTGAATTTGCCTTCTCTGACCCATCCAATGTATTCACAGGTCTGTGCTTGTGATGAAGCCAGGGCACGCATTGAGGAAAAGTGCATCTTCCACAAACCGAAACCTTCATGTTTTAATGAGCAGCCCAGAGGCCATGGGTCAGCCAGCGCAGAAGAAAACTCCCTGCCCCCACCTATCCATCCACCGATAGTCAGACCTCTACAACTCTTCAATTTCAATTACATTTACTTTTCTCCTGTGTGACGACTTCATTGAAACTTCTGATTAGTGGGAACATTGTGAACATATGAACACTGCCTTCTAGGACTGAACAAACTCGAGACGTTCTTTCCTCTAAAATCTTGAGCAATGATGATCTACAAACCCTGTTCCTGAAAGTCATCCCGACATTGGCTATCTGACCTCAGTGCCCCTACCCCCACGTCCCTGAGGAGAGCGTGATAGTCATGTGACTCTCCTCACCAAGCAACAAATTGGCTCCGTGTCCCAAAGCTCCAGAGGGCCGTTGCCATGTGACACTCTTCAGAAAGATCCATTGTCACACAAGGAGCACTGGATGATCTCATTCACTTCAGGGTTGTTGTTTTCATGACACTAAATCTCATGGAGAAACAGAATAACATTCTTGGTGCTCTCATGGAATAAAAAAGAAAGTATGAGCCCAAAAAAGCAAGACATCGATTGACCACAAATTGCGTAAGATCAGATAGAGTCATTAAGGATAGTGATTTAGAGCTGTCTGGTGGCTTTCTATTTATACTCTCAATGTTACCCTACAGCAGTGTAAACCATCTTTCTAACTGTAGGGCTGCTCTATTGAACCCGATGCTGAAACAGGGCTATATTTCTCCAGGGATGCCATGACACTGGTTGCAAATTTCAAGTCAATCCTTTTTCACTTGCAAAATGCTTTTCGGGCATACATTTGAAACTAAATTCTGTTGATAGCACTCAAATAAAGAATGCATGAAATCAATGAGGGGACAACTAAAGGTTTACTGACGTAGACATGGAAAAGATGCAAAACTAAGAGACTAACAATGTACCACTTTTTCACAGCTTGCTATCACTCAAATTCAGTACAACAACAAAAGATGTTTATTAATATTATGATTAAAATATAAAAAAAAAATTCCAAGAGTATTGCTGAAGTCCAGATATTGTCTTAACAAAACCTTCAAGCAATGACTTCATCTGTCTCAAGCAATGCAAATTCTTCAATCTATCTGTAACTCTATGTATCATATAAGTTGATATCACGTTGTTTTTCTTTTTCCCCTTTTCCCCCTGTTATAAGAATAACAACCCAACACTCCTCCATCTCATCTCCAGGGTGAAAACCGCAATAAAGACTGTCAGTCTTTGGATCTGCATTTCATTGAGCTGTTGTGAGAACAGATCGTGCTTTGGGAAAAAAAGATGTTTTCAAGATGGAATCTTTTTGTACTTTGTACACCTGGTCTGGCAGAATATAATTGCAAGAACAATAAAATAAGATAATTTGATTTGAAAATTGTAGGTTGATTAATTTCGTTATAAAGGTAAGTCTGAGGAAAACCTATCTACTGTCTACTTTATCTTTTCTACCAAACTTATTCCAATCCTTAAAAGTCTTATTGCTGTTATGGTTCCTGTCCAGACAAATGTAATATATCCTTAAAGAGCAATGATATTTGTTTGCTTGCAGACTTTTGACTGTGATTTTTAGCACACAACTTACAATATTTGTCAAAATGTAGATACAACTGTGATTATTATGATTTGTTTAAGAGATTTCTAATTTTATTAAATAAGAGTTAGACCCATTATATTAAATAGAACATTTACATTGGAAACCCGCTGGAGTGCTGTTGGAGGTTATTACAAGTCTTATATGAATTTAAATAAACCAAATACATTTTAATCAATGATTATACATGGTCACCGGGCCCATTAAGAGTTAACCTTTAATGCTGTAAATTTGTAAGTAATTTAACAATTTTCTAAATATATGAGACGATCTTTAACATAATTTTTCTCTCATTAGATTTTCAACATCAGTATATTTATCCAACATATATAGAGACAGTAATGTCTGGTTGCATTGATTTTGCAGTCCCATTAAGCTTTGAATTGAAGCTGAATCATCTAGATTCAAACCAGTTCTGCTAAATCAGTTAATTAAATGATGTATGCTCTGCAAATGTTTTACATAGAGACAAAAATGCTTATTTTGACCAAAATATTTTGGCTAAGATCCACAAGAAGACCATCAGAATTCACTCTTAAGTTTGACAGCTTCACAAAAAGTGCAATGTGAACACAAGATCAAAGAATGAAGTGGAAGGACAAAACAGACAGATAAAAAATATGGGTGAGAGGCATTAAATTAGAGTGAGTGGAAGAAGAAGAAAAGGTGAGTCACAGTAAAGCGAAGCAGAGTGAGGAAAAGAAGGGTGAAATTACAAAGAAGAGAAGCTCAAACTAGATTTGAAAGGGGCTGACAGATAGCTTAAAAGAAACAGAGTAGGGCAGAAGGAGAAAAAGTGCAGAAAGAAATCATTCCTCTTCAGCCATCAGTCCAGCTGGTAGCAGCTTTTTGCATGCTTCTCGTCGACACCCACAGGGGATGTGTTTTGAGATGACCACAGACCATGGTCTGTGGATCCCTGCCAGAAACCACCTGCGATTCCACCAAAATTAGTCCTCGACTTAAGGGATCTGTTTGAGATCTGAGGTTAAAATGAAAGGAAAATGTACTAAAAAATCTCCATTATTAGGTAGAACTGAAGGACACACAATGGCACACATTTGGGGGGAGCAGGATGCCAATGTCAGGTCAAAACACCAAGGTGAGCTTGACAGTGATAAAGCACCAGTGTTGCTGCCAAAGGACAGACAACTGGAGCCCACCATGGATAGTTTCTGACCCGTGTGTGGGCTACACAGGCAGATCAATACGTTGACCCAACACTCAGTCCACCACCTGCCCACAACAACTCATTCTCAGAGAAAATGAGTCTCATTTTTCCTCATAGCCACAATCAAAAGCTGCTCTCACTCTTCATATTTCATAATTTTCCCTTCAATCCTGTATCATTTCCACCTCTATCGATCAAAACAGCCGGCGTATAATTGCAAAGTCTATTTAAAGACTCGGTCAACGACTGGGGCATGAGGAGGAATGAAAGAAAATACACAGTAAGATGAACAAGTGAACTCACATTACTCGAGACGATTACACTTTACAAAAGGTTATTGTCTTATAAAAGGCTGAGAGTTTGGAATAATTCACTCTGAATCAATTTTCATCGCACCATTCATACATGATGGACTCAAAGAGGAAAAACTACCACTTTATTCCTTCTCTCTGTCAGTTTCATTCTCCTTCTTGCTTTTTTCAACCCCATATTGTGCACTGACCCCCATTTTCATTTTCCTTCCTTTCTTTCCTCCAATGCTTCATTTCAGCTCTTTCAAGAAAAAAAATGAATTAACCTAGAGATGAACCAACCCATTATAAACACCCAAGAATGACAAAAGCTTGGCCGCATGCTAATTCTTGTTAACACGGGGTATTAAGTAACACTTCTCTATGAGATTCTGCATGGTAGAGTGTGAAAATCTCATTTCCGTGTTGTAATAGTGAGGTTTGAATGTAATATATTACATGGCATGTGTGAAGTTTCTTTTTAAAAGCAGAAAAGGGCATTTTGTAAGGCGTGCGGTGTGCAATAATTGAGGAGAACCTTTAATATTAATGAATGCAAACTTTACTATGAAATGATGATCCCATTGTGGCTGATGTAAACACACTGTAACTTTATGATGGCTGTGGAGCAATGTCAGGGTTTGATGCACATATCCAAAATTTATCATTTGTGGGTTCACAGGTGTGCTAGTTTTGCTGGCTTCAAACGGAGCTCACACAAACAAATTTAAAAATGCATTAAGGCTCCGAGGCGGTTTTAAACTCAAGAGTTACATATTAATGAAAGATTTCATTTGATGTCAGACTTAATGGAGAATATCTACATGAGAAGTCTTTAATTGTTTTAGGTCCAACTAGAAACAAAAGTGAATAGAAAACTGGACTCCACAGAATAATCACAAAAAAAAAAACAAGCGTAACTCAGAAGAAAGGTGTGTTTACAGGAACTTGTGCAGTAGATGTATTGTTACATTACTAGACCACTTAATAGTTTAGTAAACAACACCACCACCACCACCAACACATGAAGAAATAAATATCAACATAGCTTTCGAAGAGTATGATAGTTCATTAGTAAACTGAACTTTGTTTTCATAGCATAATTAACTTTTAGAAGTTGTCCCCTTTCAAAGAGTCTTTATTGATAAAATATTAAATAGTTTCAAGCAGAAATTAATTGAAAGAAAATGGAAAAAAAAATTCAATATTTTTAAACTAATAAACTGAGGTAGTAAGTACCTGATTTCACCTACCGACAGCTCAAGGATCTGCTACGTTCAATTAAAGGAACTAAACATTAAAAATAAGATTTTGATAAGGTTTCATTTTAGGGTGAGGGTTAAACAGAATAAAAACATGCATAACATTAAGAAATGTCCATTTGTAACTGCCTTTTCTAAAAGAGACCTAAAGAATACTTGAAGAAAACAGATTAGAAGAATCAGGTGAGTTGTATGAAGGTTAAAGTGACATTTTGTAAGACTGGTCTAATTTGTTTACCTCCGCCCTAACTGACAGGAAGTCTCATCGCTGTCAGCTCCATCATGCTTCAATAACCATATTGTTTCACATTCAAGTGCTTAAACATCAATTAGATGATAACTAATGATCAGATGACGGTAGGTGGGTAGGCACCTACCGAATCATACTGATAGAATGCCATTATGGATGAGAGCAGCCTGTTTAAGTCTGTGTAATGCTTTCATTGTGAGATTTGATGCTGCTACTGTTGATGATAATGCTAATTATGATGACGACAATCATGAGGTGTGTTTAGAACTTGCTGCTACTCAAAGAGTTAATGAGGCCAAACAGTGTTTGTGGGTTAGTGTAAATGTTTAATGCATTATGCTGATGAAGCTGCTTACTTTCAAGCCCTCAGAAGGGCAGCGCGGAATTAACTGCCCCCCACACCCCCTCAGTTCAGCTACGTCCTCTGGAAGCCAATTACAGCGCTGTATGACAGCACATTCAAAAGTAGCAATTAACTCCATCAGTCCCTGTACCTGAACACATACCAGCACAGCTCTTAATAAACCTCCTGAAGAATTCACTCTTCCTCATCCTCTGCTCTCCTTCGTCTTATGAGAGCGCTGTGCCATCGTAACCACCCCAAAGGCTCTTTTTATTACTCTCACTGCAGGAAGGGAGCAGTATGTGGTGAGTGCACATAATTGTTTAGCCTGGAGTGCTCATAATTAATGAGAGTGTGTGTGATAACACCATTGCTTTGTTGCATCTCATTCTACTAAAGAATGGAAAATTAAATTAAGAGATGGATAAATTAAGAGTGAAACCCCCTTCATTCAAGTTTAAGCTTTTTGCTCGGAAGGCTAACGTCTGGTTCTGCCCTTTCCTGATCAATTAGACAGACATATTCATTTAGTCCCCACCGTTTTATATGTTTTATGTGCTTCAAGAGACTGCAACCTCGTCTATCATAAATACAGCCACAAAACGATTATTTGAATTAGTTTCACAATGGATTAAGGCTTGATTTGTATTATAATGAACAAAAGTGGTTGAATAAATCCCTTACAAATAGCGCAGAGTGTTTTTCCATGATTTTGATTGTTTCAATAACCATATTAGCATGTTTGTTGTTAAATACTCATTTAAATCACAGTTCAGTGGAATAAATCTTTCTAATAAAATCTGTTTAATAAATCTAAATAATATCACATGCAGTAATTCATCCCCCTGCCTTAAGAGGCCACCACACTCCCCTCTGCCTTCATTCTCCTTCATGGTTCTTTGTTAGTGTAGTGTTTCTCACCTGTGCCCAATTTCACCCCGAACTATTTAAGTGCTGCATTGTTCCACTGTTTCTCACTCGATTTTTTAGTGTGCTGCCTTGTGTTTACTAGTCCTCTTGATCTTCTACAAGTAAGGGCATTTTGGTTAACTTTTACTATAGCTCTGCTGTTTTGTTTTCTCCCCTTGTGGAGTTTTGTTTTCCTGTGTAACTACTTTATTTTTGTATTTAACTGTAGAAAAGACCTCATTGTGACGGGAAGTTTAGTTGCTATTATTGGTGCTTTTCCTTTATTAAAGAAAGTTCTGCTTGGAGTGTTTCAATTTGGGTCCAACTCCAGTGCCTCAGTGGTGCATTTTGTGACAAATAACTCTGGACATTTCATTTTAAGTGTGCTTACGGTTAAATATATTGTTTGACATCCCATTATCTAATTTACTTCTCTTTTCAGGATACACATATTAACACAAACTTAAGTGAAAAATAATATACCCTATTCTTTAAGTTTTTGTCAATAGTTCACTTTTACTTATAATAAGTACTTAGTATCAAAAGCAAAGTAGTGAGTAATTGACAAGCATACTACATGAGCTGTCTGAGTAAGGAGTTTGGTTTCTTGAAGGTTCCAAAGAGAGTGGTGAAAGGGTGGAAAGCAGGATAGCTTGCGCAAAGTTGACAATTGCCTATTGTTTTATGCTAGATTAGTAACAAATTAAAATGGAACTACTTGGTTTGTTGCTGATTCCACAAGACAATCTCCACATGAACTTGCATTAATTGACTAATTTACCTCATTTTATAATATTTGATATGCACAAACTGTTAGTATCTTGCTAAGATAAAGTTAACAGTCCAGTAATTCAGTTGAATAAAATAATTGCATCATTCAAAAGATTAGAGGCACTAATTAATGCTTCATTAAGCACATTCTTTGTTGATGTTTACTCAAAAAATGGCAGCACCCCACTGTTAAGAGAGAGTATTTTAAAGTTCTGAGGGAAAATGTTCAGAAGGAAACGGAAAACTAAGCAGAATTCTTTATTCAAAGTGATAACAGAGGAGTTTGCACAGATCTGCTACACTTCCGTTATAAAGCTCCTGGTCCTAGACTTTTTAAGTACAGTGTACAAGTTCTCCATAGGCTTATCAGGGTTTCCTTTACAAATATAAAAAATTAAGCATATATTTGGTGAGTCCCATAAGAGTGAGTATGGGTAGGAATTGTGGTCCTGCAATGGACTGGTTTGAGAATTTTCACTTTTTCAGTAAAAATGAGCTGAAAAAGTGCCAAGCGATGGCAGACCCCTGCTAACAAAAGTTAATAAGAAAAATTAACATCAGTATGAGGTAGAGAATATCCACACACAAGATCAAGATGTTTTTTTTTTTATTATTATTCATAAAATATTTTCTATTTTGAGCGATTCGCAAATCTTTCAGTCTTATCAGTCATGCTTCCCATTCATTCTTCTCTTTGGCACCTTCGGGAGTGCTAACATTAACAGCTTTGATGAGGAAGTCAGCATGACAGCCAAAAATGTGTCAGCAGCAGAAATAATCAGTGTTAAAATGCTGATTGAGATTATGCAGTCCAACTGGAGGTGTGTGTATGTGTGTTGTGGGTGGGGGTAAAAAGAAAGCAGCAATAGCCTAGCCTATTTTTACACTTTACTCGTTCACAGCAGGGTCTTTCCTTTAACTACTGGTTCTGTGAAGTGATGATATCTTTTACACATTCACAGCTTCACATAGAACCGTGGGCAAAATTACCGCAGCCTCAGAATTAGTCATTGAAGGCATTACTCATTGAAACACAGCCTCAATGTACAAACAGAATGTGTAATCTGAAGCGTTCTGACCTGGCTGTCTGCTCTCTACAGCCAGAAAGAAACACTGTTAAATTTCAAATACAGTGAGCTGCAGCAGGAAACGATGTTTTGCAGTCATAGAAATAATGTACAAGTTAAACTTATATGCATGTTGGAGTAAATGAAAGTAACCGTCACGTTTAGTCACACATGAAATTCTCCTCAAAACAGAAGCAAAGTTCCAAACTCCAGTCTCATAGTACAATGGTTGACATGAATAATGTTGAGAAAGCAACTCAAATAGAATAAAACATGTTTGTACCAGTGTTTTTTTTTTTTTTTTTACCTCTGCAAGCTTATTATTTCAAGAAAGGTCATTTTAAATTCCTGTGCGAAACAGCTCCTGGTGTCCACAAACAGTTAATAATTAAGTGAATACACACCAAAATGTGTTTTTGGGTTAGCTGCATTATTGATATATATTTTTGTCACATATTTAACAATATATCAGATTATTTGGACCCTTCAATAACGTCTGACTAATATAAGATCCTTTAAAGTTATACATCTTTTGGGGGTTTACAAGCAGCTACAAGGAGATTTACCCTAGAAACTTGAGTAGAACCACCTGCATGATTGTTATTACAACTAAATTAGCATGCCATGTCCTGTTGTCAGTAAGCAGGCTTCTGATTGGTTTGCGAAGATTCAAATGTTCTGCTTGGTTACAATTTTTCAACTTGGGAAAGCAGTCCGGATAGTTTACATTCTTTGTGACACTTCACACAGCGCAATTATGCATACTCATATTGACTGATAATTCTGGATCATCTGTGCTTGGTGTGTAAACAACTTAAAGAAATAATTTATAGTTCTGACAATATTTATTTACACTCTCATCTCAACTCAATTGTATTGTTTTTTGGTTATTGACTTGGAATTCACAACCGATGTGACTATTGATATATGACTACGCTTTCATTCCAATAAAAATGCACAGTGTCGTCTTATGTCATTTTCATGTGGTTACTCTAGGTGGGTGCTTATGTGGCCTATAGCAAGAACTAGCCACAAACATGCATTTAAAAACAAACTTATGGTCCATCTACAAAATAATTGCTTCTAACACTAATTTCAAATATTAAAAACGGAGAAAAACTTCATACCATAAGATTTATGAAATAAAATCCCTCTCAGAATAACTTGAGCTAATTTAATTTATGTGATGTCCATGTCCTCATGCGTGTTTTAAAAATATTGGGTGTCATTTTTGTGTTTTTGTATGAATTGGATTACAAAATCTACGCACATGATTTTACTTGTTAGCTTGATTAGTATGCGGCAGGGCTGCAATTAAAATGTACAGGGCAATGATGCTTCAGGTCTGACTTTGGAGTCCACTGTATTAAGTAATTTACTTAATAGGGTGGAGCTGTGAGATGAGGTGGAATATAGCATCTGGCTAGCATCAGATCAACTCAAAACCTTGAGACATTACTATGTTTTCTCATCTTCGTTAACTTATTTATTTTCAAAAGGTAATTAAACTCATTTACTGGAATAAATCTCTGATTTTCCCCTCCAAATCCGAATAACTTATTTCCAACACTTGATTATGCTAATCATGTTTTAGCAATTGTGTTTTCTTCCAAAATGTTCAGGCCAGTAAATATTCAGTTAGTTTATGTTTTTAGCTGCTGTATCATTAACAGTATTCAGAATCAGAACAAAACCTTTGCATCATTTCATATTTAAAGCAAAATCTCAGACAGAAATGACTGGGCTGTTGAGTTTGCATCCACACAAGTGTTTTTCAATCTATTGAACACCACGCCAGCTAAGATGGTGGGATCTAAAGCCATGTTGGCCAATCAGATGCCTTCAAACCCAGCTAGACAGGTTCCAGTCAAGAGAAAAAAACTCTCATTATGAGCTGTAAATGACAATGCTGTGACAAAATAAAACCATAAGCTAAACTGTGTTGAAGTGTAGACTAACCGCAAAATCTCAAATCTCGGTCTTAAAGAGATTTAATAATAATTGAAAAATCTTCAAAGATTTGGCACATTTTGTTAGTTGGTAGCTAGTTATAATTTACCCCTGCTGTTCTAGCTGTGCCAGGGGTGGTTTCTGGCTGGTGGATTGAGTGTTAGATTGGTACACGGTGGAAAGGTTGGGGTGGTGTTGGGGAGGCTGCTAGATCGGGGTCAGGTTGAGCAATTCCCTCACGCCTGTCTGCTGCTGAAAGCTCGGCTCCGTCAGGCGGACTAATGGAGACCTCAGACCCCCCGGAGCCTCCCTTCACACATCAGACCAAACACTGGGTATGTGTGCATTAGCTAGGAGAGCAGATCTGAAAGAGAGGGGGGTGGGGGTGCAAGATTTTCTATTACTGTATGGCACTGGGGATCAGAGATGTCCATGCTCCAGATGGACCCCCCATTTAACGAGATGAATCTGGGGGTGAAACCCAAGCCCTTGCCTTTTCTCAGCTTTAATTTTAAACAGTCTTTAGTGTGTCTGAGCTCATCTTCACAAATCAGACAAGATGACCTCTAGGGTCATTGCTCATCATCCGCTCCACACAATCAGCCTTATCTTTTAACAAGTCATGTACGGTGTTGCTCCATCCGTCAAACATAAAGAGACATGAAATCAATGGAGGTTTTGGAAACAGAGAGCAATTGCATTCAGGAGAGCAATGATCTCTGTGAGTAGATGTGTGGGAAGGAGCATGAATTATGATGTGCGAGAGGGATCTGCTGCTTGCCCTCCACAGGATTTAGGCTTCTGTTGTTAAGTAGTGCACCAGCAGCAGCTCTGAAATCAATATAGAGGCTAATATGCGGATGATGGAAGTCTTGGTGCAACTATGCCCTCTTGTGGCTAAAGGTGAACAATATTACAGTAATGTTTTAAGTCTTTCCTGAACAAGATACCTGCATGTTTTAGCGTTAACATTCATGAAATACAACTGATCAAATGAATTGACAGTCTCTTGGCTTAAGTGAAGCTACAGGATTGGAGCAAAAGCCTGCAGAGCCACATTCCTTCAGGATTGATGGCCAAAATACTGGAGGATAAATTAACTCCTTAGAGTGACAAGAAATATATGCATCTTTAAGGGATAAATCATGATGCTCATGCTCATTAACTGCTGTCTTTCTTGAAAATTAATCTGAAACACCACTGTTTGAAATAAAAATCTGACACAAACTTCTAAAGACGTCTTCTGAAAACACATTAATGAGAGCTTCCATTCACATATCAGTCCAGAAGCATATTAGCAATCGAGAATGAAAGGCACTTCCTCTAAATATGGCTTGATTTTTGGGTGTAAAACTCATTAATTTAATTGTAATTCGAACTTAAATGTTTGCTTTATCAAAAAGATTCCTGAATTTTAGAATATGACCAGTATTTAAAAATTGCATTGAAAGTTGAATCAACTATACGTTTAATATTACTTCTCGAACTGAAGTTGTCAGAAGAAAAAGCTATAAACACACCAAACAAGTACAACTGTATTAAGCATTGATGTCATTTGCTAACGATCAAATCAGACATGGATATTTTTTCAGTTTTTATTTATTTTTTTAAATGTGTATGTGAAAACAATTTCTCATCCACACAAAAATGCTTCATGAAAAGAACATACAGTGGGTGACCAATGAAAAGCTACCACCAGATGAGGCAAAGGCACTGATTGTACCAGTTTGAGCGACATAATGTACAGGACTAACAAACATATAAATCCTTAGTATTCAAAATCTACTTAATTGTAGCAATCTAAAAACTAAATCATGTTTAATGAGTAGAAAACCGTCGATAAATACAGTTTACACCAGATACAAAAACGTTTTGCTGCTGCTGTAATGTCATGCTCTCCACCAGCTTTGAAGCATTCTAACCATAAAGTTAAGTTTTAATTTGTGCACAACGATACAGACAGCAACATTTCTTTAGAAATTATTGGGCTAAATTGATGGTTACTCCGTTAAAATGTAGTATAACGTGGCAAAACCATGAAAAAAATCTCTCAATTTTAAAATAATGTCACAAAATCACATCACTCTCTTACAGTAACTCGACAATGAAAGTGAAATTGGGAATGCTTGTTTCTTCCTCATGTTTTTGGTAGTTGATAGCAGCGTTAACTGGTTCAGAGAAAAAGCAGTGTTTGAGTTTAGATCTTTAAGTAATTATTTAGGATACTGTGAGAAGCCATACTGTAAATACATTAGTACTGTATTCTGTAGCTCGACTTGAGCAGAAGCAAAGTCCTTAATTTTCACTTGTCACAGCATAGTTAAAATACAACACCAAGTAGGCCCACTTGGCTATGAGAATAAAAAAAAGACTCCTTATCCACAAAACATGCTTTTCAGTCTTGCAATGATTACACTTTTGCTAAAACATAAAATCAGCAGTGTTTTGACAACCGGTTAACTTCAACTAAAAATATCTCAAAAATAATAATTATACATACACACACACACACACACACATATATATATATATATATATATATATATATATATATATATATATATATATATATATATATATATATATATATATATATATATATATATATATATATATATATATATATATATTTTTTTTTTTTTTTTTTATATAAACCCTTACTATTCTGTTCTATTTATTGAAATTTTATAATGTGAAATGTTCATAAAGCTAACTATGCACTCTGCGGACACCAGATGGCAGCAGCCCATTCTGTGCAAAATTTAGAAACAAGTTTTGTCTTTCCTCGAAAAGTAAGTAAAGTAGCATCATCTTCTGTTTCTCCTTGTGATAAGCTGTTATTTAATGAAATAAAATGTTGTTTAATGATGCTGATCTTGATTTCATTGAAAAGTCAAGCATTTTCAGAAGTCAAGGAAAGATTGAATCTGATGACTTCAAAACTGTATTCTGATTATTAATTATTTAATTGTTTAACATCTTTACATTTCCTTCTACTTCGTGTATAACTTGCTAGAAAAATATTATTCGACGGCTGCTACTGTTAAAGTACAAACGCTTCTACAGTGCTTTTGCTTGATTTTTTATTTGTATTTTTATGTAGACATACATTTTAATGTATTTAACAATCAGGTACATTATGGTTAAACGCACATTATCAAAACACATAGAGGTAAAATACATCACTTTTCGTTTTCTTTCTTTCAGAGCGTTGTCAAGCTAAACACATTTGTCAGACGGATCTCCCAAGGAGAATGCTCAGCTTAGATATAACGCAGAAACCCTCATGCTTTGAGAAGCCGGTAGAAGCAGGGAGGGTTTTCATCACTACCCTCACGCTCGCGTACGAGGAGATCACAACAACTGTAATTACCACCACTCAGCGTTCAACGCACACAATAAAACCAGGCAGTGTGATCCATCTCGTGCTGAAACAAGCCTTGAGCTCTGGAAAAAAAACCTGTTGAGGAACCGTAATAAGCTGGTGAAGGCAGGTCTGGTTAACACTGCTCTGGTAAAAACTGCTGCAAACGTTCACTCTGATCATCAGTCAGACATGGTGAGACACGAGGAAACATGGTGTTAAACTCAGAGGATGGTTTTAAGATGATGCTCCTGTCAATTACAGAGCTTGGGTGAGTAAGGTTTGTCCGCAGACGAGCGGTGCTAAAGAAAACAAGGAAAATTTGTGGATTTGATTGATAATACACACAACTTGTTCATAAATCATGTCATGTTTAAACATTCTGCTAATGATGTGACGAAAATGTTGCTCTTTAGTTTTCGGTTACTATCCACTGACTTGCTCCCTGATTAATTTCTTGTCTGATTAGGTCACAGGATGGCGAGGAAATTAGCACCTGACCATCTCAGACTTACTGAGCCTTAGAATGACTGAAGGGTCAGAGTTCATATAAACACAGCTTCACATATATCATCTCTCATAACAATATTACAACTCCTGAAAGATCATGTGATTTATATTGAGAGCAGCTGAAAGCAGAGCTAATACAAAAATATAAAGTAAATATTATAACATTTACATGTGCCTAATTTAGAAACAGAGAGAGAGAATTACCAAGCAGATATTTCGTCATTGAACTTTATGTTTTTTTTATTTAAATCAGTACATTCATTATGTTCAAGCTGCCTACTGCTGCTAAAATGAATACATATGTTAATATTATCTCTTATTTGAACAGTTCTTAATTGTAGCTGAACAGGAGGGCCTATACACTGTGGCTTTACTGGAGTTGTGTGTTTAAACTTTGCTCATTATGGTGGCACTTGGAGTGCAAAATGTTTTTTCTGAGGTGGTACTTTGTGAGAAAAGAACCACTGATCTAACATCCGGTTGGGGTGATTTTTACAAATTGATGCAAATTTTCAATATACTTTGCCTTTTTTGTACAAATTTCATTGTCATGTTTTTAGGGTTTCTTTGGTTCAAAATTTAGCTATTAATCTTGATGGTTTAATTGACAATTTAATTTCAATCGAGAAATATATTGTTACATTTCATTAAAAATAACTTCAAAGTCCATACAAATCAAATGCTGATTAGATATTGACAACTTAAAGGACTGGTTTATTTCCTCTTGTCAAATTTCCTGATTTATTGTTAGATATTTATTCATTAAAACACTTTAGTAAAGTAGTCTACTGTAAGTTGCAACTTTATGGCTTCAGATCCCTTTGATTGCAGCAAGCCATATAGGTAATGTTTAACATGTTACTAACCTAAAAGAGAGTATTAAGAGTTTTGTATGAAAACATGTAAAGCTATCAAATAAATGTATTAAAATCCATTACAGGTTCACAGCATCTTAAAGTACCTGATGTGGGATGTAGTTTACTTGGCAACTGTATTCAGTCTTAGCAAGAAAATTAAGAAAAAAATACATTTAAAGTAAGTGGTCTGATAATCTGGCAAAACAACCTGAACAGCCAAGAAGGTTGAAGATGAAACCAGCTAATAGCACTAACACTCACTGAAGACTCCCACTGAGTTTATTGGGTAGTGTTTATGTGCTGCCTTGCCAGGGTGACAAAAGAAATGGGTTCTCACACTTGAGAGGGATTAACAACTTTCCAACTACTGTGGCCAAACATTTCATTTCAAGGACATTTCAAGCTCAAATTAACTTTTACAGTTTGTTATTAACAACAATGAAAAACTATATCTTACTGTTTTTGTAAACCTTAAAATCCAGAGTACATGAAACAGAGTGTGCTTTTTGTAGGCTATTGTTAAAGGTGGATGCGGTGACATTCCTTGCCATTGTGTAATGTCTCTTTAGTAATAACTCTTTTCACAGAGTGAATCGTTTTCTTTGTTGTGTGTGGATTACACTGACAATAGCCAGAAGACACTGGTAAATTCTAATCTGGCCTAATAACTACAAATCAGATCAAGAATCTTGAGGTGATTCTGGACTCTGATCTTAGTTTAAATAGCCACGTCAAAGCAATGCATTACCATCTTAGAAACATTGCAAGAATTAGATGCTTTGTTTCCAGACAAGATTTAGAGAAACTGATTCATGCTTTCATCTCCTGCAGGCTGGACTACTGCAATGCTCTTTTCAAAAAGATAGTTAAACAGCTACAGCTCGTTCAGAATGCAGCGGCTCGATTTCTAACAAAAACTAGAACGTCAGAACACATCTCTCCAGTTCTTAAATCTCTACACTAGCTGCTGGTCTCCTTCAGAATAGATTTTAAAGTTATGCTGCTCGTATATAAGTCCAAACAAAACTTAGCACCCAAATACCTAACAGACATGAACACACCAAACAGGGAAACCAAACAGATCAAATAAATTAAATCTACCTCGGGTTTATTCCAAACAGGGTAAATACTCTTTTAGCTACCAGGCGGGTTACAGATGGAACCAGCTTGCAGAGGAGATCAAGGGTGATAACACTTTACATTTTAAACCAAGCTAAAGACTCACCTGTTTAGTTGCGCTTTTGTCGACTGAGCACCAACGTCCGAACAACTATTTTATATCTGCACTTCACTATCTTACTCTATGTCTTAATTTAAAGTTTTGAATCGATATGCTTTCAGTTGACTTGTTTAATGCTTGATTTTATTAAATGTACTTCTTTTTTTTTTTCTTCGTTTCCAATGTAAAGCACTTTGAAATACCATGTGTACGAAATACACAAATAAGCTTGCCTTGCCTTGTCTAAGCATGTTTATTTACTCAGATTAGTGTGTTTTGCTCTATTTTTAGGTCTTTGTCAGAACGTTTTGCAATTAAATCAGATTTTTTTCCAGATATGAACGATAAAATTAATAGTTCAAATAGTTTTTAATAAACAAGAATCAAAAGAACGAAGCACCAAATTAAGCAAAACCTCCCCTTACTAGTCAAGGAAGAACACATTGGCTGATTTATAATCTTGGAGGGCTTTTTTGAACAACTCTTGATGGTGAGAGACCAGCAATTCAAGCTTCAGAATGTTTATACTCTTCCTCAGCTGTTCATCTCGTTGTTCTTCAGCGCAGTCTTCTGTTGCAAGATGGAAGTGAGAGTGAGTATCGAGCACCATCCAGCGGCTCTTTCATGTCCCATTCATGTCATCAAAACAGTACGCTTCCATTGGTTGTTGCTAGTGTTATGGCAGAGCTGAACTCTTGTTCGCGAGCACCAATCACTCGGATGTGTGATGTGCCATCGCTTATGTTCACACATGAAACCTCGCACCGTAATATCGGATAGTTATATAATGGTCTTAAGGCAGCGGAGCTTTGAAAACGATCTATTACTCAACTCACAAACATGTCTTGTTAGCTCAACAGGCTTTTAAAGGAAAAATCAAAGATTGAACATATTACACCAATCCTGATCTTTCTTCACTGGTGTCTTGTTAAATACATTTGAGTTTACAATCTCTTCTATTATTGCCTTTACCACAGTGATTGGTCTTAAACGTTGGAGCAGGAATCCATATCATGTTAGATAAACTCAATCTGTTTACATTTTAAAAGTTGCTTTCGTTTTCCATTTTTATATAATAAAAAAAGCCGTTTTATTGTTTTTTTACCTTTATTGCTTTGTGTCTTTCTTTTACCATGAATGGTATGGATGGTTGTTTTTTAATATGCTTTATTAAAAAAACTGTACTGTATGCTGTATGTTCCATTGTACTGCATAATAAAGTTCCTTTGCAATGTCTAATATGTTAAAATTAATATTGCATTTGTATTGTATTTGTGGTGTTGCAATCAAAGCCAAAAAACATAAATGCTGCAGGCAGATAACGATGAAAAAAAATCAAGCTGCTCTGTTGTACAACCTACTGTAATTCACGAGCTAGCCAGTGGCTGATGCATACAGTTTGTTTGTTTGTGTGCGTGTGTGTGTGTGTGTTCGGGCGCCATCACCAGGGTTGCTCCCTGCAGGTGGTTGTTTATGTGTTTGTATATCTGTAATGGAAAAAGAGAGAAGTCTCATCTCTGCAGTTAATGAGCTCTCCAGGCAACAGCTGCCGCCCCACTAAAGACGCACAAATGCACAAACCTTTCTCTCAAACTGACTCTTTAACCCAAAGCTGGAGACAAACAGTCCATGCTCTGATCGAGAGTAACTGAACCCTGTTCTCAATAAAACCAAGGAGTCACACATTTATTTCCAAAACCCTAAGTGCTACTCTGGTTTAATGGTGTAAAACACACATTTACATGTCAAACTTATTTTTACATTTATGCTATATAAAAATTGTATTGTTTCAATTTAAAAAATTGAAACTATTTTTTTTCTAGGGTGACAATGAGTGCTGTTTTTCCCACTGTCAAGAACATAAATAATAGAAGATATGGTTCCAAAGTTTTTACTTAGAATTAGGTTCTGAGAATGGTTTGCCATTTGTCCAATTGAAGCTAGACTGACAGATCAATCAAACCAAACATTTTTTCATATTTATTCTACATCAAAACACAAATCCATTACCAAAAGTAAATATGTGGTTTCCAGCATTTAGTTTCCAAAAGTCTCCCACACTGATTTAAGTTCAGGCAAGATAAAGATGAAATAAATGTGCAGTCTGTCCAGATCCAAGTCAAAAAGTCAAAAGTCAAAAATAGCACTAGTGACAAAAAATACAGCTAACTGGGAATAGATAGAAAAGAGAACCAGAGAGATTGAACACAAGTAACACAAATTATGCTTATGCTGGTCACCTATCATTTAATTCATCTGAACCTCTTGAATTCAAAGAGAAAAAAATATCAGCATAAATGTGTAATTGCATGCTAATTGACATATTGCTTTAAAATATTAAAATGACATATTAATATTGAATTAAAAATTTTTGTTATTAGCATAAATAACATTATTCATTTTGAAGCTTAATTATGAAGATATTTTTTGTCAGACAAAAACATTTTTTATTTCAGTTATACTTTCCCCCTACAGTTATTATACTACACTATGTCATTTCAGCATGAAAAATGATTTGCAAGCAATGCAGTTCTTTATTGATTTGCTGGAAGTAACTTATCAAAAATATTGACCTAAGTAATTCATATTAAATAATATGTAAGTAGTATGTAATATATTACAGTTTGCAAGAAACTTGTACATGCATATAGGGACATTCCATTTCAGTAAAGAACTTCTTTTTCCTAGCGCTGAAGTTCCTTTCATCCATTCCCTTTATTTGCCCCCCTTTATCCACCTATCCTCTCATCACGCTGACTTTCAGACATGGTCCACACTCATTGATTCTTCTCATTCAGTCTCCCGAGAGAGAAAAATTCCCCTGTTCCCGTTTACTAAAGTGGAGACTATTAGCGCTCAGGGTGAACCGGGAAGGCTCCTCCATCTTTGAACCACTCTCCAGGGGTTTGGCTGAAGATTGTGTTAGCCGAGACCACACTGATCTTTCACACACTCATTACAGCCATTTTCAATTAGAGCCTGGCACAGCTATCACCCACGTTTTAACAAAAAAGAGGCCCTACTCATTCTTCACAGGCTTTCAGCTTCCACCTAGTCAAAGAGGCACTCTATCCTGGTGCTTTCCTTGGGTTAGGACAGTGGTGGATAACGCTTAATACGGGCCACAACAATGCTTTGTGGAAAGATTGGTTCTAAGGCAATGTGGAATGCAAACATGAGTACAAAACACATCCTTGGCTTTTGGCTTCAGAAAGAGAGGAAGTTTATAAAGCAATCCTGCAGATTGAGCCCTTGATACGTTTTAGAGCAGTCAAAAGAGGATTTGAGGGTAAAACTTCAAAGCAAGCCAGGGATTAAGCATCCAAGAAGTTAGTAAAATGTAGGCTTACCTGCAATAATCATTTTATGGTCTTCAGGAGGCAGAGGTAAGGGAGAAAGACAAGAGAAATAATGATTAGCATTGGTTAGTATAAAGCAGCAAACAAAAGAGAGACTGGATACTAAGGAGATTGAGAAAAAGGTTTAACTGGTTGATTATTTAGATAAAAAAAACAAAATATTTGACTCAAAAAATAAAGACCAGCAACTTTAAGAGTTAAAATGAACACATGTTGTTATTACAATTGGTACGTTATGTGTGCATAACTTTGCTTTAAAAGTTGCAATTGACTTCATGTCCCATCCTTCTATTTAAAAGTTCTAAACACAATTGATTTATTCTAATAACTACCTTTTGACACAAATGCTCAATAAATAACAGTTTCAGCAACTAGACTGTGGCTTGTTTGTGAAGCAGCTGGTTGACTCACACGTACATACATGTTGTACGCGCTCATGCGTCACCATATCAACCTCTGGTTGCATGCTGATTGCTGGTCACTGATACAGACTGAACAATCCACAAACCAGGGTCATCATTCAACCTGTCCAAGGTAAAGTATAAGTATCCTATATCCCTTGTTTTGATAAGAATACTTGGGATAGCTTTTTCTAAAAAAAAAAAAAATCTGAAATAAATCTCAGCAAATTAGAAGAGTGATTACCCCCAAAAGGAAACTGGTATACTGTCTGGGTATTACAATCATACAAATTGTAGAAAAACAAAATTGTTCTAACCTAAGCTATCCAACCTATCATCACCAAAATCAGCTTAAATAGAAAATCAGACATTATTGGTCAGCTTGAATCATTCATTCATTCATTCATCTTCATGTCGGCTTTCTTCCCTTTCGGGGTCGCCACAGCGGAATGAACCGCAAACTCTCTGGCATATGTTTTACGCGGTGTATGCCCTTCTAGCCACAAGCCATCGCTGGGAAACATTCACACACACATTCACACTTTAACACTATGGGCAATCGTTCATACTCAATTCACTTATTCCGCATGTCTTTGGACTTGTGCGGAAACCCGGAGTAAACCCAAGCGATCAAGGGGAGCAGCTTGAATCAACAATTTACTAATACTAACAAACTTTACTTTACAATCCCTATGGTAGCCAAATATGGTAGTTCTATTTCTGCCCCATAGAATTTTATTATTATAATATATATATATATTATTATAGGAAGTCCCATTTAAGGCCTAATCCACACTAGGCCTTTGTGAAGCTGCTTTGAAGCAACTGCTAAAAACATGCCATATAAAACATTTTAATCGATTGATTAAAACTTTGATCAAATTTTACCCATTTCTTTCTAAAAATGTAAAAAATAAAAATAAGTAAGTAAAATAATTAATGGAAAAAAACACATTTTTGCTAATCACTAAATCTAGAGACGATGGTTAATATGGCATACTGTAATGATGATGATGATGATGATGATGGTTATTATTATGCTAATCGCATATCTAGAGCTAATGAAGTTACACCAAAGTAGGGCTTGCTGGCTATCAGTATAACCTTTTAAGCATGTTCAGAACAGCAGCAAAAAAGCAGTAAAATGTTTGTGAACACATTTTCAATAATAAAGTTGAGATGTAATTAATGCATATACTAGTATTGCAAAGTAACGCTGCAATCAAAAAGATTTGATCTTAACTATAGGTGCTCTAAATAGTTAAAACCTAGACTTTACCACAAAGCCTATCTAACAAATACGCTTAAAATCATCATCTCAGAATAATTTAATTGACACAACAGAATATTAGTAGTAAAGTAAGCTGACAATATAAAACAGCATAAAGTGCTGCTGCCAGGACTTTTCATGAGAGTCACTTTGAACACAGACCCCCATTAATCAAAATTAGCCAGTGACAAATCCTCTGGGCCCAGAGGGTTTGGCAGGTCGCAGTAAAAGTGAAAGAGTCTTAAAGTTACTTATAGGAGTCACTTTTAAGAGAGCACTTGAACTTCACAGAAGCATTAATACAGAAAACAAAGAGCTCATTGAACCAGCAGGGGGGCATTTGTCTCACTCCAGAGCAGAACAACTCTGTTTCCCCTGAGCAGGCCCCCAAGCACTGAGGTCCACCCCAATATATGGAGAGAGAAAGAAAGAAAGAAAGAAAGAAAGAAAGAGAAGGAAGAAAGAGAAGGAAGAGATGGCTGACGCATCTAAAACACATTCTAAAAAAAACTGTATGTGTGACAATTAAATATGACATCAGTTTTTTTTCTAACAACGCAATAATAATCATGAGAAGCATACACATAAAAAATAGACAAAGTTGAGATATATACTACCTCCAATGACATATTAAAATAATATTGTTTACATTGATGATAAATGCATTTTCAAATTAAAAAGAAAATTTTGCACCAAAATATTTTTTGATGACTATTCACTATTCTCACTATTCAGGTCAACAAAAAAATCTATAATTTCCTTTCCAATGGCTTCCTGACTAAAGGATTTGAAATAAAGCTTAAGATGCTAATTCTAATTGCTGCATTTTTAAATCTCTGCAAATCAGGACATTTTTATTTTAACCCTAATGTGTTGAGGGCATTCTGTCCTCTGCAGGGTTAGGGAGGGATTTTATTTTGGCCTTAACTTTGTCTGTGTTTCAGCAAATGTAATGATTGGTAAAAAAAAATGTATTACCTGTTTTTTTTTTGAACATTTTTAAAAACTCTCACAATACTCCATGGCAAATTCGGAGTATCAATACTGGCAAAAAAAAAGACAAAAAAACAAGTAGAAAAAATCTCTTTAAACTCATAAAAAATTTTTAAATAAAAATCTCTCCTTTTTTGGTCACCAAACATGACAAAAGTATAGTCAATTTGAAAAATGTTCAATGATTAAGTAATTTATGCTCTACATTAGACTCATCAATGTATGTAAATTAATCCCTTCTTATTACACAACATCAAATAATTAAGTTTGAAAAAGATTCAAAAAATGGATTGATTGACTAAATTCTAATAGGGTAGGCTTCACAAAAATAAATCTATTTCATTGTGTAATCGTGTCCCAACAATCCCCTTAACTCCTCTCAAACTCAAACAGGCCTTGAAAAGAAGTAGGCAGCATAATAAGGGCACAAGCCGCAGCTTTTTCAAACACATACACCCACCCAAAATCCACACACATAACAAATGGAATGATGAAAAGAATAACAAATTGGGAAGAAAAAAAAGATGGACAAGTAAATTAATAGTTTAATGGATTGACGAGTACACTATGAAAGTGACAAAACCAAAAAGCAACTGAACAAATGGATGAGAGCGGTATAGATAAAGGTAATTAATAACAGCAGAAGTGAAAAAGTTTTCATTCGTTCCAATGTTAAAAATGCCCAACTATCAGATATTAAATATAAACCTTTAGCTAATCAGACACCTGTGCTACGCCTATGTTCCACCTCTCTGGACCGATATTTGGTTACTGGGAAGTGATGCACTTTCACGAAGGCAATGGTTGGCTTCGCCCAATTTTAGCTTGTTTCCCTGATCATACTAAATGTCTCGCATGCTACGTCCATATTATATATAAGCTGTGTCGCAAACTTTTCTGAGCTAATTTCAGTCCTCAAATTAAACATGACTGAATGATAAACATTGCATTTGATGGCTTTGATCAGCTCCATCAATTAGTTCATTCATCTATGAATTATAATATACTTGAATGTATAATATACTTATATAACTCTTTTGTTGTAGTTGGTTCAAACCAGCTTCCCAAGCGAGGTCAAATGAGGATTTACATTATACAATGAACTTCCCTATTTATTCATTATGGGTATTAATCTATTAGGGCCAGGTTAATATTAAAAAGGAAGAGTGTTGAAATGATCACAACTAATTTAGCCTAATTTGGGTTAATTTGTAAGCAACAGAGTATGCAATTCACTTATTTTCACGTTTTATTTTCATGTTGTGGGAGAAAAAGATGGAGCACCTGGAAAAAAAACATGCACAAAGGAGAGAACAAGAACCCCCCTTTATCTAAATAATGACTAAAGAAGATTTTAAACCCATGTGCTTTGTCATATAAACAGTGTAATGAATCTAATGATGTGACATGAACTAAATGATGGAGGATAAGTGAAGTGAAGTGAAATTGACCAGTTGGCCAGATATGGAGTCACCCATACCCAGAATTTGGGCTCTACATTAACCCATCCCAGTGTACACACACAGCAGTGAACAAACACATGCTGAACACACACCCGGAGCAGTGGGCAGCCATGGCTGCAGCACCCAAGGAGTCTACAAACTGGTGCCTTGCTCAAGGGTACCACAGCTCTGGTTTTTGAAGATAGGAGAGCAAGCACTTCATCACTCACACTTCACTCACTCACACTTCAACTGGTGAATCTGGGGATCGAACCAGAGACCTTCTGATAACAAGTCAATCTCCTTATCCACCAGACCACAACTGCCCATTTACCTGCATTCTGAAAAAAAGCCTAGTTGATCAGCTAGCTTGGCTAGCTCTGTATAACAAAATTGACTCCTGTATTTTAATTAACATACACAACTTGTTTGGACATGCCGTAGCATGTAAAGGCCAATTACTCAATAGGTTTATGAGGTCATCTTCATTTGCGTATACCTAGTCCATATGACGAAGATCTATTAAACAAAGAGATCTAGAAGAATAATTTTTATTCAAAGCACGTCCCTTCTGAAAAGTGCAATTTAAAACTGCTAAGGTTTAAGTCCCAATCATCTTAACACAGTCTTGTTTCATTAAATGTGAGTAGTCAGGTTAACCTTTCTGATGCATTCAAAGAAAATTTGACCTCTACTCAAATTAAACATCTGCAAACTTTCTAACACTAATGAACACAATTTCTAGACTGGAGTAATAGATTTTGGATTTAATCTAAGATGAAACATATTCATAAGACACACAACTGAATTTAAGAATTGTAAAGAGCTTCAGATGTCTAAATCACTTCAACATCAAACCAAAAAGGATGTTTATTGCCACATCACCAATGACATACAGACACCGAGGGAGTGAAAAGCTTTCATACAGAGGAATTTGCAGACAATAACTCACAATTTACATATATTACACATTAATCTACAGTACTGCAGAAAAAATAAAAGGCCACATCATATCCCAGTGCAAAAGCAGCATGGTTATCAGTAGCTTAATGAGGTGGATTTATACAGCTGTCTTCCTTTGAGTGATGATTGATGAACCACACACAGACAAGCTAGAGACAGCGTCTGTTCTCTTTACTGTCAGCAGGAAAATCATCTAAGACAGACAAGTCCCACATTTCCCAGGATACTCCTCTTTCAGCAAGTTCAAAACGGAGAACTTTAAAACAGGATATGTATGGAGTTTAGAGTCTGGCTGATTGGAATTCAAGAGAAAGGGTATAAAACAAGAAAAATATCTTGCAGCACAAACCAATGTAATATAATAACTCTTTTTGTAATAAGATGTTTGTCACAAGTAGAGCAACATAAAGTTTAAAAGCCTTTTGAGGCCGTGTCAAGGTCAAAGGGCACGGGGCATTGTGGGAAGACAAGCTCTCCCACACACTCACAGATCTCATTAAACTCCAGCGCCAGCAAATTCAACTTTCAGAGGTAAACACTCCTTTCATTGGTTAATAAGACCTCTCCAGGGAATAAAACATTAGCCCAAATAAACATGCAAATACAAATTTAAACATTTTCGAGGTTAGATCTGCAACTGAAAAGGGTGTGTTTTCTTTAAAACCCAACATTAAAATGAATTCCTGCTCTTTCTTCTCTCTCCCCCGCTGGCAGGATTTTATAACGCTAATCAGCATTAGCGTTGTGCTAACAAGGGTGAATCCACTTGTGAGAGCACAGCCACATGCCGCCCACCAGAGAGACAGTTAATGGCAGTAAAACCCCTGCTATTAGAGCAAACGGCTTTTAATCTTTCCAATCAAATGCCACATAAATTTTTTAGCTTTGCTTGAGGGCCAAGATTAGCATTAGCATGAGTCAGCAGCAATACACAAACACAATATTGCAAGGACAATTACATTATTAGGACTCATTACTAGAAGAGGCTACTGGAATTTGAATGTAGCACATGGAAATAGGCATGAAAAGGCATGTGAGTAAAGCCTTGTTTCTTTACTTTTACTTGTGAAATGTATAGTAATTGGGTAGATATTATATAACAGTGCAGTGTATACAAGGGAACATTTTCAACATCAAAACGACTATTTAAAGTTGAATTATCATTTTTTGATGCACTAGTGGGACAGTATTAAAGAGGGGTCATTGAAAGCAAATAAAACACTTTTCATTTATAGAGAACTGAAATTTTTCATCTTCTGGAGAAACTACAAATCAACAAAAGGAAACGTGATCGACAGAAGCTGTAATAATAACTGAACTGAATAAATGAAAACAACTTCTAAATCCTTGAGTTAGAAACAGAGATTTCAAATTTCACACTATTTAGAACACTATTTCATGTCATTTGCCAACAAACCATTCGAGGCGCTGAAAAACTTAAAGGTCACCCCTCAGAAGTAATCACTCTAAGTGTTCTCACACTGCAGTGAGGAAGCAGAACACAGGCATCAGCTTCATTCACTGGACAGATGTCTGAAAACCAATCAGGTGGAAACCGCTCTACCCTTCATGTTCTTTATTTAGCTTCTGATCGGTCAAAAGTGATTTGTACCTCCACCCTCTGATATTTTTCACTTTATTCATGCAAGCAAAAGCACAGCCCGCTGACAGTTAAAAGGGTTATTATAGTAAGGCACATTCAGCATCACATTAACCCAATGAAAGCTCTGACTCATGGGAAGCTTCCCAAGATGAATTGCTCTTTTTGCATCTCCCCTCTGAGGTCAGCATGACTTAAGTTCAAAGAGTAGCAGATAACCAAGAGGGGTTGTTAAATAAAGTGTTTTTGGCACCTGTGCTGCACACGAACCCTTTTATTTTTCAGTTTGCATTTGGCTGTCAACTTGACTCTGATTAAGATGTCTGAAAGCAATGGAGCATTTACAGAAAATAAACTGAGGAATGTACAGGACAGCAAATGCTATTTCACCTCCCACGAAGAAACTAAGCCTTCTAACGTGACTAAATGTCTACCTAGGCTCTAAGCTCAGTTCAGTCTTGAACTGAAACACCTTAATACAAAAAAACGAAACTGTATGCGACAACTTACAGTCTTGGTTGCTGTATTAAACTGTTATAGCAAATTTTGCTCCACTACCCGTTTTTATACAAACGGGATAAATAGGATGGGATGTCTAGCTGGGGTTTCATGGCAGATTGAGCCTGGGTGATCAAGAGGAACATAATACAGGGTCACAATTTCACAGTTATTCCTGAAGTGATTCAGAGAGAACCAAAACTATTTGTATGTAATATGACACTTTGTAATAATTTTGTGCATTTTGGGAATGCACTGTTTTATAACAGATGATTTGTTCTGTAATTTGTATTTTTTAAAAATCAAAGCGCTTGGGAGGAATCAAATGTATCCATGAGGAACCAGCTGACCAGTTCAAGGCCTCCCTGGATGTAACTTCTGAGGAATGTTTCAATCCTCCCCTACACAATTCCACTTTTCAAAAAGAACTGGTAGCACCAACAAACTGAACATCTACAGAAATTACCATTCAACAGCTACAGGCATTCTCGGAGTGCAAACAAACCATCTAAAAACATCTAAAAAGAAAAGGATATCACATCATAATACAAAAGTGTAAGTCAAAATTTAAGCCAATACTGACAGTGTCCTTATATCAATGTTAATGTAAAAAGTTCAAGCTTTTGTGCGTTTACATGCCAACCAATGAACCGGCTTTGCAAAAGCACATGTTGAAATGGGACTCAACCTTTCCATGTTTTCTCATATAAAGTGACATCATGAGAAATAAAAGCACCCTAATCAAAAATAGCGGCGAACAATGTGCACAAAGCTGTATTGTTTGACCTTAAACTGTGCCTAGGATACCTGCGAATGCAGAAATATTAATTTTTTTGAGGATTGTGTGCACACTCTTTTTGATGCATACTTCCTGGCCACATTGGACATGAGTAAACCAGACCACAGACAGACATACGCAGACAAAAACAACCGATAGAACGAGGATAATTGTGTTTACATGCTGGAGAAACCAGGTTGTGGTCAAAAAATGAGTTCCTCCGATCTGTTTTCTCAAAACAAGTTTATACCACTACCCCGATTGCTGAAACGTATTTTACGCATTTGCATGACACCAGAGAAATAAGCTTTTTGAGTATAACTCACTGAACCTCCACAGAATGGACACTCTATGATGTACTAGTGCCGACCCCTGCTTAAGAAGGTACTAGACTGTTCCAGAAATAGGAATTGTCGAGATTATTCATCACATTTGGACCCTGTTGTGCCCCTCTCTCTCTCTTTCTCTCTCTCTCTCTCTCTTTTGTTCTGGACATTCAGGTAATAGATCAAAGAGAGGAAATGTCGCATCCTCACTCCCAGACGCTCTCTATTTCAAGTCTGTGATTGATGTTAGTATTCCTTCCACAAGAAAACAATGCCCAGACCGCAGAGTTTCAAGTTTGAAGTGATGCTGAGTCTGGGACTTTCAATGCATGCAGAGAGGGGTATATGGAAAAGGAAGAGGAAGAGTTTGCATAGTCAGCTTGACCCAGAAATCAAGTCTATCTCCTCTTTACATTCAACAAGCACATCATCTGCAAACAATATAATGGTCACTTAAGTTTCCATAGGGACTGAGGCTTATGGGAAGGCTTAACTTACTCTTTTCGAGGGAGGGCTCATTGAAGTGCTGAAAAGCACCATACAACGGGATTCAGTGTGCAAACTGGCCAAAATATGCTGTGCTGACTCGAGAAGGTGATTTAAATATGCACTAAAATGCAGCCTAATAAATAACCTCTATATGAGGTTAAAAACTTAAAAAATGACTAAGCACTGCCCTTGAATATAATAAAAAAAAACTCAAATTCAAAATTTAATTTAAGAATTAAATCTAGATATTTAATAATTAACAATTAAATTGGATCACTTGTCAGGTCCCGGAGCATTATTAATATGCAACTTTGAAGGCATAATCGATTTCAAAAAGCAGCAAACGGTGCATATCTGATAGTATTACAAAGCTGATACCTGCCCTGAAAGCTCTGCCATAAAACCAAGTGAAACCAGAGCTCGTCTGCCTTAATAATGACACCAAGAATTCAGGGAAAGAGTGGCAGACATCTGGTTCATCCTGTGCCCAGTCTCATATAACAAAAAGGGTGTACGAGCTGGATATGTATAGCTGAAAACGGTGGATTCTTCCCCCTCTGAGAGGAATGCTGAGCAGGTTAACACATGAAGGCAGTGACACGTCTGCACAGGTTCCCTTCCTCCCTACATTCACCATTGCACAAAGACATCAGCACTTCCCAGCTGACATTGCAACTGCGAGTGATGCTTGAAATGACTAAAGTAACTGACTGCCTTGCATCGAAGACAAAAGTCAGCTAATGTTGCAAGAGTGAAAAAACTAAAAAGCCTGAGCATGAGGAACTCTACCCAGCATTCCTACTACTAATGTTATATCATGGATGATAAATGTGTATTTGTTATTTAGTATTGCCCATTGAAGTTTATATAAAAGGTGGGAGAATACATTACAGCAACGATCTTTGCTAAAAAAAAAAACAGCTACCAAATGACATAACACATAAATAGAAAAAAAAAAAGAAATATGTGCCTATACTGGCATTCGTATTACCGTACACAATGATCCTTTCATCACTATAAAACATGGCAAACAACATGAACATGAGTTTATGTAAAAATTTTATGTACCAAGTGTCCTTATTTGACTGTGAGGAACTGGGGAAGATTCCTATTGGTTATTTCATTGTTTCATAGAAACACACATATAGTACAGGACATTTGGAACATAGTTTAGGCAGAGCATTTTCTAATTTGTCTCTCATCATTTAAAAGTGACTTTATGGGAGACTCCATAATGCTCTTTTTTATGATTATTATTATAAAATGAATGAGCTTGTTAATGTATTTTGTCTAAATAAATCAAGCATAGTTTTAAACCAGTTCTGAAAATCTTATTAATAAAGTTTCTTAGTTAAATCAAAATGTGAAAAATTCTAATAAAATAAATGAATCTTTATAAAATGCTAAAAGTGCATATATTTTCCCCTATTTGCTATTAAAATGGACAAAATGAACTGAAGAGCATCACAACCTTGACAAATTGTTCAGACAATGCAATAAACACAATGTCACGAGAAGGTAACAATGAAAGATGAGGAGTGCCACAGCATCTGAAATTCTAATTCCAGTAATTAAGGTTCAAAGTGGGTATAAAAGATAAATAGATATAATCAACAAATTCCAAATGAAAAACACAAAGTAACCTATCATAACCTATCAAATCAATAATAAAAAAAATTGTCCCATAAAAAAATCACTTATTTCAAGAAAATGTTACATTATTTGTCATAGCAAATCTCTACAGTAATACATATAAAATAAACATATAAAACAAATACAGCCATATCTTCAGTACTAAGTAAATAAATTGAACTGAACAGCAAAAGAAAGTAAAATTTCTCTACAGAGTCAGAGAGAACAATTAGGTGAGAATTTAGGAAGTAGACTTAAAAAGAACAGAGCACCTTGGCAGATGAGCCGAGACCTGCGTGGCTGGAAAGCAAATGGCCGGAATTCCCTAATCTCATTATCTGAATGTGTATGAAATCTACATTCCTGCACTGCTTCACACAAACCCCCTCCCCCTTCTCTATGACAGCTTCCAAAGACCTTCCTGAATGAGTCTGAAGAGGAGCAGTATCATCTGTAATCTCTAGAGGACGAGCATCTCCAGAAGCGGTCAGACGCACACTCTGTCACAGACCGCTAATGGCTGAAAGAAACATCCACGTAGTGACTGCTGGCGGATAAGATAAAGCTCCTTTTTAAGGCAGCGAAAAACTGGAAAAGACTGGAAAAGATGTTTCTTTTTTATCAGTCAGCTCTGGCTGAATGTGTTTCTTCAATCCTCAAAGTGTCACAAAGGATGGGCTCAGAGAGCAAACAGGTTTAAACTGAGCCACTTTAGCTTGACCTGCAAACTCTCATGAGGACAGGATTTTAAGCGACCATGAGCGGAGTGTGATATGCAATGCAAATAATGAAAGCTTCATGTGTCAGGACATAAGTTTGTGGGGTTTTCAAAAATGCATTGAATTAGCTATAACTTTTTTTAGAAAATGTTATACGTTTGAAGTCAACCGAACCGATGCAGATTTAAAAAAAATGCTGATACTGCTATTTATTCTGAAAATAGCTGATTTTTCATTAGGATCCTTTTTTTCTAGGATCTTGATTACTTTTGTTCAGTCAAAGCATTGCATCGATTAAGAAATACAAAAAGCATATTAAAACACATATTTACATCATTGTCTTAATTTGTATCCTTTTTGCTATAGTAAAAAATTCTAAATAACTACGTTCACAGTGATACAATTGACTGAGAAACTGCAACAAAAATTATTCACAAGCATGTTAACTAATGCAGCTACTTAGAATTGCTTGGCATTTTATTAAGGTTTTTTGATGTCCAGGTTCAGCCTACATTTTCATTCAAGTTGGCCGTTACCGATTATCTAAAAAATATGTCTTCTTTTAGTACAAATGTGTTCTTAACATCTTAAATATATGTATTCAGATTCAGATTTATTCTGAAAATATTCTTTAAAATCTTCTTCTAATTTTCAAATTGTTTAAGCTCATTTTAGTTAATTGATATTTAAATTCCATCTGTGTACACAAAATGTAATACTTTTGAGATCCATAGCACACAAAATCAAGAATATCAGCGTGAAATTCAAGGGCGAAAGCTAAACAAACTCAAAAGTTAATCATCAAGATTTAAGGGGGAGCAGTTTCACAGACATGTCTACAAACAGCACAGGATTTGTCATTGGTCTCGAAGAACATGTCTGTTTACTAAAGGTTACAACAAAGGAATTCATAAAAAACAATAACATCAGGAAGTGATCATATAATCTGTTAAGGCATTCCTTAACACAATAATATTCTTAATTAGACTTATGGAATCATCTTTTCTTATGTAAGCTTTCATTTTCCTGACCAATCTTACAATATCTCTTTAAATCGTTAACTATAATTCTGCTATCCGCTAGGAAAAAATTATGAAAAGAAAATGTGTAATTATGTAAGCCATGCGTTTCTACATGGCTTTAAAGAACAGAGTCATAAATCTGAAACACCACCCAAACACATGCTAAAGCAGGTTTATGAACTTTCCCAGCCAGAGCTCTTAAACAGTTCTGGGAAAATTAATAGTTAAAACGTTTAGAATCAACAAAGGGTGAAGGGTGGGAGGCATAGAAATCCTATTAACCAATACAAAGACCACACTGTTTGGTTCTAGCACTCCAGCACTCTGCTTTAATGAGTTAGCACCAAGCCAAACAACAAAAAATATACACTAGGGAATAATAAAAAGGCAACAGACAATACAAATAAAAGTAAGTTATACAGTCCTCTGTCAGGATTATATTTCAATAAGCATGTCTGAGCTCTGCCACTAGTCTACAAGCCAGGATACTAATACAGAAGCACTACGAGAACCCAATCCCATGCGATACAGCCCAATAAAAGAAGCCTTTAGAGCAGGGAGTGATGGTCTAGAGGGGGCGCTAGCAGGTTTACAGGATGGGATGGGCTTCATGAGATGAAAGGACCTCTCCCTCACGTCCGCTTTATGAGACACAAGGCTTGTTTTGACTGTCTCCTGGCTTTTAATATACATGATAAAGGACGTCCTTAGAAAGGACAGCTTAAAAGCACAGGCCTACCGCTGACAGAAAAAACACACTGTTTCCTCACAATGCAGATTGTGTTTGTCTCAGCCTGGCTTTTCAAAGAAACTTCCTGGATAAGCACAAAAAAGGATGCTTCGGAAAATGGTGGTCTCTCCCTTTTCATAAACACACTCAAATGAACAAATGGGTAAGAAGTGTGACATTTTGCAGGAAAAATGGCTTTTGTTTGGATGTAGGTTTTTTTCACATTTTACACTGTATTTTATCTGTAACTATCACCAAGACCTTATCCATCTGGCTGATCTAGCTACCGACACGCTAATTCTGTTGTGAAAACTACTGACTTTGGCTGGCTGTATTGAAGTAGCAACCAAGCAAAGAACCCAGGTCAAGCCATAAAAATCTCTTTTAAAACTGATGGCAACAATTTTCAGAACCAATAATCCAGTTCTCAGTATCACAAGGACATTTACTGATTGGCTGGTTTGTTTAATATTTATATATAAAAACCAACCGTGTGTACAGGGTAAATGGTGTTTTACTTAAAAAAACATTAGCTGTCTCTTACTATGCTCATAATATATGTATAATTGTCATTTACCAGAGGTGAAAAATGAGGATTGCATTTACTTGCACTATTAAATACATTTTGTGAACACCAATGTTTTTGAGTATTTTTTTAAATGTACTTTAACTTAGATGAGTAGATGAATACTGAAATAAAGTAATTCCCAAAATTTGAAATCAGACTGTTTACTTGAGTACAAAACATAGATTTGCATATTGTGGTGAAATACAACTTTAAAGGTGCTGATTGTGATTCGCATGAGCTACTGCTGATTGGTTGTAAGCTTAATGATTTAAAATTAGAGGTAACACTTAAAAGACAAACCATTTCTCTTAACATTTATCTTAATAGGCTTTTTAATAGTTATTTTTGTTTGATTGCAAAAAATAAACTACCCAACCTTTAAATTCCTCTACATTTTGTGATAAACAAATAGAACAGCAAAAAAGTACATAATACAGAAAACTGTCCCGATTCAAGATACAGTCTTGTAGAGAAGAGACAGAAAAACATGAAGGTTGTAACTGCAGCAAATGGAGAAGTGTGAGTGCACCATCAAGTAAAAAAGAAAAAAAGACAAAGACAGAAGAAAATAAGAGTTTATTGAAAATGATGAAAGTCAGCAAGTCTCTTACCTGCAATGTCAGTCCAGAGGGCCAGAGATGGAACATGAAAGAGAAGGAGAAAAAAAACACATTAGAGAACAGTTTATCAGAGCTGCTGTAATGAGAGAGCATCAAGTCTAAAATAACACAAAAAGCTGCCGAAAACTTATACTCAAGTGACAATTTCAAGGATCACATTCAAATAAAATAATGCTACATTTTCCTTCAAAAACTCATGATGTAGTTATTTAATGTACTAGAAGGGAAGGCTCATGTGTTTTATGCTGAATATTCAAAATTGCAATCAGGCGAAACCTATGAGGAGTTCCAGTAGGAGCTCAGTTTGTGTGTAGCTAGATACGGATACTCTATCCCTGAGGGAGTATGTAGTACCACACAGCTGCAACATCAAACTAAAGTGTGCATAAGATAGCTATACATCTGCCCAATGAGCTCGGACAGACGACAGTTTATGTCTTCAATATAGAAGTGGTTTGAGGCTTGCCAAAGCTCTGTATTCTCTTAAGCTGAAAGCCCTCAACTCAATGAAACTCACTGAAGTATTTACAGCAAGACCAGAGGCATGTCCTTTTTCCCCAGACAGTAAGAAAACCCCTAAAATATTGCAAGAATATCAATATGAAGATAAAGAAAAGTAGATCGAAACACTTTGCCAATCCAGTTTAAAGAAATATACATAAAGAAGTAAGAAAGTATATTATAGAAAGACCAATATTTAATGGAAGTAAAAATGAATGTTCCTATCCAGACAATTAAAGTGATATAGACATGTGATATAGACGTGAAATAGACATATAGTAAAGATAATTCAAGGTGTAAACATTGTCTTGATCAGGTGTCTAAAACTCAATTTCTGGAAGGGCAGCCTTTGTTCCAACCCTGTTTCGAGAGACACACCAATAGTGTCAAACATACCGAGAAGAGCTTAATTAGTGGAATCAGGTGTGCTCAGTTATGTTTAGAATAGAAATGTGTATGTCTGTGGCCCTGTAGGAATTGAGTCCCCCATTTACTTACCCAGAGACTCAGTTTGAGTGCTAATGAATCTTGTTGTTTTTATTGTGATGTTTTATTTTTATTTTCATTAAGTTATGATTCTACTTATTTAATTATTTTATGTGTTTATCTAACCTGCACTTGAGCCAGTATTTGTACTATTAAAACTATTGAACTAAAAGTTAACAAGCTCAAATAGCTCAAACATTTTCTTCCAGTTCACCACATAATCTCACCTCAGAAATTATTTTAAATAAAAAAAGTGTAGGCCTCTAAATGTTGACATCCATTATAAACCTGGAAATATGCATAACATAAAAAGAAAAATATGCCAAATCTGAATAGAAATAAAAGACAATTTACCAAAAACATTTGAATTCTTTAAGTCAGCATAAAATGATAAAATGATAGCCATGCCATAGACTGGAAGTTAACACTGTGAATTAAGCATTTTTGATCAGTAAAGACCATTATAACTTTTAAAAAAAGAGCTTTGTTTATAAGCTTGTGAGAAATCAGCAGGAGTAGAAGAAAGAAGGTGCTTGATGCTTCCTCTTAAAGGCATCTGGTGCCATGATGCAGAGATAACCTGAACGGGGACGAGATGTTAGACAAAATATGACTCTTCCTCGCCTTCCATACACATGATACACATCATGTCTGGTCTGCACGTGAAATCCTTTGTGTGTGACCAAAACATAGTAGGCAAGGCAGACAAAAATCTTTCAGAGATCTTAACTGAAAAAGTCTGAAAAAGTAAAAAGTGTGGTGAACCAAATAATTGAACATCATTGAATAACTCTTTAGCTTTAGCATACCCATTGTCTCCAAAAACGGAGTGGTATGGTAAACTTCTAAAAATTTAAATGAAAAGAAAGTTTACAGGTTTGAATTTTTAAATGAGACAATGTTTATTAATTATGTGCTTTATGAATGCACTCATTATGTGCTGTGTATAATTTCAGTCCACGTTTTAATTACAAATATCTTTTTTCAGAGCTCAGATTATTTATTTATCAATTTTTTATTAGAAACAAAGTGGTCAAAGTTTACTTGCAGTTTATGGATTTCTTTCTTGTTATAGCAGTTAAAAAAACAGCAAAAATGTCTCCACTGAATTCATATAAATCATTAGTAATTAAGCATTTTTCAGAAGCAAAAACCTGCATCGGTTCGGTTGACCTCAAACAGTATAAAACAACATTATATGTCAGTGTAGAAATTGGACATCACTCAGATCTTCTTTTCAGGTTGCTACTGGTAGTGGACTAATCAATGTCTGAAGATCTAGTGTACCTAATAAAACCACTTGCAGTACATCAAAAACTTGCTAAACTTTGTTTCTCTGTGAAAAATGCTGTCAGACACAATCCTCCCGGACGAGCCCCTTCAGGATGTGGATTTAAACCCAGGGACCAGGCCAGGCCAGGCCCATCAGGGAGATTGCAGTGCAGAACTGCTCACTTTGAATGCACTAAGAGTAATCAAGTTGCCCAGCAATCTTCATTACAAGGAGAGCACTCTACTTTATTGAAATTCAGAGGAGGGGATGTGCCAGCACACTGCACAAAGGAGAAATGTATTGATTGAGCTTAATGCAATAACTGTGCAGGTTTCAATGCAGCTTCATCACCAACCCTTGGCTCTTTTTGGTTTGGCCAAAGGGGATTGAACCATGTACCTTGATTACTGTCTCTCTACCACATTACAAACTATGCAGTCAGGAAAGAAGTCCACACTTACAGAGTTAACTATTGAACAATGTAAAACAAATAACACTTTAAAATCTACTTAACAAAAACTAAAACTAAATTATTACCACAAACAGGTTGGACAACTAAACAGAAACTGAAATAGGTTCCACTTTATAATTTTGTCTCTTTTGTATTGCGCTCTACAGCATTGTTTAATTTTGAGAATGAAATTCAGAGGTGGTCTTTTTTTTTTTAGAACAGATTACAATAATCTCTGAATAGATATCACAATCAGTAGTCTCCAAATTCGGTTTTGGGGCCGGAGGCGAACACATTTTTGGTTCAACAATCCTGAAACACATCTGTTGCACTAATAAGGTCCTCTCTGATTGTCTGATGCTAGAATAGTAAGCATACTAGAGCAGGGTTGCAAAAACATTTCGCAGAACTAGGACCCTGTTGGACCGGAACAGGGAGACCTGTTCTATGTGAAGATATGTATGAGAAGCAAACTATGGCCAGGAGGGCAAAGTGGTGTAGTCAAACATATTATTTCATATTAAGTAATATGTGAAGACAAATCATATGGCCAGTTCACCAAATTAAGCTTTTCATCTTTCCCTTTACATCCTATCCACCTAAAATACCCTTCGAACATACAATTGGCAAAATCAAGAGCCTCACTATCTGCACTATCTTAGAATGGGGGAGGGGGTCTCCTATGCCCAAGCTAGGAGACGAAGACCATTCTCAGAGAGCTTGACAAGTACAATTTAATTCCATTAAATATGCTTACTCAATTCTTGTGTATGCGCTCGTGGAAAATTACAAACATTTAAAAACAAAACAATATCAAATTATGCAACAGGCATGTCAAACACAAAACCATAATTTTGTTACATTTAGTTTTGCAATATTGCCACACAATAACAACTTATTTTCTGACTTCTGAAAAGAGGATCAACAAGTGAAAGAGGATCTTTGATGTAGTGGTCAATGTGCAGGTGTTCTTTAGTAAGAAGTTCAAATTTTGAAGCTAACTATGTTTCCTTTACTTGCTTCTCTGTTTAGTTAAACATTATACAATAGAGAAATATCTGTTATGTTATTATTATCATCACATGATGTACTATAAAATACAAGAGCGAATTTGAAGCTAAACCTTACTAAACAAATAAGTTGGATGGCATCTAAACAAAGGGTGAGTAAATAACTCAGAATGGACCACTCTTGAGTGTCTGGTCAATAATGGAGTCGATGTCTGGTCTATGATGAGGGAGCTGATCACTTTACTGATAACCAGATCTGCTGACAAGACACTTTCAGGGCAAAACTTTGAAGCAGTGTCTGAATACTGCATCAGTCACGATTCATAACACTCAAAAAGAAGCTGAATGAGGCTTTAGAGTAAATTAATTTAAAAGAACCCTTGAGAATTATAAAACACAAAGTGCACACAGGCGCCCTTTATGTGTTTCATATCCGAATCATCTTTTTTAAAACAGCAGCTGCTGTTCCTTTCTTGAGGGCAGAGTAATGAAAATAAATTCTTAGTCTAGGACTGCTCTGCTGTTGTGATCAATCACTGGGCGTCATGATGTGTTCCAGATCATTCCAGTTGTTCTCTTTCACATCTGCAGACTTACCCTCACACCTCTAATGCCCCTGCCAGGGTCACTTTTAGCCTGTACAAACTGCCAAGGCCTCTTCAGACACTAATCATGTTACACATATGGTTATATGTGCTTCTAAAAACTTTCTCAGTGAGAAACACTATTATTAATTACACAGATTTGGGGGGTTTGAATTGTTGTCAACAGAAAAAAAATGATCAGTACATACATATAAAGGTAGGTTTATATGAAGTGACATCAACGAGAAAATACAAATACAATATTTTACTGTGTATATATTTTAAAGCTTAAAAGTGTTGGGTCTTTTGTTGTGAGAAAAGTCCACCCTTTATAGTGAACTTAAATAGTATATGTATTTATTCATCTTGTTTTGGGTTGAAAAATAGAGATTTGAAAAGATATAATTTTTTTTTATATAACGCTTTTATTGTGGAAAACATTATGCGGCCCAAACTCACCCAGATTCTGCCTCTAGCGGCCCCTAGGTTAATTGAGTTTGAGACCCCTGCTCTAGATCATCGAAGCACATTGACTAACCATCTTCATTTGTTGCTATTTAGCCTTACTTAAACTCTCTCACACTGTAGGCAAAATGTGACTGTTTTTCAATATTTTCAGAATATATTGGCGGCTGAATATTCTGTACATCCCAGCAAAATGCATCTAAAGAAGTTTCTAATTCAGTCATAACTAATCATTAATATTCCTTAAAAAGCATTCTTTTTAAAGTAACTATTATGAAGAGAAGAGCCTACAGGACATATGCTGCGTTTCTACCAACCTGTTTTCTAACCGACAACATGACTTCGCCTTGGCATGCTATTGGGGATTTTCTACCACATTCTGTACCAGGTACAGGAATTTTTTAATGGTAACCATTTGAATCTGGTTATAAAGTTGTGAGAAGTTTAACTTTTCTGTTAGAAAAAAAACTGTGTAGTGACAACAATTAACTAGCTGAGCTCATCAGTTAGCTAGGAATTACTGTACAATCTGAAATGTACATGCTGTACTTTTTGGCAGTTCTTTGTTGTTCTGACATTAACCATCTTTAAAACAAAGCTTTTGAATTTGTCTAAAATCGGATGTCACCTTTTTGTTAGAAGTATTATATGGTTCTATTTTGTCAACTATTGAAACACATTTTAGAAACGCATTTTCAAGCAACTTCACAAACTTTGTTCAGTATTTTGAATTGTTAAAAAGTTTTGTGTTTTCAGAACTGGAAATGGAGACACATTCTCTTCCATAAAGCAGAAGATGCATGACACAACGTTAAAACCTCTGAAGAAATCTTACAAAGTTCTATGGTACTGAGCAATGATTTACAGCAGCTGTATCTTTAAGCATTATTGAAGGATCTCTCATTTATGCAAATAAAAATACTACTGGTCATCATTCATTACTACCAACATGTCAAATACTTATCGACAAGCATGTACAAACTAGCACAATATAACGTTTTTAAATGGAATTTAAAATATAAAACATGTTCTAAATAACAGAGGCAACTTGTGGAAGAACAAATTCCAAGTACTATGATACATGATTCTTTAAACATCCTTGCACAAGTTTAATGCATCAAAGATTGAAATCCAATTGAAGATTTTTCAATTCTGGCTTGGTCTAAATCAGTGATCAGTCTATCTTTTCTGGAGGTGTTCTCTACACCAACAATGCATTTTCTTCCCTTTTCACTGGATTTTTATAAATGTATACAATTTATAAAACAAAATTCTCAGCCATGTAAAAAAATTTTATTTCATTCTAGAAAAAACTGTACTTAAAAAAAATCTACCATACTTAAGTAAAAGTAAACATTAAACATACCAAGTAAAATATAAAAACTACTAATTTAAAGTGGCAGAAACATTGGTATGCTATTCTTTAAAACAACCCATAACACAATTTGAAGATGTATTTTGTTTAACATTACAACTTTACAGACTTCAATAGCAAAAACGTACAAAACATTGCTTCTATTTTGCAGCCAATATCAGTAAAGGCAATGCTACTTTTGTAATAAAAAAAGCTACAACAAGGACATATCTTTCACAATGATTGACACTCTGCTTATGAGAATTCAAGCTCAAGAAACCATAAAACAAGCATTTTATAACAGTTAAACTAATGAAAAAATAACAACAGTCACCCCATGAGTCCACAAATCTGTTTTTGAAAGAGGGAAAAGCCTTAAAACTGGCAGTTTAGTTGAAATTTTAGTTTTTTAAATGATATAGCGTTGTACAGAGAGTCTTTATATATCCACAGCTAACATTTTGTAAACATTTAGTAAACTGAGAGACCTCCACACAAGTTCATTTAGAGTAAGGTTGTGTTTGGATGGCTGACAAGGCAATTCATCTGTGTTTTCATAAATCACAAGTGAGTCATTTGAATCTGTCACAGTCCACACACAGCTCTATAAGAGCTTTATCCCGAGCTTTCTCAAAGAGCCTCGGGCCACCATGAGGTTTAGAAATTCCTCTCCTCTGACTCCCAGCTTGCCCCAAAGTTTCCATTCATTGGACACCTGAATATTGACATCTAATATCCGCACAGAGGTGTTGAATTTTTTTTAAGTATTCATAATTTTATAAGCATATATATTATGTTTTAAGTAATCTCTGAGTATCAGTGTTGAATTCTATCCACAGTAGGCTGGTTACATAATATGCTCAAAGTCTAAGCAAAATACCCTGGCTATTATTTTCAGCCAATCTGTAAAGCGCTGTAAATCTGTAAAAGTTTTTAGTTAGTTTTAAAAGTTTTAATGATTGAAAAATATTATAATTTAGATATTATATACTTTTCTCCCCATTGACCAATAAAAGATGTGTGAATGTGAAGTGTCTTAAAGCCTAACATATTTGGTGAAAAGCATTTCCAGGTCATGTGTTCCAACATTTACTCATTTCCTCTCAGCAGCGGAAAGAACAAAAGCAAAAAAGCCTGGTTTTAATGATAACATGTCAAATGCTGAAAGATGTATTGTTTGTATTTTAACAAAATACCCAGGGATTTCCTTTCGTTTATTCCTTCCTTATGCCCAACTACACAGTGGGCATCTGTGTGAATATTCCCACACACTAGGCTTCCCTGCTTCTAGAGTAACCTTTGACCCCGGTCACGAGAACAAGGCTCTTTAATCTCCCTCTCTCTCTCTAATGAGACCCATATACTGACACGCTCATGCTACAATCAGTCCAACAGGGCACAGTAACCAAATACAACAAGCGAAGAAAATAACAGAACGTAACAACATTAATAAACTAATTAATATACTTTTTATTCACTAAAAAACATGAATCTTCATTAGTTACTGCATTCATTAACAAAATAAAACAGAACATTTTTAAAGGTGTTTGCATCTGAATAATTTAATTATAGATACTTTAATATGGTCTGTTGATGCCTTTCCCAGACACACTTTTGGTAAAACCAATCAGGGGCTTACTCTGGTAATAATAATAATAATGCCTTCAATTTATATAGCGCCTTTCCACATTTCCATAGGCTCATAGACGCTTTACAACTTACACAGCATTATTCATTCCCACTACATTCACACTCTGGTGGTGATAAGCTACCTTAATAGCCCTCAGCTGCATTAGGACTGTCTGACATTACTATCATATTAGTTAACCGTGACACTGAACATAGTTTAAACTATATTCAGTCAGACAAATCAAGCCAAGTTTGAAGATTGTTAAACGCTCTCCCACCCACACAGTGCAGCCTCTGTGTCAGCCCTGCATTCAGGACTCCTGCATCAAGCCACCTAACCATCAAATATGGGTTAGCTGAGGACAGCATCAAAGCTTCTGAAATTAAACTCCGCATTTTCAATTATTCAGCAAACAAACAATAGCATGCCACCAAGCACAAATGGAAATCAGACAGACATAAAGGACAAAGAATAGTAGACTGTAAAAGACACCATTGTTCACCTCCTTTTCACTTTCCTGTGATAAAAAGGGAATTCTGTTTCACTGTAAACTACCAGTGAAAGGAACACATAAGCCATCTAAATGTTCTTTGAGCAGTGAACCAGATATAAATAGATTGTTGAAATATTGTACCAGTTGATATTAACACTTGATTAGCTGTAACTGAAATGATGAAAAAAATTCCAAACATGTTGGCATTTGGAGAGAACTTGGATCACAATTCAAAACTATTAAAACACATTGAATAGAGTATATCAGGTATCCACTATCTTCTAAATCTGGATTGTGTTGTCTTGGCAAAACGTCATGGAGTCATGCTTATCACTTCGGATAGCTCACTTACACAATCCAGCGTCTACAGTGAAGGAACAGTATCTCCACCGGTTGTTACTTTTAACTCAAAATAAGAAATCAAATAAAAGAAACTCATATGACATGGAAAGACCTGGCAACCAAAGCAAGCTTGTGTGTTTACACTGGCATAACACAAAGAAAAAAAGCCAAACGTGAAAGAACTTGTAGGAGAGCTTCAACGGGAGGCTTTGTGTATGACCTGTTAAAACATTTCACAGATGGTCTCAGATCTCAGAGGAGAAGCAGAAGCCTGTCAGAACACTTGAGTACGGGTCAAAACCTAGGTGTAATTGATTTCCTGTGGAAACTAGATGCAGAGGAACCCTTAATCAATCATGCCAGCCTATTGGTTGCTTACAGACTGCGAGCCATGGAGTTTACCTTCAGCTAAAATAACAGAATTTAATTCATTACTTTAGGTGTCACCAATAATTTAAATTTATGAGAATGTATAGCTTTATTTCCACATTCCAAAGTTATTGTGGTGGAGGACTACTGACCTGTTAAAGCTCTCAGATTTGTCATATCTGGCTGCAGCAATGTCCATTTATGCATTTACATTTATGCATTTGACAAACACTTTTGTTCAAAGCGACTTACAGTAGGGGAGAGACAATATGCAATTTGTTACACAGTCAAAGTCTATCTCAGCTCGTTCATAATAGAAGTTGTATCAACTGATCAATCAACCATAGCAAGAAGAAGCTAAAGAGAGAAGAGGAAAAAATGATTTTTGAGTATGTGTTCCCTGAAGAGAAGAGTTTTCCGTTGCTTTTTGAAAGCTGTTAGTGACTGAATAAGGGAGTTTGTTCCACCAGTCAGGGTCAGAGACATTTACATTTCCACCGGTGAATTAATTTTCATATATTAATAACATGAACCAAAAAAAAGTTTTTTCATGAAGAAACACTTCTGTTACTTCTAAGCTCTCTTTAATAATTGTTTCCCTATCTGAAGTCTGCAAACTTGATCCAACAGTGCATCCCCAGGAGGACAAATCCTGTCTTGTTCATGAACAGAAAAGTCAAAGCCTCCAGAACACGTCCTCCCATTTCCATTAGTTCATTACAGCAAGATCAATGCAAGTAAGTCTGGGAAAATGAATCAGCTTAATAATGCAGGCCTGGAGCCAGTTATGGCTTGAGCAAGCACACATTTCAGCACTAATTATTCAGGGCAGAAAACGTTCAAGTACATCAGGCGATTTATAAATACTGAAGTCTTTGGCACAGGGAACGTCATACTGCTTGAGGTAACAAAACTTCAAAATGAAGAGTTCAACTCTGTTAAACACAATTCATCCTTCTTGAAAGGATTTCCAAAAGCCCTCTTTGAATTCCTGATCCAATTCGGTGAACAAAAGAAGTGTTTACCGAAACGTAAAATGGGCAGCTCTTCCAAGAGGGAACGATTAGGTCACAAACATGTACGATTTTGTCTTTCAAGAAAAAAAGTGGGGGAAATACCAGTGGGACAGAAGAGTGCAGAGAGGCAAAGTAATGAGAAAGAGGTCCATTGTTCTCCAAAAGTGACTGTAGAGTCAATCTGACACAGGTATTCAGCAAATAATGAAAGCATTGTTCTTGCTAGCGTGGAAAAACTCCAACACACAAACACCTGTTAGAGTCGACCAAGCACTGGACTTCAAATTCCTTTAGTTCCAATAAGTTCCTTGACACCATAGAATGCGTAATCATATTTCAAACACAACCTGAAAATCCTTAACTGTTCCTGAAAGACATTTGTGTAAAATCATAAAAGATGAGGAAATCAGCCTCTCAATTGCCCTCCTGAGCTTATTTGACCATGTGTTTGACTTTTTATTTCACAATCTGAACAGAAGGGCCAGCTTCCTGTGCACCTGCTTAGCCCCTAGTAAAGAGAATAAGCGGAGAATGACACTCTCTCTTTCTCCTTTTTTCCCACATTGACAGACACAGTCCTATGAAAGAAAGGCGAATAAGGGCTCCCAGCGGGGCAGTTCACTTCACTTTTAGCCCCCGCCCAACATTTGAACGACGTTTCCCTTTCAAGCACTCTTTACACTGGTCTCCTCCCAGAGTCAAGCAGAAGAGATACAGTTGCAGTAAGGCATTGTGTGATGCAGTGTGGTGTGGGTGGGTAAAATTCTCTCTCTCTTCATCTCTCTCCTGCGAGTGACTGCTGTGATCTAATTACTGGCAGGAAGATAAAGTCCTAACCCTCCTGCAGCCCTAATGGCAGAGTCTGTGCTTGACAGCCCACCTTGGGTGAAAGGCAGGGAAATTACCTGGCCAGGTTGTCGGTACTTTCAAAAATATGTAAATTTTAATGAGAACAACTGAGAAACTATTTGAGCCATACCCAAACTAATTAAACATTGACTTTATTAACACATGTTAAATTATGTATAATTAAGACATATTATAAATGTTTCAAACATCACAACTAAGATCCTCAAAATGCACTCCATTAAAAACTCCCAAACTCTCCAAGCCCAGTTTGACCTCCCCCTCACATTCACATTTTAACTTCTGATATACAATCGATACACTAGTAAGTTTACATGAAGTTGACAACTTCCTCTTTTGATTGATCAGCATTTCTCTTTAAAGAGTTTTTTCATGCATTGAAAGTTATTTACTCCATCCTTATTATCAAGCACTGTCAAGATGTAAAATAAAGATATGTATTACATAATAAAGAGCAGAAGTCTTCGGAGTAAGGATGCGAAGATACCACATTTTTTCAAAGAATGGGATTACAAGTAAGTACTTTCATCTGAAACGAAGTACCACAACGAGTACTTACTAATAACAGTACATTTAAACTTTTATTACACTTTTATCTCTATGACAACATTGTGTTTTCCTGGTCTTTTATTAAATTCAAAATAGAGGCAATTTTTTTTCTCACTATAAAAAAACCTGGTCAAGCATATCTTAACTTAAAGAAAAATCATCAAATGTAAGAGAAAGTTTTTTTCAATTATGAAAAACAACATTTCTGTATTAGGAGTTATTGTCTATTTCAAAGGTTTTTTAACCCAACTAACCACAGCACTCACCGCACTCCTCTGCACCATTAAGCCGCAGCAAATCTGTAAGTGTGAGTGACATGGCAAGCTGAGGAGTTCAGCATTATTGAGGGCTTTTATAATTTTGTTTGCGCTATTATAAAGCACAAGTAGGCGCCTCGGTCCGCCTCGTGGCTTGGTCAGATTCATGGCTTATGCCCAACTGACATCCCACCATCATGAAGTGGTATCAGTGTGCAGATTTTGGAGGACTTTAGTTGAGTATATAAGTACTCTGTATGGTAATTTTTTTCCCAGAATTGTGTAAAAGACTTGTTTACACATGATAATGGTTTTGAACTCCATCACCCAGATTACCTAGTACTCAACTAACACTTTTCAACATGGCCAAATATAGAAATGCTACAAGAGTTAGACAATAAACACTAAACAAATAGATCGGTAACTAACCATACAGATAAGTTATGCTGAAATTGTTGCAACAGTGGTTAATTTTGCTATTCAGATTCAGGGTCATATTCTGGATCATATATGTCATGGTTAAATGTAGTTATTAGTAAAAGTTAATTTAACATAGTTTAGTTTGCATCATTCAGGATCAATTGCATATTAACAGCAGGTGTCCTGCTATTAACAGCATTGTCTTAACTACGTACACCAGTACTATCACATTAGCTTGGCTATGTGAAAAATAAGTACACCTATAAGTTTCTTAAAATAAGCCAAATTTAAGACTTTTTGGAAATAAGAAGAATGATAAGAACTGTAAAGGTAGTTCAGTGTAATATACATTTGGCCAAAACATTGTTTATTGTTGATTCTTTAAATACTGATTAATTCATGAATTGATAGGATAATTTCTAGAAACTAGATTTGGAGGGCGCCATTGCTCAAATCATCATTGTTTGTTTGAGTCGAAATCAAAGTCACTTCTCATTGTAAGTCATATTCACATCCATAGAGGCAGAGCTCTCAGTTGGTTATTAAGCCCTATCATTACACAAAAACTGCCAGCACAAAGAAATGAACCAAAAACAAAGAGTAACCAATGGTACATTTACATTTACATTTATGCATTTGGATTTGGCAGACGCTTTTGTCCAAAGCAACTTACATTAGGTGAGAGACAATATGCAATCTGTTACACCATCCAAGTCTATCTCAGCTTCTCATAATAGAAATTGAATCAGCTGATCAATAAACCAAAGCAGTGAGGGAGTAGAGGAAGAAGATAAAGACAGAGGAGGAAAAAAAGAAAGTAATTTTTTTTATATATATGGTAGGTGTTCCCTGAAGAGAAGAGTTTCAGTTGCTTTTAGAAAGCTGTTAAGTGTTGCTGCTTTCCTGACTGGATCAGGGAGTTTGTTCCACCATCCAGGGACAGTGAAAGAGAAGGTTCTGCTGAGAGATCTTCTGCCCTTGTGAGATGGAACTACGAGTCGTTGTTCCTTCTCTGAGCGCAGGCTTCTGGAGGGCATGTAGGAGTGTATGAGCTCATGGAGGTAGACAGGGGATGATCTGGAGATAGTTTTGTATGCTAGCATTAGCGATTTGAATTTAACCCGAGCTGCAATGGGGAGCCAATGAAGAGTGATGAAGAGGGGAGTAACATGAGCTGTACAAGTACCTGGGTTTAGATGTGAAATGCCTTAAGTATATCAACGAATATGCATTATGTCAGTCTCATTCACTTCTTACAAACTAGCATCAACCCCTAGCCTGAAGACTAAAATGGAATGTTTGTTTACTAAATCCCTGGCAGTCCTGGTTATGGTTCAGCTTGTTTAAACACCATGTTCTAAATCCTAATTTAAAGCTAATGTTTTTTTTTTCTTTAGTACAGCATGTGCTATAACTGTCTAATTGTGTTTTATTATCGCACTGAGGTACCCTTTCTGTTTGCTAAAGCAACTAGCAATAATGACAGTAAAAGTAACACCTTAATAAAAAATAAGTCAATGTTTCGTTTCATAGCTTGAAAGCAGAACTTTAAGTGATGAAAACATTCATAAGCATTGAGTAGTACACAAATAAACATGAAAAGCAAATATTCACAACTATTAAAACTCGTAAATCTCATTTGCTAAAATACTCTCAGATGCTTCTAATGAATCATGGAAGGGATCATTCTTGAGCTAGGAAAACTCTTCCCACTTAAAGGACAATGATTATTTAATTCCATGAGTGATATGACAAGAGTGAAAAAAAATTAGCCTCTGCAGCCCATCCCAGCCTACTGGCATCAGTGAGTCAGGTCACTTCCTCTTAAAGCGCTGAGACTGACAAGGACAACATGCAAAACTACCCTCCAAGAATCGCTGCAAGAATGTGAAAACAAAGTGGGAACAAAAGGAAAAGGGGGACAAATCTGTAACATTCCACATCCTGTCTTCTCTTATCTGGCCAGGGGCCACACTGTTTGAAGATATGCCTGAGTTCATATTTGAAGAAATCGAGAGACCCAAGGGAATGAATGGGCTTTTAGTGATCATGAACAAAGCTCTTTCTCTGCCTATTTTATATTCTGCAATATCCCCCTGCAGCCATGGGAAAAGTTTCTATGCTGATCCAAGCACCGGACCGAACTGCTGCAGGTATTTCCTTTTTTTTACCCATAAACATAAAATAAAGCATTACTTCAATTTCCTTAAAAAAAAGTTAAATCAGAAATTTTCTTTATTGTTTATAACATTTAAACAAACTAAGGCTACATTCAGACTGCAGGCCGTTATGCTGAATTTAAATTGCACACAACTAGCAACTTGGATCTGTCCTTTGTATGAAGGCAATCCTGCTTGCTGTGAGGGGCACATGTACAGGAAATGGCATGGATCAAAATGAAAGTAAACCTGGACAAGGTGATTGTGTGGCTTTCTTTAAATTTCAGATAGAAATCACAAGCATTTTACCAAATAATATCAAGAAGTAGACTAATATTTATTATTTATTTATCACTTTTCTTCTACAGACTGCTTTCAGCTCTGTCCTCAGCCATGATTGTTGTTAAACTTCTCAGCCACAAATGTGATGTCTGTCATCACACATTGACGTAGGTGTAGGATAAATGTGACCTAGCTATTCAGACTGAAATCGTTTTGAATAATCAGATTTAAAACCATATACGAAAGAGATCTGGGTCGGATTTGAAAAAATCTGAATTGAGCTGTTCAGATTGCCCTGAAAATATCAAATGTAAGTTGCATAAAATCAAAATAAGTTACAGAAACCTGATTTAGCTCACTTTGAGCTGCAGTCTGCCTCAAGTTTCATTCAAAAAACACATTTATTCAAAATTGTAATGTGACGAATCAACAACCACTTGCTCCAGATACTTCAATGATGTATAGTTCTCATCTCTCATCATAGTAACAATTCTAATTATACATAGTCTAACTTCCTTAAGGAGCAGAAAATAACTGTATATGATAGCTGTAACCTATATATACTACTTTATGTTAAATATTCTAAGCCTAAACGTCTGTGCTTTGACACATAAAAGCACTGTCCTCGTCTGTTTTTTCAAGCAGCTTGAGGCTTGGAGCACTTTAAGGATATGTATCGATTCCTTCAGTTTTCCATCACTGTTCATCATTCCAACAACTACTGTCTCTCTTTTAATACTTTGTGTAATATATGAATAAACAGCTTTTTATCAGCAGTGATTTAGCATTGTAATAGTAAGATACTATACACGAAAAACAATCTTAGGCCACCTTCAGACTGCGTGTCTTGAAGCCCAATTCAGATTTTTTGGTGAAATAAATTTTTTTTTCTTCTGTGTGAATCAAATGTGGCTCTGTGTAAATGAAATGTGATACGTATGCACAGAAGAGGAAACTACGTCCCCCAGAATGCACTGCTGACAGACAAACATTGAAGTGCCCGGGCACGCTTGAGGCATGAATATCTGATAAAAAGGCAACTTTATTAGTATCAAACAATATTAAGATAAAGACTAAGATACAAAAGAACAAATATTACATAATACTCCCGACAACTGAGGTAAAAGTGCTCGAATGACAAACGTGTCTTCCTGTAACTATTTCAATACAAAAACATCTTCTCCGGTAATTCTGTAAGAAAGTGTGTTTAAGTTGGTCTCGATGACGCAAAACCCAGAAAAATGTGATCTACCCATTCAGGCAGTTGAATGGCAGATGTTCAGAGGTTGTATGGCAAAAAAACTGACTTGTATCGGATTCCGAACCACATATGAAAGAGTCTTGGGTCAGATCCGGAATTCAAATATTCAGACGGTCATAAAAGTATCCAATAAAGGTTGCAATATGGGAAAAAAATTGGTTTTGGGTCACTTTGGGCTGCGGTCTGAATTTACACTAAAATACATGGGAGCTGTTAGGGAACAAATAATGTGGCAAATCCTGAATTATGGCTTTAAGGGTAAAGTTAACAAAACAAGAAGCTAACCTAGAGTAATGATCCAGCAAATCACATTATTCACTTCAGAAGCTGAAAAGCAACTTCCATTTATAGGAGATTGAAAAAAAATGAAGCTAAAAACGAAAGCAGATGTCCTATCGCTTTAGCCCACATATGGTTGTAATTGAATCTTTAAAAGAGAAAAAGGAGACAAAAAATATATCACAGGTACACCCATCTCTTTTGTCATCTGTTGGAAATGCAACATTTACTGACAAATCTATCAATTCAGAACATATGTGGAGGACATCTGCTTTTCATTACTTCCTTCTAACCACCAGCCTGCTGCACACTAGACTGGTCCCAGATCCAACTGTATCTTCCAATTGACAGCAGATGAAGATATAACCTGCTTTCTTTTTCTTTCTGTGACTACACGGGTGAACAGAGGTCTTCCTCAGACCAGCTCAATGAAAACTTGGTCGAAGAATGTTTGGTGAGGGGTTCACAGAGCATTGTATGAAATCTTGCATTGACATTTTCCTGAGATAAAAAGAAAGTGATGGGATGGCAGGCTACAGCAAATGATGTGGCCTACAATGTGGAATAACTTCTTTCACTGTGGAGGCTTATTGCGGATTACAGCAGAACAAAGCCCAGAAGCTTTGTTAATTCATGAATATTACATTGCCAGTGTGGAAAGCAATGATAAGAGGACCCTGGTTGATCATAATGAGTAAATGATAAGCTACAAAAATAGATTGGTTCTAGTGAAAACTTGCCAGGTCTAAAAACTATATCCATAGATGGTTAAAGTTATATTTTTGTCAGAAATTATCCTCATATTACAGCATTTACTAGTGATGGCTTTTTAGTTCAACCTTTACTCATACACATATTTGTACAAGAGGGTGTAGCAGTAAGCATTATTACTAATAGTTTTCAAAAAGCATCTAAAACAGGTCTCTTCCGTGAGCACTTTTAATTTTGAATGTAAAAAATATCCCTTTCCTTTTTAGTCCTTCCTCCTTTTACTTCTTTTTTTTTTGTTGACCAGCTGAGACAACTTCTACTGTGAACTTGAGTTAGACTTTGCCTTTGTAACAATTACCATATCACCTCCAACATTGGTCCCTGTTTTAAGTCACTTTGGATAAAAGTGTCTGCTAAATGAAAAAAATGTTGGAAAGTAAAAGACTTTAAATCAATTGCACTTTCACTTTGTATATACAATGATGAATTGTTTAAAGTGCTAAATGTTATCACAGAAAAACTTGCTGGACCTTTAACACCTTGCAAACGTGCAACCTGCTGATAAGAGATCAGTTGTTAAAGGGCCACTTAGCATGGTTTATTTTACAGGGCTCTCAGGGGAGCAGCCAGCTGAACTCAGCAGGAGAAAAGAATCTGTGGCGTTCAGAGAAAAGCATCGAATCTGTGCTTGACAGAAAAAGTGAACCAAATGTTTTGGATTAAGAAAACCTGCAGTGAGCAAGCTGCCCTTTGAAATGTGTAACCATTGACCTATCACCAATAAAATGTCACTAGTGAGGGATTGCTTCGTACTCATATAATGTGTACTTTATTCTTTGGGGCAAAAAAAAATTTACATTTTGACATTTTCCATTGAATAACTTATCACCCGGACACATTTATCTCTTGTTTATATGTTACGAGAGTTATGTTGATAAACTAAGATAAGATAAATTAACACCTCAAACCACAGAAAAAAATGTCAAATCTAAGTAGACTTAAACATAGAAAAACAACACTTAATTGGTCAAAAATAGCATTGACAGACACTTTTCTTTCTGTGATTATTGCCAGCTCTGCTTTTACATCCTGAGAGGGAATGAGTGTAGTTTAATATTATTACTGATTGATTACGTTATTAACAAATATTTAATTTTACAGTAAATTCCATAATGTCTTTTGTCAGAGGCTAACAGATGGTGCTTTGCAAAAAAAATCCATCTGGTGACAAACCTGTTAAAAAATTAATCCTGTTCAATAACTTGACTTATTGTCATCATCTACTTTGTTGAAGAGGGTTAGGACAAGTCATATGTTTTAGCATTTTTTATCTTTTTTTACAATATTGCTTCTTGGCCCATTTGGATTTATATAGACAGTTTCCAACAAAAAAATGCTTTTGACCTCTTATGAAGAAAAAAAAAACTTTTCCAAAATCGTTTACATCGTAGTTCAGATTTTGTACATTCCTGAACTTAATGAGCAGTTACCCAATTAAAGAAAAGTGTAAAATTGTACAATATAGTTCAAACATGAACTTTTTATTTCAGCAGGTTGAAAATCGATAAAAACAAGAAGTGACAATATTTATGCAAAAAGTTATCTATGTAATTTGCCAATCTTGAATGGTACAGTTTGAAAAAAATACAGTTAATGACCCTTTTAAATACTTATTTTAAATATTCTCTCCTTCTCTCTTTTTCTTGTAAATATTACATCTTGATAACAGCCTCAAAAACATTTCTCAAATCAAAGTTCATCTTCTTGTTTTTAATGGTGACTAAGGTAACATGCAAACACTGACTCACTAACCTATATCTTCTGAACTCATTCACACTCTGTTATCAGAAAGTCTGCTTTCAAACTTTACTTGGCAAACAAAGCAATCTGCGTAAGCCTAAAAGATCAGATAAATTTTTTTTTACATTTAATAAAGAGCTTTAATTTCTAATGTCTTAATTACGAAAATCTTTGAAAGCATGCAATGCCAAAGGAGAAGGGAACAAACACATTTTGTAAAATGTATACATATTGCATACAATTTTATCCAAAACAAATGGTGCACTCAGACTGGGCATGATTCCCTGCAAAAGAGCCCAAACAAAATCTAAACACAATTTTCCATCTACTAAAGTTTCAATCGTAGCCTGCTTACATTATAATAATGCAACTGTTTATTCAAGCACTTCCGTACATTAAGTAGTACATGACTGAGTTGAGCTCTGACACACCTCTTCCAAATATTCTGGTGCCAACGAAACAAGCCATGATCGGACATGGCATCGACCACTCAAAATAGTCAAGCCAACCACATATTGAAGGACAAGTGGCTCTGATAGCCTTGAGTAAGTGTGCATTGAGAAGCTATGATACACCTCATTATCCAATAAAACTGTGATGGAGAAAATCAAAGTGATCCCATAAACAAGGTATGTAGGTTTTAGTAGTAAGCCTGGCTAGTATGCATACCAATTTTGGCTACAGACAAGCATAGAGGACATATATTAGTGTGAATAGGTGTGTTATATTTTGACTGAAGCAAATCTGTTCAGGGATGTGGATGTGGGGAACTTTGGACACCCTTAAACCATATGCTGGATAAACAAGAGTCACTTAAGTGACACCATATCCTGTTTTGGGGATCAAGCTCACCTCCTCTACTTGGACATGGCACAGAGAGTCAAAACAACCACACCTTTAGGGCCATCCATCCATCCATCCTTTATCTTGTCGGCTTTTTCCCTTTCGGGGTCGCCACAGCAGAATGAACCGCCAACTATTCCAACATATGTTTTTACGCGGCGGATTTCCATTGCTGGGAAACATGCACACGCACACACACACTCATTTACATTCATACTCATTGGACAATTGTTTTTTCTCAATTCACTTTTATCGCATTTCTTTGAACTTTTGGGGGAAAACGGAGCACTCGGTGTAAACCCACATGATCATGAGAAGAACAGTCAAACTCCACACAGAAATGTCAACCGACCCAGCCAAGGCTCGAACCAGCGACCTTCTTTGCTGTGAGACAACGGTGATACCCACTGTGCAACCGTGGCTGTTTTGATTGTCAAATGTATTATTAAATTATTATTATTAAAACTTTACAATGTTCCCAGCATGTGCCTTTTATTAATAAATAGCTTTCTATTCCCGACATCCACTGTTTTAACAAAATGTCAAATGTTCATTATCTTGGTGCTTTTATTAAAAAAAGTGTTCAGCATTTTAGAATTACTAGTTTGTCAGTTTGGGCTTCAATTAAGTCTGTAAACATATAATAGGGAGGACTTTATTAACACCACTGTTTTATCACTTAGTTGAAACACCAAAAAACACCGTAGATCACATTAAGACCTCAAAACCAACACTAGATGGGTTTCTTTAAAAAAAAAAAATCCCGCTTTTCTCTACATGTTCATTTCAGACACCTGTGTCCACATTGCCACCGACAGCAAAGTCTTTTGTGATGCCGGTAGCAATTAATGTCATCCATAAACAACTCCATTCTGCAATATTTGTTTGAACTTGAAAGTGAAAAAAGGGAAAAGCTCCTGACCCATTAAGGAAGGACAGACTTATGGCCCCTGTTGAAAAGGAAAAAAAATGCTCAGTCATTCACTGTCTTTTGTGGTTCCTCCAAGAATTCCACCTTTAGTTTGCACTGACTACATCAAACAAGACAGTCAAAGAGAACAGATATCATTGAACTTTGGTGAATGAAATCTCCTGCTTTTCATAAAAAACGGTGATTTTCCACAAAGGAACCACCTGTTTTTTGAGACTTCTACTAAGACAGTTGATGTGTAAGTAGTCCTACTGTCCTAGATTATGAAAATCTAATTAAATCGGACAAATACTAGATTTCCCTTCAGAATAGGAGTGACAATTATACTAGGGTGGAACGTGGGTGTTGCAATCTGAATCAAAAACAAAGTTGAAAGGTGAAGGCATAGGTCATGCTGTGGTTTATTAAGGAGCCATAAAGGGAGAGGATTCCCAGCGATGGTCAGAATGCATGCACACCTGCATAGTGATTTATAATGGGTGCGGTTAAAGGACAGGGATTCTCTCCTGGATAACTCTCAGAGAGCCAACATTCAGAAAATGTGAGACTACAAAAAGGTCATCCAACAGCAGCCAAAAGCTCGCTTTTTGCCTGTTTCAGGATTTGACACATTTCTCAGAATTGAACATCTTAACTGTGTATTCTTGAGATTCCCAAAAAAGCCTTTATGTAGAAATCAAATGTAACATATGAATCTCCTGATCAAAATCAAAAGAAATTAAAAGGTTACATGTAACTTGGCACACCGGTATTGAATTTCAATAGCAATACCAAGTCAGTGTTTGGCCTTGTAAGTGGATAAAGCTTTTGTTTATAATACACTATAGTAAATATTACATGATGAAAATTGGTCAACCAATCATCAACATTTCATTCTTTAAACACAGGTGCTAATTTCATGTTGTAACATTTTGTTGTCAAAATGCTGCTGTTTTAAAATAACCAGTTTGTATCAATTGCTATACCTGGAGGCACACATCAAATGTTTTCTTTTCTTTATCTTTTATATATATATATTGATATTGATATTTATGAATCCTACATTAAAAGAAAAAGAAAACGACAGTACACTTAAAGTTAACACTTACAAACATATCTACCATAGCCCATTGAGTATAACGACAACAGGAAGTGCTTTTTGGTTTGGTGAATTCACTGATGGTAAGGAATAATCTTACAATGACTTTAACGAGCAATCACAATGTGTTCTCTATTAACAATAGAGAATAGAGAAAGTGTAATTATCATAGCTCAGACAGCACATCATCAACCCTGAATTTTAGCGCCATCCACACATGTATGATAAACTGCTTCATGTCAATTGTGAACTAGTATTATGTCAGAATCTTGACAAAGCTTTCTGCCCACATGTCTCTGTAGGCGTCAGAGTCAGAACACAATACATTCACATTGATGGTGACCTAAAGTAATTTTATTATCCCTGTCTCTGGGGTTCTGCCAGGGTTCTGCACCATTTTCCAGGAGTACTGTTTCTTTTGTCCCACAGATGTCAGAGTAATCAGATTACTGCAAACTGATAAGGGCACTCATCTCCGCGTCACTGTTATGGCAGCCTTTGAGCTGTCTTTCTGAGAGCAAGCTTTTCATGGTTGAGGATACAGACTAAAGAGGACGAGCAGTTTCAGGTTCATCCATCAAATGCTGACTGGGATGTGAGCTTTAAATAGTTTGCTTCCAGGACCTGTGTTTAAAGAATGCTTCATTTTGTTTAGATATCTAAGTGCTCAGTTCCTCTACGCTCTTTCAAAGAGAGTAGATAAATACACAATAGGACTCAAGCACATTTCCAGACTGGTGGCTCTCAAGACTCTTTTCTCATTTTAAGGAATCCCACATGTTTAAAGCCTCTTCTGGTCATGATCATTTTTGTAACATGCACAAAATATGGGTGTGTACAACTCCACAGAGTAGGGTGGGGTGTGGGTGTGGCTCGGTGGAGAAAGTTAAGTGTCGTTAATAACTAACACACTGCGTCTTCTCATAGTATAACAGAGGTCAAGCTCATTAATAATTATGATTAACAGAGCATCATCGACAAAGGTGAATGTATGCAACAAACATCACATGTTGAGAATGTCATTTTCAAACAGGAAGTCAAAAGATAGAAATTACACAGTTTCCTCCATGTTTAAAATCTAAAAGACAATAAAGTCATATTGAATAATGTGAAAAACATGTAAATCTCTGAACTATCTTCTATCTAACTTACAGTCTGGAAATTAGATATAGAAGTTCACTCTGCTGTTTGAAATGAGAAGATTTTGGATTTAAGCTTTGGTTTGGGGTTAGGTCAAAAATGTAATATTATTAGAAACAAAACAAATTGTGGTTCACAAGTACCCATTCATTCAGTCTAAATCTAAATTGTATTGTTTAGTTCTTCTTTGTTTCGTTTTTTTTGGGGGGGGGGGTTGGGGGTTGTATAGTAAAGGAACCATTAAATTGTGGAGCAGATGATTAAAGTGAGATAAGATAAATTGAAAGGAGTAATTTTGTGTTAAAGCTTTTTTTTCTGTGGTCATATCACAACAGCTGGGTGTGACATTAAATATGAACTTGCCAATGGGGTGTGCCTAACAACTTGTAGACGACTAATGAAAAGGATGTTTGTCATTGTCTGCTCCATACATCAGCAATTAGAGGCAAATGTAACTTTATATTTAATTACTGGAAGAAAACACAGGTTTTCAACAGAAGGTTTAACTCTTTACAACCGTAAGTGAAAATCTGCATCTTATTGAATGAGAATCCTTTTCAAAACTTTGCATACTGTTGGTTTTGTTTGTACATTTAAATGAACAAACAGCGGTCGTGTAGACTTAAAACTGGACTTGAGTCTCATTCAATCTGAAAATAGAATAACAAAACATTTCTTAAATATCTTTCTTTAGCCTCCCAATAAACCCTGTTGGAATCTCTCAAAAGGGAGCCAAACAAACAAAAACAAGGGCATCAGAGAGCCGAGTTAATGGAATCCTGAGAGCAGGCCAAATCCAAATAAATGGCTGGTGGTAACCGACACAAAGATGCATCAAAGGCCCAAGCTCTCTCACCACAAGCATTTGCAGGGATGGCACTTTATATCAGAACACAGTATAAGAAAACACTTTTAGCATTTCATTTACAGCATTTAAATCACTGATATTTATTCAGTGCAGAGAAAGGAGACATGTTAAGGTTCATATGAACTGAGATTATACAAATGTTTCAAAGAAAATCAGGTTTGTTCAGTAAAAAAATATTTAAAAATGAAATGTCCAATCACATATAAATACCAAAACCCCAAATTAAATAATAATCCATATTTAAATTCCCTAGCCAAAAAAATCAATTTCTAAGAGGTCTTTGAGCATTAACCTTAGAGAAAGCAGGAAATCTCCATGAATAATAAGAAGATGTGAGTCCTTGTCTCTTTGACCTAGGTTCATTATTTGTTCCAGATTAACGCACAGTTGCTCCCGGAAACTATGTTCCGGCTTTAGCAGCTTGGGGGCCTCTACTGTTGACACTATTTAAGAGGTATATATGCATAGTTCACTAGCATTTTTAAGTCATTTATTTTTATGTTCCATAAAGGAAATGTTTCTGTTTTGTCTCTTAAAATCAAATCTACATCTCACATAGAATCTTGTGATTTTGCAGGTTAATTTACTAATTCACTGCACAGATCACTGAAATTTCATTTTATTCAAGACATCCGTTTCCCTCATTTTCTCTACCCCTCGTTCACAAGTTCACATAACACTTTGATGAACACCCTTCAACAATAGCCTGATTCTTCCTCAATACCACGGGTTCATTCTCCTAATACGGTCAGCCTCTGTGCAAGGAAGTCAAAGCTAATCCTCCCAGATCACTCTCCCTGCCATCGCTGACCAACACGGACAACACCACCCACTCCCTGCTTCCCACCCCCCTTTAGGTCTTTGAGAGCAAAGCAGAGTCTTTATCTTGCTGTCAGCTCTCTGGACCTCTGGGGAGCTGCTGTGAGCCAGGGTAAAAACTGTGCACTTTTGCATTTCCTCTCCCTGTTGCTTGAAAACCAGGTAAAGGCATCTCAGGCCAGCACCCTCAAACACAAGTGGAAAATCCACATAGTCTAAGCAGTCAGTTTAACATAACATTGATAAAACCACCGGAGAAAAGTGGGAGAATAACAAAATCTTCTGGCCTTTGGGCTTGAAAGGAAACTTATTGCAGCAATGTTTCTGTTCCTGTATTTCACTACAGAGACAATGTTTACAGAAACGAATACACTGTAAACCACCACATATCTCACATCTGCATGATGCGGGAACAAAATCCTCCCAAACTATTTCTAAGATATGTCTGGATGACCAATTTGATATCTTGTTTTATGTGAAGTTCCGTGAACACAATTTCAGGAGGAACGATCACATAAATAGCAAACAATCTGTACAAAAAAAGGTACAGGTGATTTCACTCCATCTTATCTGCTCCCAAATATATAAAACAGTAGCTACTCCACTTTCAATTGAAGCTTAAACACAAAGCTCCCTCCTCCACCACTTTCTCCACATCTTTGGGGGGGTTCTCAGGCCCGGGAGTGCTTCTCGGCCCCTAGGCCCTTCAATAAAGAGCTTCTCCAGTACGCTTGTCCCAATCTCACCTTATTTGCTTGTGTTTTCTGGGCTAATTCTATGTAAGCCAACTCATGGAACTGCATTAAGTCTAAGTGAAGCATGCGAAAACAAAAACACAACATGTGCATTTAGACATGTGTAAACTTACAGCAGGTTTAAACACAAATAAGGAGCAATGACTGTAAGCTAGAGGATAAATTGATGAAGTGGATACAATTCAGTAAATGTCTAAAAAAGTTAAGTTCGATTTTGTAATAGCCATATCAATAAAGAGCTGATGAGCATAGTGCAAACAACAGGAGAGCCTGATTAGCTGATGTAAATAAATGCAATATTTAAAAAAGAAAAAGTTTTGCTCTTCTCATTAGCTCCCTTAATCTTCAGACCTATAAAGGCAACCCTTGTTCTTGTTTCTGCTCGTTGTAACTTTTTTGTGACTTTAACTTATTTTTTTTACTTGGATGCCATCTTCCTGTCTTAGCCTTCTGTCTGAAGTTCTATGTTTGTTTTTTGACTAATGTCTGTTTTGCCTTTCTTTTTTGCATTTCTGCAAATATCAAAAAAAAAAAAAAAGTTGGTTTTGCATATCTATACAAAGAGCTGATGAGCATTGTCCAAACACCTGGTGACCCTGATTAGCTGATGTAAATTTAAATATTTTAAATACTATTTTTATAAATAAAAATGTTATATTTCACTTCAATGTAATACAATACATTTTTTAAAGCATTACATATTAACAAAAACTAAGACAAACAGCAAGTCTTTATATATTAATCCATTGTAAAGTCATTTTAAAGTAACTATCACAACAAATTGTATAGTCAACTTTCTCAAATATTATTTTAATTATAAGAAGTTTACTAATGATCTCAAATAAAATCTGTAAAAGTTATCATTTAATTGCATGAATGGGTCCTGTGATTTTGTTCGATGTTTTTGCACTTTTACTATGTGGATTTGAATACATGAAATGTGAAAATTGCTTTTGAACCAAAAAAGGGAGATCCAAGTCTGATCGCCTCTTAGCGAGCGGTAGGTGGCCACAGTCAACACCCCATTTAGCAAGGTCAATATTCTTTTGAATAAGATTGTGTTTGAGAACAGATGGGGTGTGCCACGTCAGGTCAGGCTGAATAGAGAAATGAAGAGACAGAGGGGGCGAACGCAGAGGAGTCGATTATGTGCATGCTGCCGCTGAGAGAAGGCGAGTAGATATGAAGTCTGACCTCCATTCAGAGCTATACTGTAGACAGACGGCTGCTCTGACCAGGGTCAATTATTCTTTTCTCTGAAGGGACAACAACCCCTGCAAAAAGAGAATGATCACAGCTGAAGAGGACCAGAAGATGTGGAGAATGGAGAATTTGCTTGAGCATTCTCTTTTGTTTCCATGTAAATCCAGCCTGATCAAGATTCCACCAACACTCTGCCAGCTATACTCAATCTGCAACTGGCACAATCCAGTAAAAGAGTGAAAACAATCCATTTGAGGAGGAGCTAAGAGAGGAAAGGAGAGTTCTGGAGGGAGAACAAAAAGAAGGGAATTCCACGGTTGTTTGATTTACAATCCAGGCTTTAAGAAGGAAACAAATGATTTACCTTGGTAATTTTTCTTTCAAGGTTAAATATATCAAGAGAGTGTAAAACCGCAGCAAAAGCAGCAGAATTCTCCCAACAGGTGAAAAGAATAGAACTGACACACATAACTCCCTACATTTATCCAGAGCCAGTTTGTGACACATTTTACGGTCTGGCTGGCAGCTCCCCACAACCCTCCCCCTGAGGTCAGCCAATGTCCCCTTGCTTGGTCATCCATCTCGCATTGAAATCATGAGTCCAGCACATTCCTTCTGCCACCTTGAGAACACAAAGCCGATGAGCACATAAAGGAACGAGAGAAACCTTGTGATTTTCCCCAAAAACTACTCTGTGAGTAGAACTAAAGCGACTGTGTAGCTGAAAAATATCTGACGTATTTTTGCTAATTATAAATGACATTTATATTTTCTCATGTGCCATTAGCATTTTCAGAGGTGGTCTCAAACTCTAATTGAGTTCAGGGATTTTTCCTCTTCTCATTATAGCTCCCTTTATCTTAAGATCTATAAAGGCAAATCGTGTTCTTGTTTCTGCTTGATTACACTTACTTTAATCTCATATCCCATCGTTCCGTCTGTTTGTTTTTGAATAATACAACTTTCGCCTTTTTGTTTGCATTTCTGCAAGTTCTAAAAAGTTAGGTTTACATCTCTATTGTCAGTCGCACTTCTGTAATAGCCATACCAACAACAAACTGATGAGCATAGTGCAAACACCAGGAGACCTTGATTAGTCAGTCTAGAATCTGTTACTAGGTAGTGAAGAGAACCATCATCTATACTAGTGAGATTGAGCAGTTTTTGTTACCAACAACATGCAGTAAATCAATTCCCATCATAAATAAGCTTAGTAATTACATAATTTTTCTCTTGTCTATGGATGAAGATAGGAAGATGATGTTTAATAGGAACAGCTTGTAGACAACAAAGAGCAGAGAGCGAGGAGCGAGGAGCGAGCGAGAGGAGGCGGAGAGCGAGCCGAAGGCGAGCGAGAGAGAGAGAGCGGAGAGAGAGAGAGAGAGATAGAGAGAGCTCAATACTGCTCTCTAGAGCGAGCTCTATAGAATCTCTATCTCTCGATCTCCGCTCGTCATACTCTCGAGTCTTCTCTCTCTACGTCTCTCTTCTCTCTCTCTTCTCTCTCCTCTCTCTCTCTCTCTCTCTCTCTCCTCTCTCTCTCAATGAAATGAGCACTGAGGAATGGAAGCATGCCTTCACCTGCCTTACATCTGACCTGTACTTCAGCCACAGGTTAAAACTCTTAGAAAACACTTCGGTGTCTGTCGAAAAGCTGATAAAACAGATAACATCAGCCTGCACCAGTCACTATCCACTGAATAATGCCCAGGGGATTAGGGTGAATTCCAACATCTTTCAGAATTAAATTCCACTCGTAAAAAAACTCTTTTGCTCCTGTCTTTGTTTTCTCATTCCAAATAACGTAAAACCCCAAACTGTCTGTATAATTCATAACTATTATCCAGTTTGATTGGTGCTTTCTCTATTTTTCATTTTCAAACACTCCAAAACAGAGTCTGGTGTTTACAATAAACATAGTTTGTCTTGACAACATAATCTTATAGTTGTATACTACTGGGATTCTTGCATACTTGTGATGCTAAAAGAATATAATACTTCCTTGCATTTGGACGAACATCTAAACTTTTGAGTTTCGTTTGTAAATGTTTACCTTAAGTCACATCCACTTTTACAAGCTATCATCTGCCAATGAGCTTTTTTGCAAATCTGTTCCCTCAGGGCACTAAGTGAATGGCACTTGACATTCACATTCCCCATGTCGTTCAAACAGATAAGCTTTTCATCAGATTGAATCAGAGATGAAAACACAAATTTCAAACAAGACAACCTAACTCATTGTTTAATGTCTGGGTTTAAAATAATAAATAAAAATGCCAGTGAACGTGTAAGAGCTGTTTCTGTCTGTGTGTGGTTAGTGTGTACATAGAAACACAGTCGGTGGGATGCCTGCTCTCCCTCTCTATATATCTAAGGAAAATACAAAGAGCAGGTCAGAGAGATAAAGGAATATCCCACCTGTGAAAACCACTTCCTTCCAGCAGGCCAGATGCTGTGTGTGTGTGTGCTTATGAAAGAGAAAAAAAGAGAGAGAGAGAGAAAGTAGGAGGTCTCTGGCTGCTCCCACCATGACTTCATCTCAGCATGCCTAACATGATGAAAAACTAGAGAAGACAAGTTGGCCCTTTTCCCTTGCTCTAGTTCCCCTGTCATGCTACCCTCAATCGTTTTTTTGCATTTTGAACCAAATTCACTAAACTCTAAACTCTTTTACATATGTGTATATCGTGCATGTGTTTTCTCTGTGCATTTTTTGTGTGTTTGAAACAATTGCGTTAAAGTATTTAGGTAAAAAATTTGAGAGAAAACCGTATATTCTTGACTTTAGATGATGAGCAAGTGTAGAGAAAAATGCATGCAGAGAAAAACTGTCCACTCAAGACCCATAGATACAAGAGATGTTACATTGTGTAAATTCCATCTATCAACTAGAAGTACATTGCTTTATCATAGTTTGGTTAATTTTGTCTCGACCAAAACTTGTAAAACTATACATTTAGTCCAGTTTGGTTAGCATTCATGTATGCCATTTCCGCAGGGCTTAAGGTACCAAAAGTCTTTAGGTATTTGTGTTGCAACTTTCCAATGGTGTTGCCGTTTAGCCATATATATATATATATATATATAAACACTAAAAACCCGATGGCCCGATGCAGAAATATCTGATAATATTGTAGGCTTGCTGAGGTAATGAAGATTGTCCCATAGTTTGATCGAACTTTTCATACCTTTACGCATCTTATGTTTCAAGCTAAGTTTGCCCCTTTGACACAGAATGTCATGCTTTTTAATGTCCGGTTGATTTTTTTTTACCTTAATGCAATACTGTTCACAGTTCTTGTTAAAAGTAAAACGGCTCTTGTATATGTGTTCCTTATAAGGATTGAATTTTAATATTTCAGTTACACACTTCTTTGTTGGTTGTTAGTTCTGTTTCAGCATTTATGCTGTTAGAGCTATCAAGCAATGCCTTCAGTCATGTGAACAAAAGAAACCAGTCAGAGCAATTTTGATTCATTGGTTAAAAGTGACTTGTCAATGCACAGCATTTGAAGAGCTGGTGAGAATATTCACATTAGTGCAGTACCTAGTTGTTGGAAATTTATATACTGAGCTAATAAGGTTCATAAAGTGGTATGTTAGCCTGATGCCTTTAATGAGAAAGGCTAGTTCTGTGTTGTTTGCACTTCTTCTGCCATGTAAAGGTCAGTTATAGTTATAGAACCCCGTATATAGTATATATAACTCTGTGTGAGACTTGACCATCAACTGTATGAAATATATATTGACGTACACATCACAAAACAACATTTTTTAATTCAATCTTTGACTCTGATTTTGATTACTGACTGACTAAAATACTCAATGCCAAACCACTGTGCAAACTATACAGAAGCAAGTCCCAATCTAAGAAACGAAAAGAACATTATTGACTTCAAAGCCCTTAACTTCTTTACAAGAGCCGTTTTACTTTAAGCAAGAACCATTGTGGCATACTCTGCTTCATAATGACAGAGTAGAAACGAGGCCCAATCCTTCCACATGGCCATCGCTTTACAGCTACTGACAGCTTTACACAGCAGGGCACCATTCTCAGGGGCATCTTTGTGCGAAAGTGAGAAGTTAAAACACTGACATCCTTAAAACTAGTATGTCAAAGATCTGCTAGCGGCTAGCTGTATGCATAGCAGTGATGTGGTTTTGTGTCAAATATCACTGTTTGCCTCTGAAAGCCACCACTTCCTTGCCATTGTTAGCTAAGACAACAGGATTAGTGGCACAGTTCATTTGAGCCAGACAGATACCTTGACATAAGTGGCCTTCAGTGGAATAAAGACGTAGAAGTCATTGGAACATGACGGCAGTTTTCTTTTATATTACTAGTTAAGGTGCATCCATTGACACAATAAATACCTAGAGAATAATTACAAGAAACTACGATGCAGTTAATTGTTAATTGTTTTAAATAATAAAAAAAAATGTACAAAGTTGCTATTAGTAGCTTAGCATTTAATTATAACATATATTTACGATTCTATGAATACGAGTGATAATCAGGTCTTAAATGTTCAGAATTCAGTCCTCTGATAAGCATGCTAATCATTGGGAGCTTTTAAAAAGCCAAAAACCATTTAAAGCTTAAATTATACAAATGTATGCATTATTCAAGCCTACTAATACATTACTACTTCCACATATTCTTCATGCAAGTCAAAGCACATCGCAAGACCACTCAGTTACCACTCAATCAAGAATTCATGTAATTTGACAGTAATTAAACCTGTACCCTGTAACGACCCTATAGATTTTCAGTTCTAATGTACAACTAAAATGTCATGCATACAAGAGAACTCATGCACAAATATTAAAAGACACAAACAATTAAAAACTAACCAGATGAAGGATCAAAAGCAAAAAAAAGAACCTTAAATATTTTGAGATCTTGCGCCACAGGATGTGTACACAGACAGGCTCTCTCGAACTGAATGCTGTATTTAATAAGTAGATGTTTGAGGAGAGCATTAGGTCGGGTCTGGTGCACTTCAGCAGCCGCTCTCGACTCTCAACTCTGCACCTGGTGGTTATTATACTGGCAGCTTTACAGGCCAGATTCCACTCTAATTACAGGTATGCTCAACAGGCCTCTGGAATACCTAGGACTGTGGGAAAGCATGTATAACTTTTACCTAATTTTCCAGCAGCTACTGCTTCAAATTACCATTTTTCTTTAATCGTCCAACTTGTTAGAGCCACGCAGTGCTACTCAACATTGCTACCAGCCAGAGAAGCTGTAAGGAGGAATCAATCTTGATATGGATGTTGAAGATAATGACAAGTGAATGGGAAAGTGTTGTGTTCAAACATCCTCGTGAAAATGACCACCCGATCGCAAATAAAAAAGCACAGACATCCTGTGATTGCTGAGGTCTGAAAGCCAACTACAAGGACAGCACAAATCACAAAGGCTCAATGTTTTGACTTGCAAGGTTAAAGTGACCATAATGAGGCATGTAGAAGTATCAACTGTTGATTTATTCAAGAAAGGTTCTTCTGTGACCTTTCACAAACACTTAAAGAGCAGAAATCTGCAGTTTAATGATTTATCCATGCCAGGTCAGTTTCATGCTGATGCTGGCCCTGTATGAAAGGATTCTTCCTTTTCAAGGAAGGTACACACTGCACACACTCCATTAGCATGTGTTACTGAGCTTTTGTGTGCTCTTTGTGCTTTACACCTTACAGATACTGACATTCCAGGAGAGGCAAACGAAATGGCACAAACCCCCTCTGTCACGGTCTACCTCTCTCAGCAAACAAACTGTAAAAGTGGATTGTATAGTCTTGGGTGACCTTTTGACCAGTATTAATGGTTCTCCATATTATAAAATTCAGCTTAAACTGGATTTGCTTGGTAGAGGAGAGTTGCCAAGTTGAAAAAAGATAAACCTTGTCGACAAAAGCAACAGCTTCTTTGGTAAATGGTTAAACAGAACCATAAGGTTCAGACCAGCTAATAACAGACAGCCAGTTGAAGTTGGTCATTAAATAGGAAGAACTTGTTATTAGCACAGCTACTAAAATACACTGCTTAAATCATGTCAACGTCCTTAAAAATGATCAGCAAATGTCTTCATGAACTGGTTTTATGAGCCTTTATTCTCCCAGTTATTTGAAGCATGGTCTTCATTAAACGTGCACATCAGGGAAAACCTGAGCTCTGATCCATTTTGAAGTTCTTGAAAAGAAACTGTATTCTCAAGCGAGCAATGGAAACCAGTCAATAGAGGTAATGAATACAACATTTCCTGATGTTCTTATGTCATCAACGCGCACTAAACGCGCAAGGGGCTTAGTCAGGAATTTGTACTAAATAGGACTAAATAGGTTAGTGAAAATGTAACAATTAATATTCTTAAATTTGCCCCTGAAGTTTTCAGAACCAGCTTTGTTAATTATTAGGATTAAGCAATTGAAAATACGTTGACACTGGCTTAATAATCATTGCTTGTCTCCTTCGTAGAATATAAAAATGTTATATACTATACTATTCTATAGTAATAATTATATTTAGAATAATAAACAAAAAGAAAGAAAGAAATATTTCATAATAAAAAATAAATAAATAAAAATAAAAAATAAATAAAAAAATGTATTTCTGGATACATCGTGAAATCATTAAAACAAGATATAAACCACAAATCAATAGTCTTAATTTTTATAGCTCCTGCTAATTGGAGAGAAATTTGTTTTGCTCATTGAACCTGCTCAAACAGGACTTTTGCTAACTTGTAATGTATATCGCACCTTTAATGGTCTGAAAGGTATTTAACTATAAGACAACTAATGATATCTATATTTTTAGATCTTAATAACAACCAACTTCAAAATCTTGAACTTTGCAGTCCACAGTAACCTCAAAAATAACAAAGTGTGACTTTGTCGAAAGCAGCCAGTGAACAATGTCCAAAGAGTAAATGATAACACGTCTCTTTGGTGCCAGATGAATCTCTTGCTGTTACAGTGAATGCTCGTAGATAATCCACATTAATCGCAGCAGCTGAAGCCTCCGTATCTTCTGAAGTCTCCATGCCCATCATGCACATTGTGTTTGGAATGTGAGGGTTTTCCCAGTCTACTGCCCATCCAACATCTGATAACCAGTGGGGTTTTCCTCCACACATGAACCACTGACCCATGAATTTAAGTCAGTTAAACATTACAGAAAAAGCCTAAACTGGCATTGCAATGACTTTACACGTTGTTTTTAAAGCATGAACAGTAGAAATGCGAACCCTCTTCCAAAGTCAGAATTTAAAAAGATGCCTGTAAATATCAATCATATTAAAGTTACTTCAGTATCATATTACCTTATCAATCAATGTCCAATGAATCAATTGAGAAATTAGATTCCTCTTTCAAACTACTTGCTTAAATCCAACAAAGAATTCCATACATTTCTGAGCTCTGAGTAATGAAACCAATATGATCTTGAGAATTTCAGCAAGTGTTTCTTAAACAATGTCTGTTAGAGAGATTAAACCAGACATGGACTCAAACTTGGTGCCAAGACAAACTCTTTCAACAGGAAGGAGAATATAAAGTACAAATCTAAGTAAGGTAAACTAAGGGCAGCAAAAAAACTAATGTATTCTTTAATTACATTTCTTTCTCACTGCTAATGAGAGTAATCGAAAACATATTTACAATTAAAAGACTGCTTTTGTAATGCATTAAAAAAAAATCTCCAAACGATATAATTTCTACCTTCAGTCCCTCCTTAAGGCTTACATGAGTTATCTATGCACTATTTGTTTATCTGGCATCACAGTTTATCCATCCTCTATAGGAAAGAAACGTGGCCATGTTTCATGCTTTAAGTAGTACGAAATCTGTGCTGCATCAACAAAATAATTTTAAAAATGTCTCCTCAAATGAATTACTCATTTCAATCCAGTCCTGGTTCAGGGAAGTCTTTGTCTGTGCATCAAACGTAGGAATTGCTCTTTGCGAAGGCTGCAAATTTACATAACCATGTGTTGAACTCCCTGCGAACCCTTCTGCGCGCCTCAGAAAATGTTTAACTGTGCATCAAGGCTTCGCAGAGCGTGAGCTCTCTGTGATTGGTCAAGGAGGTATGGAGCAAGCCCTTCCATTCTCTTTCTTGGCATGTGGTCCATGTTGAACACAAGACCAAACTTTGCTGATAAAACTCAAGAACCTTCCTTTGTAATCCATATTTCTGTGTTCTGTTTTGGATAGCTACCAGTGGGCCTTGTTATTACGCCATATTCATCAGTTCAAAGATAGTGCTTCTATAGCAGCGAACGTATGTATGGAATTGTATTTATATGATGACAAGGAAAATATAACCTGTCCTTTGTTAGCATCTTTGTAGTTTTTAGGCAGAGTGCAGAACTATAGATGCTTTTGTTGACAAATGGTTGTGCTCGGAACCTTCACAAAGGGCAGTTTGTATAGATATAGATTGGGCTTCAGTCTCACCAAGTCAAATGAGGAACTAACAGAGTGGCACTAAAAATTAACTCCATAGCGTATATACTTATTCTCTTTTGAGTGAGGCTTCATTGAAAAAATATACAAAAACTTTATTCCTGAGAGGAGGGCCCAGAAAATGTGGAATTGTCCTGTATTTGAGCAAGAAACTAGCCATTTTGTTGTCTAGTATTCCTTAGCCACCACAATCAGAAGTGAAGGAGTGCGGGGCTTTAAACCAAGTGAGCCACAGCCAGGAAAACAGTGGCTACCGTACTTCTATGGCAATCGTCAGGACTTGGAGGTGTCTAAAAAGATTATAGATCCAGTTAAAGATGGTGGGTCAGCAATTGTCACAATGGTTGTGTTTGCATAAAAGACCATTTGTTTTATTTGTAAGAAATAAAAGCTTAAAACAGTCCTCATATGCAATCAGGAATCTGAAATAAAGGACAAAAAAACACACCACCTTCCTGCCTTTGGAAGAGGTGTCCCTTATCCCTTGAATCATATCTTGAAGGTGGAACAACATTTATTAAAGCAAGTCAAACACATCAAAACAGGTCAAAACTGACATATATTGTATGAGGTTTAATAAACCACTGAGAAATATAACCTTAACTTTTTCATCAATACCCAAAAGAAAGATATAGGTGTGTAAATTTGCCATTTGATGGCTCCTTTAATGTGAGCCAGCATTCTTTGATATAACTGCCATCATGTTGCCCTTGATTCTTGTACTGTGGTTTCAACAGCCTTTCAGCTCCAGTAACTGATAGTTGGTTTCCTAAATCTCAGAAAACACTTTTGGAAATCCCTTGCCTAAAGGCTGTCCAAGGGAGATCAGCCTGAAATAATAAGGGAGTGATCTTTTTAAGTCCTTTATTCTGAGAGGGCCCATTTCCAATGATTCCCATCCGAAGACCATTAACAAGAGGCGGAGGAAGTCCTTCACCTCAATTATGCTTGATCTATTAATCATTACCTGCTGAGGTATGAGTTCCAACAGGGTGACCTTGGTGCTATGTGGAATAAGAGGCATGCCGGGCCTCCTCCTTATACAAACAGCAGAAACAGCAGAAATAAAAGAGACAGGTCCCAAAGAACTGCTCCTCTCATATACAACCCTGCCACACATGCACTATTGAGAGCATTGGGCTGAATGACCTGAACACTCATTAAACGATAGACCACCAGCACTGTACCCTCAGCTTGAACTGGGCCCCTTGATTCTGTCTGCCCTCACAACAGGTCAAGGACTGAGAGGTAGTTCATAGTAGTATTAAAGAGAGAAGACTCTCAAGTTTTAAATGCTTTAAGACTTTAAACCGGGACACTTTATTATTGGCTGCCAATGTGGCACCATAAAGCTGGGAACATTAACTGAAGGATATCCAATTATTGATAGTTTTTCAATGAAATGGCTATTGATACACCAGATTTGAGCTTTTATCTTGTGTTTTTAGGGCATTACGTCAGCAGTGCTTATCAGGTATTACTTTTTTCAGACACTGTTGAGTTCTCTGGCTAATCCATTTTCAGATTTACGCCGAATTAATTAACTCTCTTCGTGGGATTAAAAATGCGAGAGAAAGAGATTTTAAATAGGTCGAGTTTAGTTTAATCTGTTACTCAGCTGTACAATAGAAGCGTGCACTATTGTGCAGCAAGGTTTTTAATAAAACAACATTCACACATGCAAACCCTGAAAAAAATCTTGTCTGGACAAGCAAAGGCAGTGGTTGAACTTTTGATTTGTAGGTTCTACAAACAATGCTTTAAAATCTTTGAAAATTAACAGTCGGCAATCAAACTTCCACTTGAGTGCATATGGGTACGCAAACTTAACTGAACAGTGCCTAATATTAGAGCAAACTAATTTAACGAAACACATGTAATTTCAAACATGAATCACTAGCAACATTTCAGATTTAAGCAACTTCAAATCAATGTCTTTTAGATGAGGTTGAGTTTCATATGTACAAAAGATTTTAAAAAATTCTTGAAATAACTGGAAATGCACATACATCTTTCAAATCTAAAGCAGAAAAATAGAAAAGTGAAATGGACAGCAGTAATAAACAAAACGAAATGTACAATTTTTAATGTAATCTTTCAATCATATAAACACAAGTTTATTCCAGACTGTTTACAACAAATACAGGGACAAGACAAGACACAGTAGGTTTTAGATCTCGCTAACAAAACTCCAAAGATACTAGCCCCTAAAAGGATAATTTCAGCATTTCTAGCCATCAATGTGAGTTATCAGCTAAAGGAGTGAGAACACATTGCCTCTAGGTCTCTTCTCTAAGCACTCCAGTCTACACTTGTATCAAGCATTTCTTGTCATCACATTTCACCCTCCCAATCTTGTCATTATAAACAGACGTTTTTCCTTCTTTTAAGAAAGGCTTGACAGCAGTATTGTCAACCTCAGCTTGGAATCTTTTCATTTCTTAGTGCTATCTAAGCTGTCAAAGTGAAGAGAGAGTCGAGGATACACTCATCAATCTGGCAGGTATGATCTTGTTCGTAAACCTCATGCACTCCTTTATTGCTGCCGGTTTAAAAATGTAATTTTAAGCATGAACAATTCTCTCAAGCTCCAGTAAGAAATTGTAAAAATGAATCAAACATTCAAAACTTAATAGCTAAAAAAAAAGCAATGCAGAGTAGCACTTTTTATCACATACTTTATTCGGGACAGGTCGAAATCTTGAATAAACTTGACAATCTTGAGCAGAAAATCAGACCCAATGCAGTTACAAAATATAAAGAATCACATATGTTAAACAGAGCAGAATTTACTTTCAGTGCCCCAACATTTAACCCACCGTATGCAAATGCAAAATATACTACTCAGCTAAGACACCCTCTCGTCAAACCATTTTAGGTTTTAGCAGCTCTTAAAAAGACAAAAAAATCTCTCCCCGGCAGAAGCTTGTGCCAAATAACCTCAGCACTAAACAACCAGAGAACTAAGGTTTATAAATGGACAAGAAGAGACATTCTTTCCCTTGAAGGAAAACTGCAAGAGAGTGCTTACAGAAATAACAGTACTTTTTTTATTTTACATGTTGACAAATGTAATTTTTCAAAATGGAACCGGATTGCAGGCACATTCCACAAAGTTTAATACAAATATTTACACATATTTACCACAATGATGAAGCACGTTTCAAACAACATTGTTAAAAAGTTGTTTTAATTTCAGGAAGACTTCTTGTAGTACATTTTTGTGTTTAAAGTCTGCGGGGGAAAGGTGGCTTAGAGTTCTGCCAAATACAATTGATGTGTTCAGGCAGTTTGTTTCATTAGTTTTGAAGCTAGCTCTGTCAACCGTTTTCATATTTCAATTGCAATTGATCACATGGTGTCACAATGAAATCATTAAATTCATTCATTCATCTTCATGTCAGCTTTATTCCCTTTCGGGGTCGCCACAGCAGAATGAACCGCCAACTCACTGGCATATGTTTTACGCAGCGGATGCCCTTCCATCGCTGGGAAACATTCACACACACATTCACACTTTAACACTATGGGCAATCGTTCTTATTCAATTCACTTATTCCGCATGTCTTTGGACTTGTGGGGAAACCGGAGCACCCGGAGAAAACCCACGCGATCACGGGGAGAACATGCAAACTCCACACAGAAATGCCACCTGCCCCAGCCGAGCCTAGAACCAGCGACCTTCTTGCTGTGAGACGACCGTGCTACCCACTGCGCCACCGTGACGCCATCATTAAATTCATCACAATTTATTTGACCACTTATTATTGAAACACACCTTATAAGTGCCTGAAGTGCTAAAAATGTAGTTAAATGATATTTTAAATCCAGAAGTACTATACAAATGTACTTAAATGATAATTTAAATCACATTTTTACATATTTGTTCAGGCAGGCTTATTATGACCTGTGTATATCTCTGTTGCCGTTTTATGTGTTTTAAAACTGTATGGTGACTTGGTGTCTATGTAAGGCACCCATCAAATAAAATTTATTAATATTATTATCATTATTATTATTATTATTAGTAGTAGTAGTAGTATATTATTACAATTTTCACTGTCTGAACTCAAACTTTTGAAAAAGCTTACAGTATACAACAAGTGTAAATTATTGATCACAGAGATAATTGTATGGAGATTATAAGTACGTACATCATACATAACCCTAAGTTACCCTAGGAAATAGTAAACTAACAATAAATTTGGTAAATATAAAAATAGCAATTGACTACTGTCATATAATAACAATGATTTTGAGACATCTTAATAGTATTAAGGAAACTAAAACTGCCTGATTTATGCACTAGGCACAAAAAAAATGTTATTGTTTCTAAGTGACATAATAAATGGTGGGATTGAAATACTTTTGAGAGTGTCCTGTGAGTGGTTTCTCTATCTTTGACATGTGTTAACAAAGTTGTTTGTATTTACCAATAGGATGTTTGAGGGACGTAAGTAACAGAAGAAGGTGTAGGTGGAATCACATTTCATGTGTCTTCAGTTCTGTCAAGATTGCATCTTGAAACCCAGCTTCGAGTTTCACTTAAATGACTCAGAATTCATTCTTTTATTAAGATTAAAAGCCGGTCTCACGTTATCTTAAATGTTATTCAAGTCAGAATTGTATAATGTTTGTACATTTCTGTAATGTTAGGCCTATAGAGGGAATATGCTTTAACGACAATATACATGCCAATGTTATGTTTTCGCTGTGATTAATTCATCTAACTAAAGTTAACTTCCCAGTCTTATTTAAAAGTTAAGCCAAGTCAGGCAGGCAATTTTTGTGAAACTTAGAAACTTCAGCTGCCCTCCAAAGTAAAAAAGCTGTTGCAATAGATTGCCTTCTGTATTTTATAGGGACCAAATTTTACTTAATAAATCAACAATCTTTAAACTACACTACACTTCACTCCATGGAAAGAGAAGCATTATTTTAATTTAAAGAATCAGATAACCCTAAAAAGATAGAGGTTTTTTTTTTAGTGGTTTTGATTTTTTTTTTTTACATCTAGATACTTAAACCGAACTAACCAACATGCACTGCTTAATTTTACAAAATAACAAAAGTGGACAACTAAGTTTTTCATTACTGAAGAGAGAACATTTTACGAGGTCATGGTAGCTTAGTCAACTGTCTAGATTTGTGTCTTTTTAAATAGTCAAAAACGGCAATTTTGGTTTAGCTTATAAAGGTGTAAATACTGTAAGAAGATCCATTAATACCTTGATGAAACAAACAGAAAGGCCCTGGTGAGGACCACATGGCTTGAAGATATGTGGCTGGAGTTTAGTATCTCCACTCCAGCTATAAATTATTTCCCTCAAGGAAAGGTGAAGGTTTGGACTTTCCTCAGCTTGGTTAAAGAGCCTGAAGGTGTTCACTTAGCGCATAGACACTCCCTCCCGAAAGAGCACTGACTGTAAAAGCTTGACTGCTGCCTAAAGCATACGATAAAAGCATACGATATGCTTCACTTAATAACTGAGTACTACTAAATTTAATAGGAAAAAAAGAGTGGCGGGAAATCTAAGCAAAAGAAGAGCTTCCAAGTGGAACTCGGAACTGTAACATATGAATGAAAAGGTTAAAGCAATGTCACAAAACATGACATACTTTTGTTGGAAGAAAGAAGATGCATTTGGAAGAGAAAACACCACCTGCTTTTGTAATCAGGAATGCTGTCACCACCATGGGAGCTTTCTAACTCTCCAATCTCAACACTCTCCACCACAAGTGAGTTATTGCTTTAAGCTGAGTCAGGAAAGCTTTTTCTTTACCTTCAACGCAGTGCTCTACCTCTTCCAAGTTGCGGAGAGTAATCCTCATCAGACTTGAATTGAGCAACAGTTCGTTCTTATGGATCGGCCACATGTACTCAGGTGCCAGGTTGACGAAGAAAATGCGTGTATCTCCAGTGGCTACTTGATTGTCACATATATGGGGGTCACCAAAACCACCAATCATCACTTTGTTCCCTCCATCCAGCAGCACCTCGCCATTTACTTCAGTCTTGCCTTTCAGGTAACGCCATACCCTGACCTTCAGACAGGATGACATGAGATTAAAAAACATCTCTATTGGAGATCACATTCATTTTCTGACATATTCCAAAGTTAACACGCATTACCTGTTATGTACAAGCTATTTTAAGTTTAGAATCACTTTCAAATGTCTTGCATTTGCCATCATACTGTACATTAGCACAATGACCCAACACACCTGGAAAATATTTGAACCATCAAAATATTTGAAAAAAATGATCTTTAAGTTGCTGCAAGAATGTGTTTGTTTGGTATCAGATAAAGCAAACTAGAAAATTAAGAAGATACTCCAAGAACAGGGCATGAGGTGGTATGGATTTAACCCATCAACCTTATCTACAACTACTTTTTTGCTACATTTAATATTCAGACAATTATTTTGCTTTTGATAGAAAACTAATTTATAACTTTTGACAGGTGACTTTTTGAAAATTCAAAGACTGGGTCAATACTGTAAAATTAATTTTGCTTACATTTTATAATGCGCACTTAATAATGCACTCATACTCATTTTAAGTAAAAACGATTCAATAAGGGCAAAAACAATTAGCGTGGTCAAATATTCCTAAAGCTATAATAAAAGAAAGTTCAGCAATTTCCGACTCGTATAAGTGTCACACTTTTATGCTCTTCTGTGATTAAAGTATCCGAAATACGCAGTCACATTCATTGACTACTAACAAAGTAAGCCCATGATTACATGATAATTGAGGATAATTGAACCCCAAGCACTAATAGAGCTTGAAAGGACATCAAGTCACTCAGAGGTTGAGGTTCAGGTTCCTTGTCTATGGAAGCTCGAGTTTCAGGGGGATCAAAGAGGAGCTGTGCAGGTTGACATTTTTCATTACCCCAGATCAAGTTGTGCCACTGGAGAAATCCTGCTGGGACCAGTTAATAAAATAGAATCAACATACTTTTTTAAGGTAGGGTTAGCTTCACTTGTTTTTACCCATTAACCCTGCTGAGCACATGCATGATCTTACATGACTAAGTAGGACGTCTCAAATAATGCACTGTGTATAACAGGTGGTGCATGTATCCAACCTTTTTTCACCCCTGGATTAAAACACAAGCTCTACGTTATGAGAGCATTTATTTACTAGAAAATATTAGCTTTTTACTTTCACTTTGATTGATCGGAAGAGGTACACATCTTACCTTGCAGGAATAAGTGTTGTGCACTGGGTCCATGTTCAGGATTTCCTCAACAGTCCCAGTTAATACTACATTTGCCTCTTCTTCTCTTTTTTCCAGCTCCTTTTCTGAACAACTTCCATGACAACGCTGACTCAAAAGCACAAAAACAACAGCAAGTGACCAAACGGGCCAATAAACCGTCTTTTTGTCCGCAGACCCCATGGTCAACACAAACTGAAACAAGGGAAAGTTAGCAACTCGTAAAAGCGTGAAGAGTCCAGCAGCAAGTTGGATGTTGGTATTAATCCGACCACGCGTTGCTCGGTGCGTTCTTCAAACTTGAAGGCGATCTGCGCTCATTTCTGTGCTGAGGGAAAGCGCGAGCATCAGCCGGCGGACGGAGAAGAATAGAGAGCGGGGAACGAGGAATGCCGCGGCTCTCTCTCTCTCTCTCTCCCCCTCCCGCACACGCACACGCACGCACTCGCTGTCCTTTCAGAGTGACGCTCCTTTCACAGCGCATTTGCATGCAATCTGAATTGGCGATAAAAGCGACGGCGGGATGATTTCAGGCAGAAGCCGGTGTGAAACGCCACCTATCGGAGAGACTACGCCACTTCGGTTAAATTAACGTACCTAACGGGTACCTAACAGATAAAACCTTAACATGACACGATTTGTAGGTCACTTGTATATTGGTGTTCATTAAATGTAAAAGAGAACGGTTAGTTAGCTTTCAGAGAGTTCTTCTCCCTCAAGTGGGTTTATACGAGATTTTAGGTAAATATGAAACAAACATGCACATTTATTTTACATTACGCCATTTATATCGTGCAAAGTTAGTGCGGGGTGAGGTCAAGTATCTAAACACCTGTCTTGATTAAATCAGCTGTTTGTGAACCATGGCTAAGCCCCGCCCTAATAGAAGATATCAACCAATCCCTGTATAGTATCTAAGTAGCTTTGACAATGGGTGTTTTCAACAAAGCGCAGATGAAGTGCAAATTTCCCACTTGGTGGAAGTAAAAGCGGCCCAGAACATGCAACATAATACAGGCTTCAATCTATTTCTCCTCTTTTCTTCAGTTAAATTATAACTAATGTCTTCTGAAAACCTTCCCATGACTTAATTTGTTAGTCACTTTTAAATAATGGTGTTTATTAAACGTAAGCAAGAACACTTAGTGAGCTTTTGGATATGTTTACCCCCTAAAGTGGGTTTACACAGATTTTAAGGTAAGTATGAAACAATCCTGCGCGTTTGTTCCACATTACGTCACCTGTCAGTAAAATGGATAAGCCCCGCCCTAATAGAATATATCAGCCAATTCATGTATGGTATCTAAGTAGCTTTGACAGTGTGTGCTAATACCAAAAAGCAAATTATTTGTACTATGTGCAAAGTATTTTAAATCTTCCTAGAACATGCAACATAGTAGTTTTCAATCTATATCCTTCTCCCCTTTAAGTTTTTGTCTATCAGTATCTTTCACCTCTTTTAGCATTCTTCAACTGCAAACACACTAAGTCGTCAGCAGTACAATGCTAGCTTACTGGCTATAGCTAACAAAGTGTCATTTAGTTTGTGCCTAGAAAACTTGAAACTCAGCAGATTCTCTGACTTCTTCACTTGACTCTCCAGCAAACAAGATAATTTTGAGTCTTTGTAGCGGCTAGCATACTATTGTACAGTACTGGGTGTCTGCATAATCCAACTTTAAGTTGCTCCTCAATTTTTGTTCTGTTCCGATTCCCTTCTGGGAAAAAAATTGATTGGGTGGGAGGACAGTACATTATCTGCTCTCTCCAGCACAGGTAGCATGCTCGATTTTTACTTGATTTTTTTGTGTGAACACAGTTTGACAATCATGTTTAAATTTCATTAAAAACTACAGGACACACAGTTAATGGCTGCTTTTTGTTTTTCAGCAAACATTGTAAAAGTGAAGATCTTGAGAGCCTTGACAAACAAGTTTTATTGAATGTCCAAAATAAGATCAACATATTTCGATTCACTCTAGTTTTCCTATAGTTTAGATCTTAACTGAAGAAAACCAGTTAACATTAGTATCTACTAACTGCTAAATGAATGTGTGTTAGTACTCCAAGCTAAATAGTAGATGGTTGTGTTTATGGAGTTAATACTATCTGGGATTTTTGTTAATTTTGAGTCTACAAAATGAATACGTCTTTATAATCAAGTCAAAAACATTCTATGTCAAAACATTTTCACTTGTACAATTCAATTGTGGTAAACATTAGTCAACAATCTGGATGAGAAATAGTGTCACTAATTAGAACATTATTCTGACATGTAAACCAATTAAATGTAAAAGCTTCAAGCTCTGTTGTGAAGTTCTAAACTGACAGTGCATAAATTTCCACTCTCAAAAGCTATAATTTCACTACCCGTCCATCTATTCCTGGTAAATGACAGGGTGCGGAATCTGTGGTTACTCTGATATATTTGTAGAAATATTTTAATAGTAGTGTCCTGGTCCTTAATTCTTATACCACAATGTCAATAGATTGATAATGTTTATTTAAAATACAGGATACCTGATGGAGGAATGACTCTGTTCTTGGAAGTTCAGGACAATGTCATGAAAAGGAAAAGTTATTGGAGGCAAACACTAATGTGCCTTTTTAGCAATTAAATATAGTATCAAAGCATTAATTTCTCAAATGTATTAAATACAAAACCAGATTTTCAGAATCTTTATGAAAGAGTAAACAGTTACATTGACATAGAGCGACTTAAACTTTAAGTCTTTCCAACATTTACCTTTTTGGTAACAAAATATTGATGTTTAGTTGAAGTCTGATAATTGCTTATTCATACGAGCAGAGAGTACAAGAGCCATGAATTTGAGAATGAATAAAATATACATAAAAATAATACATTCAACCTTTGTTTCTGGAAAGGAAATAGTATTGTCAAGGTAAAAAGTACAAAGTCTTAACAACATGAATGGGAAAACTTTAAAGGGCTCGACTTGGACTTGTGTTATTAAAAGAATTAAAAGGAGGTTATTAAAAGGACTTGTAAGGATTAAAAGAAGATGCTTAATTCCAGTGTGTACAGAAACCAAACATCTCATAGACGTCCATCAATCCATTATCTTATCGGCATTTTCCCTTTCGGGGTTGCCACTCTACTGGCATATGCCTTACGCGCTGGATGCACTTCCAGCCGCAACCCATCACACACTCATTCACATTCATACACTATGGACAATAACCCAGTGTATCACCCAATTGACTGATACCGCATTTCTTTGGACTTGTGGGGGGAACCGGAGCACCCGGAGTAAACCCATGCGATCACGGGGAGAACATGAAAACTCTACACAGAAATGCCAACTGACCCACCCGAGGCTCGAACCAGCGACCTTGCTGTGAGATGACCGTGCTACCCACTGCGCCACCGTGACACCCGTTCATAGAGCTAAGTTGTATATTGTATATATAAGAGTGTCTATCAATATTGCTAAACTCTGTGTTAGTGTGCTAGGGTTAGTGAATTTGCTAATAATTAATCCTCTCTTGAATATACTTTGACCATCAGACAGTAGCTTTGTATACACGTCATGAATATGCAAATCACAAACCAATAGGTGATTAACTGGGGAGTGGTTACGAAGTTTGCCGAATGAAAATCTCAGCTAATTTCCAGAATAAGTCTGGGCTAGAAAATGAGATTGAATTTTCAAGTATAAGTAAAATAATCACATCTTCCACACAATTAGACATATGTGAAAAACATTTTATTGAAAACAATATATGCCACTGACCCGTTAAAAGAACTACTCCTTTTTGGAGTAAAATTTTTATTTGAAATTTTAAAAGTTTTTTCAAAGTTTTGAGCATTTTCAGTCAATATGTGTTTTGATCAGTGTGTAGTTCTGCATGGCTTTGAATTCTCTTTTTACTTCAATGAATAAAAGTGAAAGGATGAGTGAAAGGTTTTTATCTGTACAGTATTGTTTGTTGGACATAACTACCTCTGCTTTAAATCTAAGGTAACAATTTTAATATGAGTATGCAATACATAAGTTAATACCTCTAACCCAATACATATAAGACACAGGTAGTTGTGAGATTTTCATTCAATGTTGAACATTGGAATTTTTCTGAAGGGACATATATCTTGCCAGAGAACTTCTAATTAGGGGGGGTTCTAAGCTTTGTGGCTTCATGATAAATGTAACTCCTCACTTTCACTCCCAAGTATGACAAAAACTGTTTCTTTTTGGGTTGAGATGAGGTTTGGCTAAGCATGTGTGATCTCCCATTCCCCTCTCAGCAACTGCCTAGCATGCTGCAGACAAAAAACACATCTTTATTTTCCTTTGAATCCTTCTGCTCTCGCTAAACATCATCTGTCAGTTGAATACGAGACGATTTATTTTGACAATTCTGACGACTAGCTGTTTCTGTCAGTCCCCCACAATGAATCTGACATCCCTCTGACAACCCCCCTGGAGAGTCAGGGGTATGATAATACCAGTCAACTACTGGCTAAGAAGACATGTGACATTTGTATCATAGCAATAGGGCTCTCCAGCTTGCCACTGACATGATGGCTATGAGAAATTGCAAGAAAACACTTGCAAATACACGAAAGACTATTTAGAAGGAAAAACATAACTATGGACATCATTCTTCTAAATTTCTAAATGCATAGCAAAACCCAATTCAATTCCAGAAATCAATTCTGGATTGATGCATAAAAAATCACCTAACATAAGTAATGCTGATAAAAAAAAATAATTAGCGGAAAATAACAAACAAGTTAATCTGCTAGATAACCAAAGTTGACAAAAAAAGTGTAAGATTTACCATTTGACTGCACAGTCCTTAACAGTCTATCCACTAGCCAAACCAGTCTGCTTTATATTATTATCAGTGAAGTAAAAATGAAATTTTTATTTCTGTCCTCATTCCATGCAGAGCATGAAAGCCAAACAGCTAGTGGAAGCAAACTGCAATTGAGTGCAACCTATGGCCAGATGTTGTTGTCTTTGGAGGTGTCAAGTCCAAACAAAAAGCTGTTTCTCACACCTGGTGGAGTAATGTTTGTTTGGCAGGAATTGTTGCTTAAGTTTTTGCAAAGAAAACTTAACACATCTTCTTTGATTAGTCTGTGTTTTCAAGTCATTAAACGATTAGACAAAAGCAAGAACCATCTGGACATGTTGAATTCGAGTTCTTGAATAGAGTCCAACAAACTTTATATACTGCATTCAAACCGTTACTTCTCTAAAACAAAATATTTGAAACTTGCATGAAAACAAATGTATTTTGAATGGGTAAATGCAACAAACCATTGTTGCATAAGATATTCAATGCCTGCAATTTATATAGTGAGACGCTTTACAATTTTCAGAGTATTCACTCCACATTCACACACAGTGACGGGGATAAGCTACCTTTGTGCTCTAGGGCAGTTGCAATTCCTCGGGCAGTTGCTGCCCACCACAAACACACCCCTCCAGTCACACATATCCATACAGGGCAAAGCGGGTGAAGGGGCTGGCCCAAATGCACAATGGACCTAGCAGGGATTGAACCGTCAACCATCTGGTTACAGGGGGACTAACTCCTCCACTACACCCGTTTGCCAACCCAATGTGCAGATTTAGCACTGAAAAGAGGTTTTGGAAACTTGCCTTGTATTGTTTCTATTAAAGTAAAGACAGGGGAAGTGCATACAGTGTTGTACAGTTTGTTCCAAAGTCTAAAATAAATATAGGAATTTCAATCATAAATGCACATAACTGACTCCCTTAGTGCCAAATATTTTAGCACAGTACATGTACAGTACACACAGCTTCCATTAATACAACTTAAACAAAATTTTGTTTGTCGCTAAAAGCTTGATATGTTTCAGTCTAAATTATTGAATTAAAATTGGGTATAATTGTATAACATTTTCTAACAATAAATCCCATGTAGATAAGATCTATAAAGTGGGCTTAATGTTGAGAAATCCTGTTTAAGTGTCATCTCCATGGATCAAAGGCCCTTAAAACAAGTTAGCACTCTAACTGAAAATTAGAAAAATAAGTTTTAAGCATGGTTTTAAGAAAACAGTATAGCATAGGTACCTTAAACAAGTGTTAAAAAGATAGAAAGCATTATTCATTAGTTTAAAAAAACTTGCTTCGCTTCACCATCTTAATCCGAAAGGGCACCATTTTTCAGCCCAGTATCAGAGGGTGGAGACATTTTGATTAGAGCTAATTTACAGCAGCGTGAGAGAGTGGATTGGCCTCAGTGGAACCATTTCTTAATTGAGTGCATGCGTTTTGCTGGCTTGAACACTCCGTTAATAAATTGACCCATAAAACAGATCTGAGCTGTAAATCACGCCTGCTCTTCTCCCTGTGCTCTCCTAAAACCACTCAGGAGACTTACAGCCACTGTAGGCGATGACTCAAGGGGGCTTTTTGTTTTATAATGATACGCAGCATTTTTAATTTACAGTGTGATGTTATAAATCACGATGTGTACTTTGATAGAGTGATGCAGAGTTCGCTAAAGGAGCTGTATGGTATGGTATGGGGATTGATCTATCTCAAAGTAGTAGGAAGAGTTTTGAAGTCAATTGACACGACTGGGAAAACTCAGAGCTGTAGGTCAACGAGGGTCTCTCAGATACTGTCAGTGTTTAGCAGTGATAAGATAAACCTCCTCCTGGCTTCCCATATCAGTCAACGAAAACTACACTGTCTGCCTAAAGAGCAGTGGGATGTGATAATCAGTAAAAAGCTGGTTTGATAACTGGTTTAGAAAGAGCTGAAGGCTGATTAAAAGATTTCAAAGTAGATGTGATCTTTGTCGTTGCAACGGAAATAGCAGTCGTAGATAAAAGAGATACAGTTGAAGGGGGAAATACAAAATACAAGGCTAGGATAGATACTAGAGTACATAAGCATAACACAAAAGTTAAGAAAATTTCTATATAGTGTTGATGGTTAGGGGAATTGATCCAAACAACTGATCTAGCAGTTGTCGCATGCAGGATTTCAATGAATGTAAAACAAATGTTATGCGGCCATAAAAATGAAAAAGTATACCAAAAATACAACATATATAAAATCTAACAGCATGCACTCTACATCACATAGTAGTGCTAAAAATGAAAGGCTTATTTCTATTAATGTATCAATTATTTTTTGATTTGCAAATTCATGTTTGTACTCATTTACATGTCACTTTGTCCTTACTTAAGTTCATTGCTCAACTTTCTTTAATGACTTCTTAAAGTCTTAAAGCTTTATAGCTGTTCATAAATAAGTATATGGGAGCACAGCATTAGTGGGCAGAACTTTCAATAAAATTAGTGCTGTCTGAAAGAGACAGAAGAGCTTTAGAGGTCTGCATGGCCCTCTTCCTCTAATGGGTTGAAGTGCTTCATTAACTGATAGAAGAGAGTGCAGCAGCCTTTCTCACAGGACACGGTTCCTCTGACTGATTCATACTGGCACCAACTGGCCCTGTCTTGAAGTCTATGCCCTCTTAGAAACGTGTATAGTGATCAGATCTGGTATAGCACATGCCATGGTACTAAGAAGAAGAAAACATGGAGTGTGTTCAAGCAGAAAAGTTAGTTGCTAGATTTAACCGACTATATGGGAGAGAGTCTTTATTGGTCCACTTATAGTGTTTTAGCTTGCATTATTACACTAGTGGAGTGAGATACTTCTCAGTTTTTAAAAACATGAAATACATCTTGTTTTACTGTCTACGCACAGGAAGTCAACTCTCCATAAATCAATCTTAGCATCATAAAAACATATAATAATAATTTTCTGGGGAAAAAAAAGTAAAAAAAATGTTTTTTTTTTCATCTAAAGATTCCTTAGACATTTTATGGAAGACAGCAGTTAGTGCTATATTCATATGAACCAATGAAATTTAGGTCTCTTGTGGTAGATGAGATCTGGTTTGGGATGTTTGAGGCGGATGCATTGGTTTTCGTGGGTAGTGCTTGTGAGCCAATTTTATAAGACACATATAAAAGACCCGAATTGAAGCTGTGCTTTACAATTGCTTTGTTAAGGTGCTTTGTTAAGAATGTTTCAGACTTGGCAATGATTTTTGGTCATGATTTTTGCCATGCTGTTTGAATGGTAGTTTTATGAATCAACTGATTCACATGTGATTCAACTTTGAATCATCTTCTGAACATATTAAATGCCGCGAGGGTGAATAAATGAACCACCGCTTTTCCTTTTTATATCTCATCACTCACCATGAGAAGCTTTAGTAGCAGCCAGTCAGGGCTTGTCTTTGTAAACGTCTTCTCTCTGAATGACACACGGTACCCAGACCTTGCCGCCTGCAGCCCTGAATGTGTCAGCAGGTAAAAATTCTTCCATTGTATCCGGAGCCCATGCCAAAGCAAGGTTAGTGCTCTTACACGGCTGCTACACCTCTTCCTCTACCTTCTAATTTCCTTACTCAGCGTCAGAGAGCCGGCAGCCATTCCTCTCAGCACCTCTGCCCACAGAGCGGCCTCGGAGAGAAATGAAGCATTCGTTCCTCCCTTTAATAATCCCCCTTTTCTTATCTTTATTCCAAACCTATACCTTCCATGAATCATCCTCAGTGCAGCAAACCCTCAATCAGTCAATCAGCGCTCACATTCAGGTGTTCGAGACATTCCCTCAGTGCACCCAACACATGGATCAGAAAAGAGTTATGACTACCACTTTGTCATCTGCTCAGGGATATAGGCATGTGGTTTTTAGCCTTTTAAAGGATAATAATAAAATAATTAAATGGGCATGTCCAAATTCATACTTTTGGTCATCTGAGCACATATTACCGGACCAAAAAAAGTACGGTGTTCAAATACATTTAAGGTTTCTTCAAAATAAGCTCTTTATTTTTCAACTGCCGTTTTTCTTTTTGATTTCTATATTTTCAGGTAATTTGGGTGATCTATCAGGGAAAATGAACCCATGGAGAGAAGCAAATACTTGGGAACGCATTGAGACAGATGATGTTACATCATAGAGGCAATATGTTTCAGTAGCATCACAGTTTCATTTATCAATGATTACTCTTTAATTCTCTTTCATTCACCATTTGTTAAACTGTCTACCCTATGTGAGTTATCACTATGAATTACAGCACTGATTTAATTTATTGTCAGCAAATAAAACATTTCAATACTGATGGTTTAAAAACAAAATGTACGCTGTAAACTGTATTATTCAAAAACTGCCTGCCTCCTGTAATTTAATGCACACAGAACTCAATAATGGATCAATATAGACAGGATGCAGAGGATCTATTTAGTGAAAGTAAAGTGAAAGTGACCAGATATGGAGTGACCCATACTTGGAATTTGTGCTCTGCATGTAACCCATCTCAGAGTACACACACAGCAGTGAACAAACACACCGTGAACAAATTAATCTGAGCTGAGCATTTCTTCATCACAAACCTGAACTGACTGACCTCAGTATGAAATATTCAATAGAAGGTTTTTCTTGTCACGTTTTTAATGTAATCAAGTTAGATTGTTGGGTATATTGGTTTTAGGTCGAGATGATAAATTTAAATTCTTTTAGTATTTGCTTCCACCTGCTGGTCAATTATTTAATTGCAACTAAATCTGTAAGGACATATTCTATGTGATTGAAGATAACTCTTGATATACTTGAAATATCAGAATAAAACGTGACATTTGGTGCATTTGAAGAGTAAACAAATTGAGGTACTTAAATTCTCCTGAGAATCTATTAAATATGTGCATTTTAAAGTAATTCAATTCTATGAATATATGTGCTGAATAGGTGATGGAGCTTACATACTAAGCAATTTATTGTTTAATTAACTTAAACTGCCTTACTTTCCACAATGCCAAGTCCACCCCGCAGTTGAGTTTTCCTTGAATAGGTCAACTGCAATCATTCAAAAACGTCTTGATATCAGATTGCATGAATACATGGGTAAACAAATGCTTCCTTACACAAGCAACTTGAAAAGTTAGGGTTTGCTTCTTTCACTTTAAAATCTCTTATCATTTCAGGTTTCAGTTCACAAAGACGACACTGTGGTAGACCGTTCCCCGGAACAATCTCACCCCGTCCCCCTGATGGAATGAATGGATGTCCTCTAATCTTGGCAGCCAGATCTGATTAAATAGTGTTACAGTATATCAAACCAATATCAATGAACATTAAGAGAGTGAAACCAGTTGTCGTTTTCAGAATATGGTCTTAATTTGACGGTGTTATTTAGTGTTATTTTGAAATTATTAATTTAAGCATTACACAAAGAATTTCATCGTCAAGACTATTTATTGCAAATATTGTGACTTGTATAACTCTTACATTTTAAAGTATTAGTGTGTTGTGTTGAGATCTGTTTTGGGTTCATTAAAAAAATCCAGCTTTTAAAACTCACTGGCATCACATTTTATTAATATTAAAATAAGATGGGTTTCATCAAGATACAGTCACTGTTTTGATGAAGCTCTAGCAACTTTTTTTCGTTAAGAATATTTTAACCTAATCGTTTCAATTCTAGATAAACTTTTATTCCTCAAAAATAATTTAGAAATATTCGATTGTAATGGCAAAATAGATAACAAAAGATAAAGCAATGAAATCAATCATCAAATGATATCTCGGGGGAACAGATCTCAATACAACAAAAATATCAAAAATACATAATAAAAAACACACTTTCATAGTTTCAAGTTTTAAAAGTAATTTTCTCTTCCTCACAAGTGTTTAAATGATACATTGAATCAATATATTTGATTCAATATTCAAGTTAAACAATAAACATGCTTTAGGAATTATGGCCACCAAATTAATTTGGTGGCTTTTTAATGTGCAAAATGTTAATTTGGGGGGAAAAAATATATTTGGATTCGATTTTTTTAAATGCTAAAAATTGTTCATTGTGCACCAGAAGAGGGCAGCAGAGACAAACACCATCAAACTTCAATAGTTTTTCAGTCATCGTCTATTTTCTGTGATGGCAAGCGAACTAGATGCAACAAATCTAAATCTTCCTTTTTTCTTAAATATTTTCTATATATTTCTTCCTGACATGCAGATATTATCAAAAGAGAGTAGTCAAGTTGAAATGAGAAACTATAATTCAAATAAAAATACATTAAAAAAATAAATATTTGTGAAGAATATTATTATGAACGTGCGGCGAACTGCTCTGAGGAAGAAATTGATTTCATGTACCTTTTTTTAAATGTATAGACATAAGGAATAATATACTGAAGAAAATCAACTTTTCTCCCTTTCTTTAATTACTGATACAGATCCTAACCGTTTTTCTGTTTTGTTTAAATATTGAATTTGAAAGCTGGTGCATCTTGTAAAAGTAATCTTGAAATCTTGATCATGACATCTTTTCAATAAACTCATTTTGTTGTTTAAAAATCTACTTTCTTTACTTTTCAAGTTCTGCTTATAGGACTCCGATGGAGGATTTGAAACCAGATTCCTTTTTGTAAAAACAGATAATAACACAAAATTTATTTTGAAATCTAAGTTGGACAACAGTCCTGAATCACAAAATGTATCTGCAGATTAGATGTGCTTATAAATGATTCCTTAAAATGCCATTTATAGTATGTTGCTTAAAATAATTGACTTATATGAACAAACACAATTTTGGTTCCGGGACTTTTTTTCTATCAAAATGTTTAGATAAAACTGTTTCATTTCTGAAATAAAAAACTAAAGGAGCTGCAGATTCTCCGGACAATCCCTTTAGTGAAATGCCAACTTTATTCTAAATGCATTCATTCATGATAAAACAAGGAGGATTTGTTTCCATCCATTTAGAGAATCTAACAAGTGTTTTTCTTTTATAAACCCTGCAATGATTCACCACAAACAGAAAAACAACTTTAAGTGACGCTTTATGTTCTTCGTCATGCTAATCTGCTGGCTCTCGTGTGAACACAAGTGGGAGGAAAAAAAAGATCTGAGACCTGTTGACCTACAGTCTTCACATTCCGTCGTACCCAGCTTCAGACATCTTTCATGGCAGCAAAACAAAGAGGGATTGGCACCCGTAAGCCTTTGGAATTCACACATAAACCTATAGAAATCCCAGTCACCATTCATCAAATTTATTTGGGAATCCTAAAAGAGGAAAGGAAAATTGTCTGGACCATCAAAAGAAAAAGTGTCAGATACTTCACCAAAAGACTTTGTCACGCAAGATGATTGAGAGATGGGAGACATGGTTTGATTTAATTTGCTAAAGAATAGTAAGAAATGTATGAGTAGCAAGGGGAGGAGGATACTTATAAAAAGTCAGTTCACAGAGAATGACAAAAAGAGCACATTTCGGGGAATGTATCAATCTGCCAATAAGGAGCCCAAGAAAGAGGTCTGAATGACGTGAGAGGCTGAGGAAGAGAAAGCAGGTTGTGAGAAAGCGCTCCAGTTGGCTCCTCTAAAGAAAAAGCCTCCTCTCTCCTGCTGGGCCCGGCTCGGCTCCTGTCCCCCGTCACAATACGGGGCCTGCCGAGGCCCCCTGCCCCCTGACTGCCCTTGCCGCACGAGGAGAGCATTCCCAGCCTGGCTCCAGAGCCCCAGCATATGGAAGCAAGACTGAGGGGGCTGCTCTCCACTGCGGCCCCCCAGCAGCAGCAACACTGTCTGGCAGCAGTGTGGAGTCTGCTCCCAGAGAGCCGGACATGAGATCTTGCTGCAAGGGTCGCTGCTTTACTGCAAGGGCGCACTAAAACTCTTGTCAAAGACAGCATGAAGAGTGAAAGAAACATGAAATGTACTTGCCTCTCATTTTACTGAAGACTGGGGGGCTTGCAAAGTCTGTCAAACTGTCTGGTTAAAAAGTTAGAAAGACTATCGAATTGCCCCCCTACCTGCTATTGAGCCTGTCCTCAAAATCTCGCAACGTCATTAAAATGATTTAAACTAAGAAGGCAAAGCTTTGGCCTGAACAGTACATATATTCCCATTTCCTTCTAATAATTGACATTTCCCTCATAACATTAATTGACATCCCCTAATAGCAATGGATGCTCAAATTTAACATGAGTAAAACATAAATTTGTTTAGATGCAAGTATGACATGCTTTATTCACATACTTACAGAAATAGCAAAATGTCAATTGAATTACGCTAGTGAGGCTAAAAACAACTAGTAACTCACTTGTTATATAAATATTAATATTATTTGTAGCACTTTTCTCACCTGTCTACTACAGCATAGGCTACAATAAATTTTTCAAACTTTAATCATTTAGAATTTCTGTTAAAAAAGATGGCATTTTTAATGAAGACTGCATCATCATTACCATAATAATGATAAAAGGTATAACTCTTAAATCTTAAACAATATAAGACCAGAGGATGCTTCTGGAATCACTCCATGTAGTTTGAAAACTAATCATAAGTGTCCTTTTGAAAGCTTCCACTGTAAATGCATGGGTTAATGGCCCGACAAAACAGGCCACACACACCGTCGCAGGACAAGCAGTGCAATCTGTAGAACCAAGCACTCTTTACCCAGAAGTGCTTTGCTTCTTGGCCTGCCCTCGGTCCTTCAACGCTGACATTAACTAATGTTGGTTCACTGCAGGAATATTTGACCATTTATATGCTAATGGATGATTTAACCAGCTCCTTATCCTCAGTGTCTGCGTCTCTGTTCAGTTTGATCTGCTGGGAAAAGTGAGAGGCAAAAAAAGAGAACAAGAGGAGAGCCAAAATGAAGAGAGGGGAGAAAAACTTTTGTGTTCTCAACTTTGGCTTGTTGAATGCGAAAAAAACATGCACTCCTTTTAATTACTGAATGCATCCAGTGTAATGCTTGCTCTACTGTAAGACTTGTTCCATGGATGGAACGCATATGTGCGAGCGGTGAAGCACTCAAGGAAGTGAGAACCCAGCAGAGAGATTTACACTCTTTCAATGCAGAGCAGCAGAAAGGCCAGGTGGTCATTAAAAGTGCTGTAATCCCCTTCATGAATAGATCACGGTTTCTCTCACTGTGAAGAAAGCTATGCATGACCAGTACAGCAGAGAGAGAGAGAGAGAGAGAGAGAGAGAGAGAGAGAGAGAGAGAGAGAGAGAGAGAGAGAGAGAGAGAGAGAAAGAAGGGTTGTGTTTGATGCTGGGGCCCCAGGCCCTTTAGCACACTGGCTGAACCGTGTTTCTGAGCGGATGTGTTAACAGTTTCAGGCTCAATGGAGGGAGAAATCCCCACAAAGAGAGGTGTACAAATATTGTGGGAAATCCGTCCACTCTTTAATATTTCATGAAGCCCCACAATCTATTCATTGGACTTCATTCCTTTGGAGGGGCCCTCATTCAGACTCACTCCAAGGCTTCAATGGGCAGCTCTTAATTGAGTGCCCGCTCATTTTCCAGCTCCCTGGCAGATTGTTTCTGATTGAAAAGACCCTGGCTCTTCATCCTCCTCCTCTTCTGCCCAAGAGTGGGAAGAAGAAATAAGAAGAAATGAGAGGTGCGCCTTGCTGGTGGTATGAGAAAGAGGGAGGGTTTGGGGGAAGGTGGCTGAGAAATATGAAGGAAAAAGCAAAGGAGAATGCAAGCAGGTCGGGGGTTTGGATTAGGATCCCACGCACTGAGAAAGTTAGTCCGTGCCAACACAAGACAAATTTCTGTTCAGAGTGAGGCCATGAGGCTATGAAATGATTCGGTCAACTCAACCTCCCTGCTGCCTCTGGCTGACAGAAAGGCCTTTCAGCACTGTTGACAGCACCTCCGAGAAATCCCCCACCCCACCCGCACCCTAGGAGCTCCACATAGTCCTGTGTCAGCCCACACCGCAGCTTAAAACAGTCTGCAAGATAGATGCCGCTTTGCTAATCAGAGGTTTGTGTTCTCTATGGACACCATGCTGGGAATCTCAAGATTCTGAAGAGCACCGAGCACCTTTTTGATCTTTTCAAGTGTTTGTTAGATCAACTGTTTATTTACCACACAGCAAGGCCTCCCTGTCTCCGGCCGTACATTTAGTAACAGTTTAGTAACATTCATGCTTGTTGCACCTGTTCCCAACCGAGACAGCATCTTTTTGACAGCAGAAGACATCAAAGCAAATCTTGCAGAGGACATGTCCAAGATGATTTGTTTGTATGTATGTAAATGAGATTCTGTGGGGTAAAACCATGTGGGAGGTAATAAGAAACTCCAAAGACGAAAACTCACAGTGACACTGATGAGAACTAGTTGCATGGGTTTTAACAGAGCTTGCTCCTGCAACTTAAACATGGAACTCCTGCTATGCAAATCACACCATCTTAGAAGTCAAACTAGGTCATAGTGACAGTGACCCAACTGTGAGTGTGTGACCTTCGGTGTTGGCCAGATCCTGGATGAGTCCAGCTGCTGGCATAAATGCTGATCCCATGATTAAAGGTCATTCGCTGAAAAAAGTTGAGCCAGGGATGCTCTAGCTGAGTCTGCTCACACTAACCCTGATGTGTGTCCAACAGGCTTAGAGCATCTCATGAGGGATAGAGGATGCCTGCTGAGAGGAGTCAAAGGGAGAGGGAAATCCCACCTTCTTCAGTCAACCTACCATGTCTGACTTGGTTCCGGATGCTGACACAGAAATCTTTGTGTAGAAAATACATTTTGTGTGTAGTAGTAAAGAACTTTGAAGAATTCCTGTTTTGTTCATTAAATCATTTCTTGGGACTTCAATGTTTCCAGGCAACTAATGAGGTTTTTTAGGAACTTGGCTTGGAAAACATTATATCAGTTGTGGATTCCAGAAACTCTTTCAATGTGTGTATCTCAAACAGTTGGGTGTCAAAATCTTGCACAAGTGGTTCTCCCTCCATGTCTAATCCTCAGTATCCTGATGAACTTCAAGAATGCACCATCAGAGAACTTTACAGAGCCTCAAGAATGTTACTTCAAATGCATCAAATTGATCCAGAGATTGATTAAATACATCACAGGGTTTAATAAACCTCCACTAGCTTATTATGTGTCACCACTTCCAGGATATTGGCAATAACACGAAGCTGACAGAGCCAACCCAACTCAAACTTTCAGTCTCCGTACAAATGCTTTCAGTGAAGAGCCTAACATAAAGCCAAAAAAATCAAAGTCAAACAAAGCAACATGATTGCACCTTGCTTGTTAACCCAAAAAGCAGGAGATTAATTTCAGGAGTTAATCTTGGGCTACCACAGTCAGGAGGAAATACCTCCGGTTGCCTAATCCACCCAGACTTGGCTCAGGACACTCACAGTGCTACTCAGCAAGGCCTTTTGTGTTGGACAGGTATTAGCAGACAAGTGCAGGTCTGGTCTGCAATAGTTATTGGTCAAAATTAGGACCTACATACAGAAAAAAATAGACCAAGGAGGGAGGGGCGGATAAGTGCCACTCTCAAGGGTTTTCACTTTTTTATTTGCTAGATTAGGATTTCTATCCACTTGCAGTGAACATGAAAGAGCTGAGTCTCGGTGGTCTTTTGAGTACTTTTGTCATAGACAGGATCTGAATGTATAACCAGTCGGCCTGTTTTCTTTCTGTTTTTCAATAAAAGCCCCTTCTCTATAAATGTTTGGGAACACTGAGAGTCAAGATGCGCTTGTTCATTTTTTGTCCTGTTAGCCATCAAATTAAAAAGGGATTTACTGCGCAGCATATTCTATGGAGGGGTTCGTTTGATGTATACAATCATCCAAAGTGTCTGCTTTCATGTTTGGAATATTTATTTCCTTAAAACTAGCCAATGAGTGACATAAATAAACACAGCCGAGGTTCATCTTCTCTGTGCTACAAAGAGCATGAGTGTGCCAGTGCCAAAGGCTGTTGCGAACTTTGACCCTACTGGGTCACAGAGAGTGTTTGTCCCTCCATAATTGGACAGAAGGGTCCTTTCGCTCTTCATTTAACCTTTTCTGGGTGATTCTTTCTTCCTTGGTAGCCACAAAGGCCCTGGTCCTGACCCAGTTGTTCCTGGCATATCTTTCCTCCCCCAGTCCAGGCATTTGAAAGCTGGAGAAAAGCTGGAGTGTGCTTGCCCTGTCAGGAACAATGGAAGAGTTAGTGACCCCTGACCTCATGGGCTTTAAGATTTCTTCCTGGATCAGGAGCTGCCTTTCTCCATGGTGGGTTACTGCTCCACAGCCCAGGAACAGAATGAGAGTAAACACTTGTTAAGAAGTGATTCTTCTTCTCCTTCATCCTTCCACTCCCCCATCTCCCTTTTTACTCTCTCCTCTTTCTGTCCCTTTGGTTCTTTTGTATCCATGTTTTAAAGAAGTTAAGACAGGTCCTCTCTTCTGGCAGCATCCTGACAGTCCATCACTGTCACAAACACAATGTCCATCAGTCACAGATCACACATACTTAGTAACCATATGTATTTACAACTGAGGATCTGCCAGAGCAGTTGGCACACCTTGCCTTTCTAAAGAGGCTGCCGGCTGACAGCAGATGTCTACAGAAAACCATACAACGAACTTAAATTAATTTCACTGGATTTTATTTTTTTATTATTTTAGTTAACTAGAATATTCCAAAAATGTTTAACAGGTTGGTTTTCCTCATAGTGTATATGACAAATTTTGTAACAATTCGGAATTAATTTCAGTTCCTTCATGTTTTCCAAAGATAGTATCAACCCCAGGAGGGCCAGGATTTGAGTTGACCACACTGTTGTCCTCTTACGTGTCCAGATGCTAGGCATGTGGCTATACAGTAGAAGCAGGCTGAGAGTGGCCTGTCAGGGGTCTGTGAGTGGGCAGAAACATATGGGCTGGAACAGAAGACCCACTGGGGCCAGAAGCTCTAGAGACCGTAGAATGCTTTGTCTTCGGTCCTGCCCTCCACAGCACTTAATAGTGCTGAACAGCATTGTACAGTATTGTCAAGTGCTCCCCATCCTTAGTGTATGGACACCCATGAAAAGAGAGCCTCTTCTGCCTTCTCTTTCACTTTCTTTTGCACAGTAGGTGTTTTAGTGGCTTCCTTTTAACCCATTCTTTTCCCTCAAAAAACTCTGCTTTCTTTGGGGTTTTTTGTCCAGTGTGCTCTCGACTGATTACCCGAGAGGACAAAATCCACTGATTGCAGTTTCTGCTTAGTCACTTTACTGTCACGATAAGCCTAACATTGTGTTTTTTTTTTTAATCAAGCAAAGAGTTTAGCCCTTCTAGCCATCAATCTGTCCTTCGATTTGTAAAAATCTGCAATTGTCATTTGAACAAATTTTGTACATTTTTTTAAAGTTTTCATCTAGAGTTACAAAATATAATACATACAAAATATAATACAGTGTTTTAAAACCCCTCAATAAATAAGTCTCTTTGGCTCAACTACAGATATTAAAAAGACACCAATTTCCATTTGAATGGGGGGGGCCCATCTCTTAAAAACTTCCTGTCTTGTTGGGCCTGTAAAACAGTTCTTGGCCCTATATAAGTAGTGAAATATATTCCCTTTTAATTGACAGAGCCCCAAACAGCTGGCTGGCGGCTTTTCACAATATGGCATGTCTGCACACTTACTTCTTTATTCTTCTGTGTCTGGGGCATCACAGATGTGACCCTGTCTCCAATTGTAACTACAATCTTCTTTACACTCTTTTCTTCACAAATAATTTCCACCCCATTTCACCTGTCTCTGACACACCCTCTTACCACACACACACACACACACACACGCACAACAACACTGACACATGTAAATAAATGGAAAACTGGTCAACCCCATAGATGCAAAGCTATTTTTTTGTTTTTAGTTAATAGACTCTATTGCTTGGTTTGCTTAAATGATTGATGGGAGAAATATATCTGCTTCTTTAAAATTAAGGTTGCTTAAACGATTCTTTCGCCAACAGTTATCATTTTAAATTGGTATCAGTAACCTGAACATTGTTATAGTCATTATAAGTAATGTAAAAAGCAGAGGTCTTTTAATATGTAACAGAATGATAAATGTGATGCTGTATTTTTGTAATATGTTATAGTTACATTGATTTAAAAACTGTACAAACTTTAAAAAACTGTTTATTTGTACAATGTAAATAATATATTTAAAATGTAATTGTATCAAACATCAGATACATGTTTGTTATTTGAGCATGTGTAACTCTAAAAGTTTTATCAGAATTGTATTGTTAAAGCAATAGTGTGTAGAGTATACACTAAGATTATAATAAAAAAACTATAGAAAAATAAACACTAATCTGGTTTGGTATACTTGTTTGTAAGTTGGAAGTGAATGTTCTCCCAAATATTATTTACCCACAAAACACTGTAAAATGCAAATCACTAGCAAACATTGTTGGATAATGACATCTTAGTTCAAATAAATTCACAAATTAATTAGATTATTTTTTTCACTTTTGTATCCAGATTCTTGATTATCAGCCTGTTTGTTTAGCATACATGTTGCAATGACTTTACATACTAAATTAAGTGATGCAATTCAAGATTAGTTATTATTATTTCAGTAATGTCCATTTATTTGACACGTCGCAATAATCAGTGTGTATTTCCCTTAGTCTCTATTTCTTCTGATGGTCACTTATAAGTAAGGTTTATTTATATACAATAGAAGCTATTGTTTTAAAATACATTTCTCTCTCATCTTCTAATTAACCATAACTAAGACAAACATTGCCCTATAAATTGTTTGGCAAGATCCTACTGAACTCTCACATCCAACCGAACTTCTCTCCCAGTATCTGATCCCTCTGAATCATGCCCATAAATTAATTTTCTCTGTCAGGCACACAATGGATTCTTTGGCACTGGAATCTGCTAATGGTTAATCATCTGCCCTGCCACACAGGGTTTTGTGATTACGCTTGAGAACACTAGGGTGCTAATGGAAGAGAGGCCGGGCAGGCCTGACCCTGTCATTACCTTAATGTGGGCCTGAGCTCTCCCGCCTTGCCTCCTGCCACCATCAAATGAGCCTCACACATGCTAATGCCAACCCTTTGATTGTTGCGCTAAATGAAAATTAATTGATTCTCATTCAAGTCTTTTGTCTGCTCCCTGTTTTCTCCACTGTGTGCTCTTTCATTTTAGACCTGGCTTCTAAACAATGCCCACCGCTAGCTGCCTTCATTCTAAAGCATGGAGATCTACTTGTTATTGCTATGCAAACTCCATAAAAAAGAATGAGCGTCTTGACAGTTGGTTATGTATGCATGTCTCCATTTAGTTAGCAATGCCCTACCTGCAGGTTCTTCAGATTCCTTTTTTTGTGGATGCCGACATGCTGTGAGGAGTACAGTACCGGGTTCAGAATTGTCTTCATTCAGGATATGAAAACCATGGTGCCCTGATGGGCCTACTTAATATGTAAAAGAGTAAGACAAAACAAATTCCGTTATGCCTATGTATCACTTGAAGTCACACTGTTGACAAACTGTGGTCAAGAATAAAGGATTTGAATTATGTTTATGCACCAATGAAGCAGAAGCTCTTTCAACAAATGTTCCTTGTGAGGTCTTTCTTAACTCATCAAGGCAAACTGTTGGGAAAAGTTCCCAACCAATAGAAGGATGACAAATCTGGTTCGACTTTTGCAAAAAAGTTAGCCATTAATACAATACCAATATTAACAAATAAGTAATTGGTAAGGCTTGAGCTTGTACAGTAAAAGATCTGTTTTTCAGCTTTAAACCAAATAAATAGCACTTAACATTAAATATTTAGCTTTGTAAAAAAACATGGATTGACATTCAATAGCACTTATCCCAATAGTCCCCAAAAAACTATCATCATATCCTAATAATCCACAAAGATGTTTTACACCTCAAGTAGGATAATCTTGGAAAAGAGGCCTTGCCTACAGAGGTCCCACGAGTGTTGACATTGTGGAATCTTTTGATTAGTTTGTGGCAACCAAACAGTGAAAGGTGCTGCCACATAGACCTGCAGGGTGAAAGAAATAATCTCAATTATGTAGCCTTCACACCAAGCGACAAACAAGTGAACAGAACACATTTTTGGCACCGAGCTACATGCTTTCAAACTCTGTATTCACTCGCATAACTCTCATGAAGACACCCTCTCTGTATGCTAATAACAATGTGGATCTAGATTATCGGGGAGGAACAGATCAAGAAATTATGGAACTGGAGCATACTTCCATATTCTCCCTGTCTGCGTCTCTCCAATTCCTTTCTCCTCTCCTTCACAAAGGGTCCCTCAACACTTTACATTTCTTCCTGCACAATTCTTAACTTATCAGATTCATAGACCTCATTGCCCACTTTGTCATGTTGAGTCATATAGTTCCGGGTGGGCACAAACTGTGATCAGAATCAGAAAGATGTTCATTGCCAAGTGTGCATGTGCACACACACAAGGAATTTGTTGTGGTACAGGGGTCCTCTCCAGTGTTGGTATAAAAAATTACTCAATAACATTGCACAGTAACACAGGTTATATAAGTAAATTGCTCAAATTAAATTAAATGTAATATAGTAATATTCTAGAAATAGAGGTAGTAAAAATATTAAGTAATAGAACTATAATAATAGAAGTCCAAGGTGGTTAAGAGATGAGATGTGCTTTGGAGGTGATGTGTAGATCAAAGAGAAAAGTGCAAATAAAGTGCAGCAACAGAACAACATAATGTGGAGCGGCTGTAAATGTGCAAAGAGTGCACATCAGAGTCCTGTTGCTAATATTTTATGATAATATTTTCTCCTTATAGTTGTTGTAAAAGCGAGCCTCTGATTGGTTGCCTGCCTGAATTCAGTTTTTTTCAACTCAGACGAGCAGTCTGGTTTACCACACCTCGTGAGACTCATTAATTGCTCCCCAACGTTCACATCCTTTGCGCTGCATGAAGAAAAGCTTCTTTTATGAGCTGAGCTGTACCCCCTTGTATTGATTAAAAAAGGGTGTTGTTTCTCTTCATGTAACTTCACGTTATCTCTTGTATTCTGTGACTTATAGCCTGTTGCATATAGGTCAGTTGATTTGCATTTTCAACGAACATCATGGGATTGGTTGTTTGGCACATAGGTCAAACAGCATCCTGGACAGGTCTTGGCCAAAGAAAGCTGCCATACACCCCAGACCTTCTCTTCAGATCTGGCTATGTGTGACACAAACACTGACTTGGCTCCTGCATTCACATTTAATCCTCTAATCTAAAAAGAAATGTTTGTCTGAAGCCCTTTGGGATGCATTTTCCATTGATGCTGCATTTTTATGTACTTGTTCTCTTTTAAAATATTTCTTTAATGGTTAGCTTAAAGATAGTGATGTCAAAGTTGGTCCATTTGGTGCGTGGGTGAAAACCACCAATCACCTATGCTTTGTTAAGATGAACCTTTATGCAGTGTGTAATGTGACCAACTTGAAACACTATTGTCACTACCTGTATGAACAAACCTGAGAAATCTTAACCTCTGAAGATCCTGGTCACACGATGCTGTGAAGCTGTGACTTCAAGTACTTATCTTTTAGGAAACTTGCTGTAATTATTTGAACCTGCAGGAACTGCTGTGTGAGATGCACAAGCAGTAAAGTGTTTTGCTCTGTGAATCTCGTTTTATTGCCCTTTTGCTCTTAATGCTCTGCACAGCATCCAATCACTGGGTTTAACAAAAAATCACAGAAGAAAAGGCCATGTAAAGGAATAGTTTTTGATGTTGATTTTGAAAATGTTTTTGAACCAAAGAATGAACCTTTTTTATAGATTTAAGATTCAGTTAACTGACATGGTTTGAATTCTAAATTTCGACTTTTTTATTACACAAACGTAAAATGCAGGAGTTTCTTAAGTTTGCCTAAAAATATATTTTGAATTTATTGGATCTATTCTATAGTACACATTAAATTCACAGACCATTAACTACAAACATCCTAACTCATGCAGAAGTTCTGTGGTTCTAATGGACTGTGATAAATGAATGTTCTGCAGACACACTGAGGAAAGAATCTCCACACACTCTCTTCACATTGTCCTTGCAGCTTGTTTGTTTGTCGATCGATTGCATTCTATTTTCCCCATGATTAACCAACCCTCCCTTGCTCCCCTCTTCTTTTCTTTTCTAGGGTGCAAGAACAAAATGGAGGGCTGATGAAACATTAACCAGGTTGTGGTGGCTGACACTGATGGAATGGGACAGCAGTGTTATGCTCCTGTTGTCCAGTCAGAGGAAGGATTGTGCTCAGCTTTGGCTCCGTTGTCTAAGGTCAGCTCAAAGGTCACAGTGGGTGTGGAAGTAGGATGGCCAAGTCCCCAAAATGGCCTTTGATTTATAATGCTGATGGCAAATCAAAGGCTGGAATGGTTGAGTCTGAGAATTGTATGGCATACCCTGATAACCCGTAGTCTATCTTCTACACTGGAAGTGTAAGAGCAAAACAGGTATGAATACCAATAAAGGGAGTGCCGTTCACAGGGCAATCATTCATAAGTGAGGGCTCCATGCCTCCACAAGCTTGCTCCCAGCTCCCCACACTCGTCGCCATTGTCACACTCTGGCAGAGAGAATCCTCTATAGTGGTCGGAATCAATTCATTGGCCTGACAACACAGTACCAAACCAGGCTGCCGTTTGCACAGAGAAACCCCCATGAAACATCCCTGGCCCCATCTGTCAGAGGCTCTGAAGGACATTGTGCCTGTGTGAATGTGCATGGGAGGGAAAGAGGAGGTTAATCAAGATTTGGATGAGGAGAAGGAGGAGGGGAGAGTGTGTGTGACTGAATGTGTGGGAGGGGAGCATGACCATTATGCTGATCTGCCTGTTTTGCTGCTATTCAGAGCCATTAGAAGAATACATTCTTTGGCACTCTTTTGGCTCGGGTAGTGTTCTGTCACCTATGCTGCCCATTTTTCAGCAGCGATGGTGGTCACAGGGCAGCGGATTGTGGGAATCAGGTTAATTAGAGAGGCCGGGGCTTTAGAAGGTGGAGGGGCGTTTTAAGATAATCGAGCAGACCCTTGGCCTGACCCGCTCCTTGTTTAACCAGCCGCGTTGTGATGTTCCCGACAGATCCGTTCTTGCAAGGTCCTCTTCCTGCTGGTGATCCCCAGCATACCTTTCATCCAGTTTTGCATTCGTCATTGCGCACCTGCAAAGTACCGGCCTCTGCTTGTTGTCTTGTTTTGTTCCCAATCATTGATAACTCATAAAGGGCTGACAAAGCTTCACGACTATGCATTTCCTCCTAATTGGGATTCTTCCTTTCAGTGGTTTGAGCAGCAAACCATGTCGGAGAAGCACTCTTGTACATTTCTCATTCCCTAACCTGAAACACCCCGCTCCTCCAGTCTCGTCCCGAGGTTGATGTTGGCTCTGCTCTACAAAGGGATAAGTGCTGACCCCTAACCTTGCGGTTGACCCATTTCATTACGAGGGTTAGGGAGCTGTGCAGATGTGTGTAAACTTCCAGAGCTAGAGAAAGCTGTGCACTTGTTAAATGGCTGTTTTCCCCCTCGTTATTTAATGAAAACTCCAAAGAGAAGTGGAAGATGCTTCTAATTAGAAGGCAGGGTTCAAGCACAAAGGCTATGCCAAGAGGACAGATATATTCAGCTGATTGGAGCTTCTCTAGCTAACTAGGAATCTCAGTGAATGAAAAGTATCAAAGGATGTCTAAATGAAAAACAGTGCATAACTTAATTAGCAGGGATCATTGGGTAACAAAATCAAGGCTAAAACAACAGTTCCAATTGAGTTAAAAGTGCTTGTTGTTTGCTTTAGTGGTAGCTAGGAAGCCAATTTTTTGTTAGAATAACAATCTGTTTAATGCAAAAATTTGTCCAATATTTTCAGTTGGTTTCATCTTTTGATGTAAGTTTAATTCAGGCATTAGCTGTCAATGCTATGCAATGCATTGGCATCTCAGTTTCTTTCACTGCAGCACTTATTCATCACCAGAGGGGGGCAATATGAACTAAATCATGTGGAGAAAATCCTTCCTGTTTCATTGCTTTTCAGGAGAGTAATGGCAAAACTGTAAGAAAAAAAATTGATGTATAAATTAAAATGTATACATTTTCTATATATATTTTACATACATTCTTATTCTTGCATATACCTTACATATTCTACCACCCCATAGACTGGGTAGTTATCACAACACAAACTACATACACTTTACTGTTTGTGTAGTATTTATCTGTACTTGTGTGTCTGTCTGTCTGTCCATCCATCTATCTACCCACTTGCCTACCTACCAATCTATCTATCCATCCATCTATATATCATTTATAACCCAGGCGCATTTATAACCCAGGCGCAAATATTTTGATATAATCAAAAATATAAAACTGCAATGAAGCAGATGATAGCATGACACATATTCATTAATGTGTATAGTTTACACTCTATAATATAAGATTCTAAGCAATGTATGTATTTAATATATTTGCATGCTTTTATCCTTTAAATGTATTTGCATTGTGTTAAATATACATATTTGAATTCTGTCAATAGTTTTAACTCAGACAAACAGTTTATAACTCATATTTTTTTACTTTTTTCTGTTCAGGGTGTGAAATACAATATTTATTTGCATAATTATGTGAAAAATTTTTTAACAACTTGGTGTCAACTAAAACAATTAAATCGAGCTAATCTCCTTTTTTTATACAGAATGGTCACAGCATGTGTAATTGCAATGTTTTCACTAGTAAGAAACAGATGACTAGTAGCATGACTAGTAACATTTCAGTTCTTTGTGAATTTTTAATGTTTTTTTTTCCAATTTAAAACATCATTGTAACATAACAGAGTTAAATCTGGTTAATAGTTCCTAGAGAAATACAGTGAAGTGTTTGCACTAATGAAAATTTGACTACTAAAGGAATCAAGAGGATTTCGCATAATTTGTGCCATATTTCAATACCAACTTTTAGCATTTACAATTCATTATTTCACTTCAAATGTAATGAAAATGTACAACTTACTTATTTAAGAACCCACAAAACCAAAAACACACTTCAATTCCCAAGATGCTTTTCATCAGTACCTTTCATATGCAGTATGCACAAGGTTTACGTTTGTTCCATCTTTGTAAATGATTGTCAAGAAAATATTTATATTTTTGAGTAGCAAACCATTTACACTATATAACGCTCTTCAATACTGAAGATGAAATGAAAGAATTTCACATAGGAACCTGCTCACTAACAGCAGACATTCATGCAGAGAAAGTGTCTTGAGACAATGCCTGGGAAAGCTAATAACATATCGTTTAAATCAACCAAATGGGACAGAAGGAGTCTCCCTTTACACCCTCTCCATGTCCACCTCTCAAAAATGTGGAGGTGACAGTCTGAGCATCCTGATCCTGGCGTGTCAGACAGAGATGCGGAGAGCTCCATGGCCCGGGAATGAAACCCTTTCATTTTTCCAGCCTATCAGCATCATAAATGTCCTGTTTCCTATTGTGTGGGAACTCATCTTGGACATTCTCCTGTGGATGTGGACACTGGTAGTCAATAAGTAGAACATGGTGTCCTACAGGGCAAGAGTCTAGCATTCTTGGCATTTCTAGTCGTCTGTGCTGCATCAGGCATGAAGGACTGCAGGATTCGCTGATTGTGTTGGGATGCTTCCCCTGCCATTAAAGCACATGAGTGACCTTCATTGGAATGTCATTGTTTTTCTGACCTGCTCTCGGACAGAGATATTTTTAGCACTGGTATTGTGTTCTGGTCCGGGTTTAACCCAAACCTCAAGAAATTGTTTCAGAAATGTTGATACCACTTGGATTTTCAGATCTGATATCAAGATCTTAGTTCCTAAAAGTAGGAGATTTACATTTTTAATTTTGAAATCAACAAGTGGTCAAATCAATCAAGTTTTTTATATTTTCCCATTTTGATTATCACTCCCGAGGTTGGAATTAATGTTGAATTAACAAATTCATGTCACAAGTGTTGTGGGCAAGCAATAAGCTACAAAGTGTTAGAAAAAGCATGGACAGCATTAGAATTTTGTGAATCTTCTCCGATGTTTAGTCGCAAATATGTTCAACATGGTTTTGATGAAATTTAAGTCTCATTAAAATACTAATGTCCAAACGATACATTTTAAATAAATATATGGAATGTACCCTCACACTAACAAACTGTAAGTTCCAGGTGTAAACTGTTAGGGCCAAAAATTTTTTTTTTGCATCTTATTTACGTATATATTGAAGCATTTTGGGTGATTGGTTTAAAACAGCAAGCGAACACAAGAATGCCCTGAAATAAAAAAATAACTACATATATGTGAATTTAAGTTCTTAAAAGGACATTCATAAGACCTTTTAAGCATGCATGTTTCAGTTGTTTAAACCAGTTCTCCATAAGATATCTCCATCCTTTGTTAATATTGCATTAGTTGCATCTGCTAGTCTTAAGTGCAATCTTATTTCCTATTAACCGCTCAGGGGAATCCTGATCGCATAAGGTAGGACGGGAATTAGATGTTCAATGGATAAAATGCTAAACCTGAAGCTGCAGCCTCTCTGGGGGTCTACAAAAATGGGAGTTAGCCAGGCAGGGGCAGAAGCGAAGTCTTTTGTAGTTGATTGACAGTCTTTTTGATTGGTAGTTTGCAGACTGAACTGGATTGACAACACGGCCATTTTGACATTGTAGTTCTCAGAGCAATGATATTCATTTTAACACATTCAGTGAGTTGAGGTGTCAAGCCTTCCAACGGGAACTGTTTTTGGGCTTTTGGTATGCTAACGGAAGACTGGTGAACACCTTCATCAGTGATGTGGAAAATCCAGGCTTTTCAATCATCCAAGAACAGCTGGTAAACATCCATATGTGTACTATCTAAGCAATTAGTTCAAGTATTGCAATGGAAAATAAATGTTGTTAGATGGCTCTGTCACCTTCGCCAGTGTTATGTTGCCTCCATAAAAAAACTTTTGTGGTTGATTTTTCTTTTTCTGTGTTTTTGGTTCTGTGACATTGTTTGCCAACAAAAACCTCAATCAAAATGTAATTTAGTTAGTGACTATTTACTTTTAAGTCTATGAAATAATAATAAATGAAATAAAAGTCCAATCTGACCCCAATTATATACTTATACCTATCATTTAAATTGAACCTCTGTACATGGCATAAATATAAAGTAGCCTAGATTTTTTTCTTCCGTAGAACAAACTAATATAATTGCGACAGATTTATTAAATCTGAATAAGGGCCCTTACTGCTTTGAAGTAATGCTAAATACATTTTACTACTTTTTAATTCCACATTGAACTTCCAAGGAGCATGGCACGCATGTGTCTTACTTTCTGTTATACATGTATTTATTTAATTAGTGTGCTTTTTTTGTATTATTATTTATAATTTAGCAAAAATATGTCTGTTTAGGTAATTGATCAACTTTTAAATAAATGAGACAATGTTTCATTGGAAAAATGGGTAGATTTTCTAAGCTGCAATGATCTCTGAAAAATTTGCATGCCGTTTTACCAAAAAAGAAACCACATGATGTCAACATTGAAACATTTAAAACCTAAAATCAGCAGAGAAATTGCGTAGTGGATGTGAACTTGAGCTCTACGCAACATTCAAAATATACCTTGTGTTATTGATTTCCCGGTTATCTATCACTCTTGAAACCATGTTGCTTTGCACACAGTAAATTATGCCATCTCAGATTTCCACGAATCCAGTAAATATTGTTGCTAGCATGCTATAAACATTGTGAGAGGAATGTAGGGGCAAGGTTTCAATTGACAGCTGCTTGTCATGGTGGGTATATTCTGCAGGTGAAGAATTCATGCTGTACAGTGAGAGTTGGGTTCTCACAGCCTGTGTTTGCTCTTCAGCTGGTGTGAACTCCACTCACAGTGTTCTGATGCCCTAGAGGGTCACGGTGAGATCACTCTCCAACAGTCTCTCTTTCTCTTCCGCTTGTTTCCCACACACACACACACACACACACACACACACACACACACACACACACAGGATATATTAGACTTGTTTATCCAGAAAAACTGTTTTAACGAGGCAACCTTTTAATATGTAAAATGACATCATAATCAAAGATCATAGTCAAAAATTATATGTTCACACCTTGGAAAAATATATTTGCAGTAAACTTGGTTTGAACACTCATAATAGGCTACATTTACAAACCTATTGAACATATTTGACGTCACACCTTCTTAAATGCTAGTGTCCTCACTGCCCGGAGCTCTCGCTCCCTTTTTGCTTGAGTTCTAGCTTCCTCTTGCTCCAGCACAGGTCGCTGCCATTCAGACTTGTCCCCCATTTCAGATGACTACGAACACTTATTTGAGATTGTTACGACCCCAAAATTGTGATGGAGTCTAGGGTCGGGGTGTAACAAAAAGGTGGAGGAACATAAATGAAAACTAGAACAACAGGACACAATGAATAACTTTTGACAAATAAAATGTGCTTTAATTAACAAAACTGGGTGAACAATGTGTTAAACAAATCAAATACAAATACACACACTCCAGGGACAGACGCCAGGTAAAACAAAACATAAACTAACTACAAAGGGAAGACAATTCTAAGCTAACTAAATACACACAAAGTTAGAACTAATCTACACTAACTAGAAAGTTATACAATAAACAAACCTGACGTTATACACACTAAACTAGTGTGTATAACAGAAATATTCCTACGTGCAGAATCTATTTCACGTGACATCATAAGCTGTCTCTGAGACCCTGGAAGTCAGAAGACAACGTACGTGACACACTGGGTAGGAAACAGAATATAACAGAACGGCAACATAAGCTGAGGCAAACAAACAGGGAGCACGGACAAACAAAATGGGCGGAAACTGAGTGGAGCCACTCTCTCCACGCCGCATGAGCAAAGGGACTCCGCAGAGCCCTCGCTGCTGCACAGGTGTCGGCGCGTTCCTTTTCAACTCCAGCTGCCGCCGCTGATTCGCAGACGAGTTGAGTTGATCCGCCTCCTCGATGTTGATCGGCGTCCAAACTGGCGAATCAGGGGACAGCTGGAGTCACCTGCGGGAATAATCAGAAGCGTGCATAGGCGCGTGCACAAGCAGGTGACAAAACAAAAAGGAAACGCTGCAAAACGGCCAGGGCCGTAACAGAGATATTTTTGTAAATTAATCACTAAAAATTATTGTCTTTAACAACAGCTTACCTTAACCATATTGTATCTGATCATAACTTATCTGATGCTCTTATCAACTTTGCCCTGACTGCATGTGTTTTTAGCCAATGATTAGTGCAATATGTGCATTGCAATTTCATCACACATCATATGATGATGGGAGCTCCCAAGAATCGAGTTGAGCAGAAGAGAATATATTAAGTAAAACAATCTGTGTTGATCTTACATATTTAAACATAAGACTTTTATTTATTGTTGAGTGAGCTGAATTAAAAATGTTTCGTGAATTCTACATTTTAGTCCAGGAGAATACATACTTTCTAAACATGAACTGCATTTAAAAAAAGTCTTTCAATATTAAAAAGTATATGGTATAAATAAAAGTATAAGTTGGCCTAGAAAATCTACCTAAAATAAAATCTAGTCTTTTACCACACTTTTGTGGTCATGTCATCTGATTTTCACTACTTCTCTTTCATTTTCTCTTTCCTCATTTTTGCAATTCCTTGATGCATATTACATAAAACCAATAAACACAAGACTTATATATGTAAGTATATTTGTTTAGTGTTATGGAGTAACTAAAGGCCCTGAAATTGTATTTGGGAACTGAAGCGCTGCAAAAGAATCTCCCAAATCACTCATGCAGCAGGAGGTTGGCACCACATTATTACTTTGTGCTCTTTCCCAGGAAGGTAGGCACCTCTCCTACCCTTTAATATACTGGACAACAGGCACCTCAGCCAGCCCCAGTAGTGTACTCTCTTCTTTTTAATTAAACATGCTCATGCTGACAGTGAAGACCTTTGCTCCCTTCATAATGCAGAGTATATTTCCTTGGACACGGCTGCGAGAATTTAGCTAATATCTTTTTTACAGACTATAAATATCCTCAAAAAATCGTCATGTCATCAACCTGAATTTTCCTGAGGTCTTTATTTTAATTAGGTGTATAAGAAGTAGGTATTTTCTTGGCCTAGCATCCAAAAGGAAATAATCACACCGGATGATTTAGGATTAGTCAGACATTTCACTCAGGGCATTTAAGAGTGGAGCCGCTAAGAGTCTGAAAACCTGCTGTGCTCTGGAACGTCCGTTCAACCGCACCCTGTTGTCAATGCAGACAGTAGACGGTCTGTCTTGCATCTTCAAACATTCCAGAGAGACACCTAAATGTGCCGTATTTGACCGTTTAAAATTGTTTATTATGGTATTTCATTTTATGTAATTTTTATACTTTTTTGTCAACATTAGTAACCTTTTGTAACACCAATAAAAACTATTAGACATTTTAACATAAGAGTGACTGATATTATTATTTAGTCATTCTTCAAATGTCCTGTTACTTTAGATATAAAGAAGAGTGACATATTCATTCCAAACTCTTTCTTGTAATTAATTGTATATTTTCTTTTAATAACCAAATGTGAAAATCTCGTTATTTAAAGATTATTAGGTTCAATCTAGCCAAAGGAGCGTGACAGCACAATAACCCTACAGGCTTCTTCCTCAGTTTAAAACAATGGAGGATTTCACTGAACTAGAGATGACCCGTTGAGAGTCAGCCAGCGAGCCCCGAGAGCTATGGACTCAAACTGTTTTAAAAGCTAAAAGAGGCTAGTGGAGCAGGTATGTCCTGGTGTGTGAGTGTGCGTGTGGGTAACTGAATGATGTCAGTGGGACTCTTAACGGATCACTTTGTCACCTGCTGAGTCGTGGCAGGTGCCTGAAGGTAAGTTCAGTTACATTCCTTTGAACTGTTAGCTTAGCTGAATGAGAGGCTTCCCTCTCATTTCAATTTTGATTAGCTTGCTAAAACCATGATCTGGGTGTTACATAGCATCTAAATCCACACGCATACATTCTAAGGTATTCTGAATAAACACCTCAATGATGGTAAAGTTATATCTATCAGTTAAAACAGCTAACTGCTGTTAGCTAGCCACTGTGCTTGTGTCTCTGTGGGGAGAGCTAGTAAAGCACACGGCCCAGAGGTTCACCTGAGGCAATGCTTAGTCATCAAACAGAGAAGAGAGCTTGATGAGCTCTTCAAAATGCTGCCTTGTCTCCTCCCCGCTGTTACTTTCAATTCAAATCTGTCTTCCAGCTCCGAGTAAAGAGGAGAGAGTGTTGAGCTGTGGTTAGCATCTGTTCATTATACAGCAATGGGCCCACTCTGATTGAAGCAAACGTTTTGCTTTTAAGAATTTGTGTTTTAAGTCATAGTTGTGCTGGTTTTGAAGCCAATAAGCTACACAGGGTCACTGTTTATTTCAAGTTTTGCTGTTATTTTGTTTGCCGTTTATTTTCTTTTTGTTCAAGAAATATACGTATAATAGAGAGATTAATGTTTTATTTTCTTTATGTCATTTTACAAAGTGTCTATACATTTCCAAAATTGCTGCTCAAGAGTATTTATATGAAAATTAGATTTTTTCTCTTTGTTTAACAGCCTTCTAAAATCTATGGAAGCCCGTTTCCATCAGGTAAACAGCTTTAAAAGTCAAAATTTTGATGGAGAAAGTTCATTCATTCATCTTCATGTCGGCTTTCTTCCCTTTCGGGATCGCCACAGCGGAACAAACAGCCAACTCTCTGGCATATGTTTTACGCAGCGGATGCCCTTCCAGCCGCAACCCATCGCTGGAAAAATGGAGAAAGTTGTCATTTTTAAATAAAAACTAACATTTTGAGATAAAAGTAAAAATTTGGAATTGTTAACCAGCAGACACCTAATCTAGTTTTTTACTTTTTATCTCAAAACGTCAATTTCTAAGTAAAATTTTTATCTAAGCATTTTGACTTTTTAAAACCATTATATCTTTTTTAACCTGGCACATATTCCATAAAAATAAAATAATGTTTTCTATAACGTTAACTGTGCACTTTAAAAATTCAATAGATTTTTAAATAGATTATTAGTAAATTCTTGGTAACTTTGCTGTCAGATGCTTTACCATGTTTTACAAAGTGATTTTATGCAAGCCAAACCAGCTACTGGCTTTTATTCATCCGTGTAAAATCTGATGATTGAAATAAATATATTAAGTGAGCTAAGAGATTCAGTTAAGACAGTTTATTTTTTATAACCCTGTGCTGAAACTGTAGTTTTATAAAGATTTAACAACAGAACAGAGAAAAATGTGCAAAAAGAGGACATGGTTCCTTTTGAAATTTTGACTTTAGAATGTCTTTTTGTTGTCTTTGCTGATCTAAATGGTCAACTCAAGAGTTTGTGTCTCAATGCAACAGAGACTACAGTCTGGTATTACTTATCATTAATTTACATTGTTAATATTCCGGCTCGAGTACCACATCATCTTTATTAACACTTTAAAAGAGCATTGTTTCTTTATACCCTGATATAAAACAATCACATCCACTCTATTTAAATGTGCTTTGTGTTACTTTCTTAGATACTTTACTTTTAAGGTCAAATTAAACTTTCTCAGTCTGTCATATTGAAGACGTTTGAGACGTCTTTGATATTGTAAATGTTGAGCGGTGAGTTCTGTTTAATTTTGATAAGCAAATGAAGAAATTTGCATAATGTAAACTTTTCACACACCTTGAGGTGGTTTGAAGGAGAGTTAATGTCCTGTTTTGCCAACAACAATTCCTCTCCTTAAAATCTCTATCAGTTCTCCAGAAAATATTCTTGATGTGTTCACAAAAAATGAATTAACTTTAAAGCCCTCAACCCTAAGGCTTTACAATCCCACAATATTCCCAGAGTAAACACAACAGCAGCAATTCTATAATGAAAACCATGCCAAGAGAGAGCGGCATCTAGTAGTGTTTGTCTTCTCTATCCAGCCGAACCTTTGTTGGTCTTATCTTACAACTTTATCACATGCAATTACAGTGTTTAGAGTGAAACGCCCCATCACCTCGTCTGTTTGGCCCAAAATAAGCTCCAACAAAGACCCAACTTCCCATCTCCGGTACTATCAAAGGAGAATACAAATGTTTATTCCCTTAAAAGGGGAATCTTGAGTTTCTACCGCTATCTTGCCTGTTCCTATGTCGTAGAGATCACCAGATGAGAACAGGTCATGGTCATGAATTTCGTGGTTTGTTTAGTCAGCCTTTCATAGTCTCGGTTTGGCGGAGGCACCAAAAACACGTGGTGGGTGTCCCGCAGTGCTGGTCAGTCAAAAGGGAATACACTCACTCCATACAATGTGCTGCCTCAATAAAGGCTCCTTTGTGACTTGAGAGAAGGGTCAACTCACTCCTCCAGCCAGCTAATAAATGCCCACATTCTCTACCTTTTTGATTTCGCTTTGGAAGGAGGTGCAGACAAAAGCAGAAAGACATTTAATTATTCACAAGGAAATAGATAAAAAGATTAATTTGCATTGATTTTGCTTCATAACAAAGAGAGTCGTTTTATGGACTCAAGAACTCGAATGCAACCCATTTTCTCCAGCCACCCGAGAGGAACAAAAAGTTCAATAGCACTTTTAGCATGCTTATCAATGACCAAAACCTGGAAACGCTCCTGTTGAATGATATTGGTTTTGTGCATTTTCTGCATTGTCCATGTCCAAAGTTTGAACCAATTTCTTTAGAAAAAAACAGATGAATTGAAATAATTCAGTTTGTTACGATCATAATGAGAGATTTGGGTTAAATCAGAGGATTGATGATGGCAGTCAAATTGTAAAAGCAGTGACGAATGCTATTTTTTCCGGTCCATTTTCAGCTTTTAACTCGTCCAGACGTATTAACTGAAGCCATATACAGATTTGTCTTGCTTGTTGGTTTGTCTATGCACATAAAGAGTTCCACACAAATGGCTTATTCGCTTACATGGGCATTTTGTGCCTTGATCTCTTTATTTTAGATGTCTCTAGTAACTTAAGTAAAAATAAGACACACGGTATAAAAAGGTTTAAACAATAAATCTTGATATTACTAAACTTTTCAGTTAATAAAACAATAATCATCACAGAAATTTTATTTGTTTGCACGCACACACACACACACACACACGCACACACACACACACACGCACACACACACCCCTGGCAATAAAGTTGATTCTGATTTTGAAGTCACCCTTTTAACTCTGGATTTAAACCCAATTCAACATTTTCTGAGTATTAATCTGACAATACGATGATGATCATGACACAAGGGTAGCAAATTTCTATTATGAGAAGCTGAGATAGACTTTGACAGTGTAACAGATTGCAAATTGTCTCTCTCCTAATGTTAGTTGCTTTGGACAAAAGCGTCTGCCAAATGCATAAATGTAAATAAATGTAAATGCAATACAATATATTACAATAGCCCCATCCACAGGTAACCAGTTGTTTAAAATAAAAAAGAGGGTTTATTTTATAAATGGTAACAATAGACAAAGCTAAACTTCTTACAATGTCGGGTACATACTTGTGGTGCGGACACTAACTGATGTTTTTGCTAGATAAGAAGAGGTTTAGATAAAAAGAGATTTTGTTTTCTTAGATTTTGTCTGCCGTAACAAGGATTGTGTTATATTCACTGTAGTAACAAATTTGTACAGGAATATATTGTACAGGAATATATGTATGCTTAACATAATTAATCAAAGAACAGAGACATCGGTAGGCAACAATGTGCAAATCTCTGCTAGTGACTCACCCATTGCTGCTCACTCTGTGCATTATGTTTTGGACAAGAGCAGAACAAAGTTAGAGTTAAATAGATGTTGGTAAAGAATGGCAAGAGTATTTTCATTATCAATGGGATTTTGTGAATTGCATTGAAGGGTAGAGAATGGCGATGAGATGAAACTGAGATTTGAAGATTCTGATTGGCCCATATAACTTCATGGTTTAAACTTCAACTGCCACCTATTGGATTGGCATACTCTATACAGTGTCTTCAACTGTGTTTTCGTATTTTTACTTTTTTTGCAAATGGTGCTCATGTGGATGTGATTTTTTTTTAGAGTAAGAATGTTTTTTTTAAAAACCAAGGTACTTATGGACATGGTCTTCTGCAGTATTCACACTCTAGACTTCTGCCTGCGCTAGTATATATATTCCACTTTAAACCAAATAATTAGGAATAATCATTTGTTAAAATGTAAAATGTTGTTTTAATAATGCTGTAAATCAATACAGTATTATCAAAAAATGGTTTAATAAAAGAAAAAATCTTTTTCTTCCTACACCTGTAATTGTCACCAAGTAAAAACAAAAGAACCTACACCATTTCTTCCTATAATTGGAGAAGCTACAAACAGAGACTTTAAGACTGTTAGGGGTGTGAATTGCAACCAACCTGACTTGAATTGAGAAATAATTATAAGCTTCTCCTAAAAACACTTTTCTTGAGCCAGTTAATTGGACCTAAATGACAGTCCCGGTTTAAGTGAGTAATTGTGTGTCCTGGGTGTGGCAGGTAGCACCAGTATTTATCTCAGATCAGTTGGATCCAAAAGGGTTTCCACATGATGAAGTCCCTAACTGTTGTCGAGTAAGCGCATTGTAAATGTCTAGAAAACAAAAGATATTGTAACTGCAGGAGCAACAATCATGATTGTAGCTTTTTTGCACCACCTTTTTTGGCATCTGACCTAATAAAACGCTTTTTGAAGAATTTAGCTAGAACGTTTTTGTCTTTCATTATTTCTTATTTTCCTTTAAAATGCATGTACACCAATTTTAAAGGAATATTTCAGTTTAAGATGTTATTTTATTATTTTATATTATATTATTGATGTTATATTATTAAGATAATATTTAAGGAAACCTTAAACTTTACCAGTAAGATGTTCTTTAAAAAAAGTAAGTCCATCATCAAATAATTTCCCGCTTTAATTAAAATGAAAACGGACCAGTTCAACAAGCTTTACTGAAAGAGGACATTATCAGTTAGGGCAAAGAGGGTCAATCTAGATTTAAATGTTTTGTTAAGCCAGAATGAGAGAGACTTTATAGAAGAACTCATGCAAAGTATTCATGCAAGGGCAATACAGTGGCACAGAGGGAGCGCTGCTGCCTCTCAGTATCAACGTTAATGATTAAAGACCATTTGCTAAAGAGTTTACTGAATATAGTTCTCCCAGGTCTTCTGTTGATTTCTTTTGGGTATACAGTTCAAAACCATGCTCCAGAAGAATTGAAGCTTCTACAAACTCTCAGGAACCAGAGAGTACCTGAGAAGAGCTTAATACACAGCAAGCAAATATTGAGCCGAACTAAGTCAGTTCATCATCAGATCATTTTTAACTTGAATTAAAATGAAAACAGTCCAGTAGAATACGCTTTACTAAAACAGGGGATTGAAGAATGCAATTGAATATTTTACTAATCAGTTACTTAATCACTATTATTAAAAAAAAAATTTAAATAGTCAAAAGTAATTTTGTAAAAAGTAATAAACATAGCAAATAAGATATAGCTATTATAGACTCCTAAAAAGCTCCAAATAAAACATCGATTTTAACTCTTTCAGTTGCACTTGTGTGAAACAGAAATTAATTGTTTGACCGTCATGTTCCCTAACCCTTTTGTGTTCATGACTGAAATTTCTTGTGCACACCAAGCAAAGTTCTTTTCAAAACAAAAAGTCAAATCTAATGTGTAATTAATGTATATGTATTTGATTAATCACAAACAATATGTTATAAATTCTTGAGAGTCGGAATGTTATGCATCCCTACACTACATTACACTAGTGTCAAATGATTCTTTAAAAAATGCTTTCATAATTTTCATTATTTAATTCATTCTGAGATCTGATTAAGCTGACACATAGGAAATTAATTCAGTGGAAAGAATAAATAAGAACAGCATATTTCATTCCAGAACCATAAACATCCCTTGCAATTAGTTTCCTTTATCACTTTAAACAAATGATCATAGTTTATTAAACAAGCAAAACACAACAAACCTGAACTTTTCAAGCAAAAATTTTAAAACAAAATCTAAATATGAATCCCATTAACCAGTTCAGTGTAAGAGTCTAGTATCTTGAATGCACAAAAGTATCCTTGACAATTACACAGCTCCAAATCACCTAAATAAGCTTTCAATTAAGATCTTACTGTTTAACAGATCATTAGCCACTTCATCAGTGGCTTTATCATCAACCATTAATGCTGAACAGAGCTACAAGAAGCCATAAAGCCTCTGACAGTGTGTCATTGTTTTAAAATGAGAGAAGATTGTATTAGCGTTGTAGACCCTATAATCTCCTCCGAACATTTATTTACCAATTAAATTAGGGGTTCCAGCAATTCTCAGAATTAAATTTGCTTTTTTAGAGCTGCCACAATCAGTCTTTCTATACAGACATCAGGAAGAATGATCAAAAGTGCCCTTGCACTGCTTTTACACAGTTGGTCCCAAGCATTGCGGTGAAGTGACCCTTCCGAGAGACCCATATCAGGCTGGATCTAAGGTTTATAAAAGAGTCTATTGGAACTCACTCTCAAAAGATTTTGGGGGGACGCCTCAAAGAAAAGTGCCCAAAGAAAAAGGTATTTGGAGATATCAGCAGGCTCTCTGAGGGAAAACAAACTATTCCGACCAATGTGAGTTGACTTAATCTGATTAGGCTAACCTCATCAACAGCCTCTTCAAAAAGAGAAGAAAGCCATGAATCGGTCGAAAGCCTGAGAATGGGGGATGCGCTTGCCCGAGAGCCCCAGTGAATAACGCACATTGTGATGGACAGGCTGGTTCGCAGATGGCAAAATGACGACAACAGCACGTCTGAAAGGCCAAGCAAACAGAAATGATCCTTGGTCCTTCAGGTATACGCACAATGAGACTGCAAACAGGAAAGTCCCAAAAAAGTTACATTTTAGGATTCAATAATGATAGAATATCACTTAATAACCAAGGGAAATTGATCATAGTGTCATCCACTTTTTACACTTTATAGTATTTATTGAGGACATAGATGGATCAGAGAAATTAAATACATTCTAATAACCATGTTTTGAGAATTCCCATGGTATTTTAAGTGGTCATTTAAACTCTGTCTATTATAATAATAAAATACATGTCTAAAAACATGAGTAAATGGACTCCATAAAAGGCAAGGCAGTTTTAGTGTCTGCAGCAACGCATTGGTCAAACGAAAGAAATGCCCCGCTAATTATAGATGTTACATTTAAGAGTATCTACCTTAATGACTCAAATCACTTTTGAGAAAATTAAATTCAAGTGGAAAAACAGTTCTCGGAGAGGGATCTGCCAAAAAATAGCGGATCAGAAAAAAATCAAGTTTTAAATAAAGCAAAGACAGTTTAAGTCTAAACACTAGTTTTGATCTGTCTTAATTAAATTTGAAAGAATATAGTCAAATAAAATGTGACATGTCAAACTGCTAGTAAAAGGATGTAAACTCTGAACAAGATTTCTGCAGCTTTGAGAAGATTAAATATAAGAGTTTAAAACCATTTTACGAATCTAATTTACTTTGAAATTTGTTTGAAATCCTAACCATCACTTGTGTTTTTGAGCAATTGAGTTTTTTCAAACTCTGTCATACATGCCTTTTACAAAGTTGAGTGTTTATGAGCAGTTTGTCAAACTCTGGAAACCTTTTACATTTATGACATTTTTGTAAATATCAAGCAACCATAACAATCACCTTTTAAGATATTGAGCATTTATGAGTGTTCACAAGCATTATGTCAAATTCTGCTAATTAGCATTTTTTACTATTTTAGGTGTATATGAGCCTTTTCTCAAACATTTTACTTTTTTTTCTTTAACTCTGCCAATGACTTGATTGCTTTTGAGCATGAATGCATTTAGTTGCATTTTTCTGACTATGGCAACCCTACCCTTAATTTTTACCTTTTTATAAGACTTTAGGAGCCTTTCACAAATCTCTGGCAACTCAAAGCAACAGCAAAAAACACATAAAAAATGATCATATCAAATTGGCAAAAAATTATTTTTCAAGGCCTAAAAGTGGGATTTTACATTCTTTACAAGTTAAGAATTTTTAAACCCTATCTGTAACAAAAAAACCTGTTTCAATTAGTTTGTTTAATATGCAGATAACCTATTAAGTGGTCTACAAATGACATAAACAACACGCAGTTCACCACAAAAAGATTAAAAAAAAATCACTAGGTATTCCTCACACAGGCACAACTTAGTGATCAAATAAAAAGAAATCATTTTTAAGCCCTCAACAGACTGTCAGTACGCATCATATATGCTAAATAAAAAAGTTAAAAGTTTCCCTAAAAGATACTTAACACTAGAGGTTTAAAAACTATTCAATTCCTACAGTCAGGAAGGAGAATCCAAGTCGTCACATCATTATTGCATTTGGGTGATTCAAAGCATTCAGTCACCTCTATGTTCTTCATCAACATTTAGCAAGTGTTCTTTATTTGGGTTGTTGTGAAGCCAGAATCCAGTCTCTGGTCATGTGATCAAAGAGCGTGTAAAGGGATTGAGCCAACAACAGCAGCTAATGCAGATATAATTGACCGTGCTTCTCTGAACAGGTTCGGGTATAGGGACCAAGACTCATTAGCCAACAACAAATGATTTTTCTTCAGAGCAAATAAACTTCTGTGCGCGCTCTGATCTCAGACAACAGCGTGCTGAACTGTGTTAAGTCTAACGCCAGGATACACAAAGCCTTGATCTCTTTCATCCTCTTTTCTAAGACTAAAAAAAGTTTTCTTCCTCATCACTAAAGTCAGATGAATTGTCAAACACAGATTTCTTTAACTGTACACTCCTCAACTGTTTCCAGTGTTCATTCCACAAACTCACAATTTAACTGTATTACTAACAATGCAATAATGTAACTTAACTAAGAATAAATCTGTGGTTTATGTTAATGATTTTCTAAAATATGTGGCTGAATGGTTTCGTCATGGTATTATTCGAAACGTTTGTCATTTTGATATTTGTAATTTTAAACTTTAAAGAGAGTTTGTGAGAGGAGTCTATTGAGTGTCAATCCTATCTAAATGTCTTTCTTAACCTTCTCAGTTCTGGCATTAAAAAGGTATAACACATGCAGCAAGGAGGATTAAAGGCTCCGTAATAATAAACTTCAATCCCAGAGCAAATAGAGCAAATGAGATGGCCTGAGCGCACAGCTGGTCCCGGAGAGCTCCGGATCCTGGACAAACAGGCTTCCAGCATGCCTCCCTCCGCTGCGCTGGTCTCAGCAACACATCACAAGAGTCTCCTAACAATGCTCAACAAGCAGCTAAACACGAGACTTCATCTATTCACATTGCTCTGGAGTTTCTCTTATTAGCTACATATAGGAAGAAAGCAGTCTTGAGTTAGTTAGTTAGTTAGTTAGTTAGTTAGTTAGTTAGTTAGTTAGTTAGTTAGTTAGTTAGTTAGTTAGTTAGTTAGTCAGTTAATTAAAATAACTCAAAAGATAATCCCAGACGCGATAGGTTTTCCTTTTGCATGCACATATCACTTTAAAACATCTTTTTTTTACATCAACATAAAATTACATTTCAGTATAACAGTCAAACATATTAAAAAACTAGACTCGTTTTTATTCTTTGACCATTTTTTTCTGGAAAGAAGTTGATTTTATTATATTAACTTATAATTAAATATATATGTATACATGGTATATTACATGGTATAACAATCATATAATTTTAATATAATAATGCAATTTTTCGATTCATATGTTTATGGTATATAGGAATTTGATCACATTTGCTTTGATTTCTTTTTGAAAACTTTTTTAACAGTTAAATTAAAGAAGCAAACTCAACTTAATAATATTTATCTCAACAGAAAATGTGTTCTTATGGAAATGTCTTGGTAAGTTTTATTACCTTACACAAAAAAAATCAGAAATGTTTAGAATGACTTGAAAACGTCATTTTAACTGGACATAAAAGTAAATTATAGATAAAGGTTAATACAAAGTTAAGAAAAGTAGTTTAGATAACATAATTTAACTTGGGGGAAACTAAAAACAAAACTGTGACAAACTAGTTTACCAAAGTGTCTATTCTTTGAGGTGGGGCACATGTTTTAGAGTAGAATAAAATTTTGCTAATCAAACAACAGGATGAACAATTAAAAAATTCTTAATACTTTCTACAAGAACCAATTTTTATGCCTACCATTTACCCTTGAGACACAGCGTTAACTAATGTGCACCCTCTTGTGGTCAGATCGGGTACTAAAATTAATAAAAACCCATGATAGCGAAAAGTCATGATATCGGTAGATGGCGCTAGACCCCTTCATATGAGCTCTTTAACGCGACTCCCATTGACCAAAAAAAAAAAAACCCGCGTGATGATGTTATTTTCAACTTTCTCACTTAAGTTTCTGCCATTTATTTTAAAAGGTTTCTCAATATGTTAACAGACCTGGATATGTTAGATGTGATTGGCATGTTTAAATATTAATTTTAACAACAATTATTAGCCCATGCGAAAATATGAAAGGTTTAAGTTCCAACTGTTGCATTTTATTTTACTTATTAACTAGTAAAGCAATTGCATGTGTATGGGCGTTCCAACTGTAACATTGCAGTGTTGAGGTGGTATTCAATCATTTTCTTAAAAAAAAACAATTAGCATGCATAGTATAACCTTAAAAGGTTTTGAAGACCTCGTACGAGTTCATAATTCACAGGAAACAGGAGCTGCGCGCTGAGCAGCGGCACGTGCTCTGGGGACTCGGAGCGGCAGCGCTCGGGCGCGCGGGCTGTGACTGGCACGCGGACAGATGTAGCCCCGCCTCCCCCGCGCGCTCCCTGCCTCCCGCGCCGCTACAATGATTAATGCGCAGGATGTCCTCTCAGCAAATCAGAGGAACCTGTGCTGGATTTGCATAAAGCGACTCGCTTCCCATTGGCTTCCTGCGTGCTGCTTCGAACCGCCTCGCGTGCCTTTACAGCTGTTTGCTTCTTTGAAGCGCAACTAGATCCTTCGAGTTTTTTTAGTTCTTGTTTTAAACAAAGCCTGAACACGTACGTTTATACTTATTTTGAGATGTAAATGGCCTATGAATTCGGACAAATTTGTCAAGCATGTTGTCAATCAAGCCGCAGGTGTGTCAATCGCGCTATCATCCAGCATTGATTCTTTAAATTCACTTCCGTTTTCAAAAAAGTACATGAGTGTAAGAAAATTAATTGCATTCTAAATATCTATATATAAACTACATATATAAATAAAAAAAATAAGTAGTTATTTTGTCTTCCAAAATCCGATGTTAAGGAATGCTGGTCGCCCTGTATGGGAATGAGGGAGGCTCTGCTCTGCGCAGAAACGTTCGTGGCGAACAGCAAGAGTATTCCCCCAATTCCCCTTATCACTTCACAGCCAGGCCGACTGCACTCGCCTCTTTGTTGTTTGTCCCTCCAGGGCTGATTGAGCAGCGCGTGACTGACAGCCCGCGGGGGTGTTGTCCAATCAGCAGTCTGCCCGCGCCCAATGGGTGAGTCCTCGCGCTTATTGGCTGAGGCGAGTGTGGGAAAGAATGCAGAGAGGGTTTCACACGAACTGGGAGCATGCGATATATCTATAAATACCGCTGGCGTGTGGCAGAGGGAGATTCGACTTGCCCTCTCAAACGCTGCGCCACACACGCTCTGTCCTCACATGACAGCCCGCCGACTATAAGTCATAAAGCTGATAAGAGGGACTCACACTCTCTCTCGTGACCATCTCGAGGTCTTGGCAACAGATCCAAAGAGCCGTTCTCTGTAGTCTGTACAGGAATCACAAACGGATTACAAACACTTTCTGGCTAGCACTGGACCCAGATTCGGTTCTGAACATGCCAGCTGACAATATGGAGAAGCAGACTGCATCACCCATCGCAGGTGCCCCTGCCAGTGGGTCTCATACCCCTGACAAACCAAAGAACGCCAGCGAGCACAGAAAGGTAACTACGTTCAATTTTACAATATACAATGCAGCAGTGCTGTTGTCATCTCAACTCTTTATTAAATTGTTCATTTTAATAAAGTTTTTTTTTTCTGCAGTCTTCAAAGCCAATCATGGAGAAACGCCGCAGAGCTCGAATCAATGAGAGCCTTGGGCAGCTGAAGACCTTAATTCTTGACGCTCTTAAAAAAGATGTAAGTTATAAGTCAACTTTTGACTACTTTGAAAACTAGGTTTTTTTTTTTGACCTCTTGAACAGTTTCCAACCGAGTTCCTTTCCTCCTCCACAGAGCTCCAGACACTCGAAATTAGAGAAAGCAGACATCCTGGAGATGACAGTCAAACACCTGCGCAATCTCCAACGTGTTCAAATGACCGGTAGGTTTCTTTCAATTTTTAGAACAGTTATGCAACTTTACATTCATTATTGTTCAACTCGAGTTTACGTTCTTATCACACCAACCTAATCAACCTTACCTTTCTCGTCCAGCAGCCCTGTCAGCGGACACAAACGTGCTCAGCAAGTACCGCGCGGGATTCAACGAGTGCGTGAACGAGGTGACCCGGTTCCTCTCCTCCTGCGAGGGGGTCAACGCGGAGGTGCGCTCGCGACTTCTCAACCACCTGTCTGGCTGTTTGGGGCAGATGATGGCCATGAACTATCCTCAGCCTGGCCCAGCTCAACAGGCGCACTTGGCACAGCCTCTTCACGTGCAGCTTCCGTCGTCTTTGCCCATCAACAGCGCCTCAATGGGCACCAAACTCAGTCCATCAGAAGCGATTTCTCCCAAAGTGTTCGGCGGCTTCCAGCTGGTGCCAGCCACCGATGGACAGTTCGCTTTCCTCATCCCCAACCCCGCGTTTGCTTCTGCTACAACACCTGTCATTCCTTTGTACGCAAACGCAGGTGTTCCGGTGACTGTCAATTCGAACTCCGTGCAGGCCAGCTCGGTGCCCACAGTTTCGTCTCCCGTGCAGGGAATGACGTCCTTCGCAGGGGTTCCGCAGGCCGTCAGTCCGGTTGCTGTTAGTTCCGGGGTTGAGAGCAGTGACCCGGTCTGGAGACCCTGGTGAACTTAATCTTTCCACGATGAAGGACTTGTGTAGTTCCGTTTTAAGGGACTTTATTCCCTGTTGGGCATGTGTGTGTTTTTGTGCGTATTCCAATATTTGGATGTTGTCAATACGTTTATTTGCTGTTGTAGATCCAACAGAATAACACTTTAATGTTTATAAAGTACTTTTTTTAAATGAGAGACTTTAGTTTTGTACAAAGTTTGTTAAATATTGTATTATGCCAAAGCTTGTATCTTTCATGATGTTTGATGACATTAATGTTTGATGCTAAATAAATCAAAATTACGAAACTACCCACGTCTACTATTTTTAATTTTCTCGATAGGTGTTGTTCAAAACTAATTTACTTTTTTTATAACTTTTTTTTTCACTGACGGATTTGAGTTCACCCTGTTTGGAGCAGCGTTGTCTGTTTATAAACCGTGCTTTAAGTATTTATTTTCTTATCATTTTATTTTCTACAAAAAAAGTTATCCAATGACCCCTGTCAGTTTGTTGTGGCGGGAAGAGATCACCAAGTGTCATAGGTTGAAATGACAAAGGCAACGAGAGGGGCTTTCTTTTCTTTTGCAAAAAGGTATAATTAAACTGCTGAAAAGGGTCTCATCCTGTATGCAGCGGGATTTTAAGAAGTCCCGAAGCCCTATTCATAGCTCTGGGGACTGTGCTTTGGGTTAATGTCACTAACAGATTGCCTCAGTGAAAAGAGAATATGGAAGAATCCTCTTCTTTTGTGAAGCGGCTGCTTTAATTGTAGCTCTTCACAGATGCACCTGAATGGCCCATCCGAGCTTTCGCGCCCAATTTCTAAGAGGGTTATAAAGAACGCGCTTATTTGATCAGCTATCGTCTTGTTTACAAGCATATCCGTTAATGTAGTCTATAAACACCATATTAATTCCTTAACACGCGGACTCTAATGTAAACCAAACCTTGCGCTGCGCTCGAGCTTCGGAACGCGGTGTTTGCAAACATTCTGCGGGCTGCGCAGGTGACGCTCATCCGCCGTAAAGAACAAATAAAAGCCACGGTGTTAAAATGAAGCATCCCTGAGGAAAAAAAGGGTTTAACTCTGAAAGTTTGTATATTTACCTAATTAAATTAGACATAACAACGAATAAATTGTCATTCTGATTTCTTTTTTTTTTGAGTAATAGATTAAGCACATTTAGTTTTGTAAGTTGATCAGTTGATCTGTAGAAAGTTTACCTTTTTATTTACATTATATTGTACATGTTCTGTTTTATTTGTTGTTGAAAAGTTAATTAGGCATGAATGTTTATGTTTGATCTGTATGTAAATTTGGTTCTCTAAACACAATGCACCAAAAATACTATAAACACAAAAAATGCATATTGATTCCCTTAATTATAATAAGCATTTAATTGTACCTATATTGAGGACCTGACACAAGTAAACAAGGCAGCAACTGAGTCGTATACTCATCAGAAAAAAACGTGTTTAAATCGATGTAAAAAAAAATCTCAGAGATGCTCTCAGAGTAAAAGAAGACCCCCCTGAATGTCATTGAGATATTGGTTCACTGTAGAAGCCCTCGGGGCTAATCCTAATCGCCCAGAAAAGCTTGTTTTCGCACATTTGCGTTGCTGAAACACTAGTTGGCAGTGTGTGGGCTTCGTGGCTCCACTCTCTGCCTGCGTGTCTGAGTTAATAGTTCAGAGATGCCGTTGCGGGGCTTAGGTCGTGAGAACCGAGCGAACTAGACTGCCTGCGGACGGGCAGAGCGCCAATCCGTAAATCCCCGCTGGCAGGCCGGGTCGCGCTTTGGCCGCACAGCCTCTCTCTGGAGGTGAAGAGACGCACACGCGCAACCGCCAAGAGACGAGCTCCGAGCCAAAGCGTAATAATTACAAGAGCCACAGGCCGGATCACACACTTTTCAAGCAGCAATGTAAGAAACCTCTTAACAAATGAGCTGTTTTTCTGAAGAAAAAAAAAGAACGAAATCCCACATCAGATAAACAATCATCAAGGGAAATTTAATGTTACCACATTTTTTAAGTATTGAACTCTAAAATTCTGACCTTCTGCTTACGTTCAATATAAGTACATGTCTAGGGAAATGTCAGAGAAGACCTGCTAACACAGCCTTCACATTTCACAAAGAAAAAAACATAAAAACACCTGCCACGTGTGCACACACAAATGTTATACAAACAGAATGACATAGGCGCTTTGGCTCAAAACATCTTGCTTTTATTTAAACATTTAAAAAATAATGCATTATGATAAAGTCTGTATGGAAGGGCGTCAAATGGGATCTTTTTTGACAACAAGGTGAGACAACATAATACGCTGCTGAGATCCCAAAGCTATCAAACGTGAAAACATGGAAACCTGGAAAAATAGCCTTTCTTCTTTGGCATCTGTTACCAAACAGTCAATAAAGAGATTCTTCAGTAAAAGTAGGCTATAACAGAACATACTACAGCTTCTTCTTGATGATGTTATAAAAATGGATTCAGATATAAAGATTGCAATGGGTCATTCATCCTCATTGTTTCAAATCTGTTTGAGTTCCCTTTTTCTGGAAGACACAAAAGGCATATTTTTCACCAAAAAGGCATATTATTAAAAAAAATGCTGAAAAAATTATAATTTTCTGCTTGGGGCTTTTCCTAATGCACTACAACTTTGCACCAGAATATCCTAGAAGATACCCGACTGTTATAGCAACTCAGAAGACAGCAACTGTTGGGTCTTGGTGGACAGAGACTATTGGCAAATGCGTAAAAAAACACTCTAGGAAGTCAGGTAACGGAAGTTGCTTTGTAACATACAGTGCTTCATCACTGCCCTGCGGCACAGAAGGGCCACCTGACAACAGCGTGAGATTTTTTGCACTTTCACCACTTTCACCCCAGCTTGATTTTCTTCCAAGCAGTCTCCATCCAAGCGCCAACTAGACTCATGTCTGCTTAGCTTTGACTTGCAACTGTCTTGCCTAAAAATGTGAAAATATATTTGAGCGTGTCTGTTCATCATAATGTATTCTTTTCCTTGGATCTGTTTAGCACATACTTTTCTTATAGTATATCAAATGTCTCAAAGCAACCAGTTCTTTATCAATGTTTGTCCAGTTAGTTTTGTTTGAGAAGTTATCTCTTGATCCTCTGATATTAATAGCTAAGCAGCCCATCTCTCCCTGGTAGCAGCAGTCATGTCATGTGGTGGGGAGACAGGAGACACGTAGGGACGCTCCGCCAGTCCTCATCTGATATCATAGCTCAAGGAGCCAAAAGGTCCACAGATCCTTGTCACTTGTCTGCGGGACATATTTCCAAGTCCAGGATTGGCTTTTCAGCACAATCTATGGTTTCAAGCCATGGTGTCTGGGCAATCTTTGAAGTCTTTGCGAATAGTATAGATTCCAGGCGAGAAAGTTAAGGACCACCCTCTGACAGTCAGGAGGTCTTTCCAAGTATTTATAATCCCATCTCCTTGGTGGCCTTGAAGAAGACCGGCTTTAAATTTGGACAAGGCTTTTATTTATGTTTTTGCGCATCTTGAGGTCCATTTATTTCTGTGGTACTGGCTGGTCAGCTGTTTGGCTATTTTAGTTTAACCTCTTATATTACAAACAGACCTCAGAGATGTGCTTTCCTCTCTCACTCTAGAATAATTTTTTTTCTTCAGATTATCAGTTTTGCATTGGAAATGTGCTAATCTGTATGCTACAAAAATTCAATTGTTAGGACATTAATCGCATGCCCTTTTAAAAACAATGCAACTATTTGCATGTATGATCAGTTTAAACATTATTTATAAAGCAGTTTACAATTCTCATAATTGAGTTAAATTCAAAATCGTTACCTTTTTTCATTTGATGCATGGATCCTCAGTTTTACTCATAAACTCGTATGACTTATGTGGTCAAAAAGAGAAAAGAGAAAAGATTGCACATCCTCTTCTACATGGTTGACAGGAGGTTAACTAAAAAGTCAAAGAGAGGGTACAACCAGTGGGTTCTCTGGCAATGACTGCACTAAAGTCTGTGGGATGTTGTTGCAATTAAGTGAAATCAGCTCGCTCAGCATGGCATTTCCCATGCTCGTTCAAAGCAACAAACTCTATCATGATATCTTTAAAATGGCAACTGATAATCTGCCTATGGTGTTGACGACTAGGACTAGCTCTGACAGCTTTTCTAACAAATGGCACACTTGTATCATACATTTTCACATCTTGCTATATCTCCAAAAAAAGCTTTTCACTTGTTTTTACTAGGATCCCATGTTTTAACAGCAAGCTGCCAGCATGAGCATCAGGGTCACTGAGAGGGCACCGTGGGAGTGGGAAATCTGCCCCTTGCATGGCTGATGAATCAGCCTCGTCTCACCACAAGCCTAGACATGCCCTAGATAGGCACCTGACAGAGTTATTGCGTTCAGCTCTGACTCATGTCGGTCCTTTCAGAGCATCTTTGAAAATGTGCATGTTCGCCTGCTCTCAAAAAGAAAAGTGTGACTTGATGCTGTTGCAATGAGAGATTATACTCATTATGATCAAATACTACAATAAAATGTTTAAAAATAATTCTTATACTATGCTATGCTAAGCTATGCCATCCTTTGCTATGCTATGCTATGCTAAACTAAACTAATCTATAATATACTATACTATTTAAATAGTGTAAGACATTATACCATTTATTTCTTGAAAAAGAGGTGTGAAATAAAAACACATTTTACACATATTACCGTTTTATCATTTTATTACCTTTTTTATGTGTTCCTTATTGAAATTATAGGGATAAGGAGTGTGTATATACGACAGATTGCTGACAGGCCCTCTAATCTTTCCACTTATCCAGTCGTGTGGCTCGTTTATTGTCCTCATACAGGATATCCTGGTATCAGGCAGGGCACTATCAAGGCGCCGAGTTGCTAGGGTGTATGTCACAAAGAAAAGAGAACCAACAAGACAAATCCCTTCACCAGATGTTACCAGCTTTTGAAAAGATGCTTGGGAGCTTGCTCGTCCCGCTCTTTCCGTCCCCTAGTCTTGTCAAAAGCTCTGATTGTTTTTCTTCCTCTCTTTATCATGCAGCCTCATGTGGATCTGCCTTTTTAAAGCCTCTTGAGTCTTTACTCAGCCTCTGACAGCTTTAAATCTGGATGGGGCAGAGCACAGTTATGAGTGCTTGTCTTCTTTTTTGATCTTTGTCTTCTCTTTTCTTCTGACGGGAAGGTGAAGTTTACTCGTCTTGTTTGTCTTTCACTTCTTATGGTAAATGTAGAATGGTCTGCCCTCCACTTGGAGATTTTATGGTGTTGATTCTCATGCGAGAAACAGTCGAGTCAAGTGTCAATAAGAGAAAGGCTTCACTGGAAACAAAAGCAGCTAGTGAATGGCAGGCGAAATGAGAACACAGCTGGGCACACATACAAGCAGCTCAGGGCATCTACTCTACTCGGATACTCTACGCTTCAAGTTTCCTTGGTGAAAAGAAAGGAGGGATGTGAAAGCATTGCAATGTCTTAATTACATTTGATTCCCCATATTGGAATGAGACCTCTCCTTTAAGTACTGTTGCTGCCAGACACAGATTTATTTATATACTCTACTGAACACAACACAATCAAGAAAGATACATTTAATTGTTTAGTTGTTTAACGTATGAACACATACCTTTGTAGAGGTATCGCTTGCCAACTGGCAAACCAAGCAAATGCTTGGGGCACCCAACCAGAAGAGGGGGCCCCTCATGCTGAACAACTTTGAATTTGTATGCAGCAGTGACTAGTTTGCAACACTGACTATATATAAGATGGGTGTAGCATGCCTGACATCACCCATATGTTTCACCAGAAAGTAAATGAGGCTTTTTTATACAGCCATTAAAACACTATTTGATTAACTGAATAATTTTAAAAAGTTTTTTTCAAATCAGATGGAGTGTTAAGCATTTTAAAAAGTGAAAATGCTTTAAAAAGGGGAAAATAAATAAGTATTTATTTGCTCACTGGAGAACCATTCAAATGATTTTTGCTGTGTGGTTTGCAATGACACCTGTGTGCAGTTCCAATATACCATTAAAAGGTTCCCACCTCTTTCTGCATGACAGTCATCCAAAACTTGTCAAAATGAGATGTGAAAGGGAGTTCTGTTTTATGATACTGAAAATTAATCTTTGCTTTATTGTTTATTTTATGACATAAATATAATGCATGAATATAATGTAGGCTTCACGTTCTTCTGCATTGTAACAACACTATAGTATATTAAAATAAAAGGATGTAAATATAAGCAGAAAAGTAATTTAAAATGAAGTTAATAACATTGCTGTATCATGTACAATAAGATTTAATGTATGAAGAAAGATCCATGATGGTTGGAGCCCTCCTGTGAGTTTTTGGTTAGGGCCCCAAGAGTGGGTAGAATTGCCTCTGCGCCTATGCATTTCCTTACGGCTGCTCAGCAAGAAAATAGAACAAAGCTGGTCGCAGACACAGGTACACTAGACGCTTGTGGAGGGGTTCAAAAACAGGTCATGTGGTGATGGTCTAATCAGAGCGCACAAACATCAATGCCATGAGTATTTAAATAATAGAAGACAAATCCTTGTTTATGTTTAAAACAATCACTTCCACTCTCATCGATGGTAGGATGGTAAAACGTTAATTAACACTCTCTTTATAATTATAAATTAGTAAAAAAAAATTCAATCAAACTCATCTTGACTTGCATCAACTAGTGAAAGTAAAGTGAAAGTGACCAGTGTGCCAGATCTGGAGTGACCCATACCCGGAATTTGTGCTCTGCATGTAACCCATCCCAGTGTACACACACAGCAGTGAACAAACACACAGTGAACACACACCCGGAGCAGTGGGCAGCCATAGCTGCGGCGCCTGGGGAGCAGTCGGGAAACTGGTGCCTTGCTCAAGTGCACCACAGTGTGGTTGCTGAAGATGGGAGAGCAAGTGTTTCATCACTCACACCACTTTCAACTCGGTGGATCTGGGGATCAAACCAGAGATCTTCCAATCACAAGTCGATCTCCTCATCCACCAGACCACAAATGCCCTAGCAAATCCCCTACTGATAATCTCATAATAAAGCCATATCAATTTATTGTACTATGCATCTAGGCTTTGGAAACCCACCAATTTCATTTTGTCTCAAAAGCACAATGCTCTTCATAGCATAAAAGTAAATTTGTAATTTGAAATGCTTTTGACTTCACACACAAAAATGAAACACTTGCTAAACTGAGTTTGCATGTTCTCTGTTTGCTTGCACTGGTTTTCAAAAATGAATTTTTATATGAACGGAGAGTTATGTGTAGGAGTCAGCAAGACTAGGCATTTGTGTTTGGATAATGCTAATTGCTTTGTCTTTCACTGTAAGCGCTGGTGAAGGAGATCCCTGGAGCAGAACCAGCTTATTGATTGTTTCACCTATCCCACAGCCTACTGCTTTGTGCCTTCTTTTTTTATTCCAGGCCAGTCAATACCTCTTTGTGTCCATCTCTGTCCACTGACAAATCACTCAGGTCAAATGCTTTTTTGTACTGTCAGTCAAAGGAAAGACTTTGTCTTTTCCCCGTTTACCACTTCCGTGTTTTTTACAAGCACTCACTGAAGTGAAAATTTATAGCTATTGAATCAACTCTAAACTTTAATATCTGATCCAGTTTTGGCTTTATATGTGAGAATACTTTCCTTGAGTGCTGTTTTGGAGTTGGACCGGCATAATTGCTGTCTGTCGTCTTGCTCTCCTGGCAGATCTATAGCTTCCGTTTCATTTTTCAGGAGTTCAGTTCATCAGTATCTGTTTATAACTTTTACATCCTGTTCATTCAATGTGGCCACTTGCCATGTCCTCCATGTTTCCATGAGCAAGTCCAAAAAGCCTCAGACATAACATTTGAGGAGAGGAAGACAACCCTCTGCAGTCTCTTGCTTCCTATACTGTCTGAGGTGATTCCGATTTAACGAAAGTTTATTGTTCTCGTGTTTTGTCCCCCCGGGTCTATCCGTCTGGAATGTCACACGTCCTTTGAAATATTTTTAGACTGGATGCCACATTTAATTTTGATTGTGTTTAAAATGTTTCTACTACATTCCAAAGCTTTTTATGACGAATCAATACATAAACCATTTGAAGGGTGCAGTGGGTCACATCCTGAGAGACAGTTTGCTCTCAGTGGGGTGTGTGGCAAAGGGACAGTGGGGGCATTCGGGGGTCTGTGACCCTTCTTATTTAGACTGGTTGAGAGTCAAGTAGGAACAGGACCATTGAGAAACCATCAATGGAGGCAACCATCCAGTAGACAGGACCACTGATAAGTGAAGAGATGGACCAGGGTTAACAAGACATATTTAGAGAGTGCTGTCATTTCTGGTGAATGAATGCAAAGAAAAAGTCTTGGAAGAGCCTTCATTCAGCCTCACAACATGAGACCTTGAGAAACGTTGACTTTCTGTTCTGAAGAGGAAACATCTGGTGATACACAATGAAGAATGTGTCGAGAAACGAGTCAGTCTGTGTCACTTCAGTTTTCCATCTTAGTGTTTGAGTTTGGTTCATTGGTGTAAGTGTTGAAAGAACGGATTAATGGAACATGTACTGTTTCAAAGTGTTAACTTAGTGTTTCATTTTGAAAGCAAGATCTATCTTAAAAAGCATTTCACAAATGGTGACTAAGGTGAATCAAGCAACATTCAAAAAAAAAAGTTTTCTGATCAAGTTCTGTTACCTCGGTTTATACAAGTACTTTCACAATTTTACAACAGAAACAAATATATTATTAATTTTAATGGCAAACTATATTTTACAGCTTCTATACTTCCAAACTATGCATTTGTATTATTATGGATATGACTTTAATTTTTTTTATGCATCTCGCTAGTTTTGACCCTTGTGAAAACTGTGATTGATGTATTTTTGTATTCTTCTTATTTTGGTATAAAAGGAGGGTGGTAGATTCCAGATCGCCCTTAACAATCATCCAAAAATCCCTCGTTGTTTTGACCCTCCATCACTGACTTTATGCAAACTAGAGGTTGGTAAATAAGTAAATAAAGAAATGTTAAATTCCATAAGTCAGTCTCCATCTCCATTTTTCACTAAATTGATTTTGCCACATTCAATCCCAGTTAATTGAGCCAGTGTTTTAGCAGTTTGCAAAATATTTAATTATATTATCACTAAACTACTTGAACAAATAATATAAAAATCTGCTTTACCATTTTATTGTGATAAATAATTTCATGTTCAGATATTTCTTCCTCTCGACAGCTACAGAAGTTCCTCTGAACACCAAAAAAGACATTAAGACAAGACAAGACTAGAGCAGACAGGCCAGTAAAAATTCTTCATTTTTAGTTAAAATTACAATAGTCATAACAAATATGTTATAATATGTGATTTACATTCAATCAGGAATCAAATTTTATAAACTTATAAATGTCATTAAAAAGTAAGTGAACTGCAAAAATGATAGTGTAGATTTTCAGTTATTATTTAATTATTATTTAACTAACTTTATAATTATTATTGTGTAGACTAGAGCGAAAAAATATCTTAGAATTAACATCTTAGAGTCTTTTCAAATGCTATCGAAAACTGCAAATGAGTATTTTCTTGTAAGTAGTTTTAAATGCAAAATTGCTGTCTGGAACGGCAGTTGTTTTCCTCTTTTCTTTTCATTCATGCATTTTTTTATCAATTGTGTCATGTGGAGTTTAAGAGGACTCTTATCCCTTTTCAGTCCTCACTCCCAACCCCCCCCATGAGACAAAAGTCTAGGATGACATCACCATAGTTTTCTCAATGAGTAATCCACAGGGACAGCTCATGAGACGTCTTATTCAAACTCAGATTATCTCCACAAATCCAGTTAGCAGCGAAACTGTCCAGCTTCCTCACAATACTGTCACTTTTTCTCTCCCTATTCATCTTTTCCTTTACTTTTCACTCCCTGTATCTGTATCTGCGAAAAACATGTTGTGAAATGCTAATAGGTTTTTCTCACTAACTAGTAACTGCATCTGTTTTTCTAGTGTTTGTCTTTGAGCCAGCTAATTTACTCGGCCATTGCTGTTTTCACATTCAGTGCTGGGGCAGTGTGCAACCACAGTTACCATGTCTTGCATTCATTTGCTTGTCCATTTTGGAGGATTAATTATGCTAATCAACCCTAATGCCACACGTGAGCTCTTAAAAGAGCAGTTCACTTAAAAAAAGTTGCTACATAGATTTCTTGTTTTTGAATTTAACACGTTTTCAGTGGCTTCTGAATTGAATTAAGCTCCTTGAAAGTTGGGGAGAGTGCTAAGCACGAGTAATTCTTTCAGAGTCTCAGTTCATGATTTATACTAAAAGAAATCTTCAAATAAAAAAACATCTTACTTTTGAAGAATTCAGATGCAAAACCCTCTAAAGCCACCTTATGACTTTTCTTGAAAAAGAAGAATGTAAGCTTTGAAAAAACACAATAAAAGCAATTTCTGCAAATAATTGGAACAAAAGTATAATGCTACCATAAAAAGCTGAAAAAGTTTCATTCTCTATAACATTTGTTTTCACATTTGTTGAAAAACTGCCTTCTGCCTTTTCTGACTTCTTCTTTTGTTACACTAAATTACGTCCACAAGTTAAATCCAAGCTTACTTGATTTGCACTGTTTGCAGGCTGTTTAGCCTGAAGCTGAGTGTAGCTCTGAAGGCTATGGTAACATAAATCATGTGACACAATCTGGCTTTATGATTGGTTGTACGAAATTAGCCTGTTTCGGCATCCTTAAAGATAATTTTGAAAAATTAAGCTTAGACTAGCTTTTAGAACAGTCCGAAAATAAATACAATATTTACACAATAAATCTGCCCTGTTCAGAATTTGTGGAGATCCCTGACTTGAGATTATCATAAAAACTTTTATAGAAATGAGAATTAGACTGTAAAATCAGAAAAAATGTTTTGCTTTTATACTTTGTTGTTTTTATTGTTGTCCTTGTATGACTTGAAAGGCGTTAGTAACTAAACAATATTATATATTTTTTCCAATATCAATATTTATATCATTGATCTGAAATTCTCTTTGTTTTAGATTTTTTTAAACAGCAGAAAGATGTTTTGTAAACTGATTTAGGTCCCTTTTTTGTCTGCGGAGAAGTGTTCATATGTTGAGTTCATATTAAGTTCAGTAACCCAGTCAAACTTCTTCTGAGTATTAACACATTTTTTCTAATTTTAGTTGTTGTTTTGCTCATATTCCCTTTACAAGCATCTTCACTCTCTCTCTCTATGTCGCCGTTAAAGTATTGAGTTTCTACTCAAACTCCGGGGGGTTAAACGTTCCCTTCTAAGCATCCAAAGAATTCAGATGCTTGGCACCCACGGCATTTAATGATCTCTGAGCAATTGTCTTATCATTCTAAGCTAAAGGCTGGAATAACTCTGTCCTTACTCGTTCGGGAAAACAGTGAAACAGTAGAAGACATGTTTCTGGAATGGGATGAACAGTTTATTACAGCTGAAGAGAATGTTAACTTGTCAATGGAAATAGTTTCATTCAGTATCTGTCTAAAGAGTTTGCTTCACAATATAATATAATATAATATAATATAATATAATATAATATAATATAATAATATATATATATAATATATATATATATATATAATTATTATTATATTATATTATATTAGATATTTATATTATATTATATTATATTATATTATATTATATATATATATTATATTATATTATATTATATTATATTATATATTATATATATATTTTTTTACTAATTATTTAATAGTTTGCTATTACTACTACTTTATTTTGCATTAACCAAACTTGATAAAAAAAGAATTATTTCATATTTTTGTATTAGTTTTTTACCTTGTTATAGCGATATCTCTGAAAGTCATAAACATTAGCCTCAAGATTGAAAAAACTTTTCTAAATGTCTTTCATACATAAAACAAGCAATTTAAAGTAGAAAAAATAATCTACTGATTTTATTTTTTCTTGCTAGACTGTTCATTTTATCTGATTTAAATCAGTAATTCTGTCTGTATTTTCATGGAAATTTAATTTGCTGTCCCGCAGATATTTAAAGAAAATAAAGTTGATCGCTTCTTTTTTGTTCCTAAGTTGTTTTAAATGGAGCAATCTGTCATTAATGTCCGTAAAATGAAGGAGCAGGTGGTGAAGATGCCTTTGTTAATCAGTTAATGATGAATTCCTCACTTTACATGGTGCCTTTGGGGCCTCTGTTTTACTCCTTGTGCCCGAGCTGTGGAAACTTTATAAAAAGTTTATTTTAGCATGAAATGAGTTGGCCCAGATAAATGGTCCTCTCAAGGGTTTTGTCATTCAGTGAAGTCAGGGCTATTGGGGGTCTTCTGAGCAGGCAGGTTTGGACCATATGTCATCATTCCTTGGCTTTGTGAGGGCGTGTCTCTGTGGCAACCGCATCAGCTGGGGCCATTGTGTGCCTTGACTCAATAGCCCATATATTCATTGCTGGGCTATTGCAGGCTCCGCAACAGAAACAAATTGATACATACAAGCTCTGGCCCCATTAGGATCACATGACACAGTGGAAATTAACCAAAAAAGAACATTTTGGCCTGTTGAAAATCTTGAGAAAAGATTGGTTTCCATGGAAATCAGGCGGCCCGCCTGCCACGGCCCATTAAACTTGAATCGGATGTAAATGTGCCCTCAACGTCACTGTCACCCAGTCACAGCAGAGACACAAATTAAACAGTTTGTTTGCCAATTCACGTGTCATTTTAATGGGTCTTTATGCGCCTCTCCTTTGTTTAAAGGAGCAGAGTAACAAACTGTCATTGATTTATAATATCAAGGCACTCAAGGGGGCTGTTCTCAAGGGCTAACGGGTAATTAAAAGGGATTAGAGGTGAAAACAGGCTTTTATTCAAATAATTGTCATTAATAGAAGCACTTTAACATCTTAAGTGACTCAAATTAGTTCCATTAGTGTCAGATGTTTTTTAGTTATTAGCTACACAACCACTTTATTTTCAAGTGAAAATGTAGTTAAAAAGGTTTTCTTTTCAATCTACTACATAGTACTGGGATGTAGATTAGATACATTTAAGAAAAACTTGTGACTTGAGATCCAGATCTTGTGTGGAATTGCAGTTAACATTAGAGTGTGTTCATTTTGATGTCAGCAGAAAATAAGAGTTAAAAGAGGGCGTTTCAGATGTAATTATGCCACTCTTTGGCTACTTTCATGTTCATCGTTTCAACTTTGATAATAAACTTTTCGTATTAACACGGAATTAAACTTTTACTAACTCCAGTTATTTCATGATGCTTGCTTTCAAAATGGAATCATCCTCACATACTTGAGCTGCTAAGCAGTCTGTCAAAGAATGGTTGAATAAGTTATTATCGTGCTATTTAGAATGGTGTAAGGGCATCTGATTTGGGTAGAAAACCAATGCAATTGAAAGCTTCTGTGAACCATTTTAGTTCTGTGTTTTACAAATCATTCAAACCCTTTTTTTGGACAGATTTTAGGTCGTCTTCTCAGCAGCAAGTCATAAATCATGATCTATTCAGTGTCTCAGTAATGAGTTCTGCTGTGGCCAGCACTTTTTCAGCCATTAAAACTTTACAGCTGTCTGTGTGCTTGTTCTAGTGCTGTTGCTAAAGAGACTCTTCCTGTCCCCTGATGGCCCTGAGAATCTCTCTCACATTTTCCATTTCCTCTTTTGTGGATTTTATTTTATAAGCTGAGTTGAAGAGAGGAAGTTCTGGCATAGAAAAAGACCACTGTTTGGAGTCTCGTCTGTATCAGGAAGTGATGTGCCACACAGATTGAGCAGGGAAAATATTTTACCTAAATCTTTAGCTTTTGATTTGTTCAAGCAAAGTCTGTTTTGGCGAAGTGTCAATTTGTTTTGGGAACTACGCATTCTCTGTCATATCCACACATTTTCCTTCCTGCAATTGAATAAATCATCTGGTTTCTCTCCAGGATTTCTCTCCATTAAAAACTCTTGGTTAACAGCATGCCAGGCTCGAAAGTTCTTAAGCAATTTGATCTAAAACCAGAATAAATCGAAATGGTTTCATCAGATAATTTTCTTTTGATTTGGTTAATTGTATCAATGTCAGTTCGATTTGACATGAACAAGACATTTATAGAAGGCAAGGCAAGGCAATCATAGTGATTAAAAACTGAAATTTTAAAAACATTGATTAAAACATAGATTAAGATGATGAAGTGCAGAGGTAAAATAGTTGTTCGGACGTAGGTGTTCAGTCGATAAAAGCGCAACTAAACAGGTGTGTCACGGCCGGTATGCAGACAGAAAACCCAAAAGCAGATGAAGCAAAATAGTTTATTTACAGCCGGCCAAAATCAAACAAGTCAGGTTCCAGGCAACAAAAAATACCCCTCCGCTCCAAGGGGAAACACAAAATGTCTTAGTTCATAAAAAAAAATCACAAACAGACTTGCAGACTCAGAAGGTAAGAGCCAGGAACCACAAAACGACTCAGTCAGTAGACAGGAGCAGTTGGACCGGTTAAGACTGGGTCAGTGTCCAGAACCTGAGGCAGCACCGAGCAAGGACTTCAGGTTGGCCAGGGACTACACCACAATCTGAGACGGTAGGGAGAGAGTCCTGGAGTCACACAAAAGGGGTTAGCGACACACAAGCACTTCAACTTCTGATGTTGCTGGGTCAGAAGCGAACAACAATCTGGCACAGAACAAACACACCAAGGGAATAAATAGGGGGAGCTAATGAGAAGAAAATGAGCAACGACAGGTGAGACGAATCAACTAACTGAATGACAACGAGGGGGTGGAGAGAAACAATTAGGAGCACAAACAAGGGAACCTGTGGCTAAAGAAAACAGACCAAAATGGATAGAATCAGCCGATCAGCCAGGAATCCTGACAGTACCCCCCCCTCCAGGATCGCCACTGGGCGATCCCAAGGGAGGAGACTGTCGGCTGTGAAATTCCTCAATCAATGACTGGTCCAAAATATTGCGTGCCGGGACCCAACATCTCTCCTCGCACCATATCCCTCCCAATCAACAAGGTACTGGAATCCACGTCCTCTACGCCTACATTCTAACAATCGTCGAACAGTAAATGCTGGAGAGCCCTCAATGAGACGGGGGGGAGGGGGGGAAACGGTAGAAACAGTAGGCATTCAGAGAGCTAAAAAAAACAGTGTTTAATACGGGAGACATGAAAATACCGGATGGACACGACGAAGGGACGCTGGGAGCCTGAGACGTACTGCCGCTGGACTGAGGACCTTGACAATAGGGTATGGCCCAATGAACCGCGGAGCCAGTTTACGGGCTGGCACCTTAAGTGGCAGGTCCTTTGTGGAAAGCCATACCCTCTGCCCACTAATGTACCTAGGAGCCGGAGTTCGATGACGATTAGCGGAGGTTCGAACAACCTTCTCTCTGTCCGAAGGAGAGCTTCTCTAGCCCTTCGCCATGTGCGACGGCACCTCTGGATAAGAGCCTGGACAGAGGGAACCGCAGCCTCAGGCTCCTGTGAGGAAAAGAGAGGTGGTTGGTAACCCATGCAACACTGAAATGGAGAGAGGCCAGTAGACTGAATTGGGCAGAGAATTATGGGCCTATTCGGCCCAGGTAAGCTGTTGGCTCCAAGAGGAGGGGTTGTGAGAGACAAGACAACGAAGCATCTGCTCTAGGGCCTGGTTTGCCCGCTCAGACTGCCCGTTGGTCTGAGGATGGAAGCCTGACGACAGGACTGGTGGAAGCACCAATCTGCCGGCAGAACTCCCTCCAGAAATTGGAGATGAACTGGGGCCCCCTGTCAGAGACGACATCCACCGGAAGGCCATGTATCCGGAAGATGTGGTCAACCACTACCAGTGCAGTCTCCTTGGCAGAGGGAAGCTTGGGAAGGGGAATGAAGTGGACCGCCTTAGAAAATCGATCCACAACTGTAAGAACAACAGAATTACCATTAGAAAGGGGTAGGCCAGTTATAAAATCCAGGGATATGTGGGACCAAGGGCGGGTGGGGATGGGTAAGGGGTTGAAGCAGGACCGACAGGGGGCTTATTGGATGACTTGTTTCTGAGCACAGACCGAGCAGGCAGCAACAAACAGACTGACCTCTCTGGCCATGGATGGCCACCAAAACCGCTGACGGATAGATGCCAATGTCCTCCTCACTCCTGGGTGGCAAGTGAGTTTAGATGAGTGACTCCACTGTAGGACAGAAGGACGAAGCAACTTGGGAACAAACAACAGATCCGCTGGGCATCCCTCAGGCACCTTAGCTCCCTGAAGAGCCTCTCTGACCTTTGATTCAATGTCCCAGACAACAGCTGCCCACAACCCGCCCAGGATGGATAATAGGCTTGGGTGTGAGGTTGTCCCCTGGGCCATCGAATTGACGAGACAGAGCATCAGGCTTTACATTCTTGGAAACCAGGGCGGTACGACAAAACAAAATTGAAGCGCCCGAAAATAATGCCCAGCGAGCCTGCCGTGAGTTTAATCTCTTGGCTGAACGAACATATTCTAAATTTTTATGGTCTGTCCAGACCAAGAATGGCTCAGAAGTCCCTTCCAGCCAGTGGCCGCCACTCATTCCAAAGCCAACTTAACGCCAACAACTCCCTGTTACCTATATCATAGTTCCGCTCAGCAGGGGACAGACGATGGGAGAAGTAAGCGCAGGGGTGCACCTTGCCATCTGCTGGGGACCGCTGTGGAAAGGACCGCCCCCAACCCCCACCTCCGAGGCATCCACCTCCACAATAAACTGCCTCTCAGGATCAGGGAAGGAAAGAACAGGAGCAGAGGAAAAGCAGGTCTTAAGCCTTTCAAAACGCAGCCCTGAGCCTGAGAAGACCACTGAAAGGGAGTTTCTTGTGGAGGTGAGTGCCGTCAAGGATGCAGCAATCTGGCTATAGTTGCGGACAAAAACGACGATAAAATTAGAGAAGCCTAAGAAACGCTGCAGAGCCTTGCGAGAATCAGGGGTCGGCCAGTTGGAGACGGCCCTTACCTTGGTTGGATCAACATGGATCCCCTCAGCAGAGACAATGAACCCCAGGAACGGAACCGACCCTGTGTGGAACAAGCACTTTTCAGCCTTGACATACAGCTGATTCTCCAGCAGCCGTTGCAACACCCTGTCTGACGTGCTGGATGTGCTCCTGGAGAGAATGGGAAAAGATCAATATATCATCAAGATATACAAATACGAACTTGTTCACCATATCTCTCAGCACGTCATTGACCAGGCCCTGGAAGACAGCCGGGGCATTGGTTAATCCAAAGGGCAATTACCCGGTACTCAAAGTGCCCAGTGGGAGTGTTGAAGGCTGTCTTCCACTCATCCCCTCACGTATGCGGACCAGGTGGTAGGCGTTGCGGAGGTCCAACTTCGTGAAGAATCCTGCACCCTGCAACAACTCAAAGGCTGAATGACATTAAAGGTAGAGGGTACCTGTTCTTAATTGTAATGTCATTCAGCCCCGATAATCAATGCAGGGTCGCAGGGACCCATCCTTCTTCTCCACGAAGAAAAACCCCGCACCCGCTGGAGAGGAGGAGGGTCGGATGAGGCCAGCTGCCAGAGAGTCGCTGATGTACTTGTCCATAGCTACGCGCTCAGGACCAGACAGGGAGTACAACCTGCCCCGAGGAGGAGAAGTTCCCGGAAGCAGATTGATGGCACAATCGTAAGGTCGGTGCGGAGGGAGAGATATGGCCGGGCCTTGCTAAAGACCAGTCGAAGATCATGGTAGATCACTGGAACCCCCGACAAATCAGCCGCCTCCACCTGAGAAACAGAAAGCACAGAGCCAGGAGACCAAGCCGCACCCAAACAATGTTTAAGACAAAAAGAGCTCCAGGACAGGACGGAATCTTTGGCCCATTCGATATGCGGATTGTGTTTTATCAGCCAGGGGTGTCCTAACACAATGGCATTACAGGGGGACTCTAGCAGATAAAACACGATCTCCTCTCGGTGGTTGCCAGAAATCATAGACTTACAGGAACAGTAGTGATGGAGAGGAGGGCAAGATGTGATCCATTTAAGGCTCGAGCAGTCAGGGGAGTCTGTAAAGGGGTGGTAGGAAGCCCCCATTTGGCAGCCAGAGCCGAGTCCATAAATTCCCCTCCCGCTCCAGAGTCGATTCAAAACCGCACATGAGTGACAGGAGCTACCCCACTGAACAGTGGCAGGGAGGAGAGTGCGTGCTAAGGGGGGATCATTGACAGGAGGTTACGCTCAACCAATACCCCCTGGCTACTGGTGAGCCTTGCCTTTTAGCGGACATGTTGCAGCAAAGTGACCAGCTCTCCCCACAGTACAGGCATAGACTATAGTTAGGCGGCGCTTCCTCTCTTCTACTGAGAGTCGGGTATGGCCAATCTGCATCGGCTCGGTCTCTGGGAAAGAGTCAAGATTAGTGAGGGACGAGAATCTTGGGCCCCTCCAGGTTTCCAAGCTAAACGAGTCATTCGGTTGCGCTGACGTAGTGCCAGGCGATTATCCACTCTGATGGCTAAGTCCACCAGACCATCAAATTCAGCAGGGAGTTCTTGGGTGCTACTCGTCCCCCTCTTCTTCCCCCCTCCCCCTGGATCTCATCTCTGAGTCCATGCAAAAATTGGTCCCATTGTGCTGCGGCATTCCAACCACATGAGGCCGCCAGGGTTCGAAACTGGATGGAGTAATCAGAGACAGAGCGATCCCCCTGACGAAGAGAACCAAAAGTCTGGCTGCCTCACGCCCCATGAACAGACCGATCAAAAACTTTGATCATCTCCCTTTCAAAGTCATTGAAATTATCACAGTAAGGAAATTTGGCTTGCCATACTGTGGTTGCCCATTCCCGAGCCCGGCCAGTCAGAAGCGTGATGACATAAGCTACCTTGGATCTTTCAGAGGAAAACGTGGCTGGTTGGAGGGAGAATACCACTGAACACTGGGTTAAGAAGGCTCGACAGACAGAAGGGTCCCCGTCATAGGGAGGTGGGGTGTTCGCTCTGGGCTCAGAGGAGCGATAAACAAGGGGAGCTGACTGGGCTGACATCTGCTCAGTACGGAGGTGCAGAAGCTGAGCGGTAAGGTCTGCGATCTGGGAGCCCATTACTTCCAGGGCCTGTTGGGATGAGGTGAGCTGACTCGCATGGCGACCTAATAGAACTCCTTGCTGGGCCAGGGCTGCTCTCACAGGATCTCCTCTGCTGGGTCCATTCTTGGCCAGATTGTTCTGTCACGGCCGGTATGCAGACAGAAAACCCAAAAGCAGATGAAGCAAAATAGTTTATTTACAGCCGGCCAAAATCAAACAAGTCAGGTTCCAGGCAACAAAAAATACCCCTCCGCTCCAAGGGGAAACACAAAATTCTTAGTTCATAAAAAAAATCACAAACAGACTTGCAGACTCAGAAGGTAAGAGCCAGGAACCACAAAACGACTCAGTCAGTAGACAGGAGCAGTTGGACCGGTTAAGACTGGGTCAGTGTCCAGAACCTGACAGCACCGAGCAAGGACTTCAGGTTGGCCAGGGACTACACCACAATCTGAGACGGTAGGGAGAGAGTCCTGGAGTCACACAAAAGGGGTTAGCGACACACAAGCACTTCAACTTCTGATGTTGCTGGGTCAGAAGCGAACAACAATCTGGCACAGAACAGAACACACCAAGGGAATAAATAGGGGAGCTAATGAGAAGAAAATGAGCAACGACAGGTGAGACGAATCAACTAACTGAATGACAACGAGGGGGTGGAGAGAAACAATTAGGAGCACAAACAAGGGAACCTGTGGCTAAAGAAAACAGACCAAAATGGATAGAATCAGCCGATCAGCCAGGAATCCTGACAAGGTGAGTCTTTAGCCTTGATTTAAACCCTTGAAAAAATGTCAACAGAAGAAGTTGTCAACAGAGGCCAAAAACTATTTGTGACTGATAAATCAGTCTAATCCAGATTTATCCATAGTGTGTCCCTCAATGAGTATTTCACACAGCAGGGAATCAGATATGCAAAGTTCATCAGTGTGATAAATCTCTCTATCATCTTCACATTCGCTTGACTCACACTGGTCACATAGGTCAGTTTTCAGATGTAAAAGATCTATTGTCCGTCCATCCTGCTCATTTTGGGAGAAAGGGAGTTAAACCTAAGATGGGTTTTCAGTCCATTGGAAGGCCATATTCACTTACTATTTGCACCTGAAGAAAATAAAGAATCGTTTATTCTTCAGGAAAAGGTTTTTGCACAGTTAGAGAATTTTAATATGCCAACATGATGAGGACATCTACATTTCTCTAAGAACACACATTCAAACTAAATCCTCTTCACATCCTAGTTAAATTGTAGAAAAGACCCCAGCATTTTATGGTCAGGTTTTTTTTTTTTTACATTGAAACCTGCAACATTCTACCCTGCAGCCATGATGCTGCGGGTGTGTGTTCACGGTGTGTTTGTTCACTGCTGTGAGTGTACACTGGGATGGGTTAATGGAGAGCACATATCTGGCCAACTGGTCACTTTCACTTCACTTCACTTTCACTTCACTTCACTACATGGGGGATCTACACTGCTTCATTTGCCCATCAATCCCTTTTGTAATATAATAAAAAAGGAAAAGCAGCCAGGCTCAAACCCCAACATGAAGGAACATTATGATTTTGAGCAGTGTCTACATTAAAAGATGCAGTAGTGAAGATGTACAATAAAAACTTCCTGACATTTCGGAGATAATTCCTTCATTAAGTAAAAGCAAACATCAGGATGAGTATCTTTTTCCATGGTTTATTTGCTGCTTTCAACATTGCAACTGTGCTTGGTGGAATTCATGATGTTTTTTAATTCATCTCTCAGTGTCCAAATACACACAGTTTTTAACTGTTTTATCATAAAGCATCTCTTTGACAACTTTCCTAGAAAGAGTGAAATAAATATTTGTTCTGAACCGAGATTTATGAAGAAATGTTCATCAAAACACCATTTATTGTCTGTGATATTTCAAAAGCGCCATTTAGTTGATAATGGAGAACCATCTCAGGAATGTCTCGACTCTTCAGCGCTAATGTGAAGGAATGTGACCGTCTCAGTCATTTGATTGTGTGCATTTTATTGATGTGAAGAGGAAAAGAAATGGATTAGGACGGCAGACCCTCTGAACGTCTGGTGTTTCACTTGTTGAGTGCTGGTGGCCGAGAAGAAGCCGTGTTTACGCCTTCTCCGCCTGACTGACAGCCCTCCACGGTTAGCTAAAACCCCCTCAACAATTATTGCAAAATTATAATTGCCCATCTGGTTGTTCGCTGAGGGTAACAAGGGTGTCCTCCTGGAAAGAAGTCGGGGGTATTGAGCGAAAGTTTAAGATTCTCTAGGGTCCATAGGCTCCAATTATTCAGAGATTATCCTTTCACGTTGACTGATCACGAATTGAATAAAGTTTGGGCTGCATTACTGACAGCTGGGTGCACCACTAAAGGGACTGGAGGCGGATCAGGGCCCCGGGTTCTGCTGTTCGTCTGCCTCTGACCCTAGAGGTTAGTGAGGTGACATTATGTAGTGACAGCACTGAGGCATCTCCGCTTAGCTCTCTTCAAAGCTGGCTGGATAAATGCAGAGGGCAATCACATTAGGCGGCTCTTTCAGGAGCTTTCAGTCTCTCCTGCTCGCCCTGAATTTTAAAGCAAAAGTTTAAAAACCTTAAGTGCGCTGGCTGTTGTCTTTTAACATTAGGTTAAGAGATGTGGGTCATGGGGCAGAGCTCTAGCATCTTGAAGTTTTTGCCTTTTTGGGTATTTTTCAGTTGTGAATTGTCATGTTTATCACACAATGTTTGTTATTATTTTCATATATCATTATTCAATTGAATAATGTATGAACAAAATAAAATGCCACAACAATTTTCTAAATTGAAAAAGTACCTGAACTGTTTTTAATGTTAGTATAATTATCAGAGAAAATTTTACAAAATTTGTTTTAGGGGACAAGAACTTTTGCAGGTTAATAATAATAATAATAATAACAACACATATAATAATACTCTTTCCTCAAAAAAGAAAACTTTTTCACTTACATGTTTATATTTTGTGGGATTTGTGAAATGTATATGCTTTGTTAATATTGCGTTAAGCTGCTGATTATTTAATTATAGAATTTTTAACTAAGACTAATCCAGAAATGAATAAAAAAAATTTTATTTTTACTTAAAATAGTTCAACTACTTCTTTTAAAGACAATTACTTTTTTGCTTTTGTTATCTCACTATTGTTATTTTTGAGTTTGCACTTAATTTGTTTTAGCTACATTGATTACACTGTATATTTTTATATGCTTTTTTATTTAATATGGCAATGAAATAGAAATATATGGTGATCCTTCCATTAAAGTATATTAAAACATAAACTTGTGACAACTTGAATGAGTTTTTTTATTTTTTATTTTATTAAATTGCCAAAATGTGTTTCATCTAGAAACATGATCGGACTCTGCTTTTCTCTTCTTTGAATGAGTTAAAGGATTTGTGAAATGTTCTTCCTGCGCTGACGTGTGTTTGTATAGGCTCATGATTTCTAAATTAAACATAATTAAAGTTAATTTGTAAACACTGACAGGAGAACTATACAATACTTATTTCCTAACTCATACAACTCATATAACAAAATGATTCCCCAGAAATTTACTCTGTGAGATGTAAAGATTTATATTCTATTTAATATGAATAATTAGGTTACCCCTTTGTAAATCTTGCAAAATTAATTCCGCTCACAATAATCCAATAAAGCTTTTAATACGTTCACTCATTTCAGATGTCATCAAACAGTGGGCATGTTAATGCATATCTAACTATTTATAAGATCTAAAGTATTACAAACATTTACAACAAAATAGACTTTGGGTTAAGAGTTACTTTTGGGTCAGGGTTAAAGCATGAGAAACATGCACGGCATGAATACAAAGAAACAACTCATCATAAACTCTATGAAATCTTTTGAAGGAGATCAAGTGCTATATGGTACTAGCTGCTTTTTTATAATAATATATAACATCCTTCAGGCAAGTGACACCTCCTCTAGAGGATGTGTATGTTTATGCTTAGAATATTAATACAAGTTTTGGGAGTAATATATTAAAAAACAAAGTTTAAGTTTGTTTGAGATAAGGACAAGAAGAAGATGCAATATTTTTCCAAATGCTTGTCCAAACTTTAGTCACATTATAAAAAATTGCTCTATAAGTTAAAATTCACTGATAATCTCAGTGAAAAAAAAATTCGCTGATTTAAAATTATATATTGTTTCATTACAAGTGGACTATACCTACTATACCTACACAATATGCCATGACTGCATAAAAAAAGAGTTTTACTTGAAATACAATTTTATTTAAAGTTACTTAAAATAATATAGAGACAACAAACCCATTGCAATGAAAGAGTAAAAATGTAGTTTAATGGATTACTTTTAAAAACCTGGTAATAATTAGAATGTAATATATTACAGTTTCTACTACACGTCTACTACACGTAAAAAATGGTTGACAGTAGGTGGAGTAGTCCCTTCCTCCATTAAAATGCAGACATTGTTGGTGACTTACACTCCTAATAAGCTTTCATATAATCTTCATACACTGATTGCTGTTACTACAGTGCTTGGATACAGTGCTGCTCATGGGCACCTCTCCAAACCATGAAAAGAAGATTCTCCCTTTGTGCCACCTCAGGATCAGTTAGATCTGCTGACAAGTGTTGCGGAGGCCTCTCGTTTTATAATGGTAAAAGGCTGCGAGATTCTCATGCCATCATACAAAGCCTAAACAAGCGGGTATGTCTAATTCAATTAAGTACACGAGACTGTGCCAAGCCTCTCCTTTGCCGGTGTGACAGTAGTAATGAGCCGGGGCTTTGAGCCGTCCTTCTGGTGGGGTGGGAGGTGATATTGGTTGGGTGGGCTTGGAATTGGGAGGCCAGGATCCCCTTAATTCAGTGCTTCTGGCAGACAGTCTTTGAAACGCGAAAAACAGCTTGGAAACACATATTTAGCCCCATTTAAATGGAATATTCCACATTCCTGGGTGACTGTACGAGAGGGGTTGAGAAGAGACACAAGTGGGCTTTATGTTAGTTTGAGCATTAAACTTATTCTCTCTCTCTCTCTCTCTCTCTCTCTCTCTCTCTCTCTCTCTCTCTCTCTCTCTCTCTCTCTCTCGCTTTCTCTCTTTAGTGTTGGGCACGGGCACAGCTGGGCCCTCATTCTGTAAGTGCGAGGGGCCACACTGATTCCGACCGGATGTGTGAAACAGAGGCTCATGATCTATGAAAGATTCTTTGAGAGGACATTCATGAAGAGAAGTGATTGTCATAAAAGCCACCTGTCCTAGACTCCATTTATAAAGAAAAAAAGACCATTTCATACAAATGGAGTTCTGGTGAGAATAAATAAATAAACGACAGGGAAAAAAGTACAGTAAAGTAAAAAAAATTGTATTCTACAATTTGTAAATCTGGTTTGCTAACAGTTGAAAAACTAGGTTATTTTGGAAATGCTGAAGAAAACTTTTGAGTTATTGTCCATTTACAACTTTATACAGTCCAATAGTGCCATCACGACAAAAATAAACTCACCTTCATTTGTGTGATTTGAAATCTTTTAACTTCTTTATTCATGAGAAAAAAATATTGCCGTCAAATTTTGTATGCTGACTTTTTGTTTGTAGTTGATAAAAAATGCTAATATTCAATTACTTTTGGTTTTCAGTAGAATGACATACGAATCAAAAATAGTTTTTTAGCCATTAGAAAACACTTCAAAACAAGTATAAAACATATATTAAATTCAAAAGTGTTAATTAAACCCTTTCTTGAGGGCTGTAATTTTAGCACAATTAATTTTTTCCTTTTCTGTAACTGAAATTTGAACACATAAGTGTATACATAAGTGCTTGTACCCTACTCCTGAACTGTTATCAACTGTGTGATCAACATTGTAAACTTTTTACTTTAACGAGTATTATTTAAAATGATTAACTCTATCAGTGTTGAAATACAAAAACTCTTAAAAGAGGAAATCAACACTGTCTACTTGGGCCCTGCCTAATAAATGTCAATTTAGCACTTTGTGTGTTGAGATTTAAACACTGAAAGAGAAATTTTCACTCACCTGTAGTTGAATTATTACATTGAGGAGTGAAACTTTTTAACCACATTACTGTTTAGCTCCAAATTTCAACTCCAAATGAACTCTAACTCTGCATTCTTTTAATGCCTAACATGACGTCATTAAAAAATATGACATAATTTTTGTTTAGATTCCTGTTCATATTCAATCATGAAATGAACCACATTGGTAAATTAATTCAGAACCTTTAGCGGTTTGTAATAGATGTAGGATCTCTAGCTGTATTGCAAATCAAAATGATTTTGCTCATTCCCATTGTGTGGTTCTTCTACTTCTTGACTGCTTTTCTGTTGAAATATATGCCTTGTAGATTTGAGAAAAGGAGCATATGGCTTTTTAACAAATTTGAAGAGATGTTGTCATAATAACTACACTAAAATTTGCATTCTTTGCTTTCATATATAATGTACTTTTTTCATATATAAATACATTTTTATGTCAGCAAGTCCATTTTCAACATTTACAACTGTAGAAAACTCCAGCTCCTGTTGTTATAAACTGGTACGTGTTTCAACTACATGAAATAAAGAGCAGGTTTAAGGAAATTATGCTGGTTTAACTTGCAGTTAAAAAAAGAGATCAACTGGTAATCAGAAGCTTGCTGGTTCCCAGATCCCCAAAGTTGAAGATGTGAGTGATTAAACACTTGCTCTCCCATCTTCAGCCACAACGGTGGTTTGTAACACCCGTTTCCATTGCACAATAGGATGATTTAAAAGCAGATCAGGGTACTGGTCACTCCATATCTTGCAAACTGCTAGCTCACATTAGTCAAGCAGCTCAAGTGAAGCGACGAGGAGTTAAGGGTACTACTCTGGGACCAGGAGTGACTTGGGTCATATCTAAGTATAGTGAAGGGTTTTTTAATATAAAACAATTCAAGATTTTCTAATGTTAACCCTCAACGGGCCAGATCTAGCCTGCAAGGGTTAGGCTGGACTGTCTTAGATGTGGACACCTTGCTGTCTTGAATGTTCCATCGCTACGATAAATCCTATGCCATCTGACTACTTTTACACTGGAATTAACAGGAATTTTAATAACACAAAATAATCACAAATTGTTGTTTTAGCAAGTCAAGGTAAAAGCATCGGAAGAGACATCAATGGAAATATTTTAACATTTTCTAAAGCGTTTGACCACAAATAGTCTGAAAAGACAAACCATGTACACATCCCTTTAGAATAAAGAGCATTCTCATGCATTCCAGCACTTTTGACTCCTGTTAGCAAACATCAGAGAGCTGGACAGCCTTTAGATTCAGGAAAACTCTCAGAAAAGGCCTCCCGCTGCTCGTGTGAAGCACAGATTCTCAGACGCTTTCAAAAAACCTCTTAAACGTTTGACTTTCTCACAGAAACAGCCTGCTAAATGGCATTTCTGTAATGGACTCCTGCTAGGGTTCATATGCGTTGTATACCCACGCTGCCCAAAGTTGTGTCAACAGCATTAACATGAGAATACCCCAAAAGAAAGGCAAGAAAGGTTTTTTCGGCGTAAAAAAATCGGAAACTATAGAATTCTTTGTTTTCCGAAGAAAAAAAGATTTGAATCAAAGACACTGATGGTCATTTTTTTCTGCCTTGGATGAAGAAAGTGGTGCTGAATGAATGTCTTATTTACATGCCAATGGGAAGGGGATGTGGTTTTAAAGGATGGGAAAAGCAGACCCTCTATTATGGCGAGTGCTGGTAGCAGGGGCCAGGACAGAGCCGGAGCCTCCCTGCCAGGCAGCGGTTAACAAGGCGCTGCCTGAATTAGAGAATGGCAATGAGTTTTTAATTGGTGACACATTATATTTATCAAGCTGACAGCCAGAGTCCTGCGCCGGGGCCCTTTCTTGTTTTGTCTCACACCGTGCATTATTTCCCTCTCTAGGTGCCCCTGCACGATACCCCCTATCCGACCGGTTCCCTCTCGGGTGAAAAAAGTCAAATCATAATAACTGAGCGGCAAGTTGAATGATAACATTGAATAATTCATTAGGGCTCCTTAAAGTTCGGATAAATCCAGGCCCCCTCAACCCTGACAAAAGGGACCTCATTGTTCAATGGCTCACATAAAGGCAAATCCTTTTCAGATCTGTTTAGCGAAGCTGACAGAGCTCTTTGCGGCACAGAAGCAAAAGTTATTAACAAGTGTTTAATATTTGTATGGGAGTGGTTTATCGTCTGCTTCCGGCAGTCTATGAGCGTGAGATATGATCAGCAAACAAACTTTCCTTAGTAGTGTACTATGAGGAGCGGGTTCAGTTTAAAATTCTAGCTTTATTATAGATCTATATTTTACTTTTATTCACTTTTATCAGATTACATTTTACAAAATATAGGTACATTATGAAGACTTTATCCAAATTTGCCCAACGCCACCAAGTTCTAACTGAAGAATTTACCTTTAGAACATAATTAAATTCATTCAGAATCGCTTTAAAAATAATTTCTGCAATAATGGATTCCAATCCTGATTTAAAGTTTTTTAAATCTTTCTCCAAAGTCATTAACCAAATTGTGAAAAAAATTCTCTTTTTAATGTATACGTGTAAATCGTGGAATAAACAAATAGAAATCTTTCTTGGGTAAGCGACCTTTATATTGTCTATCCAATGTTTGTGCAAACATTTCGATCAAATTTAAAAACGCGTTGTTCCTAAAAGTCTACTTTTCTGTACTTTTCAAAAGTCTAGTTTTTGCTTTTACAAATTATATTAAATTATATAATTTTCACTTTTTTAAGAGAACCAACAATATCAAGTGAAAGTGTGGTGAACACATGCTCACAATATTCATTGCTGATCTGAAAACGCAGCAGAGATAAAAGTAAGTTTAGCTCTTTTTTCACAGCTTGAAACTTAAACATTGGCCTGTTTGAGGAGCAACAGGATTGCATCGGAACTCAAACAGATTTGGAAGAGTCTTTTGTTGACCCTCAAGGGAATGGATTTCAGGGTAAATCGCAATTCGTCTTTTCATAATAGACCTGAAGAATGGGAGCGGCCGAAGGGGGCCTAATGAAATATTTAAGATTTCGCCTAAAAAGGGCCTTGAAAGTCACAACAAAGGATTTGCTGAGGGCCTTCATTGTGTGGCAGACTTGCGGAAGCCTCGGCCAGAGCACTACAGATGTGATGAGGGCCCATATTGAGCAGGGCTGTGCAGGCTCTGTTCACAGCTGTGTCCTAGCGCTCCCGACTGGGCCACCAGCCCCCTGCCATTGTGCCCTATTGTGCCTGGCACAGAGCATCAATTTTACACAGAGCTGATTGCACAGCAACGGCTTTGTGTCATGGTTAAAATAGGGCCCCACCCAATCTTACCAAAGGGCCTGGCTCACTTCCAACCCCCTCCTGTCCATTTCTGGCACCACTCCACGTTCTTCATCCATCCGGCGTTGTTTAAAAGATGATAATGTGATGGATCCTATGCTTTTTTGGATCTGATGAACAATTTAGATAAGCAGAAGAGCAGGAATTCACCATTTCAATCCCTCTTGCGAATCTGCCTATTTAGAGCCTAATGGTTGTTGATTAATGGACCCTCTATTCAATAGAACATATGCCATTTGGGACTCTATGAGAGCTTTATGTTGCATTTCTATGCTTTGTGTCAGAAGGTCAAGGCAAGCTTTTTAACACACTACACGTGAAAAGGAGGTGATGCATAATTTACTCAGAAAGCAGCTATTCACGGAGTGGTTTAAGCTCACAATAACAATTTCTCCCAAATTATGGAAGGTTGCAAAGCATAATTTTAATCAGTCCGTTTACATGTCAGTTGCATCTGCCCATAAGCTTGCTGTTTCTATGAGTTGTACTGAGTTTCGTTCTGTTTTTAATTGCACAGATAGCCAGAGATTTCTATGAATAAAACAGCCCTTTAACAATGAAATTAAGATGGACAGATTTTTATCTATTTTTAAATATATATATTTTGTATATAATATATATGTTCTAACTCAATTTGTAAATTCTTAAGTGCTCAGGAAAAAAAAATTCTCAACCCATAAATACATAACTCTGTATCAGTACCAACAAAAAACATTTTATTTACTAAAAGAAGGTCAGTATTTAAAAACTGAACAAGCCACTTCATGTATAATTACTTGTAAACTCCAAAAAGCTGGTTTTATTTGTTAATTTGCAATTGTTAAGCTTTTTTCATAATACAATATTATTGTGTTTAAACAGAGTGTAAAATAATAGTCTTGTGAGAGGCACAACAAAGTATCATTAAGTAAACCAGCACTCTAGTTAGCAACAACAAAAAGTTGCCACAAAGCACCTTTAGAAGTCGTCTAGCAGGCAAACAGAGCGGTTTGTAATTCATGGGATACTTTTATTGGTTGAGACACATTTAAACACATTGTTACCAGTACACAACTTGTCTTCAAATTATCAGCACTCAATTAATAATGCCACTACACAGCAAAATCCAGAGAGCAAAATGAACTCTATTCAAAGTCTGTATGGTCCTTCTTGGATAGAGTAAAAAAAACTGAAATTGTGTTAAAATACCTGCCAGTTTTTCATTGAAAACTTTTGAATTATAATAATTATTTTTTTTACTATACAAACGATATTTTTGTTGTTTATTTTCTCAATGTAGCAAAAAAAGTTTAACGTACTAATTCTCAATTTAATTCCATATAGAAAAGGACCAAATAGACAGTGGTTAGATTTTACCTTGTAACTGGAATGGAATCCCCTTGCTGAGAGAAAGCTGAGTTATCCTGTGAGCCAGATGATAGTAAAAAAGTCATAATTATGATTTTGCAGTAGTTAGTTATTGATTAATTAATTTTATATGAGGCATGATGCCACAAAATGAATAATTATTTGAAATAAGAAAGGTTACAAAATTTGTGACCATGATACCAAGTCATGGACTACTGTGCATACTTTTCAAAATAATCCATTTTAGGCGAAGGTTTAATTACCAAAATATGCAATGGCTCTGGTGTCTTTACATGCTTGCCTTCCTCTGCTTAAATACTTCATTGCATCTCATCAAATTCCGTTTTCAAACAGTCGCCCTCTAGAAAAAAAAATATTCATAATGATGAGAGACCACGGAGAATGCGATTAAGGAATGTTACTGTTACAGCAATTATGTTCTTTATTGTCTGTTCACCGCTGCCATGTAACCCAGTGCTGTCAACAGCAGAGCGAGGGCCTATCGCAGACAGAGAATTATTCATGGCAGATATGGAGTGCGTGTGCATGGTGTGGGCCGAGAGGATTGATGTAAAACAGAACCTCTTTGCCCTCCTCGTGCACAGCGGCCGAGCCTCATCTCCGCCGTGTGTTTCCCCTCTCACCACAAAGACCTGTCACGTTTAATGGCCTGTTGGCTGAGTGGGCTGCTGTAGCCCTCTCCAAAAGAAAGGCCAGGAAAGAAAGGCTCATAGACAACTAATGCAGCTTAATATTCTTTAAAAAGGTCGAGGGACAATTAAAGGAGTGTTTCCCATGGTTCTCCCCCAGCGGTTTCTGCCCGCCTGCACAGCAGCTCTGCTGTTTGATGGAGTCTGAATACATCTTATTGATGGGGTCAGAGATTAGAGGCGATTGGGCCGGCTCTGAAAGGGGCTGTGCGTGGCCTCAGAGAGAGCTTTTGCAGAGCCATATTCAGCAAGGCCTCTCAGTTATCTTCACACAGCTACACGTTTGCTCCACTTTTTCTGACTGCAAAAAGCCTTTCAGCAGAGTTTCCTCAGTTTCAGAAGCAGTTTGGCTGTTGCATGTGCGGCTGTTCTGGTGATTTGGAGAAGCTATATCTCATACTACTGTTTCTTTTGATTTATTGGGGTCTATACTTGTTTTTGTCACACCTACCAAAATAGGCAATGTGTAACTTCAGATAGTGTTCAACGTATTTAGCACTAAAATAGGAGAACACACTGTTCTCTTTTTTATAAAAACATTGCTACTCTGTTATTAAGTTGCTGACCCTAAATCACAGGCACAAAAGATAAAATCATTATGAGAATTCTTCAACAGTTTTTTGCTCATATATGTGTTTAAGATTTACCAATTGTATACTATCTATACTGGAAAGTACAAATGTTTATCCAAGCTAATTACCTAAAAGATTAAGGTAAGTAATTTAGCAAAAATGCGCTCCTGAGAAGCCTGTGCTCAAAGAAGGAACAGCGACCCACAAAGGCAGAAGATCTCTCAGCAGAACCTTCTCTTTCACTGTCCCTGGCTGGTGGAGCAAACTCCCTGATCCAGTCAGGAGAGCAGCAACACTAACCGCTTTCAAAAAGCAACTGAAAACTCTTCTCTTCAGGGAACACCTACTATATATATAAAAAAATGTTATTTTTTTACTCCTCTGTCTTTATCTTCTTCCTTTATTTCCTGCTATGGTTTATTGAACAGTTATCTTCTTCCTTTATTTCCACTCTGCTATGGTTTATTGATCAGCTGATACAATTTCTATTATGAGAAGCTGAGATAGACTTTGACGGTGTAACAGATTGCCTTTGTCTCTCCCCTAATGTAAGTTGCTTTGGACAAAAGCGTCTGCTAAATCCATAAATGTAAACGTAAAATATATAAATATGTAAGAACTCACAAGGAATTTTGGTCCACGGGAAGATGCGTTCACACAAAGTATTAGTAAATGTGTAACGCATATCTCTCGGTGCTACAAAAATTAGGAATTCTATTGCTTTTTTCCTTATCTGGCTTTACCATCCGCCAAATGTTTCATCGTGTTCCCTTCGTATTACTGTTCCAGAGGTAGTGAAAAAGAGACTTTTCAAATTCACTTTGATCATTGATGGTGAAAACGCTAGACATAATTGTCTGAAAACACTTAAAAATTGCAGGAATAGGCATGAGAGAACAATAGTGTGTTCGGGACAAGAGTCAACCCCCACGTTCTGGCTCGATGAACAATAGGAAGTGACTGGGCTTGTAATATCTCAACTGACCACTTAAAGCTGAGGCCGGAAGTGAGTAGATTTTCATCAACACCCATGTTAAAAATGGCAACAGCTGATAAAAAAAACACATTTAAACTTGGCTTCTCAATGTGTTTTTATTCCAATCGCTAGTTTTGGCCTTGAAATTTGTTTAATCATTTTTATTCATTGAATTCCTTTCTTTAGGTTATATTAAACTTTTTTGCATAATATAAGGCTGGTTTATTCGAGTGAGAGCTATTTAGTAAGCACTGAGGTTTCAGTCGCATCCTTTCTGATCCATTAAATGACCTCTTTTTGCCTATTTTGACCCTTTTGTAATAAATCTTTGTCAATGAGTCGTTGATTTAAACAAGTGTCTCATCAACTTATGGCGATATATATATATATATAATTTTTTTCTGAAAAATCTGATTTCTGTGTACTGAAAGATAAGAAATGAATATTTTAGAGTGCAAGTCGAGCATACTGGAGAACCCAAAATAAATATATGTAAGGTTAGTCTGAACTTTTAAACTTCAATCAGTAATGCTCCTAGTTTAAACAAGAAGCTTGTTACATTCAGACAACTCTAACAGCCAATGTAATTTTTTTATTATTAAAGTAGTAGTTGTTTTGTTTTTGAGGTTATACTTCTAAATTTAAAGATGGAATGCTTTCTCACATTGCTGCAGTGTAATCATTCCAAGCCGTTGCAGGGAAACTGACAGCCAGGCTGGCAGCAGAATGATGAGTTCTGTCTGTTGCGTCGCCTGCGAGGCTGCCCATCATTCTGGCACATGTCTGCGAGGAGCCCAGTGGAACAAGTGTGAACACACAAGTGCACCTTCGCTGCAGTTTATCAACCAGTCTTCATTATTCCAACACTTGCAAAAGAACAACCGATGCTTGTAATCAAACCTACAAAATCATTAAATAATTGCTACATCTTTGCTTACTACACAACTAATCTGTTCCTCATTTGCAGCCCAAACCATTTGTTAAACAGACATAGATAATCCGCTTCTCTGATGCAAACTACCTTCCTGTATGTCTGGAGAAATGCTTTGAAACGGTCCTTATTGGCTCGAGTGTAGAGTGCATAGGGAGCACAGCTGTATTGTACAAAGCTGCTGCAATTAGGAGAATGCTCTGGGTCACTGAAGCACTCATTTTGTTTAGTTTGGCCTCAACCTTCAATGGCATCTATAGAAGCATCAAGGAAAAGAGCCCAATTACTACCATGAACGTTTTGATTTTGCCTTTCATTCGGTGTAATTAGAATCAGCTTTAAAATATTTTAAGAACCTATGAGATTTTTTGTGTGTAATGCATAATCATTAGGCCAATTGGGTATGCCTTGTTCAGGTGTCTGCAATGGAGATTGTTCCCGGCAGGACTGAGTATTTATGAGAGTATGAGATAAACTGTTGAATATGAAATAAATTAAACTATAGGTTTCTAGCTTATAGAAGACAAAATGAAGATTCCAGATTACTCCGTTCTTATTGAATCTTAGTTCATCACACATAAACATGTGCCAGTTTTTTCATGGATTTAGTATAATACAAACAACAATTGCAGTTTTTAAATAATATATTTATTAACAGAATCTTGAATGTGCTTGTAGTGCCAAGGTTGGCTAGTGTAATATTGACCATGAATATTTCTTGAATTTCTTGAAATCCTTGACTAGTTACCTTTACCTTCAGTGTCACCTTGTGTGTCCTGAGGCAGTTTAAAATGGACAACCAGAGACGATAAAGAGCCATGAATGATGAAGTATAAGGATTAAAATCTTGAGTCTTGGTTGCATGATCCAATATATTGTAAACAGTTGACCAGACAATGTGCTTGTGGACATCTTGACACACTAGTAACTCAGATATCTAATAAAAACTGTATGGTTTTCTCCAAAAAGCTGACCTAGTTAATGAATTTTAGCACTGAAAATCCTGTTTTGAGTGTGGGCAAACAGGTATTTATAGGTTATTGCAATCTGCTGTATTTTTATTTTACACAACCTTTTTAGAATCAGTAGACTGAAGTGCCCAATGTTTATGTCTATAAGTATAAGCATATACCATTTTTCTGGTATGAGTTTATTTTTGTTTTTGACCCTTTTTTTATTTTATTTTTTTTACACACAACCATACATGTCCCTTTTATACTCTATTATGAAATTCTAGTACACTTGTTGCCATTTTTCGATGATTCCAAAGCTTATTCCAGATGCCCCAGCGCCAACTCCTTTGTAAAGCAACACAGGAAACAAATTTAGAGTGTATCAATTCTTGCTAAAGAAAATCAAATTTGTCTGTTTTGTCTGGATTTTATCTGAATGTCGGTCAACATCAGAACACAATTGAACTGATGGTAGTCGAGCGCAGAGTAAGGATGAAGAGTTCATCAACTTATCCATGTTGTAGGAAATGCTCCGCCATCAACAGGTGAAATTTCATTATTTTGAGAGATGATTAGTTGTTTACAAAAACTCTTGCAGTTCTATTATTTTACCATATTCACACTACTTATACTAGTTTACACTGTGTTTCTCCCAGAGGTGGAATTTCCTGGAGGCTCGCATGAGTAATAGGTTCTCAGATTTTATTTAATCAAATAATAGTATCCAAAGGAAAAGTCGTTTTAACAATTAATTATATGAGTGTTTTATAAAATAAAGTTGGAAATAACTAGCTAGTAACTAAGCCACTGACTAGATTTTTCACCTGTAAATCAAGTAAAATAGTCAGAAGTTCTCAATAATATTACTTTATATACTTCTGGTTTCATATATAAAAATACAATTCCTGCAATGGTTAGGTGGTTTCAAGGTTTAAGTTTGAATTATATTGCATTTAGTCTATATGTTGTAAATAAGTTTTTTTACACCTCCACTAGCTGTCTGGATGCCTCTGGTGGACTTAAGGGTGGACAGAAATTGTTGCAGCACTTTCAGAAGTTGTCGTAGGGTGTGTGGGTTCATGTGAAGGATCTGTGTATGAAATGTTAATATCGCACAAGTGGCCGAGGCTGGTGGTCAGCGCATAAATAATCATCTACCAGACTGTTGGCATCCGACCCAAGGATACATTCCTGCCGTAATGGGCAGCAGCTGGAGCGGGGTTTCCGGGAGGACAACTAAGCACTGGTCGACACAGAGGGACACCACGACCTTCCCAACCCCCCATGAATGTTGAATTCATCCCATTTTTGCAGATTTGCATGAAATTCCCCAGTATTTACACAATCTATGCGTCCTGTCCCTTTTGTAGTTTTTGCACAGTTTTTGGATATCTCTATTAGCAGCAGTGTTTGAAACTCTTTTGATGCCCTGAAGTAGCAACATATGGTGCCATAATAGGGCACTGAACATGCATTTCAACATGCTGCTTTGCTGCTTAACAACCCTCTGGGGATACAAAAGGTCATTCAGCTAAAGTCCTGCGATTACACTCTCTCTAATGAGTAAACTCTCAATGGGAATGCCTTATTAGGAGGCTTTGGAAAGCTGTCAGCATGCTGCTAAAGAGGAGGAGGACTGTTTATCTTCTTTAATAAGTATTTTTGCTACTTTTTTAACCAGTCTATGATTTTATTAGAACTGCTTATTTCTTTGTCATATCTGATTGAAGGTTTTTTAGAATGTAGGTCGCATAAACATTTTTATGAGCTATGACATAGGGAAATTTGTTTACATCATGTGTTTGCAGAAAGATGGATGTGTATCTTTTGAATCTGCACAATCCTGTTATGTTTTGGAGTTGAGAAAACATTTGTAAAGATCTTTCATTGATTGGCATTGTTGGATAGCAAAGCGTTGCTAAAATGGGCTGCTTCACCAGCGTTGGTATTGGCAGTAACTACTCTAATACATTGTAATTTTAAATAAAATAACTCAGTTACTGTTAATATATACTGCGTTAGTGCATTACTTTGTGTTTTTATTCCCAATTTTTCCCTTTGTGTGTTGTTGAACAGCACATAACATGAGAACGCCTTTGGGAATTGGTGGCTCGTCACCCAAAGATAAACTAATATGAATGCGCGATCAGTGATTGGTGTGCACCATCCGGGTAGAGTAGAAGAAAACGTGTTGTCTGATTGGAGGTTGCCGCTCGTCTGAATACTCATTAAGACTGTGTTAAACGAGCCTGATCGTGGTTAGTCGAGGTGAGCGGAAAATGAGTTTTTCAAAGTGGAAATACACACATTATTTTACAGATTGAGGAAAAAACATCTTAATAAGATGTAAACTCTATCTATCTGGCTCAAAGCTACTGTCGACAGCAACAAACAAAAAGTGAAATCTTTTCTAATAATATGTTATTACTAGGTCGAAGTTTTATATAAAATGTTATATAATTTTATTGAAAGAAAACATTTATAATATTTAATTTTATAAAATCTTTCCACATATACGGTGAATAATTGTTATTTTCAATGTTTTATATTTGTAAAGGACCTTTTTAAAGATTAAACACTTGAATATGATTATTGGTTTGATTTGAGTTATTTAATTTAAAAATCAATTTGATATTTTCAGTTAGTGCTGGTCTGACATACATTATCATTTAAAGTTTACTTTGTTTTAAGTGTTAAGGCTTTGTGTGAATATGACTAATAATGCTTGGTGTTGAATCAGAATGCATATAACTAAAAATAAAATTAAAATTAAAATAAAAGGCCATTAATGGTAGCTAGTTAACTATAACTAGTTGATATTTTTTAGTAACTCGCACATCACTGTAGGTGAACAAAAACAACAGTAGCGGATGACAAAATATATAGGCTTGAGTCAAAAACTAAGTTTATGATTTAGACTGTTGAAACTAGAATTAGAACTAGAATTTAGCTCAGTCAGGTGAACCCCGTCTTTAACACACAGATTTACATGAATGTCTTTTAAATAGCATCTCAGTGAGTCGAGGTTTTTGTGAGGTGACCTTGACACGGCATCACGTTTAACTCCCACTCGCCGGGAATACATTTTGAAAAAGCTGCTTCATTCTGACACACGGACCTCAGACTTGGCGGGTGACCAGTGTTCAAGCAGCATTGGCAACGAGGACCGTGAGAAACAGGGGGGCGACACCCGAATGTCAGCACAGCTGCAGAACTGCTGAGCATAAAAGCCTAATTACAGAAATATGCAGGCGGACGGAGGCCTCTTGACAGTGAAAACAGAGCAGCGTTTGACTGGACGCTGCCAGAGAGAAGAGAGTGACCCGTTCTCAGATCAGTGACGTGAGATTTACTGTTCGTACACGATGAGCTCCAGGATTCCACAGCTGCTGGCTGACATCAAGCCGCTTGTGCATGGAGACTGTGTTTTTGGCATTAGGTTTCTTTTTTTTTTACACTTGAAGCATGGGATATTTGAAAAGGGATATTTAATGCTTTATACCATACCCACAAACTTCCGAGTGAGATTTTCCTGGGCTGTAGCCATGTCACTCATAGTAATACAGTTTTTTAAAGCTATAATATATATTAAAGACATTAATGTATTTTAATTAAATATTTAAATTCCATTTTTAGGAGGCTTGTTAATATATTTTGAAGTTAAAATTTTAACAACAAAATTTTAAGCTTTATTCATCTATCATCTAAATTCATTCTCTGTTCAAGGTATATTAATTTTTCAATACTGGAATTTTCAAAGAATTTTTTGTAATTCATATCCTACAAAAGCCCAATATATCATACGACCTTTTACCTCTCTCTCTTTTTTACTATGTATAGTTTAGGTTTACATTTATATCGCTGTAAAATAAATATTTCTTCCATTTTTATTTTATTTTTACCTTTCTGAATTTACCATGTAAGTCCATCTTTTAGATATTAAAGCACACACAAAAGCTGTTGTTTCTCAAGTTGTCCTTCCTTATAATAACCCATGCCATACTTTAACATGATCTCCAGGATTTCTCAATTTTTCAGGACAATCCTTATTCGGGATTCAATATCTGCTGTTTTTCCCGTTAGCCCCTATCAAATTTACAAGATGCTTAGCTGTGTTCAACTCCTTTCTAAGTCATCAGATTGACATACTCACTGCTCTGCATTTTCCCCATAGGGGTCAGGCTTTGAAGTGTGCTCATTATGCTTAGGTCATGCCAGAGTCAGATTTCCCCTATCATTGTATTTTTAACCTGAGAGCTGCACAATTACTCGTACTTTGTTTTGACTTAAAACAAACAAAAGTAGAAGAATGATGACTAATAGTTCGCTGAATTCAATATAAGTGTTCAAAATACCTGTATAATGGAGCTGTTTTTAATGTTGTACGTCTAATTGTGTATTAAGTGAAAACATTAAAGAATCTATACAGCTGAATCTCCATTTGGACAACTTCTAAATTATTTCTAAATGGAATAAACTCTATAGATTCTTAGAATACCCATAACAATATCAGAATATTATTTATAGTAATATTTACATCCATTTTACTTTTCCTGCAGTTATTTTTTTTACTCATTCATGTTTTTTTCAGCGTTTAAATCTAAATGAGCATTATAGGTTCTTCTGTTACTTGTCAGATGTTTTTAGGGAACAGCAATGGTGTACTCTGATCCACACACACATTTTGCATTCATTCTTGTGTCCACATACTAGTCATACGAAGGGGTCATCAAAAACATGCCTCTTCAAAAACATGCCTCAAGATGTATTCATATCCGTTTTTTTTTTCATTCTATATTCCTTATCTGAGAGCTCAAACCAGCTTGAGGACCATAGCAATGAGTATTTATGCACTTCCGACTAAACAATCAGATCAACCAATAATGTATCTAATCCAAATGCAAAACGGATGCACTGTCTGATTCTTGACCTGCCCCAAACAACAAATGTTTTAAAGAAGCAACATTGATGTTTTGCCAAATTCTGACTGACAGGGCAAGGTTCGCTCAGCAAGGGGCATGAAAAAAACATGGCAGTAGGAGGAGGATGGTTATATGGCGCATTTGTCATTGATTCATTAAAACAATGTAAAGGACACAAAATGGCATCTTTAAGAAAAACAGTAAATGCACAAAGATATATTTTTCACCCCATTTTTCACATCTAGCTTGTATTTTCAGAACATACCAAAATATTAGTCTTACTAGTTTTGGTTGGCTGTTTTTATTTAAATTGTTAATGGTAAAAAATTGTTGAGACTGACATTGAAAAACAGTTCACAAGTTCAATTACATAAAATTAGTCCAGTATCGCAAGCGTAATTGGCGAACTGTCCGCAGAGGGCCCTTTAAATCGTCAATTGGGCAGAGAAGATTTGAATATTTATTCCTAAAGAGTGGGCAAATTAACCGGAAACAACTGAGATCGAATAGCTCATTACATGTGACACTCCTCCCAAAATAAGCTGCATGAAATTGCATTCCCCAAAATTCCATTTTCAGTCTTTCATTCGAGTGGAAAGCTCAACTTTATTTATTGCTTTGTTTTATATGCATATAAATTGTCACATTTTATTTTAGTTGACACCACTTAAATCATAACGTGAAGGTTGAAGATGATGAAAAAACAAAACTTGTTATGGTAGAAAGCCTCAAAATTTTAAAACGCTTATAGAGTTTAGCCTACAGTGAACAGAACCCCAGTGACTCATTACAGTTACTACAGGTTTGTGCTAAAAAACAAAACAAAACAGGAAACATTCCGACCTGACCTGAGGGTAATCGTTAGGAGAGTGTAATACAGAGCTTTCCTTATGATTTATGACCTGTGCTACCATGCTTACGTGCGCCTGTATGCTGGCCTCAAGTTTACACGTCATAACTTTGACTGACAAGTTTAAAGACAGACAGGAGGTAGGGTCTGCAGACCTGAGGAGGGCAGGGAAGGATAAACAGTAAGCTAGGGAGCAGGAGCGTGTGAGATAGAAGAAGAAAAGGAGAAAAAGAGTCTGTTCTTGTGCCTTTCAAGGTGTGTTATTTGTTCAAGGCTGTCCAAACATTTACAGAGGGCTGGCAGCCGAGGAATGCAGAGGCAGGGCTGAGGCGGGCGAGCTGCTGCCGTGGGAAAGCGCTGCTCTCCTCAACCTCTGCCGGCTCCTTCCCCCTCGGGCAGAGTGTCAACATACCCGCTGCCAGAGATTTGTGCCACTGATAGTGACAAGTCCCGTCAGCAGCCTTGCGCATACACACCCATGAGCACACGTACACACGCTCCCAGCAGCACTCAGGCAAGCTCTCTGCCTTCCTCTTGCGCTGACACACTTTAACAGTTAGACGAGGAAGCCTCAGGCAATCACAGACCTGCACACGCAGTTAAAAACATGCAGTTTATGGTCAAATAAAAAATGGGTGGCTTTCACTCTCCATGACTTGAAAACTTCCACAACTCGTTTTACTATGTTGACTGGTTAAATGTTTGTCACATAAAGAATCAAGTTTTGTAATGAAGAGTTTATTGACCCAGATTTGATAAAGTATAAAAAATATCAATACCCAATTGAATTTGCATTCATTAGATTTTTGTTCAAAGTCAAGGCTTATTTCGTCAGAAAATTGTACAATTGGTTATCATGAGGGGTGCTTATGGTAATACCTAAACAAAAGAACGAATGAGAATGTTTCAGGGTTTCTAGTGACTGCCTCTTTGTATAAGCTGATTTACTTAGTGGGCAGATATGCCACCTCACAGCTAAAAGGTTGCAATTTTGTCGTCAATTGCACTTTTGGAGATAATTTGAGATGAACATGGCTTAGTGATGTACTGGCAATCCAGTCAAGGGGTTTCCTGGCTTTAGTGAGTAAATTTCTGAGTGTAAAATTAACTCTATCCACAATAGGACCAAATACTCTCTGAATACAGAAAAATAACAGAGGCTCTTTTCAGTGGATGAGGTTTGGCAGACAATGACATTCGGTGTAAGAGATTGATGGCAAAATTTACAAAAGACAGAATATGTAACTTTTTTCTCAACAAGATGGGATCCAAATAATAACAAAAGGTATTTTAAATGAATATTCCATAAGATTATAATCAACACTGTAACAATATTGAAATCTGTCCAAAAATAAATTAAAAAAATTATTTGTCAAAACCATCATTATGTGCCATCTGCTTTACACTTTAACCTTAACTCTGTAAAATAACAAATAAGCGCTATTAGGATAATGTAAGTACAAAATTGAAAAATGTTGACAAAATCAACATAGACCAAATGGTTTATATGTTTTGTAACAAGTGAAGATAATTTATCAACTAATTAATTCAGGAGGAGATTGTCTTTTAATTGGCCTCGGTGGTTCCCCTTTCAGCTGATATATACCGAGTATATAACCCAGTATATAAGTACAAACTAAGCAGGCTCTTTTCAACGTTTGTGCATACTCTTCCACCTTCTATAATGTACCAAATCCAGATTGAGCCACTTCCTGGACCCAGACCCTATTACAGCTCACCTAGTAAGCTTCTCAAATGCCACCTTTGCCTGCGACACTAGGCCAGAACAAGTAAATATATAACAATATTTTATTTTATATTTATTATATTTAATATTTTACCATTACGTCTATGTGAGTCGCCACAGTATTTTACTATAGAAAAACCCGAACTAAGAGTAAAAATAAAAAATAAATGGATGGGTTCAAGTTATTAGTGAATCCGGTTTAAAAGCAAAAGTGCACATTCTTGTGCAGAGGTTCCAATTAAAGCTCTATGCCAATGCTAATATTATGATTAATGTTAATATTTACCAAAATTACATCAATTTATCCTATATGGATGTGCTTCAGATGATTTTGATTAAACCAATTGCTTCTTGTGGATTTCATTGCGAATTTCTTTTGAAGTTTTGGAAACTGTTTTTAATCAAATTTATGATAATAAAGTAAGTCGTTTTCTTTCAATGAACAAAAGCTTTGTGTTTTAGGAAGGGCAATAGGGCAATAAATGACAGACTTGCTTTTTATACAAGCACAATGCATGCAAACCAGCCATAAAGACAGACTAAAGATCAAGGATGATCAGGAGGGTTTATGATTTGAACTGTTTTCACCCTCTTGAGATGTGTCATGGCTGAGGCCGTAGTAGAGCGAGATTATTATTGGACTAAACACTTAGCGTCCTCGGCTCTCTGTCATTCAGTTAATGGCCCAGCTCTTTGTTTTGTGTGTGTTGTGTGTGAGTGGGATGGGTGTGGTGGGACACAGCAGCTGACAGAGAATGGTGATAGAGCTCTTCAGACAGCACTAAACACTCACATGCTGGCTGACAAATGAGTATACAGTAGCCATGTGTATGTCTGTAGGATTTAACTATACCAAATGTTAGAACATAAAGTAATATAATTAATTTTCATTTTGAAAGAAAGAAGAATGGGGGTGGAGGAAAATTACAATAATTAATTAAGTTGCTTAATTTAGTTTTTTTGTAAATAGGTGTAATGGAGGCCTCTTTATGTATAACCGGAAATATCATTTTTAATCCTTCATTCATTTTCTTAACTTGCATTACATATGGCTTAACTTCTGATTATGGACACAGAGTTTAGCTGGTGTCAGGGGCAGGTTGTCAGTTCATCGTAGAGCGATACTGACATCATTTAATCCTGAGAACTATTTGGAATCATCCATTTGCCTGAACCATGTTTCTGGACTCTTTAAAATGCACCATTTATTCCTTTCCCTTCACTGTTTCTAGTCATCAGAACGTCGGAATAGTGTCTGTTTTCAGAGCAAGCCTTGTTATAAGTCCTCTGTTGATGTACAAAGTCTGTGAGAAGTGCATCTCACAATTTTGTAATCTTTCAGAGATTTTCTTGTCGGCACACACAAAATCAATCCGTTTCTGTTGAACCTGTTCATTTTTTCCTTGTCTACACTTACACTTCAAGATCAATTCATTCTGCATTGAGATGAGCTGCATTAGTGGTTCATCTGATTAGTCAGTGGGTAAGTGCTTTAACAACGAGAGGTGCTATGATCTTGTAGTTATTTTAAAGGTGCTGTATCATATAAAATCTACATTTCTACGATTTATTTTCGTTCCACATCATTAAAATACCTCAAGTCATATTTAGAATAGGTTCATGCATATTTTTTTTCATGCATCTTTGGGAAATCCTATTTTCTTATTGTAGGAGCTTAAAATGGTTTGATGGCTGTATCAACGCCACTGCCCACTATCCAATGTGTGGAACCATTAATGCAGCTCAAAAGCCTGTTTTGGCTTACCAAAAGATGAATGTATTCATTGTAAATGGATGGATTTTCTGTTTGTCAAAAAGCAAAACCCAGCAGGGGGCATGTCTGAAGTGGGAGTAACAGGGAGTACACAGCACATTTAGCGGAGCACAACCATTAGAGGTTATCCAAAGATGAGACAAATACTGCTTTTTGAAGGTTATTAAAGGTGCAGTGATAGTCTATAGAGGTCAAATATTTATTATTGTTTTAAAAGGGCATGATCTGGCACCTTTGTGTCTCCAGAAAACGAGCATAGAATTATGAGATTGGTTTTAATGAATACAACATGTTTAAGATGGAGTAAGACTAAAACATGCTAGAAATGTCAGAAATTGTGCATACATGATATGGCACTTATCTGCCTGTTTGAAATCAGTGCAATGATGAATTCATCACAATTCAACATTGATTTAATGAGTGTTAATCAACATATCATACAACAACAACAACAAAAAAAACACTTTGATTCAACATTGAAATTGAAATGATGACTGATTATTATAACAAAAAATCAACATTGATTTAATATGATCTTTTGATTTCTGGGAGACTTATTTCAAGGTGATTCTCAAAGCAAACAGTTCCTTCTCTCCTTGTCTGGATTTCCTTCGGCCAGTTAAAAAGAAATGGGTTCATTGGTAACTCTTTTCACAGTGAATGTAAGTGAAAATAGTAAGCAATTCTGGCAAGAGAGCATCAGTCACAGCCCTTTCTACACCGCCATATATCGGTGGGACCACATCTGAGGGTTTCAGATGGTCACCACAACAGATCAAAGTCCATAACTTGCAAAAGATAGCCACTGTCAACAGGCTGAAAGAGCTTCAGTTCAAAGCAGTCTTCAGATTGTTCAATATTTGTCTACAACCCTATGTCATCACGTTATTTGAGGGGCAGCAATACCGCATGAGCAACTTTTGTGAAGTATGAGAAACATGTCTAGTCGAAACCTGAAGACGGAAGCCTGTTCTGTCTGATGGCTTGAGGCGTGATGAAAGGCAAGCTGCACGTACAGGAGTGATACTGCACTACCGTATACACAGCTAGGAATTCCTTCAGTTGAGAGATTGCTACCACAGCATTTAAGATCTCTTGAGTTATTTGTATAGGAATTGTGCTAAACCCTGGTCTCAGCTGTATTGTTTACTGGCTCAAGCAGCGTTTGTTGTTGAGTGACTGGTAGAACAATATGAGCTGAAACTTGTTCTATCTTTCCCAGCATTTGTCTATTCTTGTGCGTCTCTTAGCTTCAGACACCTGCCTTCATTTCAGGAGGAGTCAGGTTTCAGCGATGAGGCAAGATCTGGCCAATAGGCTCCTGTGAGAACTCTGAGTGAAGGTGGTGGGAACTCTCCTCCCTTCTTTCTTTTTCTCTCGCTCTCGCCCTCTTTCTGCACTCTGGTGGCCCTACACTCTCATACCTGGGAAACTCTGAGCTTGAGGGAGGGGCTCAGCAGCCAGCCCACCTAATGAATACAAAACAACAGGTGAGTTACAGAAGTCAAGTGTGTTCAATTTACTCCTCTTTTCTTTCTTCCTCTTATTTCATTCATGGCATTGGGCTTTACATGAGACCATCTTGGCACTATTCAGAAAAGAAAGAAAAGAAAGAGAGAAACAAAATAGAGCCAAAGTGTGGGAACTTTTCCTCCTTCTTTTATTCCAATCTGAATGGTTTCATTGTTGTTAACCCTCTCAGTGCTGGTTGCAGTGCACCTGTGCCACCTCACAGCTTCAATATTCAATATTTTTCAAATGAATTCAGACGAAAGTCTTCCTTTCAGCCTTAGGATTGCTCTTCCTTTCCTTTATTCCCTATATTTTATATCCCCAAACAGTATATTTGTAATTTCGATGAAAACAAAATTAAAATTGACAAAAAAAAAAGTTAATGAAAAGAAAGGTTTATTTAATATATTTTTTTAAATCCTGTGATAGACTAATTGGGTTCAAACGAATAGTTTTTGTGACATATTTTTTGAGTTTTTGTACACACATACATAAAATACAGTAAATATAAACTATTTAACAGTAAATTGAAATTATGTGGTGTAAAGCTCTGATTGTAAATTATGTGGTTATACTGTTTACTGTTTACTTTTACAGGGCTGTGGTGCTTGTTTTGTCATTACATACCAAATGTAATCATACATTCATAAACAAATAAAACAACAAAGTGGTTCGCTAATTGCATGCAACATTTAGAAACATACAGAAAAAAAACTATTTCTTTATGAACTATTTTCATGAAGTCATATTTTGTATTTTACAATAAATTAAAAACATTTTCGAAAATTGTATTGCCTGTCTGTTGACAGTTTTTTTTAGAAAGGTAAAATCTAATCCTTTCTTAATTAAATTTTAAATCTAATCTTGTTGAGCAATAAGGGTTTTAAATCATGAACTTAAGAAAAAATGTTTTTGCATAATCTCTCGTTCAGATGCAACACTGCCACCCATAGGTCATTTACAACAACTAAGATGTGTAAGATTGATTCCCCAGAGACCATAATTGTGTAAAGGGGATGTTTTTGTTAGAAAATAACAAAATTGTATGGCCATCAAACCTTGTTTTAAAGACATTTTCTAATTCCTTGCATTTTACAACACTGTCTATAAAAACATTTTAAACGTTGTTTAAACTGTCTGTACTGGGTTCTTTTTCTTTGGGTTTTCACTTGTGGTCTTCTCTTAATTTTGCATTGTTGTTTCAGCTTATAATGATCCGCAATTTATATTTCTTGTAGTTAGATCATTTTTATTTATCTCTTAAAAGGAGAGTTTTTCATTCATACAAAAATTGGCTTGAGAGGGAATCATATATACTGAAAACAATATTACTATAACTATCTAATTTGACATTTTTTTCAGTTTTTCTCAGGTGTATCGGTTAAACGGATATCCTGCAAATGCATACAGTATTATAAATATAAAAATAGGCCAGTGACTTTGTATATTTATTGTGCTTTCCTGTGTCTTGCTTTCCCTTTGAGAATTGATTAATGATTTCTGGGATCTGATGTCCACGTGTAAAATCCCTACAGCAAACCGCCTCTAAACCAATAGCACCTCATCAATATTTTGATAGCTACCACTGACTGGTTACAAGTTTGTAACCAGAATTTTTGAAAATTTGTATCCCCCACCTATTTACTGTAGCTGCGTTCTGTATATGACTACTGTGTAGAGAGTGTGGGAATTCCCTTCTTGAGTATTTTGTTGTGTTTTAAATGTATTCTTCTATTTAATTTATTTCAACTGTAAAAAGCTAGTTATTGATTAAATTTTTATGTTCTTATTTTTTGGAAATTTTTTTTGCAATGAAAAGTCCATTGAATTACTCGTGTGTATGAACGGTGCATAACTATATAAACGATATGAACTTTAAATTTGTAATCCTTTATAGTTACTGTCATTGTTCCCAGCAACACATTGTATTGCCAGGAGAGACCTGTGGATAACTATAGCATACACGGCTTTGATCTTCGCTGCTCTAGCTACAGGTCTGGGTTCAGTAAGCTCAGACACAGAGTCGACTTTGGCTCCACCTGCTCTCTCACATCGGTTCTGCTCTCTCCTTGCCTTTCTCTCTCACCTTTGTCCATGGTTCATGGGAAATAAGGTCTCACAATAGGACGCAGGGCCTGTGTCTCATGTAGGTTTTGTGTGTGCTGCAGAAGCGATCCGATTACGTTGCAGACGGTGGACAATAACAACATGTAAATGAGTCTAAAGGGATGGAGGAGAGGACTGCCCTGCTCTATGGAGAAAACAGATTTGTATTGGGGGAATTGATCCGGTGCTGGACTCTTGGGACAAGATTCGGTGACTGGACTTCATTCAGTCTCACACTGGTTTCCCACCCTGGGTCCAGTTTGAAAGAGCATACTTGCCAAACATGACATAACTCTTCAGTGAACTACCATAGCATACAGCATTAGAGAAGCTAAACAGAGCCATAATTGTTGATGGGGGTGTGGAAGGGTGTTGTGTTCCATTGACAAGTCCATGAACCTGCCTGATTTAAAATCTTAGCTCCCCTCCAATGGCGTTACCATTCATATTACAAAAAGCTATGTGAACATGAGCAAACAGACTTTCCAGGGGCCTAGACAAGTGTTATTTATTGCCAGCTCACATTTTGCCATGGGGTTTGGGGTCTTTTTCTTAGCGCTATTTCACTAGTGTAATTTTGTTTAAAAATCTGAAATTTTGAAATTAAACTAATATTGTGATGTGAGTTAAATCTGGTTTGACCTATATCTGAGTGTGAATACAATGATTTAAACTTTGCTTATTCTGTTTGAGGTTGAAACAATATAATCCCCATTCAAAGTGTCACTCCTCAGTACTAAGCACTACATTCTATTCTAAATTCTTAAATTCTTAATAAACATACCTTCTTTATGGTATGAACATGATTTGTATGAATCGAAATGGGACATAATGTCCCCATCATGTAACCAGCCTACTGAGAATTCCTCCTCCTTGCTACATGATTTCAAGGCATGTAGATCATATGCACACTACAAAGTCTTTCCAGAAGTAGTTGCTTCTCGCCTACTGCTTATTGAGTACCATTGTATGATATCTTTTGGTTCAGAAACAGAAAATTTGCTGTTGAGCTGACTTCTAGTTCCTAGTGAGTGTTTTAATTTGAATGTACTGTGCAGCTCCTCTGCAACACTGCTCAGTTCTGAAAGTGCCATTTGTCAGTTTCCTATTAGTTGCAGATCCCTGTCTGGTGGATCTAGGCCTAATTTTTGTTCTAGAAGATGGTGCCATTGTTGCTAAAAACATTAATTCTAGTATAGTTGCATAGTAATATCAATCCTGCTTCATTAAAGAACAATGGAGACTTCATTAAAGAACAATGGAGACAATCCTGCTCTACTTGTTATCATGCAAACATTCTTTTAGCTCAGGAGTAATATTTGCTTTCAACATTTGTTATGAACGTTGTTGGCTTTATCAATCCGATTTAAACAATTGTCTGCAATTTCCTTAAATAACCATAATAACCTAAAAACAATAAATGCACGTAGGAAAAAAAATGTATCCAGGCTTTCATAATTCATACAGCAAAGGGTTAATTACAAATTGAAAGAACTTCTACATCCAGGAGGAAAGCGATGCAGAGACGCTCCTTATAGAGTCTGTGGACCCCAGAAGGGTGTATGTGTGGTTAAGATTATGACCTCAGTGGAGCGGCTGCCCATGTAAACGTCATTTGTTTGTGATGGACCGGCGTGAGTAAACCTTGTAAAGCTGCTGTATGGTGGAGTTTATACAGAGGCGTCAGCTTGGCCCTTGCTCGGCACCTTAAGTGTGGGAGAACTAATCACTCCCAGCCATAAATAACAACAACGTGTGAGCGTAGTCTGGGATGTCTACTCAAGGTGTAAGGCACTCCATTATCTCATTAGCAGCTGTGAAGCAGGAAGATGAGGCTGCTAATGCTGAATCATGTTTAGTCTGCCTGTCTTCAACCTAGGGAGAATAACTCACTGTTGAAAAACACACAGCATGTAAGGTAAATGTCAAACTCTATAGCAAAAAAAACATATCATGGTAGACGGTTTTGTGTCAAGCATAAAGTTTGCCTAATACTGAACTGATTTATTACCATTAGCCATTTTCCCTTCTGTAATGCTCTATAAGCACCTTCGGAAGGTGCGTCCATTTCAGAGGCTAAAGAATTTTCTCACCATTCGCTCAGCATTTTGTAATCTGGAGAATTAAAAAGGTCTATTTTATAACACAAACACAAAATGAAAACATATTTATTGGTTTTATTTCCGTGTATTGACATAGGTTGAACATAAAGTTATTCACCTCAAGTTTATATCTGTTTATATCTGATCTTCACCGAAATGGACAAGAAGTAACACTGAAATAATAACTAAAGAGTATATATATATTTATATTTGAGATATTAAAAAAATTCAGGGCTAAATTTTTCATTACTTTTCATCAAGGCAAAAAAATCTTAAAATGGTTACACGAGCAATAAAAGGCAAAGCGGACAAATAAAAGAGCAGAATGTGGTGAAAGCAAATATGCAAAGGAGGAGTGGAGGGAACAGTTTTACTGCTGCGTGCTTAGTTGAAGTCATTGAAGGAAAAGAGGCACGTTCCCCCGGGCTCGTGAGGAGAAAGGACCGCTCAAAGCGAGAGGAAGGGGCTGGACGGCAGTAAAACAGATGCTTTCTCACAATGTCACCCATTTCCAGTAGAAAGTTTTATTGCAGAGTGAGATTGTCATGGAAATAAATGGAACAGACAGTGTTTTACCAATACAAATACAAAGCAGACTTTTTAAAAACTATGTGTTGGTTGACCCTACAGCAACCTATAACAAATGTTTACAGTCAAATCAAAGTAGCTTTGTGAAATCAAGACCTCCATGAGAATATTTGAGTATTCTCAAATATTAGCACTGAAATAATGTAAATTCAAGCAGAATACAAAGCAGAGCTTTTCGGATCCACATCAGCTCCTTATGCTCTTGGATCACAAAGAGAGAGAGCGATTGGAAGGATGCAATGCATTGCACTCTCCTGACAGCGGGATGATTACAGTTTGTATTCTTTATCTCTTCTTTTTTTTGTAATTTTAAGGTCTCCGTAAGCCCTGCTGTTTTGCCATTTTAAGGCCAGACTTTAATCTCTATATCTGTGTTTTGTTCTGTCCCCTCCTGCTGGAGACTGAGCTGTGAGACAAAGCGCTGTTTACACTAATGGCCCACTAGGCTTTTCACTGCAGAAACAAACAGCGCTGGGGAAAGTGAATAGAACTTAACATTTTGACATTTTTCCACATGCTCTCAAAACCAATATTGACCTAGCACCCCTGCAAGGTGGGTTTTAGTCCAAGGACTTGGCATTAAAATCAAACCCATGCATCTCAATCAGCAGGCAGCAAGTCAAGGGGAGAGGCCAACAATGCCCTGCCCAGGATGGGGTTCACCTGCTGGGAAGGCAGAGTGGACACTGTCCTTAGCTCAAGCTGGTGCACAGAAACACCCACAATGAAAGGCTTCATGCCACCCCCTTGCTTTAATGATTTCGTCTGCGATGGCTGATTGTAGCTGAACCGTCGACTCTGCTGGTGCCCAATGCAGACAACGGAACACGGACAGCGGGGGAACCCGTAAGTGTACCCCTGTCACAGGGAGTGCTTCTCAAAGGCCACATTACAATCAATTAAGGCCTTAATGAGCTGGATTTGGACTTATAACCTGTAGCTTAGGGTCAGTTTTTCACAAAGTCCCAGCACCACAGCTGGTCTTCAAATCGATATGGTCAGAAATAGCTTCAGCCTGGAAAAGTAACACAGTGGGGAAGTTTGTGTGGAGGTGTCAGCTTCTGCTTAGGAAAACACACACACACACACACACACACATGGACTTTTGACTCTAAATGCAGAAGACACTAATGGTTTGACAAACAAAAGACTTGAATCTGGCTCAATAAAATCCATTCAGAGTTCTGGATGAATACACTATAGATGTCACAGGCAGTGAGATGACACATGGGTGAAGTAAAGAGAGCAAACAGTGAACCTTGAGGCCATAAGTTAACAACATTTACATGCATGGCCAGCAGCCGTTTCAGCAGGTCCCAGCTCACAGGGGGTCTGACAGGGAGAGTGTTGTGTATTTGAGGGGACATGGCCTGGGGCTGCTGCTCAGTATTCTGACACAGGAGGGCTCTCAAATCGCAAAGTCTTCCAAGCTGAGGGGGTGGGACATTTAAGGATAAACTATTATCAACAGGGGGTGAATTCAAAGGGGAATTAAAAAAAGTTTTTTTCTATGATGTCCTTTACAGTTCACTTTAAACTTCATCAGCATAAAGTTTTTACTGTTATTTTTGTACAATATTAACATTTACAGTTTTTCACAATTGCTAAGACAGTTTTTTCAATACCTTTAACAAGTTTGCTTAACTCTTAACGCACCGAATCTGTTAAAACACACAGTTGGCAAAACAGTTCATTTCATTCTCAAAACCCCCCATTGTAAACAAAACTCCAAAACTCATTTTCAAAATACAATAACACAGTTTTCAAAACACTAACTCGTGTTTTCTTCCGACAGCAACATTTAGTCAATCAGAACACATTGAGAATAAACTTTGTTTTAAAATGACATAGTTTTGGTGTTGGTGGAGCTCGAGTGTAAAAGAAGTTCAAGCATTTGAAATTTGTGTTAACTGAATGCATTTTGTATCAAAGCAACAAAAAATGTGTTAATAGTAGAGCCTACCTCGACTGATGTTGTGCTAATCGTGTTAAGAGTTTAGGAAAGTTGTTAAATGTGTTGAAAAAACTGTCTTAGCAATTGTGAAAAACTGTAAATAGACACAGTCATTGCCTGTAAGTGTAAGCTAAGTGGCATGGAGAGTTTAGTCCAATCTTTAGTTGTGTGACAAGCCGTCACGCTGCTCCCTGTGAAGGCTCCACAAGCACCCATTTACTTCATCACCAACGTTTGACTCCATCATCTGGTATTTACAGTTTTTTACAATTGCTAAGACAGTTTTTTCAATACATCTAACAAATTTGCTTAACTATTAACATACCAACTTAGTTAAACACACAATTGGCAAAATAGTTCATTTCATTCTCAAAACCCCTCTTTGAAAACAAAACTCCAAAACTAATTTTCAAAATACAAAAATACATTTTGAATAACACTAACACGTGTTTACTTCCAACAGCAATATTTAGCCAATCAGAACACATTAAGAAAAAAAATGTGGGTTTAAAATGACAGTTTTGGTGTTGGTGGAGCTTGAAGGTAAAGGAAGTTCAAGCATTTGAAATGTGTGTTACCGGAATGTGTTTTGTATCAAATCAACAAAAAATGTGTTAATTGTAGAGCCTACCTTGACGGATGTTGTGCTAATCATGTTAAGAGTTTAGGAAACTTGTTAAATGTATTGAAAAAACTGCTGAGCAAGTTTATTTACTCAGATTCTTGTATGTCATAACAATTTGCTAGTAGTTTCCCCATATGAGCCATATAAATGAATCATTCAAATGAATCATTCTTTTAAATGAACAAGAGTCAAAAGAAATAACACAACAATATGAACTAATCTTCCCATCACTACTTGGGGGACAAAAGCCACACTTCCAGCTGTTTGATCATTTTTGTGGGCTTCGTTGAAGAACTCTTGTTGGTCAAACACCAATAAGACAAGCTTCAGAATGTTCATATTCTCCACTTTCGCGATCTCTTCCTTGGCTCTTCATTATGTTGTTCTTCAACTGGGTTTTCTGTTGTGAGATCAAAGTGAGAGTGTTTATCGATAGATATATAGCTACTTTTTCATGTCCCACTCACGACCTCAAAACAGCCAGCTTTCCTTGGTAGTTCTCCTTGCAGAAAACCAATCGTATGAGGCAATGTTTTTGTATTAAATCTAATTACAGAAAGATAATACAATAGGTTTTCCAAATAGAAGAATCCTTGTCTCTAGTTTCCTTATATTTTTTCAGTAGATGCTTTCTCTGGTAAGAAATTTTGTAAGTGGATTAGCATCCGTTTGTACTTATTTTTGGCCAATCAACCAAAGCACAACTTGTAAACAGGATCTATAATCAAAATCAAATGCTTTCCTTAAGAAGGCTGTCCTAAAGGGTTTCAGTTTTACTCTACTCTACAGTAGCTCAGAACACAACAAGAAGGCTTAACTAGTGTGTGCAGGTGTGTTTCATTAAAGTTGAAGCTAAACAATGCTGGGCTGAAGTGGCCTACCCCCTCCTTAAAGAGTTTGGGCTCTTGCAAAATATATACAAACTTATAATATTGCAAAAAATAAGAAACACATTTAAAGGGTTAATAAAGTAGGTTTTTAAGAGGGATTTTAATCAATGAGGGCATAGGTTACCTCTTAGCATAGGTTTCTATTTGGAGGTTTATCCTAGAAGCTACCCAACAAAACATAAAAGTTTCTGTTGAGACCATGACCAAACAAGTTAAATAGGGCTGTAAAAACTGCAGTGATTCTCAATGACGTAGTTTAGTTTCTGAATATAACATATACACAACAAAAATATATAGAATTCCTATGGATTCCTTGGTTTTTAACTTTTGTAGCCAATCAGATAGCTGGAACAATCCAAATATTTACACTTGTTTTGTAAATTTGTAATATCATATTGAATCTAAATTAAAACTGAAGTTTATGTATAGTGCAGGCTGGGTGCTTGCTAATAGATGCTGATTTAAAGTGTAAAGAGTTACATTTTTATTATTTTCATTCAAAACAGAACATACATCTTCGACATCAACGTCAATAAAACAAAAAGACTTCACAGCTCATCACATATATATGATAAAAAATCACCAACACCAGAAAAAGAAATGATGAAATCAAGTGCCTGCTAGTAATAAAATCACCTCCTTTGTGACCATGAAGGGAGTTTTAATAAAACAGAGAGCATGGAGCTGCACCCCCACCCCTTATGAGTTCACCTCAGCAACTCCACCCCAACAGTAAGACTTAAAGTATTTAATGTGTTTTCGCTGTGTGAGCCCCATAATGCATTAAAGCCCTAAATGTCTTGAAGTCCTGCTCCGGCTTCTCTTATCATCATACTGACCTCAGTGGGAGCTTGGAGAGGGAGAGAAGGAGCACAGGTTTATTTTGAGTTTCCCATTGTTTAGGCGAGCATGTGTTGTTCTTGGTGGCTAAGAATGAAACTTCATTCCCAGCATGCAGCTCACCCAGCTTGATTAAAACTGAGACTATCATGGAACGCTAACAGCTTGTGTTCTCAGACGTCTGTTGCTCTAATCTCTTTGAAGTCATATTTCACCTGATATATGTTAGAACATGAACTTGTGTAATTGTAGTGAATGGTAAAGTGAATGCAACTGTAAGAAAAACTGTAAAAAGTAATAAATGGCTGAATGATAAAACATCCTAGTCTGCTTCTCCTTATTACATTAATCATAAACAATACTTTGTTGCTTCAAAGGAAAAATTCAAATTTTTGCCAATAACTATCCTTTGGATTGGATCAAATAAAACCTGAAAAAATATGTTGATTCACCATATTATATACAAATACTTCGCAAACTAGAATATGTGCATATATAGTCCACTTTACAGTAAAGGGGTCATAAACTGGAAAAACTAAAAAGTTGGCATTCAATGGAGGCATGGATAAAGATTCAATTACATCTAAAGATACATTACCAATACCTCAGTGATACCTCAAGATACGAAATTAAAATAAATTAAAAGAGGTGTGAGAGTGAGGTGTGTGGGGAAGTGTTGGAAGAGGTAGTAGGTGAGGAAACAGTATGGTAGTAGAGGAGAGCCATGACCATAAAAACACGAAAATATTCACAAATTTAGGTTTTAAATCAAAAGTGTGCATGAAGAGAGAGAAAGAGCTTTTCCATGAGATGACATGGGGCGTCAAACGACCAATAAGAGACCAATAACACACAGCATCAGGGCTGGAACTGATCAATAGGAGAGCAGGATACTACGCACGAACACGCAGCATTTGTCACATGATGCCCAAAGTTGTCTTGGCCACACAGAAATAAGCATAGGAATATTTCTGAACATCATCCTCAAACTCTTCTGAAGACTGGTCTACAAAATGTAGAGATGAAAATGTATTGATATGTAGTGATATGCTTTACAGTTTTTTACAATTGCTAAGACAGTTTTTTCAATACATTTAACAAGTTTGCTTAACTCTTAATGCACCAAATCAGTTAAAACACACAATTGGCAAAACAGTTAATTTTATTCTCAAAACCCCTCATTGTAAACAAAACTCCAAAACTCATTTTCAAAATACAATAATACAGATTTAAAAACACTAACACACGTTTTCTTCTGACAGCAACATTTAGTCAATCACAACACATTGAGAATAAACTCAGAGAAGACCCTGATAGGTCACAAAAGTCACATGATGTTGGCTCGTGACCTACCTCTATCTTACTGGGATTCTAGTATCACTAAATGTGAATATGTTGGTTGTTGCAAGTTTTTCTTCCTTTTTAATGAAAATTTGATGTTGAAGTCGAATCCCCTTTATTTAACAAACAGACTCTGAGGATGACCGAGAGAGTATCGGGTGTCTCTTGGGATTATTGGATTTAATAGGTTTGAAGCCCTCGATTAGCTCATTCAGATGTGTCTAATTGGAACTGGAGCTAATCTCTAGAAGCACACTGCCCCCAGCCACCTCCTCGTGCAGCAGCAAGTCTGAACACCACTAAGTGTGCTTGGCTCTTACAGTTTTAGGTGATATTCAGCTAATGTTGTTTATTTTTAAGTAAAAACCATACTATTATTAACATTTCAGGAATTTTAAGAAGATTCTGCCAAATAGAACTTGAGAACGCTAAAGCTATTTTAAACAAAAGTCACACAACCCTAAAGTGCCTGCCAATCACGAAGCAGTTGCTGGAACTTCTAGTGTTTCATGTGACTGTGGTGACATCATCAGGTTGCTGTTGACTAGCTGTGGTCCTTGGGAGCTGTTTGCTGTCTGGCAGGTGTTTCTTTCTCTTTATTTTGCCTCTTTTCTATTTTTTTCTTCTCAAGCAATGAATGAGAGAGTAAATATCACTTCAAAGAGCAGGGCAGCTCCACATTGAGCTCCAGGAGAGAGGGGCATGGAGCTCCTGTGGAGAGGTATAAAAAAGTTCTTGTCTCTTGTTGGCAAGGTACACCATGGATTAACAGCTCAGAGGGCTGTGTTGGCTTTTATTCACCCTCGTGTGCCTGGAACACCACCAAGGGATAACTTTAAGATGTTTTTGAAACAAGATTTGAAATATAGCACCATCATAGAGGGATTTTTGTGCTTTTTAAAGATCCAAAACTAGCTTGAAGCGCTAAATGACCTTTGACCCTTTTCTTGTGCTTCATTAAACAAGGCAACACACTGGATGCAACTTCTTGTTTTCCCACTGTTATGGCAACATTCAAGCAAATAAGCTTCAACCTTTTACTTCAGACCATGTCGTCATCTACATAAGAGCTATTAGCTTTCAGAAAGCTGCACTCCAGAAAGGATTCCCATCAACAACACTTGCTTGGAATTTACCTTATTGTCCAGACAATGCTGCCGCCTGGACACAAATTCTTCCACGCTCTTAATGAGAAAGAAGAATTGACTCATTGGTTATGTTAATGTAGTTGTTTTCACCTCCAAATCTTATCAACGGCGTTGCTGGTGTCTTTTAACTCCTGGTAATTTGACAGCACCAGTGAAGAATGTTGCCATTCAACAAGAGAATGAAACATAAGGACCACACTCAAAGCTCAATTTCCACAAAACAAAACAAAACAAGTGTACAACAGAAATAAACAACTGCTGATTGAAATTGTTGAGTGTATTTTGAAAACAGTATTCAGTATAGCTATAGTGAGGGAAATTTGTAATTGATTGATTTAAACATTTGCTAACATACAAAGAAGCAGATAATAATAAAAAATAATTCATGCCATTTATATAGTGCTTTCTATACACACACACACACACGCAGACACGCGCACACACACACACACACGCAGACACGCACACGCGCGCACACACACACACACACACACAGAAAATACATTCTTGGGTTGTCATCCCCCATTGCTGCACATGTGTCTAACATTCACAATGATGATGTGACTGCTGCCATTCTGTTCCACACAACCACTCTAGATTTAAAATGCTTAAACTTCCTTTACAAACAAGCTCCACCAAACACCAAAAATTTTATTTTAAAGCCAAATGTAAAATTGCTTTCACACTGTATGTCAGAACAGATAACATCATGTTTAAAACAGCAATTATACAGGTTAAAGTCAATGTCAACAGCTGTTCATATTGTGAATGAATGTTTATTCCCTGAATTGTATTTTATGTATTCATTAGAAACAGCTTTTTGCCGTTAGGCACATTTATAAATTACAGCTTGTTCCAATCTAGGAATCACTCTCAGGTGTTCAGGTTTCTCCAATAACAAGATCATATGTTCTAAAAGAGGACTCTTTGGGCTGATCTTGAGTGGAAAAGGAGCAATATGGAGCGAGTGAAAGAAAGAATGAAAGAAAGAATGCCTGAAGTGGGATAAGGGAGAGGAATGCAGCAAAGACAAGCGAGAGGAGCGGGACACGGAGTGGGGCAAGGTAGTGAGAGAGAGAAAGAGGAGTTAGAATGCAAGGTGGAGCTCAAAAAAGGACCAGGGCTAAGGTAACAAATCAAGTAAGAGCTACTGTTATTCACCATGTCATAAACCACGGGTTATCATACAGAGGTGAACGAGTACAGCTAAATCTCAGCCGGAACACAGTGGCATCTATTGTCTGTATTTTTCGAGAACCAACAGGTAAGATACTGCTTCTCCTATAGCAGATTGTAAATAATTTTACCATTTACTGTATTACTGTTTTGCCAATTGTGTGTTTTAACTGATTCGGTGCGTTAAGAGTTAATCAAACTTGTTAAAGGTTTTGAAAAAACTGTCTTAGCAATTGTGAAAAACTGTAAAGAGAATATGCCTCCAGTCTCTACAGTAATATGTAACGGTATTTTGTCCCTCTAAGGATTAGAGGTTTACCTCCCTCAGGGTGCAGAAAAAGGGTATCGAATGAAGAACAAGAACTTGCCATTATCAATATGGTGATTGGAGACAATGAAATAAAGCTGTAGAACATTTAGTCCAGAGTCGTAGAGGACAACCTTGTCTTTGGGAACATTGCAGCAATCAGCATAACATCCATTTCTCGGACTCTAGCTTAACACAGAGTCGGAAGGAAACAACTGTACAAAGGTCCTTTTGAAAGGAACAGTGAACGCATCAAAGAACTTCAGCATCAATACATCCAGGTAAGGTTATGCAATAAAGTAATTACTGTACTAGTATACAGTGTGTTTTTGCAGTGTTTTGGAGTACATTAGTGAATAGATATACTGCACAGCACAACATTCACATACTGTGTCTAAATACTTTCAGAGAGTCATGGAACAGGAGGCCAATCATATCCCATGTGAAATTGTAAACGTTGAGGCTGGCTTCAACTTGACGAAAAGGTGTTGCCGTGGGATAAACGTAATAGCCCAAAGAGCCACAGTTACCGTGCCGGGCCAACATCATCATGTGTGCTGCAACCTCTAATAACGGTGCACTCCTGCATAAATGTCAGATTGGCGCTTACAACACCAACCTCCTCCTGATTTTAGAAGACCCGCACGAAAGACTAGTGCCAGAGGTAGAAGCAGGACAGGTCGGAGACCTCTTGCCTGTATTTGTCATCACGTGGGGCAAAGTGGCATTACACCATTCTTGCGAAGTCACAGCTTGGTTTGAAACCCATCCAAGGATGATGTCCCATTTCCTTGCCCTTTCTTCAACCCCATTGAGGAGTTATCTCAGCCTGGAGGTTTTTGACCATCGTCCATAGAAAAATATTAGATGTGATGTGGATGAGAACATGTGGTCAAATGCAGAATGCAGACGGGGCAGAATAGATTTTTAAACAGTAATTATAATTATTTCCGTATATTCTTTTTTGTGTGTATTGCAGTATTTTTTTGCAAATAAAATCTGTACTAAAACAATTAGGTGTCTGTCATTTTTTATTAGCATAAACATGTCAACATTATAAAGCTACCCTGAAATAATCATTTATTTTTTAATAGAATTTTTGTAGCTAACAAAAATGCATACATGTACTAAAACCAACAAAGAAAAATGTAGAGAATGTTTAAATATATGGGCAGACTGACTCAAAGTAATGCAGTTTTGGTAATGTCAGCTGATGATAGAATTTTGTTCGGCATTGTGATATGGTTGACTAAATGTTGCCTTTGAAAGAGAACGTGTGGTAGTGTTTTGAACAATTATTTGCTTTTCAAACATATTTGCAGTGTTTTGTTGACATATTTTATTGCATTAGTGTATTATTATATGTTTTGTCAATTGTGTGTTTTAACTGAGTGGGTGTGTTAAGAGTTAAACAAACTTGTTAAATGTATGGAAAAAACTGTCTTATCAATTGTAAAAACTGTAAGGCAGACACAGACTAAGGCTGTGACTTCATCAACAATTCGTTCAAAAAGAAAAAATCTTTATAGTGAGACGTGAGAAACTACTATTCCTAGTGAACGATTTACTCTCTTTATCTCATTCAATACAACAATTGCTTCCCAATGGACGCAATCCAATGGAAGCAAGCTTCACCTGCTTTATGCACTTGTACGACATTCCACAGCATTCTGATTTGTCCTCGAGGTTTTCCATCCAGATACTAACCAGTCTCAGTCTTGATTAGGTTTAATGTTTTTTTTTACAATTGCTAAGACAGTTTTTTCAATACATTTGACAAGTTGCTTAACTCTTAACGAACTGAATCAGTTAAAACACACAATTGGCAAAACAGTTCATTTAATTCACAAACCCTCCCATTGTAAAAAAAACTCCAAAACTCATTTTCAAAATACAATAATACATGTTTTCTTCTGACAGCAACATTTAGTCGATCATAAAACATTGAGAAAAAAATTGGCTTTAAAATGACATAGTTTTGGTGTTGGTGGAGCTCGAGTGTAAAAGAAGTTCAAGCATTTGAAATGTGTGTTAACTGTATGCACTTTGTATCAAAGCAACACAAAATGTGTTAATTGTAGAGCCTACCTCGACTGATGTTGTGCTAATTGTGTCAAGAGTTTAGGAAAGTTGTTAAATGTATTGAAAAAACTGTCATAGCAAATGTGAAAAACTGTAAAATGTAAGTCTATTTTTAAATAGATTGAAAAATCATTTTTAATGGGCAGACATTGCAAGTTATTAGGGGGTCAAATAATTATCTTCCACACTGTGCATCAAACATGTGTTTGACTCAAATGTCTACAATTTAGTTTTGTTTCTAACGGGTAAAGCTGATGTCATCAACTGATTCATATCATCAGAAGGAAACATGTATACTCTTAGGGGCAATTTACCTGGAAAACAAGACATTAACCCAGACACCTGAGACTTTGACTACTCTCTTGTTGAGTTAATTCAGAGTCTCCAGAGTATGGGTAATTAAGCAATTTAATTAGACAATAAACACTAGCTTCTATAAAAACCCGTCATAGCCTGTAACAGACTCGGAAAGTTCTACCTTCTACATCCTCCTTTGGTCAAGCTCTAGCAGGGGGGAATTTTTCAAACAGCATCAGCCGCCAAAAACATTCCAACCTATATAAATGATAAAAAAGCATGTCTAAAGTGATTTATTGGAAGCCCACAAGAACAAATAGCATCTCAGTTGCTTTTCAGGCCTCATCCTGGTGCCTGGCACACTGCTAGGGGAAGTCCAGGGAAAGCACCAGACCTCACTCTTCTCTGCATCAAGCTCCCTCTGTTTGTCCAGCCAATCCCTGAGCAACACATTAAGGGAGTGTAGTGAAAAAGGGAGTAGGAGAGAGTCCAGACGTGTCCTCCCATGGCCTAGTCGAGTGTGTTTGCGGTAACAGAGAGAGCGGATGCCCTATGATTTACAGTCTGATCCTGCATGCTAGCCAGCCCTGATGTCACCCCTACTACTCCTGCCGAACCGAGCACACAGTCGCACCAAACACTCCCTAAAGCTGTAACGTCTGTCTGCTTTGCTCCAGGAACTGGCTCTACTGTACACACTCACTGGGCTGGAGAGAACAGGGGAAGCAGTGTACACACCGTGGAGCGTGGGACGAAGACACACCCTGAGGAGTCTAAGAATGGGATTTAAGCATCTAAAGGCTGTGTTTGTGTTGAGGTATGTAACCGTGAGCTAAATGTATACATGAAAGGGTGCACAGATGATGTCAAAAATGCCATTCAAAGCACAAAGGCTCGTAACAGTTTGAAAGTGGAACAAAAGCACTATTTCACCACTGCGGTTGTGACACGCCAGTTACTTTGAATGCACTTCAAAGTGTAAAGCTTTCCCACACGTTTCAGTTGGTAACTTAACTTTATATTAAAATTGCTCATTTTGTTTAAGGTTTCCACTTAGCCGGACTTGACAAATTTAATCTATGTCAGAATTACATAGTAAGTTCAGTAATTTAATCAGAAAATTAGTAAAAATCATCTTCCATTCATGCCCTTTGTCAATTTAGATTAGATTTTAAACTTCTTTTTACCAGTCTTGAGTATCATAATGATTACTCTGTGGAATTGTGAATTTTTATTTTTTGAAAGTATTATTTGTGTGGCAACCATGGTGCTAGCATGCTTATGATACATCACTTGACAGAAACATTACTTGCTGGCTCTTAAAAGCAATTACAGAATCTTTCAGTTTTACATATGAAGCTGGGGGTACAAACTGTACATTTTTCCACTATAGTTAAAAATTTTGTTGTTATTATAGATGGTGAACTGATGTTTAAGAACCATATCTCTTTTGTTACTAAGACTGCCTTTTTTCACCTCAGGAACATTGCTAAAGTGCAGAACATGCTGTCTATTTTAGATGCAGAAAAATTACTGCATGCTTTCATGACCTCCAGAATGGATTATTGTAATGCTCTGTTAGCCGGCTGTTCAGCTGCCACGCTACAAACATTAAAGTTAGTCCAGAACGCAGCAGCTAGAGTTCCCACAAAAACTAAAAAATAAGACCACATTACACCGGTTTTGTGCTCTCTTCATTGGCTTCCTGTACAATATCGCATTGACTACAAGATACTGCTCCTTACCTTTAAGGCGCTGAGTGGCTTGGTTCCGGCCTACCTGAGCAGTCTCCTCTCACGATATATTCCAGCTCGCTCTATTCGATCACAAGAAGCAGGACTATTGATTATTCCGCAGATTAGTAAATCCACCAGAAGGGTTCTCATATAGAGCCCGAAACTCTGGAACAAACTCCCGGATGTTGTCTGGAGCTCAGCTACACTCACAGAATTAAAAAGTAAATTAAAAACATATCTGTTTAATCTAGCATTCAAACAACTGGCTCTTGGTATTTGTCTAAACGGATATGCTGTCTGAGCACTATATACATACAAACTGTTTAAAAAACAATGTGGTTCAATGTTTCTCTCTAACTTATCCTCATCATTTATCTCTCATCATGCAGCTGATGCTGATAACCTGTTTGTTGTCTGTGTTACAGTTTTCTAACCATTGTTTTTTCATTTGTTAGTTTCTGGTTTTGTCTTTGTTTGTTTTGTTTTCAGGTGCTGTCTGGTAAACTGTTCATCAATGGATCTTAAGTTTGAATATTGTTTATGCTGGGGAGGTGATTAGCACCTGCTTCAGTCAGCGAGGCTCCTAGGGGCCTCACAGAGGGAACTCCTATTTACTCTACCTGATCCTCACGAGGACTTTGATAAGTTGCTTTGAAAGCAACTGCTAAAGAAGCGCTATATAAAAATTGACTTGACTGTATTAAATCTCTATATAACTTTAAAATACTGAATAAATAGAAGCTATGTTTGCCCACTCATCAGAGCATCTATAGTAATCCTTAACCTGGAAGTTATTTTTTCATAAACCTAGCAGTAAAAACACTCTAGTCCTTTCTTCAAAAACTGTCAAATTCCCTGCTTAAGCACCATACAGATGATAAGTGCTTATGCAGCAATCAGCCACTCTGAAATATCTCCAGATGACTTAGGATTTGTTCAAAACATTGACATTCATGGGCAGTGCTCTTAATGTAGTGTTTATAGGTTTGAGGCTAACCATAGATATCTTCCAATGTTCCTGCAGGTTTTCTCTAGCTACTCAGGTATCCTCTGTGATGAAGTCTGTCTTTTGCTATTATTTTCACACTGGTAATGTCTCTCTTAATGCAAACAGGACTGAAGGGAGACACTAAGGATTGGAGACTATGTCGTTACTCAAAAAAATTCAAAATTTTCAATAACTCTGTTCTTTGCTTGTAGCAAATTCATGGAAACCTTTCTCACAGCACAGAAAGATTCTGGAGTGTAAGAGTCCTGTTTGCACCCCAAACACTCCACTGCATCTTAAGCACAAAAACTGTATGCTATCATGATGAAGTTCACCTTCCATTTCACTTAATAAACCATGCTCTGGGGAATTTACAGCCCTGTATTTGTGTCTCTTTTGAAAAATATATGCTTCAGATTAATTGAATGATCTGTATAAGATCCAGTAGTGGATTATGTACTAGTGACCTTTTTTGGGGGGGGTACATTTTATTTCACTCAATACGAACTTTTCATCAGAATATTTGTGACCCTAAATATGACTAAGCACACACTAAGGTACGCACGCACGCACGCACGCACACACACACACACTTCAATGGACAATTTGGAGACCCCACTTAATGAGAGTTGCCTTTTTCTGCATGGTTGGTAGCCACTAGAGTAGTTCTTTTGTCTCCAAATGTTGCCTTAACCAAGCCTTGGAAAGAGAAAACACCTCTAGAGAGAGAGCTAATCTTAAATACAATGTAATATTTAAAAGAATTGCATCTTTTCAATTCTCAAAGAAAAAAAACATTAACATGGGCCAATCTTTTGTTATTATCATTTCTTGGAAAATTTCTCTCATTAAAATGAACAAAGTGTTCATATAAATGTCTCAATAAACAAAAAGTTATCAACTAATCTTTTAGCCTTTCTTGTAAAGTCTTCACAGACACAGTCTCAATCTCCGAGCCTGATTTTAAGTGAACGCTTTCGCAAACTTGAAATACTTCTTTGTATTTGCATCCCAAGCATTCATCTTTCATCAACTCTATTCAGCACTTGCACTGGTCATTGTTTCTCTGGGCAGAGCTGATTAGGCTGTGAGGAGTAATGGCTGTAGACCTTAGGGGTTAGAGGGCAACTCTCTGTCCATGCTAAATGAATGAGTAGTGACAGGTCTGCTCTTGTTATCAGCCATGATGAGTGACGGGGTGAGCGCAAAGGCCTGTGTGTCCAGTTCTGCTTTCTATAGCTCTGGAGGCATGCAGCATGTCAATGTTAGTGCTTGGCCCCACCGCTTCCCATTGTTTTGTGGCTTCTGATAACCTGGCGACCTCAGGAAAACAGGTTGTGCCGTTGGTCTGTGTGTGGTAGAGGGGCTGTCAGACCTTTGTCATCAGATCACTCATTAACAAACACTTCCAGCAGCGGAGAATTGATCAGTGAACAGTCCTGGTATGTTTAACTCTGTGCAAACACACAGGCTGTGCTAGAGGCTCAGAGGAAGCAATGCGTCTGTCTGGGATGTTCTAATACGCTTCCTTGCCAAGTAGTATTAATATATCCTGGATCAAAAAAAAAAATCTTGGATCTCTCTCAGATACATTGGGGTCTTTGCAGCTCTGTATTGATTATTGTGGTCATAATGCGAGTATCATCAACATAAGTATGTATCTTATGTATCCATCAAGAAAATAAAGTGTTTCTTGCTGTGCCCAAGGCATTGTTTAAGAGGTTATTACAGGAATCATCATGATGAGGATGTAGAGACTTAAAATGGTCTATTCATTTTCATAAATTTGTGTCTCTTTGATACAAGGCTTGTACTGGAAGAAGACCAGGTACAAAATCCTATATTCACAATGTATTATTAGTTTAAAAATTCAAAAACATACAAAAGGTATTAAGTTGAGCACAGACCAATAGAAAATGAATGTTTTTTAATCATTTTATAATAATGCTTTTACTAATATTGTTTTATTGTTTATTTTGTACAAAATGTATACAGAATTTATATATAGCTGGAATGGAACAAGTCAGTCCAAAAAAGAAAACCTGGTGTCCAGCTACAAGAAAACCCTAACCTTACCAATTACACCAAAGATTTATACTACTATACTAAATCAGGTTTGTAAAATAAATATTCAATATTAATGCAAACATGTTTACAAAACCAATATGAATATCAATTAACATCCATCAACAAATAATATTTCTGAGAAAAAAAAGTTTTTCTCTGTATTCTCTCTCAATCGCACAGTTGCATGTATGAGCTGTGCATGTTTTAGAACAAGATTCTTTTTTTCCTCACTTTACAACACAAAAACACTCTTGTTGAGCTAAGTGCATTTCAGTGACTGTTCAGATGATATCATGTGCTATGACAAAATCTTGAAAATAAATAAATAAAATCTCAGATTCACGCAACTCCAATTAATTTTACATTTAAAGAAAAATAAGATGACTCCCTAGGAAACAAATGCACTTTTTTGTTGTAGAATTTTCTAATTGGCGAGCTTCCTGACATTGTGACATAACGTACGTCTGGTTGAAAAACTGATAAGCAACTTAACTTATGATCTGAGCGAAGAAGCTTGGAAAGCTAAACACCACTCTTCAGCTTTCTTATCTAGGCATTTTTCTGTTCATTGCATCCAAAAAGCATATTTTGGAGCAAAAATCTGGAAAGGGATGTATGAAAGAGGTGCTATTTCATTTCTACAGGATATCAGGGAGATTTGAGTAAAAATAACACAGATCCTATTTGTCTGAAATTTAACACATGACGAATGACTCATTATGTTGTCTGAGACCATTCACAGAAGTCTCCCTAGAAAAGGGAACACTCCAACTGACATCATGAAGCCATCTAAAAGCATAACTTTAGAATTACTGCAAAGACTTGAATATTTTTTTTTACAGAAAGCTGAATAAAGCTGAATAAATATTTGAGAAAAAAAATCCAAATATCTATACCTATCTATACATAATATTCTAGTGAGAAAATTCTAAATATTTACATTTATGTATGATGAAGTTTACTCGATCTGACTTGTACAAGCAAACAAAGAAAAAAAACTTTCTGTGTTGTTAACTGAAGGGTTTTGAACGACTACTGTTCTCTTCTGCCATCTTGTGGAAAAATAATAAACAAACAATACAAAATTATCAAAGCTACACTATAGCAACCCACATTTCATAAAATGTTTTAACTTGTTTACAGTTTTTCACAATTGCTATGACAGTTTTTCAATACATAACAAGATTAGCACAACATCTGTCGAGGTAGGCTCTACAATTTACACATTTTTTGTTGCTTTGATACAAAGTGCAAACATTTCAAATGCTTGAACTTCTTCTACACTCAAGCTCCACCAACACCAAAACTGTCATTGTAAAACCAATTTGTTTTTCAATGTGTTATGATTGACTAAATGTTCTGTTGGAAGAAAATGAGTTTTGGAGTTTTGTTTACATTGGGGGGTTTCAGAATGAAATGAACTTTTTTTGCCATTTGTGTGTTTTAACTGATTCGGTGCGTTAAGAGTTAAGCAAACTTGTTAAATGTATTTAAAAAACTGTCTTACCAATTGTAAAAAACTGTAATATTGTTGCAAACTGACTCGAATCAAGACAATGAACAAGTAAGCTTTTAACTGAACCCAGAGAGACTGAAATTAGCAGTTTCTATATCCCTTTTAAAGAGCAGTCAGTCTTTTGTGAATAATAGGATTGAGTAAGCAAGGCCTGGCTGGGGTGGTGTTCATCAGTGATTGCCCTCACGGCTTGCTTCGGTGCTTCCACGACACAAAGCAGGGCTTGTTGTCTTCTGTTTCCTCGTGCACGGATGATCTTCGAGTACCAGCATGCCTCTTGGTCAAATTCCCACATTTTCATCGCTCAATCAGTTAATGTTTTAGATGCCTTCGGCTCACAGTGTCAAAAGATAAGGATGGGCAACAGACAAGTATACAGTTTCTCAGTCGACAGAATCTGTCGACATAAATCCAGTTTGGAGGACTACAATAGCAATCGCACACTTGAGTTGTTTGTACAAGATAACTATGTTTATTTATAAAAATGTGATTTTTGGTTTCATGACTATTTGAATAAGAATTAACATCATCTTATGAATGCCAAGTTCACTATCCATAAATGTAAATTTTCAAATTGCAAACCTTCCTTTCACAGATATTTAAATTGAAATCCTATTTTGGTATAGTTTCCACCTCCATGAACTCCAACGACCTTAACTTTATTGAAAGACTTTATTGAAAGACTTCAATGAATGAATTCTATGTATTGTATCAAAATGTACTCCTCTGTCCTCTGTTTTATTTAGGTTTTTTTATTTGTTGTTGTTGTTGTTGTTGTTGTTGTTTTTGGTATTTAGCTTTTCTGTTTGCTTTGTTGTAAAGTTCCAATAAAGAAATTTAAAAATGTATTTTACAAAATGTATAAAATTTACAAGTTTCCTTGATAAATTATTTAACAACACAATTAGATGTTTTTTTAAGTAAATTGTTGTTGGTATTTTAAAATAGACTCAACTGGATTTAAAAATAAAAAGTCCCCACAGTTTTTTTTACAACTGCTAAGAAAGTTATTTCAATACATTTAACAAGTTTGCTTAACTCTTAACGCACCGAATCAGTTAAAACACACAATTGGCAAAACAGTTAATTTTCTTAGTTTTTCACAATTGCTAAGACAGTTTTTTTCAACACATTTAACGTTTTCCTAAACTCTTAACACGATTAGCACAACATCAGTCGAGGTAGGCTCTACTATTAACACATTTTTTGTTGCTTTGATACAAAATACTTTCAGTTAACACAAATTTCAAATGCTTGAACTTCTTTTACACTCGAGCTCCACCAACACCAAACTATATCATTTTAAAGCCATTTTTTTTCTCAATTTGTTATGACTGACTAAATGTTGCTGTCAGAAAAAAACAAGTGTTAGTGTTTTGAAAACTGTATTAATGTATTTTGAAAATGAGTTTAAGAGTTTTGTTTATAATGGGGAGTTTTGTGAATGAAATGAACTGTTTTGCCAATTGTGTGTTTTAACTGATTCGGTGAGTTAAGAGTTAAGCAAACTTGTTAAATGTATTAAAAAAATGGTCGTGGTAACTGTAAAAAACTGTAATAACTAAACTGGTAAAAATCCAATTTTACAATTTTGGTTAAAAAAAATCAACCATCTAATGATAAGCTTTTTAAGATTGCATGTACCTAAGAAAAGGGTCCTTGTGGAAAATCTGTCACGTGACCTGGGTGTTTCTGTTTACAAGGGATTGAAAAGTCAGCCAATGAATAGTAGCAGCTGAAACAGCAGTGCAATTAGAGAAGTAACAACAGTATATTAGCTACTGCTAAGTAGTCCAAACAGATCCCAATCTTAATCCAAGAAACGGATTTATAGAGCTTAATCCTGTTGATGAAAACCGAATCCCACCCGCGTTCAGACAGCCTACCCCCCAGGTGCAGAGCACGCTCAAGAGAAGGCCTTTCACCTCCGTTTCAGCAAAGCTCAGATGAAGTGATAGTGTAGGACTTCGATGGGCAGTTTGCCCAATCTGTGGTTGGTTAATCACTGGTGAAGGGGATGTTTTTTACAAAGCCAGAAACTCCTGTACAAAGGTCATGAATAAATAAGAAAGTGTTTGCAAAGTGAGCTTTGTTGTTCTGAAATTTGAGGGAAAAAAAGACTTGTTCACGCCAAGAATGGATAGAGGTGGAAGCCTTGTAAAGGTAAGGCTGAGCAAAATAGGAGACAGCATTTAGATCTGTGAAGATAACAGAATAATGGGAGATCTGTTATCTTAATATCATAATGACCTGAATAGTGCTTCACAAATTAAGGAGATTAGTAAACCCCACTGTCTGCATTTAAAGTCCTGATATCTCTAAACATGATCTTGTTGTCCATTCATATAGAGCACTGGGCTGGTCAGATGAATTAATCATTGTAAATTATGATTGGGTTTCCCAGTCTCTTTCTCCTGATATCTGTATATTAAGAAACAGACTTATTTTGGATGCGTCAGGGCTCCTGACAGTATCAAGTGATCTAAATGTCAATTTGTTCGGCCTGTGACATTAATACCTTCAGTGCCAGTATGAAATAAGACCCTAGATCATACTGTGGAAAGCTGGCATCAGGCACACTTATACCAGAAACCAGATTGAGAATAGTTCCCCTTGAAAATGATCACATATTTTTGAGCATATTTTGGGATTCCAGCTTCAACTACATAAAACAATATTGTAAAATGTGTTTCTCTTTTCATTCCCCTTAGTCATATTGCTCCTACTGTTTTGTGAACCTATCCACCTTAGATCAGATTGTCTCTAAAAGGATTTTGTCTGTTTTAGAGTTCTGTCTTCTTGATCTGCTTGTGGTTAGAACTGAGCGTTAATAAACAATTTAATCGGCCATGATGCAAAAAATCATCAAATTTAAGAAAATGGATATATTAGACCTTACTGAAAATAAAACTAAAGTGCCAAGTGTCTTTTAAATCCCCCATAGGTAGAAACTACTATTTTGTCATACACCAACACGAAGCTGATGTTGAAAATTGTTGCTGTTCACTAACTGGCAGTTTCAACAGGCACTGTTAGATTTTCTCATTTCTATGGTTTAGTATAAATGAACAATTAAGTTCCTCACTCTTGTGAAAAAAGTCGAGTCTATCAAGGTAAGGCAAATTTGATTTGAATACACGTTGGCAATTCATATGGCTTTACATCTGAAAAAAAAAACCAGAAGAGAGATTTTTAAAAAGCAAACTATAAAACATTATAAGCATTACCATTCATAGAATAAAAGAAAAAAGTTAATAAGCGCAGAAATGTTCGGACACCAGAGCTCGGTCAAAAAACACATATTTAATAGATGTGTTTTTAGTCTAGATTCAAATGTTAGATGATAAAGTTTTAGTTCCTTTAATATATTCTGGAAGCTGGTTCCAGCTGCGGGCAGCATAGTATCTGAAAGCAGACAATACCTGTTTGGAGAAAACCCGTGGTAGTTCTAACTGCTTTGAACCCAATGATCTAATAGCTCTGTTTGGCCAATATACAGTATCAATTATGAAGAAAAAAACTTTTTGCTCCTAGATTTAATCATGTTTTTTTTAAGTTGAGAACCTGGGGTCTTCGCCCTTTTGAGATCTGTCTTAAACAGTCAGTAGATGGATTGTAGTGTAAGTCCATTGGCTTCAGGAGGCAAACTTATGGCAATTGGCTATGACTTTTTAAACGTTCTTGTTGGTGCTAGAGGTCACAGTAGAATATTAAAATAGTTTCACCCAACTATAATAACTAACTGGGACATACTGTTAGTCTGCAACAGGTCCAAATAAAAAAACAACAAATTACAACACCTGAAAACTGACTTTCAGAAAAGGGCTAAAATGTCAAATAGAAAAAGGTAAAAAGATGGTCAGTCTCCTGAACTTGGCATTGACGTGAAAAAATCTAATAAATAGCTCTCTATTTTAACCCATTCCTTTTATACATGTATTCTTATGGATTTATTTGTAAGTTGAACGATACCATCAACAATACTAACAGTCACAACCAACAAACTATAATGTCCACTTGGAGTACACGTTGTATTAGGAAGATCTTGGAAGGTATCTGAGTGAGAAAGGCAGAGTGCTGCATGTATTACGTGATGTGTAACACTGTGCTATATTTAAAAAATCATAAGGCCTGCGGTGGGTCACTCTTACTCAGAAGGGCACACCTCAGAGGGCACTCACTCTGCTACTGTGGTTTTTTGAAAGGAACACTGCTCTAGGACATCTGCAGTTTCTATCCTTTACCAGGTACTGGGTTCCTTTATTTGTAGTTGGTGTTTGCACAGAATATAATCTAAAAGTGCATTAATGTTGAAATGAAAGATGGTTTAAGTAGTTTGATTGCATAGATGATTTTATGTTTCCATATTAATTAAGACGGGCTGATTTATTTTTGTTTCTTGTTAATCTAAAATCTATAACAATAATGAGATTGAAAAATAAATCACTGAATGTATAAAGTTCCTGTAAAGTTTTTGTTTGATTTCATCAATAATAAATATGTTTTTTTTTTTACTTTATGCTGTTGATACTGATATAATCTTAATCCTGGACCAGCCTTGATATTTAAATAATTGATCCTCGTTATTTGCAGATTTGTGTCCTACCATCATAATGGATGACTTTGAATACAGTGTCCACATCTCTGATCAGGACTGGGATGGGTTTTTCCAGGAGTGTGAGGGCTGTGACCTTCTCTCTCCGGTGCTTGCTAGCCGAGAAGATTCTGGCATGAGCGACATTGATCAGATGAACTGCCGCTTCATAGGAAAGTTCCCAGTCATGGACATAACCTCCACAAAGTCTGATCTGGACATTCAGATTGATGGTCCTCCAGACTCTGAAGGTTCACCTGTGTGTAACTACCTTAGCAGGTATGGAATATGCAGTCCGGAGCAAGTTCTCTCTGGCAGCGAGGACGACTTGCATCTTCAGGCGGTCAATCTATTCTTTGAGCAGTTAAGAAGTGTCACAGAAATTGAACAACCTTTGAAAAAAAGCCAAGCTGTCATTCGAGGAAGTGAGGTGACAGACCATCTGGAGCGATTGATTGATACGCAGGATACTCTACAGGAGAAGATTATAGATACAGCTCCATCTGGCCAAAATAATTCTAGTCACACTGCTAAGCAGGGCGTAGAAAATACATGGTGCGAAAAACCTATATTTGCAAGAGCACATGAAGATGAATCAAAGTCTGACTCTGAGCTAGTGATTGCACGGAAGTCATGGTTATCTCCTCTAGTTCCTGTGAAAATTAGACAAGAGCAACCAAGAAAACTCTGTGAATCTTGCAGAGACCTGGAGATGAAATCTGACAGGATTCTAGGTGTTAATAGGAAAGTGATCCCTTTCTCTAATCCAACTAGACCATATTTTGATCAATTGGATCCTTTAAGCAGTTCAGACTCCACTGTTAGGCAAATCCCCTTCTCACCTACAAACCTCAAGAGAAAGAGGAGGAGGAAGAAGAGAACAAGCACTGAGCAAGTAGAGCAGGGATATGAATCTCATCTTTATGTTCATCCAAGTGAATCAGAGGATGAGAGATTTATTTCGAGGGAGATGATGAACAGTCTTGCAGAAAACATCTGGAAGAGAGAGCAGTTAGCCCTTTCAGGAATCAAGTCGTCTTTAACAGCAGGTCCTGCTGATGATTTACAGATTAAAAACATGTTTTGTCCAAAGGCTCCGGCTGATTTTAACATTGCTAAAAGCTTTCCCTTATCTTTATATAGCGATGTAGTAAACACAGTACCAAATCCTAAAGAGAACCATACATGTTCTGTAACAATAAGCCCTCAAGATTTGCAAAGAGAGCAACAAACCACAGAGATTCCTCAGTTGCTATCACTACCAAAGATGGAGGACGCCTTTAATTTACAGGAAAGTGGATTAAATACAACTGAATCACTGCACTTTAACACTCCTCTACACATCAGTGAGAGTGAGACTATTGAAAATGAGACCTTATTAGTTCCTGTAGTAAATAATTTTGATGGGGAAAGGCATAATAAATGTGTATTAGCTCCAAACATTATCAGTGTTATTGATCCAGCAGAGCATCCTCACTCTCTCTACTCTTTTGATTTGACTGAAGATAAAAGTTTGACTGAAGATTCTTTTGCCATTCAAAATGGTGAAACATTGTCTAGTGATAAAATTGCAGTGGACATCTTGTCCATGACAGAAAGCTGTTTGTTTTTACTTGACAATGAAAATAGAGAAGAATCTCACTTGGCCGCAAATGCCCCAAACACTTATTCTCAAGGTGATCTTCAAAACCAAGAACTGGGTATTCAAACAAACATTTCAGAATCTCAGACTAATTTGAGTTTAGTGATTAATGAAACAAATGTGAATGTACCTCGAAGTGAGACCAATGGACAGACTGAGAATGACATGTTTAATATTATCATTCAGAGAAAGGATGACGATCTTATCCAAAGTGAAAGTAAGCTTAATGTTGTGGCTGTGAATGGTTTACCCATTCCTTTTAGGAATTTAGATGAATCAGAAAATAGAAGTAATGATGAAAATACTGTTTCAATTAAAAGTGAACAACTAAGTTCTCCTGAGAATAAACTCGGGGAAAATCCATCCCAGAGTGCATTAGAATTTCGTCAAGATATAACAGAAGAATCCACTTTAGCAGAAAAACAGAAAAAAGGAACAAAAGATCAAGAGAGTGATGCTACATGTGCTTTAGTTCATGTTCAGAACCCAGTATTTGCTATGTCATCTTTTTGGAGTGAAATGGAAAAGCTAACGATTAATGACATACTGAGGCTACGACTAGCATGCAATTCCCAGCACACCAGTATTTTCACCCATGCAGAGGACATTGGCATCATGGATACTACTGACGCAGCAGACTCGGGTTACTTTACCCAACTTGATGATTCCAAGCCAGATCGTTTAAGTGGAGACATGTCTTATATATCAGATCTAGATGAAGATCTTGCACAGATTCAATCGCAATTTGATTCCAAGCAAGATGGAGAATTGTGCAAGTCTACCAGATCTTCTGGTATGACGTGGGAGAATGAATTAGAGGTAGTAGGTTTGGTTGAAGGAAAGGGGTGTGCTCTTTCAGAAGCTACTCTTAAAGAAAACCTTTATGCACCAAATGGTCAACAGAGCTTTCGAAAAATGTGTAAGAATGTCAGTGTGCAAAACCTTCGGGCTCTAGATGCTCACCCAACCCGAAAGTTCCTGAGAAACTCCTCAGTGCGTTCATTCTGTTCAGAGACAGAGGACGATTCTGTCGATCCTTTCTACCATGTAAACACACACTCCAAGGTCTTCTCTGATGATGAAGACGAGGGAGAGACCAGCGGCATTACGTTTTCTGAAATTATTCAGTTTATCTTTGGTGGGGATGAACCCAAGCGATGTGAATCTCGTGATGGGACAGATTCCCATCATGACGGAGAAGGCACTTCTTTACCTGACACGTATGATCCTTTCTTTTCGGAGTTTGATGCTGGAGATTTTGTTTGCCCAGTTTTGGAACAGTCGGGGTGCGATGAAACGGTTCCAATTTTCTCTTGTTCCCGTTCAGCAAGCTACAGAAACTTTCAGTTCCCAGAGGCATACGATCATTTCTTTCCAGATTCCCCCAGGAATTCAGATGATGAGAATGAAAACACAGCGATCAAGGTAGTGGCGCAGTATGACCTGAAATCTTCCAAACAAGACCCTGTTGATGGCTATGAGCACTTTTATTCAGATGATGAGAGTGACATTCTTTGGATGAATCCTCTTTCATTTAGAAGAGTTCAAAGAAGTGCTTTTGCTTTCCCTGAAAATGAACCAAGTTCCGGAGAACTTGTTCCTGTAAAGAGATCTTCTAAAGGAATCCTTACACCCTCTTTGTGTCCCGATGGGAGTCCTTTCCCAGTTTCAATGCTTCTAAACCTAGAGGACAGTATCGTCATGCAGCTGAATGAGCACCAAAAGACATGTTTAGAGATACAAACTGTTATAGCTGACCCAAGTAAGTTTTTCTGCTTACTATTTCACACTATAAGATAAATACCACAACTTATTCTAATGGTTACTGTTTTAACCTCACCAGATATTGACTCCCTTAATTAAGATACCCTCACATTTTCAATCCAGACTCACTCTTTTCTCCAAGTATTTGCTGACTAAGCCTATGGTGTCACATCTAGAACTTTGACCGAGACGGTGGAATGGTGGGACGTGCAAATCTGTTTTCACTCCTGCCGGGGAGCTTCTCAAACCTGTCAAGAGTAGAAATTTATGAGCTGGTTTCCCTTTGAAGAAGAAATAAAAATAGAAAATACTCCATGAACACCAGGCCACTTACATAACCATAAGTGACCTTTTCATTCATTTAGTGTCCATTCACTTTTTTTACCTGTCAGCAGATACATTCATACTTTGATTTGTTTATTTCATAAAAATTAATGCAATGGTCTGTTTGAAAAAAAATCTTACTTTTTAAACATGGCATTAAACTGTACAAAGATGAAAATCAACCCATTACCAGGGATTGTTAAATATCCAACATTCGTAATCAAATGAATCTTTTTAAATCACTGCTTTTATTCTGATTCCGTGTTTGTTTGTTTTAGGGCTGGATGTCCCTTTTTTGCCTCTTAAACAAGCAGATATGTGCTTGGTGTGTATCGCTTTTGCATCTTGGGTGTTGAAGTCAACTGGTGCAGGGGGAGATGCTTGGAAAGCTGGTGTGTATCTCTGTTCCTGATTATACTGATTATACTGAAATATATCTGAATTTTGTTGATTGTTTAGAAAGTAGTTAATAATTCAATTACTTTTCATTAACATCACTATATAAAGATAAAAATGCAATGTTTTATTTTTTAGCCCTTCTTGCGAATGTAAGTGCGCTGTCAGCCATACGATACCTCCGGAGGCACAAGAAGGAAGAGATCTCTGGAAAAGCTTCTCTGCCTCAGATGGAGCCTGCATGAGTTCTGAACTCAGATCTGATTTCAGTCACTCTTTTTCCATGTGTTCCAAAGAGGTGAGGGTTCAACTGTGATTGCTTGAGGATGCTTCCCTTAACTTTCAGCTCATACTATTCATCACTTAAACTAAAACTTTTGTGAATGAAAAGTTACACCTTTAGAGGTATCTGTGAATTCATCCCAGGGTTATTTCATTAATAAAACCAAAACCGTTTAGTTGACCAAAGTCCTTGATTGCTAGTGCAGGTTTATTGTGAATTCAGTTATGTATAGGATGAAAGTCTGGTATGTTGGCTTTTATTTTGTAAGAGATGGAAGTGTGTTGATGAAGATGTAGATGTTATAAAAACAGTAAGTGTGTACCTTTAGAAAGAGTTCACAGGAAGAGCAAATGGAGAGGAAATGTAATGTGACAGCACTGAGATGCTGGAGTATTGCTGGGCCAATTTTCTTTGTGTATAAATAAATCACTTAACTATTAAATCCCACACTCATGTGATGAAGTACTCTTGGTTGTAAAAGATTGTTTTGAAGGTTTCATCTGGTGCTTTGTCTGCTGTACAAAATTAATCTTACAATAAAAAAAACTTCAGTATTGTTTGGGTGCCTTCCAACCATCGGTGTGCTAATCTTGTCCACTAGAGGGACCTCGACTGCTATTGTATTGAAACGACGCTTGATTTTCAAGTGAAAAGGAACTGACAAAAACGCAATTTTAAACACACTTTTGTCGACTATGCAAGTCAATACAAGTAGCTAAAAGATTTTTTTAAAAGTTTGTAATGCAAATGCCAAAACATAACATTTTCGGAAAAAAAGGTCTCAAGCAAACAATTGTTTAAAAATGTGTTGGAAAATTCTAACATGTAAAATATAAACTGAGCAATACCAGTGATTTGACACCAGTAAATTGAATAAAGCTATAAATAATAATTCAGTTATTAATTTATGTATCTGGGTTTTTGAGTAAATATTAACATTTTTAAAATAGTGACAGTGGGGTTAAAAGGTACTTTAATTAATTTAATGTAGTTACTTTATTGCATGAGTTACATTGAGGCAGTTATTCGATTCCTATCGACTAGCAGTAAGATTAAATGTATTGGTTTAGACTCAAATTAGGACACACATAATTAGCATACATACAGAAAATGTATCTTAATATCACTATTAACATTATTATTCTTGGTATTATTATTATTATTATTATTATTATTATTATTATTATTATTATTATTATTATTATTATTATTATTATTATTATTATTATTATTATTATTGTCGTTGTTGAACTCTAAAAATGAATGTATAAAATTGCAAAAAAAACATTTAGATGTTTTTTACATTTTCGGTTTCATTTGTTTATTTATTTTTAAATGTGTTTCGTTATTGCTTAAATCGTATGTCGTTCAATCGTCATCCATAAAAAGAATAAATGTTCACGCTTATCAATAGTTCGTTACTTCCTTTTGTGATCGCTAGGTGGCGGCAAAAGACAGCGTTATATGTTCAAGGATAGGCAGCGTGAACAAACTAACAATAAACTTTCACATTTCTTGTATATTACGCTCTGTGTGATGTTTTCTTTCCCTATACAACGTTGCAATTATCTGCAAGTATCTCTTACTTATTATATTTATTTGTTTGAGGTTTCTCTGAATCAACATTGACGCTTTTTCAGATGAGCTATGATGCTAAGGTGAGCACATCTTATGTATTTGCATACGCACATAATGAATATATTTTAGTTAACATTAAATAGATCTCGCAAATTGTGTGTTCACGTGAGTTATTGATACATTGAACCATTATATTTTGTTCTCGTAAAAATCTGACTTACACATCGGTTTGGGGATTAACGTTTAGCTGTTTTTTTTTTCGAGTTAATCTTGGTCAAACAGGTTTTGGGCTTTGATTAAAGAGGTAATGATTATAACAAAAAAAAGAGCTTTTAACAAGAAAGTGATTTTTTTAACAATAATTTTTTTAATCAAGAAGTAAAGTTAAGACAATACCTTGACCTATACAATGAAACAAATTGAAGAATTCTTAAACCAAGCACTGTATAAATAAAACAACAATAACATTTTCTCTGACAACATCAGCATCTGACTTCAAAAATTAAATACAATTACATTATTTACATTTTGTACGTACTTTCTTTTAAATAGGCATTTATTCACTCTCACAAAGTACACAAATAAAAGGTTTTTTATAATGCCTCCTCTTTTAAGTATGTACTTAAACAGTATGTACTTAAATCTTCATCAAAGTAACTTGTATCGAATGCATACAGCAATCAGACCATCACTTTTAAATAAAAGGAAATTGTTACATGTGCAAAAATGTCATACAGCAACTGAAAAAACAAGATGTCCGTATCCTGTTCCTTGGGCATGCTGGCCTCTGCCAACGACATGCCCGCTGTACATTTGTGCCTCTGATTAGTCTGCAATGTGTGCAAGTCCGGACGAGCATGAGCCCATTGTTCTCTTCTATGACCATCTCTGCTGTGTTGTCATAGCGCCCAGGCTTTGAGCTCCAAAGTAAGCCAGTGTCCGGTGTGCCGAGGTTCCAGGCTGAAGCTGAATCATCCTGTTCTCCCGCTCCAGCTCCCAGATGTTATCATAATCCATTTCCAGGTCATCTGGCTCAGCGGGCTGAAGGTAAGTATCAACTGTAAAGAGCAAGAAAAAGTTCATTTCTTTGTCTTAATGTAATGATTCACTTATTGTTAACTTTAACCCGTATTAAAATGAATGTAAAACACAAAAGTAATTCTATACTTTTCTACATTTTTAAATAATTCAAGTTTTTTTTTGTGCAATGCAAAGCCGTTCAACTATTTCAAGTCGTTATTCAAGATTTAACATATGGTTTGTTGTATTCATTTCCCCAAGCGTGTGAGATGAAGTCTTGAAGGATCTCCACTTGTGAGCCTTAAATCACTCTCTGTGGTATATCTGTCTTTTCACCGCTCTTTCCTTCATGTGCCACCTGTAGCGCTGTCATCTAACATTCTTAGCTTGAGCCGTAACACACACCCACACAGCCTTCATCTGCCTACTTGTTTCCACTCTCATGCCCTGCGTGGGCAAACAACCCATCAAACCCTGCAAAAGGTCACACTTAACCATCATATTAGCTGATGTATGCATGGATCATTTTTCTGTTTAAATTTAGTGTTTGTGAGGTGTGACCCGATTTGTGGTATTAAAGAGTTTTATGGAGTTGTAGCATTTTAGCACAAGTGTGCAATTAAACACAAGTACGTTGTACGTAATTCCTTCTACACAAAGACAAGTCGGACTGCATATCTTGAAGATCAAGATCCATTTCTACATCTTTGAAGTGAGCACATCTGTGTGTTACGCTGATACTTTAACTACCAGGTTCTCAATGACAAAAATGTCTTACCTGGTGAGTAACTGTAAGGTATCCGCTGCACCTCCATGATGTTTTGATTAGAGAAGCCTCTCTGTAGGAACAGAAAAAACTATTCGTTTAGCGGGGAAATGGGGTTGTTTTTACTAAACACCTTATATAGGCGATGTATGAATATAATTTTTTTTTTTTGCTTTTAAAGCAATTTTCAAGTGCTGCGGACTTTAGTTCATTATTTTTTATTATGCCTTGGTCTGTCTGAATACTCGGTTCTGATTTGCTGACAAGTGTTGTATGTTTCACAATGTCCACACCATTTAATGCGATTGTGCTTGACCAGAGTTCATGAATTTGCTCAACTTGGATTCTTTGAGCAACTCTATTTTTTTAAGTTGTACGTAAAATTTTTTACATCAACTGTCAGTTCTGCTGGACTAAAACCGAGAGATATGCGATCGAGTCAGCTGTCTGAGCGAAGGCGGAGGATGGAGAACAAGAGCCAGCTTTGTCTTTGATACACAAAAAAATAGACATGCACTGAAATGGGAGCATCCCTCTAGCGCAAGGGAATAGCTAGCAATGGACATTGCGGTTTAAAGAATAATATTCTGTGTGTTAAAGTAAGTTTCACATTTTAACGTTAGTTAACGTCACAGTTATTTTAATAAACGTAAACAGTAAACCCTGACGTGTATGATGCATGTAAGAATTCTTTAGACAGTCGCAACATACTAAAGCTAAATCAAATACTAAATGAAATTAAACGATGAGAACAGCTTTAAGATATTGTCTAAATTGTCTATATTTTAAATAACTTAGATTTCATCATCTCCTGTCTATTCATGAGTGGAGCGCAATAGATTAACGTTAATGTTGGCCAATGGTAATATCTTAATGTTGGCCAATTCTAATGGCATAAACCACATAATAATCCATGTCAAACTTAAAACTTCACAACTTGTGCACTACTTTTTTTATGTAGTCAAACCAAGACGTAGACTGTTAATATCGAGTGGTTCTTCGCCTCCTTGTCATGCCTTTTAAACTGAATAATACAATAATCGTTGTATATCCCTTACTTATAGCCTGTTTGTGCTTTAAAAGTGCATACATGCAAGATGTTTTTCTGCTAAGGAACAATGCCACAAATTAAACAAATATATTTTTTTACTATAGGTTACATTAATAAAGTAGTGTGGAGCTAGCATAGATTTTAGACATTTAAAGTCTAGAGAAATTTTCTAAAAATACATCTCCTTCACCTTCAAAAATATGTGCGCTTGAGGCCCATCAAAAAATGCAAATCTATTTCATATTGTATTTAAAAGGATATTTCATATATATATGTAGCACTTTCTTTTTACAATGACTTCACGAAGATATAATCATTAAAATACAACGGTTTCTTTAAAATGCTGGTCTTGAGTTACCTGAGAGATGTGGTTTTGCTGAGGCTGTTGGTTTGGGGTGGGCAGAATCTTCAGGTTTGAGACGGCTCTGGCACGCAGTTCTTCTGACCATTCGTTGGTAACTATCTCGGTCTCCAGGGCTAGGCCATGTCTGTTTTTCCTTCCAGCAGGAGGAGTGCACAACCGGAATGTGGGAGGAAGGTGAGGAGGAAACGACTGCTCTATGGAGCCTCTGGAAGCGTGCTGTGTAGCAGACAAACAAACCATATAACATTTACACTCATGCTAAAAGTTGATTGAGGAGATTGGATTATAACTGATTTAGTCTACTGATTCAAGGATTTAGAACTAATCCTGTCGTGTAAGGTATGTTTTAAAAACTGGACAAGTGTTAACCTGCAGAAATTCTCTTGCATGAATCCATACTGTATGTGTAGTCACCCTTTTTCCATTATGCATCTCAATCAATTAGTAATGCAGTCTGAGGGGACTTTCCATGGCTTTAGCTCATCAAATCAGCGCCCAAACGCTTGTGGTGTTTGGTCACCGAAGGCAGTGGTATCAAGTGAGAGCGGATCTGATATCCTGACCCACTTACCGAGGGCTGTGCAGAGCTCTCCTCCAGAGGAAACAGTCTGGGTGTGCTGGGGTCATCATACAGGGGTGAGAGAGGTTTCCGGTGGGAGAGCAGTTCTGAGTGGCGGTGAGGAACCAACATCTGGTGTTTGACATTTGTCTGTGGTGTGCTCCAGCTGTTTGACTACAGAAATACAGAAATAAAGATTAACTCCAGCTTTAGCCAAAAACACAAGGAAAGTGTAAACGGGGTCATGAGATTTGAAGAACTCTGTTACCTTCACTAGTGGTGCCTTCTCAATGCGCTGAACCGGGGCATTGCAGTGCATTCCAGTGTACGGTGTGTTGTAAACAGGTGACAGGACTGCGTCTGAGGCGAGATAGGATGGTTGTGGAGGAGAGGGAAAGTGTTGAGAAACAGGACGGTGGTCAGGACCAGGTCTAATTCGAGAGGAGAAGCTGCTGCTCCTGCTGCCCAGATGAGCTGTGTACGGAGTGTCTGAGGAGGGGGGTCTGCTGGATGTATACTGTACAAAACACATAATATTTAGACAGTTATCAAAGAGTGATTCGAAAGAGTATCATTTGGGGTTTTTGTTATTGCGTAATAGTCTTTATTAGGACAAAACACGGTTTTTGTTGTACAAACAATATTTTTCAGTTTATTTGTTAAACTTTGTTTAATTTCTAAAATGTTAAATTCCTTAGTTCTAAATAATAAAATATTATCAACCACATTAAATTGTTCATGTTTGATCCAGCAGTATCCTCTACTTGTTTTATTCATTATCTACTCCTTTATATAAATATCCCAATATGTGTAAGATGATAGAAATGTAACTTATGGAAACAAAATTAATACATAGATTTAATAATTGATAATTGGTTCTAAAGAGGGTCAGTATCTCACATGATTCCAAATTATAAAGTAAACGTGACCGTTTTTATAGATGGCATAAAAGTGCATTATGTGGTTTGTTGAAGCCATTATTGGCAAACATTCCCCTAGACAATTTGCTCTTTGTCCTTATTTTGATCGCTTCAACTGATTAAGTCCAAGTTTTTTTTATGAATGGGACTCCTTAAGAATTTTTAAATTAAACAATAATAAAAATTTATACTTGACTGGGGACAAATGTTTGAAAGGTTTTTAGAGAATTAAGAGTTTATTGAGAATTATGTCTGAGAAATGTTTAGATATATAGCAGAAAGTTTCTAGATACACTATTCACAAAATACAATTTTTAATGTAATTGTAGAAATTTGGCAGTGTCTCAAGAATACATGCTTTTAAACTGTTAAGCAAATAAATTTCATTTTTTTGTTTTGCTGTAGATATTAATGAAAAATATTTAAGCGTGTGAAGATAATGGAAAAGAAAATTGACTCTTGTCAACTAAAACTGTATTATATTTTGACTAAGTCAATTCAGTACTACAAGTAATGTACATTTTTATTAACATTTTCTGCCTGTTAAAGGTGTGAAATAAATAACCTATGGCAACATTTTACCTTTTCACTGGCAATGTTAGCAGTAGACCATCATATATATAAAACTTTTATATAGTGCATTATTCCGCTTTCATGCTTCCCCCCATCCTCACATTTTTAATTGTAGTGTTTGTGGGCCAGTCTAAGGAATGTGGTTAGTCCCCTAATACTGTAAGAAATGTTTGATTTCTAAGAAGTTTTTTGAATTCTTGACTGTCCAACACATTGCTGCTCCTAAAGATAAGTGTGCAAGTCATCCTGATGAAAATGTCTAACAGTTTATTATGGTTAATTATTTCCTGACCTACTTTCAAATCTGACATGACATCAAACGACTAGATGAGCAATCCTCCAAGGATGCTAACATGTTGCAGCTGAGCAAATACCTTCACAGCAAGACATGAAGGGTGTTGGTTTCTGGGATGGACACTTACGCAGAGAGGCTCGGTGTATCCAGGGGAAAGAGGGTTGAGATCTACACTGGGCATCTGGAGCTCATGGGACCTGTGTTTGTCTTGAGACTGTTTGGCTGAGTGGTTAACCCCATGGCTGCTCCCGCTCCACCTGTCTAATTTTGGAGCCTGACAGTAACGAAGAGGAACATTAATATCTTCATGTGTAATATTAAAAACATTCAACACCATTTCAAAGGTGGAACTGATCGCTTACCTCTTTCTGTGTCGGAGTGTAAATGATGTCATACACGGGGGGTGGAGGGCTGAGAATGGGAACGTCAGCACTTTTAAAATGTTGGATCCAGTCATGGAACTCGCCCTTGTCCAGACAGGACACAATGATGGGGTTTATCAGATTCCCTAGCAACAAAACCCGGTCTGTTAGATGCACTGATCAGTTCAGCAGCAATAATCTAGTAACATTTTTACTTTATCCTGTGAGGTAGGCTAAACATAATATTTATGACTTGTTAACTCACCCTCAATCATAAACGTGTTGGGCTTGATGTCCTGGCAGGGAGTTGTAATGGTAATCATGTTGAGAGGAAGTTTGCCCTGCAATTTAAAGTCACGCAAGATTATTTCCAGAGTGTCTCACCAAGTTACTTGTGCAGCATTACTGGTGTGTTCAGTCGTGGGAATGAAATTATTCTGAGGTACCTTGTAAAAGAGACCATCACTCTCCTCTGACAGAATTATGAGATAGTTGGGGTACAGCACCAAAAGGCGATCGTACTGCTCCTGTGAAGGGAGAGGATGTATCAAGACTCAGATATTGGTTTTTCAGTTGAGTTCAATAAGGAAATTGGTATTAGATAAAGCTGAAACATCACTGCTATTGAAAACTTGTTTTCAGATGTATAACCAGGTGTGTTCCAATCAGCCAACCAAATATAATTCCATGTACATGTATTGTACCTATTTAAAATTTTAATATCTCAGAGTTTGAAAACAAAAATCAAACAAACATCGCATTGAGACTAAAGAATTCAAATACAAGAAAAATAGGTTTTCTGTGAATAATTCTAAAGCTAACCATATCATGGCAGTTCAAACTGATTTCCGTAGAGGTCTTGTGCAAACCACGTGTGTGTGTGTTTAGCTCGGCTCTGGGTGGGATCAAAGACAGCTGTTGGGTGAGTAAAGACGAGTGTGTGAGGCAAGCAACTGGTTTGCACGCCCTTTTCTCAAGCAGATCCTCTGTTCTCTCACTGTATGCTTAAGATGGGCTATCAGTTGCACCCCCTCCCTCACTTTCTGAGAAAAGGTTTGGTCTCATGCACACCAGAGATTTGGTTACAATACAGTCCTGTTGCATGAACTAGTGTGCTTTGTGTTTGTCTGGTGTCAGTTCAAGGAGACCTAATGATACCAGGCAGACTTTGACTAATGAGGGATGGTGTGAAAGCAGCCGTACTCAAATAGAGCCCGCGTGTAAACTAAGGCTGATTTGCACCTCGCAGAGATGCATGAAAGCAAATTTAGAGCCTCGTCATGCTAAGAGCATGCGCTTCATCTAAAGGCTTTTCAGTTGCTTACATAACTGTCTCTGAATATGACATGGATATATGGTGATTATTTATTTTTTAGTTACAGAAATGGTCAAATTTATAATGGCTAGATATTCAGGAAAGCTCTTACCTGACAGGGCATATGTTGCAGTTTGACTTTTGTGACGTAATTAATAGGTCCAAGACTCTCTCTTTGCGAGCCCTCCCATTCATAGATGGGTTCTTTACTGATGGAGTTTCTCAGTTCCTCTCTTCCCACTGTGGTCACTTCAGAGCACTGAACCTAAAGAGAAAACGTACCATTTTTAATAACAGCTGAAATGGAAGAGAATCATGTTTGATTTTATTAAATGTTGGTTTATTTCAATAGTGTGATTATTGTGGCAATTTAGTGACTTAACTTAATATTTGCTTATTTCATTAGTTGGTCATAATTCATAAAAATAGCCGGATATGTTAAAACAGGAGAGGAAATGTAGATCCATTTGATGTGACTGCAAAAAAACAACTACCTCAGGAAGCCCAAGAGGACAAAGACAAACATTAGTCACATTAACATTAAGTAACACTCTGTACATGGTAATTACCTTAGATATAGAAACCAGGAAGTAAACATGTAGGTCAGAGTTTTACATTTCACAATACCTTAATTCTTGCGTATGTCTCTGGTGCAATTGGACTTCCACCGTTGGCCTCGATTTGTTCCTTCAGAAGCCCAAACCAGTTGTTCATCTCCTCCTCTGTTGAGCAGTACACGATGATGGGGTTGAGACTGACCCCTACAAATGTCAAAAACAAGGGTTCAGAGGTTAGGTCAGATGTCTATGGCCAGTGGCCATCTGGATCTCTTAAGGAGACAGTAACAGGTTGCTGAATATTTAGGGTAAATCTTTTGTTTTAAAGTCTAGAAGCATTTGCTAAGACATGGTGCCCTGTGTCATGTCAAAATGTCCCTGACGGCAAATCATTCATTTCAAGAGCTCTTGACATGATAGCATGTCATGCATTTAAAGTAGACTAGTGTTGGGTTATTGACAACAGCTATTTAGAAAGAATGCATCAAGCCTGCTATCTACCTTGTCACACTTACATTCCAGAAGTTATCAGTGCAGATATCAGTGACTCTTACCCTTACGTCACTTCCAGAAGGTGCGAAGAGAGAGATTTTAACACATTTAATGTTTAAAACGTCAACTGAGGAAATTAACTCTATAAAATTATATAACATGTAGTTTTGCGTGCATTGACTGAAAACGTGTGAAGAAGTTAAATTAAGAAACTTCCGCATGTCATCTTTTTTTTTTGCTTTAGTGATCATCTGCAAAATCACTACAAAATCATCTGCAATCTACCAAATCTGGTAGTTTCAACATAAAAAGCTGTTTTACTCTTTATTCTCTGACACTGTGGAACTAAAACTTCGTAATAGTTGAGCTTCAAATAACATTTTCTTTCAGATACATTTACTGATTTACTATCCAAGTTAAAGCATTTCAAGTATTTATTCAACTTCACAAAGCTTTAAAATCAACGTTTCCAATGTGCTAAATTGCCATAAAAGTTTTATAAGCAAACTTGTGTGTTCAGGTCGAGTGCCCTGGAATGTGGAGTACTTTAAATGAGATGGAGAAGTGGAAAGGGAAAGGGCCCTTGTGGATTTGCAGCTGAGCGAGTTCAGGCGCACCTGTCGTATAACAAGGCGGCTTTGAAGGCTAATTTATGCTGCTTCTGACCAGTGGCAAATGTAGAAGGGTGTAGGCTTCTGAACCTCTGGAATGTCCAAACATGGGAAGTGGTTTAGCCTTGGTGTGGATTCACAGTGGAGGCCTCACCCGTCTTTGTTTTTCATTTAGCAGAGAGTCAGAAAGTCCACCCTAATCTAACGAGCTAATGTTTAGAAAAATAAGAAGAGCAGGATTGAAGTGAATCTATCTTATGAAGAAGAGATGAGACACTGCGAAATTCTCTCTTCATTGCCTCATCTTGGGTTTCGTGTTTCTTTTCTGTTTGTTAAATTCTGCGATTATCAACCATGCTCACCGTTGATCTGGAATGCCAATTCCTGTGGTTCCCCGAAGCTGTTCCTGCTCTGCACTTTACAGATTGTGATTTCTTTCAGAGGAAGTGTTCCCTGTGTGAAAATTAAAACAGTTTTTTTAATCACTAATGATTCATCAAAAAATGACTCCACAACTGACTAAGATTTATTACCATGGAATGTCATAGTGAGACATACTAGAGCCATAATTATATTTGGTTTTAATGGACTCATCATTTTAACGTAAAATTTATGTCATTGCAAAATTCATTACCAAATGACTCAAAGTCACTGACACACGAACAGCCTTATATGGAGCTCCTTGGCATTTCAACCTTTAAAATCCATTGTTTATCATGTGTGACGGCAACAAAAGAAGCCTTTACCTGGTATGTGAGTCCAGTTGTGTTGTTTGAGACAAAGTGGAGATGAGTCTGGAACAGGTCCAGGTAGCAGTCGTGCACATCCTGAAAGAAAAGATGCATTCCATCAGTTTAGCTTCTCACAATCAGGGGATCAGCCTGCTTTATAGCCTTGAATTGAACAAATCTGAGGATTAAAGGATTGTTTTTATCTCAACTCTCTTCCCAGATAATGAATAGAAAGATTTTCAAAGGTCACGTTGAGCTCAAGACAAGATGCATCATTACATCCAGACAAGAAAAAGTGCTATGTTAGATACAGAACGAGACAGTTCCTGTTATGCATGCTTAAATAGTTTTTTTGTAAATTGAGAATATTTCTGTCTGATAAGTGTTTGTTTTCTCTGTGGAGTGGGTTAACACTCTGTCAGTGTTTCTTTTTATCACAAACAACTAATTTCCTTTCATCCAATCTTGGGCTTTACCACGTTACAGAATCTGACATGATCACAAATACTGTTTGGTAACATTTCCTTTCAGCAGTAATGACGCCACTATACAGTGCATCCCCCTTGACCTCGCCCAGTCTTGGGCTGTTTTCATTTTCCGCAACTTCGGACTCTTTATTGTTGTTTCTTTTGTTAATGACGTGTTATCAGATCATAAAGATTCCCACGCTTCAGAAACTGTGTATAATATATCAGTGGTTTGATCAGTACATTCTGCCTCGAGTTAACTCTGAGCCATTTCACAACACCCCAGATCTTTGCATGTTCTGACACAGCCTAAACTCCCCAAACGGCTAGCATCAATTAATCAGCACACACATACGTCATGTTCACGACGCTCATCGCATCTTGTAACTTCCACCTGTTTTTTTGTGTGTTTTAGCTTATAGGCAGTGAGTAAGAGACTATAACACGGATGTTCAGACTATCTTTATTATTCAGGCCTGTTCTGAGGTCTATATTAGATTTTTAACTAGATCTTTTTTTTTTTTTTTCGTTTCGGTGGCTTGTGTTATGAGGATGAATTTTGATAAGAGTGTGTTTTACCTGACAGTGAAGAAACCGGAAGCGAACTTTGGAGCTATGAATCATTCTGCCGTAGTTCTTCACATTAATGCTGCTTTTTTTCCATCCACTTGCTGGGTCGTAGGGGAACGGAGGGTCCCATTTGATGTTCTCAATTGTTTGAAGATCTTTTGGTGACATTTCCTGGATTGGTAAAAAGATAGAAATTAGATCTTTTCGGTAGTGTTATAGCTATTATGTAAAGTTTTGCTCCTCGAAAGAAAGGAATATAGAGAGGTAATACAGTTGTTAGGCTTCTCAAAGTAATAAAACACTCTTTTTAAAACAATGTACCTTGAACACATTTCTGAATCTATTGTGTAAATATCTTCAATTTTGATAAATATTCTTATATCAAGTGTTCACTAGAAATTTGTTTTATTTTGGATTAAGTATAAAATATATGTTAAGCATTTTTAGCTAACCAAATTTGGTTTGTGGTACCTAAAGTCTTTTTTCATGTGTTTTTTTTTTCTTTGCCCTATCCTCCAAATAAACATTGCATTTAACCTTGAACGATAACATACATTTTATAAGCAACACCTTTAGCTGCAAAAAGTCAGAATTGTGTGATTTAAACATTCGTATAAATGTTATGGATAAATCTTTTTCTCACCTTTCTCGGGGTGACTGTACAAAGTATGTTGATGATGCTGTTAGATTTTTCCTGTCCCTCTTGTGGGTACTTCTTCCGGAACAAGCGGCTGCTGCTCAGAAAACAATGAGACCTTTAGTCAGGAATGAGTTTTGGGATAAGAAAGTATGTGTGATGTGACCCCACAGTGGGGTTATCTTGACTCAGGATGACCAGTTAATCATCCAGAGTCTGAGTTAAGAAGTCTGAGAAGATTTGGGTGCCAGTATACCACACTACATATTGCATCACCCTCACATATGTCTATTCTTCTTTCAGCGTATCATCTTTACATCTCTGTCTGCACCATTTCAGGAGAAAAACAATAAAGCTTATGTTACATGCCACCATGGCCTGCTAATGAAATGCTTTTTGTTCTCCATGACCCCCATTTGTAATCATTAGTGTCAGTTCTATATAATGAAGACCTTCCTGTCCAACGATAAGCTAAGGAAGTCAATGTCAGCGAGGAAGTCATCCTCAGTGCCTCTCATGTTTTTCTTCTCTCGCTTTGTCAATCTGTCTCTGCTTTGAATGCAATTAACATAACAACACTGGGTGCATTCATGCAGACAATAATGGGAAGTATCGGCGATTTACTGGGGCTCAGTGATGAACGTGTTTGGCATCCGGAGAATTCATCCGGTAGAAGAATGCAGGTTGTTCGCAGTTTAAGAGAATGTGCTCGTAAATGTGACGAAAGATACAACATTGTTACTACATGTAACAATGTGCAACTGAAGATTTTTACTGCACAACGGAACGGCTGAAGGAAGTTCTAATAGTAAATCGGATAGTGAAGCTGAGTATTAAAGAGGCCGCCTCATGTTACGCTGAATCACGATCTGATATGTTTGCAGTAAAAATACAAAGACTTTTTATGGTAGGGACTGTGAACCCTAACTGAACCCGTAACTTGTATTAAGTTCACTTATCCTTATACCAGGCACAAATGTCAAGTGCTTTATCAAATTTAGAGAGCGGCCTCTTTTACCGACACAAAGTCATAAGGGCTCTCCAAATTACACAGATCGCTGACACCAGCAGTGCAAGCAGAATAGTGTTACTTTCTGTGAAGGATAAACCCAATTCTCTCCAAAAATAGGAAACTTGAGAATGCTTTCCCTCCCTGAAGGCTAGACTGAAAACAGAAATAGATCTAACTTCATCACACCAGTCATTTCTATCAGCTGAAAGTATCAGCCAGTGTGAGGTGAGATCCTGACGCTGTGCTAATAGGATTTGCAGACATTTCAACACTAATTTAAAACCTGAAATCCTGAATTGAATGGTGTGCTATTTCCAATTTAAAATAATTGAGCAATTCTAAACTTACCCCTTACTTTGGAGAAATCTATCTAATACTCTAAAACAATAATCTCATATATCACTCTATCAACAACATGTTCCTTTTTAGGTGTCTAAAAGATAAAACTTTTCAAAGCAAAACAGTTTTAATGCTTCAATTGCATTGCATGATTCCAATGCAACAATTAGTAATAATTAGACAAAAAAGGTTCAACAGTCTTGTAACAGCTCCCAGTATACTTCATTGTGTTTTGAATTAGTACTACAATGCGAAAGGCTCAGGTTTTCTAATGTAACCTCTAAACATAAACATTTACAACATGTAAGACTTATCTTATCTTTACACTATCACATATTTGAACAGTCTGTTCTCTAGCAATTTTTCAAAACTTTTCAATGGTGTCTTGATGTCTTACTGCTTAATTATGTGGTAGAACAACCAAATATGTCAGAATTTCAGTAAGTATATATGTTTTTCATCTTATCGCTGATATCATGAGTAAAACTGGTTAAAAGAAAGTCCACCCAACAATATTAGAATAACTGGCAAATTGTAGATTTAGGATCAGAACATGTTTGACATGTCTTCACTTTACAAACAGTCTGTTGTTACATGAATAATTAATCAAAGTTTCTCCTGCTTCTTACCTGTTCCTGCGGATGAAACTCTTGCTGGAGAACCTGAGGTTGTGCTGCGGGACGCATGACATGCTACTCCCCATGATGATCAGGAGCGAGTGTCTGTGTCTCCTCGATGAGAGATTCCTGGTGATCTTTCTGAAAGATCAATAGCCCAAGTGTAATCCAACCTCACAGGAGTTAGTGAGCGTGTGAAAGAGTGTGCAGCTGAGAGGCGAGACTGATACTGAGAGAAGCAGACTGTGAGCGGCTGTGTATGAGCGAGTGTGTCAGGGGCGGAGATAAAGAGAGGTGTGTTTAGACTGCATGGGGACTGGAGCAATGAAGTTCGCACCTTCAGCGCGAGATCCCCTCACTAAATAAAACCCCGGTGACAAAGGGGTTTCACACCTTGTACTGGGCAAATGGCCCTGATTTGAATGTTTGAGCGTAATGATGAAAGAGCATTAAAGTCTGAATGGAGGCTGCTGCTGGTGTCATTAAGGAGGTCGCAGGGAACATGTCTGGACATAGACTTGCTGACTGATTCAATTTGTTATTCAAATTCTGAAATAATTAATGCCCTTAAGTTGTCTGGGGAAAATATTTAATATAAAGCCTCTTTATGGATATTAAATATTTGAATGAAGACTTTAGTCTCATAAGCTCACTTGAAATGTTCTTCTAAATTGTATTTCTATGCTCAGTTATAAAAAAGTATGGTTCCTTCACTATCTTAAAAGTGAAATGACTGGAGTCTGCAGGGGCAAATCCACATTTGAGGAGATAATATTTATTATATGGAATAATTATTGGGGGGATTTTAATATAAGGTGTTTGACAACAACCACAACTTTGACAATCAAGAACAGCTCTTCATGTCATCGATTTAAGGAAGCTCTGAAGTTTGTTAATCACATTGATTAATTAACCCCAAGGTTCCATCGTGTTTTTTTATTAAATACAAATTTTCAAAGTTGTAAAAAGTTAAACAAAGTTAAAGTATTTAAGAACATTATTCAATTTTTTTCACATAAAAATGTTGCGTTAATGTTATACTGCTTCCATTTTTTTATGTAATTAATATTTTCAAATTCCTGAAAAAGCCTATTATCAATACCAGATGTTTTAGAAAAATGGTAAATCAATATGTTTTCTTTTTACATGGATATACAATAATTTAGATTTAGCACAACTGCAATGAAAAATATGTAGAATTTAATTAATTTAAAGGTATGTGTTCTCTAAAAAAGTTTTTGTAAAGATGTTTCTCGAATTACCTGAAAAGTTTAAATAAAGTAAAGTATATGATGTTTTATGCATCTGTATTAGAGTATATATGGCAAAAAATTATGACTATATTGATTTAATGTATAGTTTTTATGAATAAGGCTTTAGATTTGCACTTATCACTAAGAACATGAACACGCCCTAAAACAATTACACTTTTAAAAAAATGTTAGCGTAAATATTAAATGTGACAGTAACCTATTTACTGTTCATTAAATGAATCCAAAGAAAAGCATGCACATTACTTATCAGGATATTGCATCCATAATTTGAAAGTCTAACGTTGCCTACAAGGCGTTCTTTGTGTTTGCAAATCAATGAGATATAATCTTATCAAATGCAAAGTCTAACACTCCCTGTATGCAATCACCTGAGTGTAATCTCCTCCTGTTGAGGGTTTGTATCCCTGAAATCCTCCAGCTCTCAGACATCCAGATCCCCTCAACAATATCACATTAGAACAAATGCAATTAAAAGCTCCAGCCTCCTCCCTTTGTGTGTGCCTTAATGATGATTAGTGATCAGCCAGTGCTTGAATGCAGCTCTACAATGGATCCTCAGGTCTAGTGAGATGTAAATGTGGAGGAATTTAAACCCTTACCATTTATGGCTTTATTCTCACTACATATTTTCAGACAAACCCTCAAAAATTAAATTACAGAGCTTATTGTTGTAATGTGGGTGGCTGCTTTTGCAAACCAGCTGAGCCAGGAAATGTAAGCGAGGCAACGCCAGCGGCTTTAAACTGTCACATTCCTATTCACAAATTCCCCAACTCACTAAAATAAACAACTCCAGCATGTTTTATACACAGATCAATCGCTTATTCTGAAAGTGCTGGCCCTAGTTCACAGAAATAGTCACTCAGATACAAAGTAATAAAAAAAGAAATCTAAAGAAATATTGCCTAAACCTGAACACAACATTCCTCGATTTTTATTATCTCCCATGGACTGTATCTCCCATGCACTCCCATGGATTTTTACTTTAATAACATGGTGCAGGCAGTTACTGATAAAGGTACTGTATTCCTGAAAGAGCTCTTTTATTGAATCCACGTAGATTGCTGTCATGGAAAATCAGGTGATATATCTTCAACTTTTCTCTTGAGCGCCGAAGATCTCCACAATGAGTCACAAGCTACTCACTGTTTGAGGCTCTGAGCCTCCTGAAGGATATTAACAAGAAAACATCTGACATAGTCTGGGAAAATCTCACCTCTCCTCAGTCGTCACACTGGTTTCTGTTGGCTGACGTTGGAAGTTTTCGTTAGTTCTTATTTCAATAAAGGTCAGAGAATGTATTACAAACTTGCAGCTGCTGTTATGTATAGAGCTTAAGTTCAATCTAAATCAACCATTTCTATATATATCCTGACTTTGTGTCTAGATGGTATAAAATGATTTAAATCACGTTATCTATCAAAAAAGAAATTTTTCTGTTGTTTCTGAATGTTTCTTTTAGTATATCTTGTATGTATGTTGTGGCTGCCATAAGATGTTGAGTCTGAATGAAAGATTACCTAAAAGAATTATATATATTATATATAAATATATATTTTTTGCAATATAAAATCTGTACACAACAAAAGTGTTTCTTTGTGAGTTGCATTAAGCATTATCTAACTATAAAACTACAATTATTTGGCTTTGAATTTTTAAAAGTACTCACAGAGGAATAAAGTCTGAGAGGAAATGGAAATCCAAGGCAATCGTGACAGCCCACAATATCTACTGAGACCCGCTCTCCTTCCGAACTTATTCTCAAAACAGTGACTTACATCCTCATCTGAAAGCCATTTTCTCTGAATCAAACCAGGTCAAGTGCTTAGACTGTGAATGAGCTCTTAAAACAAACGGAAGGAAAAATATGTAACACTCAGTCACTGTTCACTTATGAATCATATCCTTCAGAGTCATGTTGACCATACTGTGACCTGCGCTTATCTACTTTTACAATATGCCTGTGTTAAACTCGCATTGAAATGACTGCTGTTTAGAAAAAACTAGTAGAATATATCAATCAAATAATGTTCAGAATGTCTTATGATGTAAACCTTCGGGTCAGAATTTCACATCGACATTATTGAGCAAGACTTTCGGTGCAGGTCTGTCTGGGATGTCCCAGCACGATGTTGTTTCAGAACCGCTGAGTGTGTTAGAGGTGCAAACTTCACACTTCTGTCTGTTTTCAATAGAGCACGTGTGCAAGAGAGTCCCATGGGTGTCAGAGGGAGAATAAACAAGGCTTTGAAGGGTTACATCAAACAGGTGAAAGAGTTTGTGTGACATTTCTTTTTTCAATAGATAATTTTGTAATACTAGGATGTTGGATTTTTTTTTTTTTTTGGATGACTCAGAATTCATTGGAGTTTGTTCTTTCCCTTGCAATATGTATGCAATAAACCTAAAGCGTTAACCTAAACTAGAAAAGCTGGATTTTTTTCCTTGGTAAATTAGATTGCTTCCTGATTCGTTCTCTTCCTTCTGGCCAATAAATCTTTTATCGGTGTTTACTGAACAGGGAAAAAAAAGATCAAATGTTCTCTATATGTAACATTATTTAATTCCAAGATGATTGTTCACTTGGCTTATTTTTCACCCGATGATCAAATCGGTTTATATCACAGAGAGCTATTTACTGTATATAACATGGACGTAGTGTTCGAGATGTCGCAAAAAATCAAAAGAGGCTCAGAGTGGGTTAAGCCAGTAATTAAAAATGCATCTACAGAGGTGGGACATGGCCGGAGTGAGGATGTCTGATTAGCTGAAGGTTTAAATCTTAAACACACAAATTTAAAAATAACTCGTTCATGAAGATCAAAACCAGCAATCTGAATCAACAACATTAATGAAGCCAGGGGTGGAAACATATTTTTAACATCGGAGTGAAAGGGAACCTGCTCACTTCCTGTTTCGAGAGGGAAAGCAGGTTGTCCCTAGCAAATAGTGTGATATTACTTTACTGTCACCTTCATGATAATGTAATTGCATATCTTCTATACTCATTCGATGAGTATTTATTGTATGTATAATCACTTATGATCTTTTAAGTAGATGTAGAGAAATAAAAAAGCTGCTATTGTGTGTTTGTTAAAAAAAAGCCTGATACATTTTAATGAAATGTAAAACAAACCATGTTGAACGTTAAAGCCTCTCCATGAATGATTGATGATCAATGTTTAATGCGGAGGTATTGTTAAATATTATTATTAGAATCTTAATATGAAAACTATGACATATCTATATTATGTTAAATCATTTTGAAAACAAAGAAAATAAAACAAATCTGAAATTTGTTTCTGTTTCTAAAACCCACTGGTGCTAGATATATCAAAAGAGAGGATGTATATTTGATTAGAAAAAGCCTTTATGTTTGTATATTTAGTAATGGTAATATTTCATGTATGTGCCTTATTTGTCAGTAATTGGATAAATGACATAAATTACAAAAACAATTGGAACAATTTTATGTGAGAGAGAAATTTAATTTAAACAAAAAAATACACATTTTTAAAAATATCTTGAAAAATAAAGAATTGTCTATAGTGTTTCATGATATTGCACAGACATCTTTATAAAAGTGTAAAATAAATAAATTAATTTATGCTAACCTTCATTTTTAGGTAACATAAATGTTTTTTTACAAGAATTCTAACATAACCCAATACTAATCCTGTTAATCTAATGTTTTTCTGCTGCCATTTACTTTAAAAGGTCTCTATATCTCTCATCTGAAACAATGGAAAAGTATTTATGATGTTATAGAACTTTCTGCAGACGTCTCTCGGTTGAAAGGAGCTACAGTAGCCGAGGTAGATTTATTATTGTGGCTGACCAGCGTAAGTTAGTGGAACAGCTCTGCCTGCAGCTGCTTTTCCAGGCTGTAAAACTCATCCCAGGCTTCAGATCTGGTTGCTCTAGGCCTTGAGACATGCGCTACAGCTTGTGATGAAGTCCTCACCCACAGCCAACCTAACTGAGAAAACTCAATAACAACAGATAAAACCTTCGCTCAATCTCTTGCCAAAATATCAGAGAACAATACAATACAGAAACAAATCTTTTGGTTAAAGTTAATGCTAATGTTTGAATGGTTTCAGATGAACTAGCCATGTGTGTGTAAGCAGACGGCACAGGTGTCCGTTCAGTGAAGTCGAAGTCACTGTGCGTAAAGCGAGAGTCCCCAGCTGTCTGCTTTTATCAGTCAGAGAGGAAAACCTGCTGTTGGGAGGAAGAAAAAAGGTCAGGTGATTCTTGGATGGAATTGGGCATCTCAAATATGGTTTTTAAAAACCTTTTTTAACCTTCAGGTAAAACTTTCAGTGACACGTTGTTCTTTTATTTTTCTTAAATGCATGTTATATGACCCAAACTTGTTGGATTCAACCAAAACAAACAATCCCCTATAGTGCCTCATCAATGTTTTGATAGCTCCTGGTGATTTCTTCCAAGTTTGTTTTGGTATCTGCCCTGTCAGGCCACCAGTGGAATAGATATACAGACAGAAGTTAGTTCTTTAAACTATTATAGAAAACAGTGGTAACAGTTTTGTTGGCTTGCTTGTTTTTTTTATTTTTACCTGACCCAAGTCGCTTTCTTTTGAGGTCCCGAATCAGTTTTCTTTTAATGTGACCTCAGTCTGAATGCTCATGACACATTGATCTGACTTTTTTATGTTCTAAAGCCTACCTTGAGCATGGTTTCTCACAGATACGGGTCCCTGGGAATGTTTTTTTTCCTGAAAATGTTACAGGAATAAAAAACATTTTAATGAACAAAGCCACTAGTTAACATCCAATATTTACATCCATTAACAGTAATTTAGAAGTTTTCTCTTCTGAGGATACTTGTTGCATTGTAGTTGTGTTCTGTTCACAAAGAAGATGGAATCTAGATTAACAGGGTTAGTCAAAACTTACATTTGATAAAAATGCCATTTCACGCCCCTTTTAAATCATGTATACACAATATTTGACCCATCTGTCATTGAACACTTAATATTCAAAAGGCAGCGTTTATCATAAACAAAATCTTTAAATGACCCTGTTCTGCAAAATGAGCCGTGTATCATATTTCTCGCACTGCCATGAATGTAAATGGTAATGCCATAAACGTAATGGCAGGTGTTCTTGGGAAATTTAGCATATGTATGACACACTTGCCATCTGAAGTGAAGAAGTTACAGCTTGTTTCATTAGAGTTGTTTTCATGTCTAGAAGCTGTGAGTGGTGCGTAATAACCTGCTTGCAATAATTCTAACTTAATTGTGATATTTTGCAAGAACAATTCTTATTGTATGCAATTGCTCAGTCTGAAGTGCAACCTCATCTCAGGAGTGTCTTCCCACTTGAAAGTGCAAATAGAAAGTTGAGGTTTATCATTGTGTTTGCACAAATTTGGTTGAATTCATATTAAATAACAAAGTTTTGATTTTGAGTCTTTTATCATTTATTTTATACAGTATTATATTGCTCCAGTAGTGCAAAAAAATCATATTCAATCATAAATACAGCAAACATTATCAACGAAATATAAATAACAGTCAACATTAAAATAAAAATCCAGAGTTACAATGACAATGCACAAGGTTTCAGAATATTTGGTAATATACATACTCTTATTCATGTGTGAGGGGTCTAATGGTCCTGTGGGGCACGTTATGTGTGTGATATAATGATATATCAACAATGACTGTGCAGGATTCCCATCGTTAGCAGAAAAACACAACAACCGGTCACTCTGGACACGCACTGACCATAACACAATTCGCAAAAACAACCAAGTCCTTAAAAAAGGAAATCAAATAGTAACTTCTTAGAAGTTTTGAAACAATATATCACATTTGAAAACCCAAGTAAAAACTGCAAGAGAGCACAAAATGAGCAGATGTCGTTTGCAAACAGTTCACAAACATTTTCAGAAAAAAAAAAAAAAAAAAAAAAAAATATATATATATATATATATATATATATATATATATATATATATATATATATATATATATATATATATATATATATATATAGAAGAGGTTGAATGGAGGGAGTTTAACTGTAAGGTGTGTTTGGAGGTTCAAGTTAGGCAACTTCCTTCAATTTACTCCAGACTGGAAAAACCTCTTTCGGAAATGTTCTTTAGTAAATGGTGGGGGGTTCTTGTGAATCATGCTCTCTTGTAATACTCTTAAAAACAAAAATACAGCTCATTCACCCATTCGAGGTCAGGTGCATTTGTAGTGTAAGCTACCAATGACATCACAGCAACATACAAATCAAACAGTTCTAGCTCATAGATGACAGAATAAAATAAATGATAAACCTTCCAAACAAACAACGAATAGCAAAACAAAGTGACATTGAACACATTGGAGCATAAAATCATAGTTTTTCAAAGGGCTTGTACTTCTGTGAAGTACTAGTATTACAGATGACATCACCCTTTTCAAAACATAAATGTAAGAAAGTGCATCTCTAACATCACAGATAAGTGTCAGTTATGGCTATTGTCTTTCCATGAAAGACGTTTTTCCTGGGTTGTGATAAACATTTCACATTGTTCAAGTCTACACACATTTAGAAATCATAGTAAACATCTTTTCTCCAAATACATCACAGTTCATAGCAGACAGCATTCATCTGATATGTAATAAATATGTATCTTTTCAAGTTAAAACTAAACATCTCATCTTCAAGCTTTTCTGAAATTGTATAATATGTTCCTCTTCTTTGATGACTAAATAGGAAAATACATAAAACATGAAATGATTTATGACAATTATTTTTTTTCTTCTAAAGGTTCATGTGCATGTCTTTTGACACAGGGTAGGGCTGCATGGTATTGCCACCTAGTGTGGCACAGAAGCATTGCAATATTATTTTCTTCAAGGAAGAAGTATTGTAAACATGCATGGCAGAACACGTCATCAAAAGCTACATTCCTAAAGTTGATATTTTTCTGGTTGAATATATTATTTCAGTAGATTTGAAAAAAAAAATGTAAACATCCATTTACATATACATCATATATGATATTGTACAAATTACACACTTTCAAGCACTGGGTTTATAAGGTGTGGTGGGATGGAGTGGGTGAGATTTCTTTTCCTCCCTTTTTTCCTCATCGTCTGCAGTATTCTTCCAGGCAGACGGTGGGCGCTGTGGCTCACAAAATGCTCAGCGTCTAGTGCTCAAACTGAGCAGTTACGCTTCTTTGCAGCACAAAACATGCTGCTTGAGCTCACATGGGTTTTTACATTTTGTCAAAGACTGGTGGAGGAAACCGAAAGAGTGGGTGAGGATGGAGGAGGAAAGTTGAGGAGCTCCAGAACTGCAACTCCCACGCTGCTACGTCGGGTGAACATGCAAGATGCTGCCACCCACTTGTTACTTCGGGGGTTGTATTTTTCTATCGAATTGAGACTAGAGCTGCCATCATTGCCTCCAACTGCATACAGCCAACCATCCATTGCGACAAGGTCATGAGTACTCCTAAAAATCAAGTAGCAAGCTTGCAAATTATCCTCTTTTTAACATTTGAAGAATAGTGTTTTCACAATGCATCACCACACTGGAAATCGGCCATGTTGGAGATTAAATTTGATTGAAGAAAACACCATTGAACAGAATGTTGTGTTTTTTGGCGGGTTAATTGGTCTGACAGTGAAATTTTTTTTATAAATACTACAAACTGCCAAAAGTTTGATAACAATAAAGAAAGAGCAAGGATTTCCATTGCAATAATTATGAAAACCTTTGTGATTGTGTGCTCTCTCCTTATCTCTATCTATCTATTCTACCCATACAGAAAACATAGATTTAAGACATACGAGCAATAAATATATTACAATAGTTAATTTTGGCGTCATTTTAAGTTTTTCCCCATATATTAGATATATGCATTTTGAAATTTTTCTTTTTCTATATATATTTAACAATGCTTCATATGTGTGGGTATATTTATCTTCCATATAGGAAGGTTAATACTAAAGTAAAAGCATCTAGTTAAAAAGCATATGTGCTTTTAATGCTATTATACTGAAATCTCTAATCTCAATGTATAATCTACCTTAACTGCAAAACACATATTTCTCTGTAAAGTGTTACTGATATGTTGTATCTTTTTTCTTTAATATTAACTTTAATGCGTGTGTATACATATTTATACAAGAATATTTCACCTACCTGGCAATAAATATGAAGAACTAACACAAATGTTTTCAATATTGTAGCTGTAGAAATCCTGACTTAATACAATCACCTGCTTTCTTCAGATAGTTTTTTTTAGATCTTATCCTTGATTTAATTTAATATAAAGTATTTCCAATGCTTTTCATGATCTGACCAATCAACACACACAGAAACAAGACCGTAATTCAAAAGTTTCTCGCTGAAAAGTGCCATTCTAAACAATGGTATTTTCTTCAGGAGGCATCTCCAAGATGGCCGACTTCCGGTTTGATGATGCGCCTATCCACTCTACAGTAAAAACCTAAAGTTCTATTTTCACTTAAACCCCTGTATCATTTTAAACCAGTTTAGACGAAACCAGTTTCAAAAAACAGCCATTTTGAGCAAAAAATTCAACCAAGAATGTTGAACAGCTTTAGAATGAAACAGGAGTATTAATGACAACTGAATTTTCATTTCATGTAAGACAAATTCCAGAGTATACCTCCGGATATTCATAGGAGCCACTCCCTCCCATGTGTTGGTTTTTGGATTGTATCGTTCCACAGAGTTTAGGCAGCTGGTACCATCATTGCCCCCTGCAACATAAAGCATGCCCTCCAGTACGGCGACTCCTGCACTGCTCCGTCTGCTCAACATGTTAGCAATAGCAGTCCACGCATTACTCTGAAAGATAAACATGTCTATAATGAATGCCCAATAACCCCCTGAAAGTCTCTTCTGCATGTAAGAAAGGAATGGCTACCTGAGGATCATATTTTTCTACAGTGGCTAAGTGTGAAGAGCTGTCATAGCCACCAACTGCATACAAGCTGCCGTCTGATAGATAAAGATGATAGATAGGTTAAAGTACATTTCTGCAAAAAAAAATATTCCCAAATTGCATTTACGGAAAGGAAGGAGAAGCTTTGTTTCGACATCAAAAGTTAATTGTATTAATATACATTTTTTTACCTAATGTGGCAACTCTAACATATCTCCTCCGAGTGCTCATAGCAGCTATGGAAGTCCATGTACTGGTCAGAGGGTCATACCTCTCTGCGCTATGGCCACAAAGAAAAACAAGACAGACATGTCTCAATATGTAAAAAAAAATGCCTAGAATTTTAGCTACAAAAAAAATATTTGATGCTTTCAAGTTGTGATACCATGGTTGAATTATAAAAATCACTAATTTATAATATTATATATGAAACACATGACAGAAAATAAATGTTTATTCACATGGAATAAATTGAAGATTGTTTAACAGACACGTATACCTGTTAAGACAGGAAGCTCCATCATATCCCCCCGCTGCATACAGGAGACCATGGAGAACCGCCACACCTAAACAACTTCTCCTCGTTCCCATAGAGACCTCAGATTGCCACGCATTCGTGACCGGGTCATATGACTCAACGGTTGCTAAATCAGAGGTGCCATCATACCTGGTTTGAGAAAAACAAAACAAAAGGAAGAACAGAGTATTGCTTTATCTTTTGAATACGCTGCATCTTAAACAAACAAGGGAAGACAGGATTGTCGTCATCGAAAGAAACTTCCTGATTACCTCAGCAGTGAAATCTTGATAAAACAGTATGGCAGTATGCACATTCTGTTCCTCTAGCAATGCAATAATCAATATGGTTCTGTCTTTTATCTTTATGTACATTTACATGTATCTTGGGATGCTGGATTGTATCTTGCTGTTTGCTCAGCAAGCCTCAGACTTAAGATACTAAATTCTGATTGTGTTAGAAACATGCATTCTTCTTCGCTTTTGGCATGATCGGTTTAGAGAAATTGTTTTAAAGGAAGTCTAGAATCTAGGATGGAAAATTACACATTAATGATTGTAATAAACACAATCAAATGTGTTATTTACTCCACTGCGTTCCCATTTTAAACACTCTACATTCCATTCTGAAGAAGGGTTTATTCATTAACTTCATGCTCAAACAATGCTCATTGGAGTTTATTCCAGCACATTCTGGGTGGAATACATTGCTGTACACGCCACAAACAGGTTTCCATTCATTCACAGACATGCACTCGCTACTATGGACAATATAGAGTGAACTACACACCTGTTTTCAGACACGGAGGAAGTCAGAGTAGCCAAAGGAAATGAAAATGTACACAGGACACAAGTCAAGGGCATTGAGTAGAACTAAAAATATTTCAGTAGAGAGAAGCTCTAAGCTAGCATGCTACCTTACTGGCTGTACTATGCTTAATGATTCTCAGTAATAATAAAAATTTTAAATAGTTTTTGAAAATGTCATTCTTGTTGGGAGAAAGAGGTGGCTTGATAACTAAACTCTGGTTGCCTTCCTCATCTTGCAAGTTTGGGTCATAGGTCATGCACACTAACCCCTGCACTCTAAGCTTACAGATTTCAGTATCATGTCAGAGAATTATAAATCATGAAATATTCCACAATTTTAAAGACAAACAGCAGCCATTATTTGTATTTCCAGTTTGGTTCAGCATAAACTGCATGTGTGTCACCAGTCAATGACTGGTGTTAAAATAATCACCGCACTAAATGCCACCACACAGCTATCCATATAATTAGAGCAAAATTAAGCGTGTGTATAATTGACACGAAGGGAATCTCACACATCTGGCCATTGGATGGTACAAATGGTCATGGTCAATGAGTGTGATTGTCGTGAACTTTGGCGGGTCACTGTAGTACCCCTGAGCGTCTTTTTGTCAACAGAAATATACTTTTGAATAGGTGTGTGATAACCTTAACACTCAACAAGCCACATCATTTCATTACAGATTGACATGACCAAGATGGTGAAAAGGAAGCAGCATGGTGCTAATTCAATCCTTCATGACCTCCAGAAGCTTGCGTTCAAGCAGAAAATTCTTCACCAGGACATTTTCAGTCACTGTCCCCGTCCTTTTATTTCTGATAATTCTTTGCTCGAGTGATCTGCTGAACGACTTAGTTAGACTTTGCCATTGAAACATATATGCATATTGCCTCTCGACATATTGTAAGTCGTTTTTAATAAAATATAAATAATATTTTTGTTTTATGTTTTGAATTTTATAAATCGAAGAAATGTACCTTTTACAGACAAATAACCACTTTACATTTCTCAAAGCAATCAAGAGAAAGAAACAACACTGTGTTCCTACCCGCCCACAGCATAGAGCTTGTTTCCAATCGCTGCAACCCCAACTCTTGCCCTCCGTGTAGACATGGATGCAACCATGTGCCAGCGGTCAGTCCTTGTATCATAGGCCTCACAGTCTCCATGAATGGCAAAGAGACTACCCCCACCTGAAAGACCAAAAGCAAGTTGCTTTAACTCAACAGAATACCATGCTAATATATGAACTTTTTTCAATGAATCCACAGACCAACTGCGAAGAGAACCGGGCTTGCTCCCTCGCAGCGGCGCGGCCGAGTACGGCTGTTACTGAGAACCCCCCTCTGCTCGGGCATCAGGTGATACTTCAGAGCCTCGATCAGAAGATCTTTACATTCTGAGTGATGACGTACCAGCAGCTCCGTGTCCACGTTACTCATCAGGAAGTCTCGTGTCAGAAGAGGCAGGCGCACACACTTCATCAGCTGAAGATGAGACGTAGATTGAACCAGTCAGAGGTACATGTAATAATGAAAACATGAAAAGCAATACACAAATGAGTATCAGAAGGATTAATCCTATAATTTATGGTGATGTAGCTAAATGCGCAGTTTGGCAGGCGGAATCTAACTTACCCGAGGCACATGTTGGCGCCGTCCATCAATGTCATGCTTGACCCAGCTCAGCACAGACCTGTACACCTCCTCTTCTGAGGGGACATTGAGGTTATCACTGGAGATCAGATCCAACACCTGTAGGAATGAGTAGAAAGTGAGCTGGAATTTCAATTATGTTACACTGAATTAAGTAAAAATATCAAAAAGAGAAAATTGGTTCAGTTTGAGATCTTATACTCTTGAGAGGACTCTGATTTGCAAATATACAGTACATTACAGTACAGACCTATATATATATATATATATATATATATATATATATATATATATATATATATATAGTTTTTTTTACATGTGCACATCAAGTATTGGTTTGATCGATCAATTTTTTGTTGTTAACTACAGACAATATTTCTCCCAATGTAATGTTGTTATTGTTTAAAGTATTTAAGTGTTTATAAAGAAAAAGACAACAATTAAAAATAACAGGTTCAAAACCTTTGTTTCTTTCTTTCCAACCAGTGTTTACCGTCTGCTGTCACCAAGCCAATAGTGCTGAGTGAGTTTAAGACTAAACCATGTTGGCCAAGAGGTGAAGCGAGCAGTGATAAAAGTTGTCACAAGAACATTACCTTTATTTATGCAGACTTTGCTTACAATACCTTTTTGTAATCTGAATTATAATACTGAAAATAGCTAATGCATGTACCTGTGTTTTAAGAATTACAAATTGACTGAGCACCCTCATATCACAGCAGCTAGAAACAAATGTTCCATCACCATCTAATCTACACAGAACAACATCAACCTTTGATGCATTCTTGTCACTGGTTGTTTGTTTGTTTTGTGCAGAGGGCAAAGTTAACTCAACTAGAAGCCTCCCAGCTCCCTAGACACCAGGGTAAATCCTGGCCCTATTGCAAGAGCACAGCCTGGAATAGCTGTAAAGAGTGAGAGAGATGAAGTGACTGACAGACAGAGAAGGGTGGTCAGATGAGCCAACCCAGGCTAATAATTCTCTTCATTCGATGTGTGAACAGAAGGGGATTATATGAAGTCACGGAGTCAGTAATAGCAGCAGTGCAGGCTGAGATTATTCAAAAGAACACTCATCTGGAAAGCGAGCGTGTTTAAGCTGATGAAATTAGTGGCATTTGAGAATGAGGACTGCTTTCAGCTGATTAGCTGTCTCAGCTTCTCACTGGTATGTTGCTGTCGCTACGGATTAAGATGAGACTATCAAAGATGCTGACGCAGTGACCAGATGCATCAGTGTCACTGCTGTGCTATTCCTCCTGACAGGTTTGCTTTGGCCAGTCAAACAGAGCTGGTGATTAGCATATTCTGATTAGCAAACAAAACAATGCTATTTGTAGTTTGGGTTATGATTTTTTATAAATATGATAATCTTCATGATCACATGCTAACTTAAATTTGGTTATTTATTCATCATCAATAAAAAAATACAGCTTATTCAATGACATGTATATTTTGTGATCTTAATTTTGACTTCTGACATCTATACTATAGTTTTCACTTCTAACGTCATTGGTGGAACTATATATTTTGAAAAGATTTACCAAGTACTTGCAAGAATAGTGGCTTGAGAGTATAATATTTTTGAGCTATTTTTGACTGAAGTGTGTGTTTTACTTTTTAAAACGCATCCTATTTAATTGCCTTATAACCTTTCTGATTAAAACTAACATTGCAGTTATCAATGAGGACAGAAACAACATAATTTTAATTGCATTCTTTCACTTGACTGCAGAAGTGGAACAACTACCTTAAAGATGAATGGCACAGCAAACTAACAGCTTTACTTGGACCATGAGAAATTTCAGTTTTTCTTTCAGAAGGAATAAAGGAGTGTTTTAAAAAACAGGATATGAACCGCCCTTCTCTAGTAAAGGTCAGATTAGTTCTGATAATTTTTCTCCTTGGACAGACTCAATAGAATCAAGTCATTCGGTTTTTAAAAACCTCATGGCTAATGTAACAGGAAATTATGTCAATGACATAAGTATAATTAGACGTCCGTAGCAAAAAACATTAGCCTGGAATTAAATTCAACCTTTCAGCACTGACTACGCATGTATTAATCAATCCTGAATTGCCAAAAATCTTCTATGCCAACCAAGTTAGCTTTTTGAAATAGTTTGAACAAGTGTGTAAAAAGTATCTCTGTTGTTTTTCTGTCTTAACAAGCCTGTGTCAGAATGTATGCAGCGCCACCACGTTTAGCGATCTCTTTGCACATTCACTCTCCTCGTCCCTAATAAATAACGAAAATCCACTTGAAGGAAAAACTAGCACAATAACTTAGCAAGTGAGCCAATCTTTAGTTCAAAATAGTTCATAGCCAAAGTAAATGTCTTAAATTATATGCAATGTATATCTATCAAAATAACACATTTTGCTGTGTGGTTTACTGACCCAGAAATTGTAGCGATAATCAATAATAATTTCGTTTTGAGATGAAGTTAAACTTAAATAACAAAAACAAAATAATTAATGTATGAAATTGGTCTTTCAATAACACTACTTGATATTTACAATTAAATTTGTATTTTATTTAAAAAACAAACATGTAACAAATTGTATTTATATTTACGCAAACCGAAGCTGACTTAACATTTTTAATTGTAAGTTTAAGTTTTACACAAAGTATCCAACAACTAAATTAATGAACAGATTCATAATCAAACTAATGATCAGAATCAGTGAGTTTCACAATGTTCATGTCGTGTTTGTATAGTTTTGTCATCTGTAAACCTTAAGGGCCAATTTTATTCAAATATAATAAGAGGTGATATTGATCTTCTGGCTCTTCTGAACATAGTAAGCAAATTTGTATTTAAACTATTCAGATTTGTTTAAAACACTCATAATTTGGGGGTGTCAACAACTCGTGCTGTTTTAGGGGCGTGTTGCTGTAGTAGCTGTAAATTAGCTGTGATGTCAGGTCTCGAGCTCCAGAAGAGGACAGGATCAAGATGCCGCCTCCACTGTCGGTGATATAATTAGAAATTGTGAGCAGTCGAAACATGAATTTGTATATTACAAATTAAAATGAGAACTATGACTCAATTCAGCTAATGTGCTTGCTATCTGAAAGCATCTCGCTCACCTGTTTGAGAGGTAGCAGCATGAACTCTTCTGTTTTTGAAACCTCCACAAAGTGCTGCAGGACGTACTTATGAGCTGACTTCAGAAGATCGCTGCAGGAGTGAGTGTCTGCGAAGCCACGGATACCCAGACAGTTGGAGGGGTCCAGCTGGCTGAGGAGGAATTTACAGCAGGCATCTCTCACTCCATTGAGCTGCAGGAGACTAGCTGCTGGCAACAGGGTCTGATCCAAGTACAGGATAAAGTGGGTTTAACAAAACTGGAGTTAGATTTTAAAATCACATATTGCATTTAAAGTCTGGAAGGCCAATGCTGTTTTAAAGTGTGTGCTAATAATGTCTCCATAACAATCCACTGATTGAAATTGAATTTACAGTATCAGAAACCAAACTCCTCAGATGGCAGGTGCAGATGAGATGAGTACCTGTACATTGCCTTCTCCTACTACAATCTCAGCGGTGTATGCATACTGCACCAGCTGTTCAAGAGCCTGAGAGTCAATGTCATGGAGGGTCACGTGGGTCTGACGGCTCTCAGACATCTCATCTGCAGATAAAATGAACAAAGTTGTCCTTGAGCTGGATGATACTATTACAAAGCTACCTTTTACATATTATCAATTAACCAGCGAGACATCCCTCTCTGAGGTGGATGCAGACGGTGCACGAGACGTCACAAAAATAGCCAGGCTGAGCTGAGTTGCTATGGTGAACTTAAATGATGAAATTGTTTAAACTGCTCATTTACTGGTGTGTCTATGATCAGCTCAAAATGGATGAAAGGCAGGGGTAAATGAAGGGTAATTTGTAGAAATTATGTTTACTTGAAAAAACAAAGAATGCTGCTGGATACGCAGTGAGTGATATCTTGGCATTTAGATTAACTATCAGGCTTTATTTAATTCACTTTAATTATGTATTGATTATTAAATGTTTCAGCATGACACGAGATACATTCCTATCTATAATGTTTTTAAAGATCTATATTTGCCAGCATTACTATGCAAAAAAAAAAAGTCTGCATACTGCAAACTAAACATCTTTGGACATCGCATGTTACAAACACGCACATTAGATTGAATAACTGTTGTATAAACTGATAGCAGCATAAAAGCCCCCACTTATATTGCTGAGAATTATGCAGAACGGGTCCGGACGTCGTCTGTGTTTTTTTTCTTCAAAATGTCTTCAACAATAAACCTGAAAGTCTGTTTTCACCTCCATCTTGATGCAGAAGCTTTAACAGTGTATGTGCAACTGTGCATGAAACTTTTCACTGGCTCCCCATCACACCTCGTGTTAAGTTCGAATCACTGATGCGTGCATTTAGAGAAGAAACAGGAGCTCTTTTGGTGCCATCTCAAAAAAGGCAGAATCTCCCTCAAAAGATCTTTTACTGTCCCAGGTTGGTGGAACAAACTCCCTGATCCAAACAGAATAGCAAGCAACTTACAATTTAAAATTAAAATACATATAAAAAATGAAATCAAGTCTTTTCTTCAGATTTTTTCCTTCCTTCTAAATGTTTGGTTAATCAACTCATACAACTTCTATTGCGAGTCACCCGAGTTATACATTGACTTTGTAACAAATTGTATAGTGTCTCTGTCCTAAGTGTAGGTTTCTTTGGATGAAAGCGTCTGCTAATGGCATCAATGTAAATGTTTATGTCTCTTCATTTTGTGCAAGTTGTAACATTTTTGTATTGGAGATAGAGAATAAGGCCCCAAATATGACAACACTACTGTATCATTTTTCACAATTTGTATCCTGCTTACACATCTCAATCATAGAAAATATCTTTCAGAGAACTCAGAGTTATTGTTAGTTTTGTTTTACTGTTGGTAGACATTAATAGTGTTGGTGTTTAGTAACATTAGTTTTAGTATGCATGATGGCGTTTAGTACAGTGCTTGGTTAGTGCTCTGGTGTATGGTGAGTTCAGAATAGTCACGGCTCTGAGAAGCCCACATTGTCCTGACTCATACCATCACACTCGAGTCTGAGGTGCAGCGGGAAGGATGAACAAAAGGAAAAGCCAGGCACCTGCTGACCTAAGACCAGGACAAGAAAGACAATATAGCATGGAAAGGAAGAAAACATTAAGTGATGACAAAAGACAGGAAGGAAAGCTTTCTGAAGGAAGCTGAGGAGATCTACAAAGCAAGGCGAAAAAAGACTACACATTACATTGCATTTTTTTATAGACTAATAAGACTTACTTGTAAACATGGCGTGGAAGTATGGGCTGCAGGAAGCCAGCACCACCTTGTGTGCCTTGATCTCTTTGTTGGCCACATGGAGCACAATGTCGCAGAGAAGACCACGCTGCCGCATACGATTCATGGAGATAAAAGAGTCATGGTAGTGGCGCTTCGAGTTGTGTGAGATGCTGTGGCCATCCCGGTTGAGCAGCTGCATCCCCCCTTCCATTGTGCTGGTGCTCTCCAAGGCCTGCTGCAGCCTGGGCCTCACGTGTAAATACTGAAAGACCGATTGAAACTAGATTTTAAACTTAAGAGTTAAATTAACCAACCCCCGTTTCATAACTCTTCCTAAGTTGAGACATAGATCTGTGAAAATGGTTGTTAGGGTAAACCGTCTAGTTGCAATGGAGTATGGTGACATACTTTTTAAAAGTTCACCTTGCCACCAAAGACCACATAACCAAACCACTGTGTCTCTAAAATACTGTGGGCCATTTTCACTCATTTTCAATGGCAATGTTAAGTTAAAGGTGACCTTTGACCCTCTCTGAAGCCAAGAGGTCACACTCTTGCACTTTGGTTAGCAAATTATTGCACAGACAAAAAAGTACCTTAAGTGTTGCAACTTTGAAGGTTCGATGAGATTCTCAGTTTGAGTTACAACTTGACAAATCTTGGCCCCATGTTAAATCAATGGAAAAAAAATCCTAGTATTCCCAGTGATTTCTAAGAATGATTTAGTGGTACCAGTATGAGGATATATAGCAACCAGAGTCAGACAAGTTTGAAAAAAGTTTGATTTACTATGGTGACAGCTTCACAATCACTATGGTGACACGGCTTCAGAATCCATCTATGAAGAATATGAATTATATGCTATTACCTCTGAAAGTATTGAACTAATGAAACCCCTTAAACCCCAATGTATGCATGTTACTTGTTTTCCTCTTTCATCCTAGACTTCAAGGCCCTTTAAATAAAGAGTACTTATAATGGGGAAAAATCTCAATCAAATTCAGTCAAGCTTTAAATATCATTAAAAAAATCCTCATTTCACTAATTCCAGCAAAAGTGTTTTACAGCTCAGAGCTACATAAGGTTGCTCTTCAATAGTCAGTGACCTTTTCTGACTAGCCTGGGGCCTCAAAAGCTTTTTAAACACAGTCCCTCATGCACATAAAGACTTTGCCTTACTCCGAGCATAAATAAACTGGCTGGTTGATTTTAAAAATGAAACGATGTTCCAGATGAAAGGAGAGATGGTATGGAAAGGTTCGAATAGGACATGTGGCGTTAAGCTGACCAGACAGCTGTGCATGTTCAAATCTCCATCAAGTGGATCCCTGTAGAAAGCACTGTGCCCACGGTTGCATGTTCTGCGCCCGAGTCTGTCATTCAGTTTGTTGTGAGTGGGAAGATAGAATTCGTGAAATATATTTTGAAGGAGGGAAATAAATAGAGCTCAATTTGACTAAGACAGTATTACCAGATGCCAAATCTGAACTGAGACAGTAGAAATGAAGTGAATTCTGATATAAACAAATATAGCTTTAGAGCTCAGATGTTCTAGTAGTGAACAGAAGGAACGTGGAGGTTTTCCAAGCAATAACACTGTTGCTCTAGATCATTATTTATGTTACACTGAATAACAGTCATGTGAAAGAGCATGAAACGTGAATGGAATCGTTGGCTAAAGTACTGTGGCTGCCCACAAAATGGCTGTAGCTGCGTGTTTAAGATGTACATTGTGTAGTTAAGCAAAGCAAACACTGTGGTCAGAAACCTGAGGCTACTAATGAGATGCTTAGACATGCACAAGAGATGAACCGGGTGACATCGGACATCAGATGTGATATGGTGAAAAGAACAAAGAGGAAAAGATTTACAAAATATGCCTTTGTGTGGTTTCACAAACAATAACCAAACAGAATAAAAACGTAATAAAAAAACAAGGTAATTCTATTTCTTAATAAATAATCAAACTAAACAGCAAAGATGGTTGCGAAATATAGTAGTTACATAAAGGATTATTAAAAATGTTTCGATAAAAAAAAATCTCTATTTGAACCTGCTAACTCCACTTCGGTTTGTCAACAAAATCCACTATTACACTAGAAACAATCAGATTGCAACATCTGGTCAAACACACCACCCCTTCCCGCATTAGCTGTTGTGTCCCTTATGCCCACGGCAAGGGAGAGAAAAGTGAACTAGAACACAAAAAAAGTCAAGCAAGATGTGATCTAAACTTTCCTTAGGGATATCGTTTCTTGTTCGTGAACGCATATTGAGTGGTCAAAGTTATTTCTGATTATGGAGCTTAAAACCCGTGAAAAACTTTACTCTCAGTCTTTTGTTTTCATTGTGAACACAGCGGAGTGGTGAACCTGGAGGGTTTATGAGTAAAAATATGTCATTTTTGTTTCATAAACTTCTAGTTCCTTTTGCTAGTCAATGTGGGATATTCAAAATTCACACCTATGAAACTTTTTATTTGTCAGACTTGCAAGCTTTTTTATATAAACTGTTTATATTTTCAGTGCTTTAGAGTGAATATAAAGTTTAATTAAATAAAAAAAAAAAAATTTAATTAATGAGCAAATTAAAAAGCTACAGACTATTTAATTGAATCAATAAGAATCAAAGCACTTAAGAAATTATTCCATTTTCCCCATTACACACATTTTATTATTTTTTTTTTAAGTTTGACATTTTTGAAGAAGGATCTGATACAAAATACTTAAATTATAGAATTATAGAACTACACCTTTGTATTTTCGTTCAAATGTGGTAATGTTTATCTCAAATTAATGTTTGGTATCTTTGTACTACATTGAAATCATTAAGAAAAAAATGAATTGATTTAATTTTACCGCAATTTATTTTAACATAATTGTCAGTGTTTGTGGTCCATCTAAAAGAAATTCAATGAAACATCCCTTATATCATTAAATCTGACTCAGCACACTGTGTGCCATCCAGACAGCATCATTTAACGTCCCCTCCTCTCCTCCTTACAGACAAAAAAACAGCAACACTAACCTGATTTAACGTGCGTCCTCTTTTTCACTTTCACTGTTTTATAGAGAATACGGAGAAATAAATGCCGGAGTGCTTTGGTAAGCCTTTACTGCGCGTATTAAAATTGCATAAAACCAGGGTTGGGTGGGCTTGTGTTTTGCTGACGTAAATGAAAGCTGCATGAACGCTAGCGAATGACGTTATAATTTAAGGTCGCACCAAAAGTGTGTTTCCTACGTTTTGCTATTTGCTTGTGAAATAGAGGGTGTTTTACAAATATTTTTTATGTAATCATGATGACAGAGTGTATGGTTGATCATTTAAATAACGGTCATTTGTAACGGTTTTATAAAGCAGCATCATATTGGTCAAATCATGCCTCCTTAAAAGAAATTGTTCATTTCTGTTAACCGGTTCCCTTGAACAATTCAGTTCAAAGAATCACGGTATATTATACAGCGTATACTAAACATTATATTTTAATCCTGAATGGCAAGACAAACGCTGTATTGCAATGGAAACTTGAATATAAAATCAGCAGACGTGTATGTATTTTTATTCAGTAAAAAAACCCTAACCAAATCGTTTAGTTTATTCGAGTAATTCACTTACAAGGTTCAAAAAGTGAATCCTCTTATGATTCAAAAATGTCCACAGTTCATTGTCAACGTACATGGTCTCATTATCTGTGACCAATGTTGACAAATATAAACGAATTAAAATCCAAATACCTGGAAATGTGGGTACTTATTTGGTATCTGTGCATGTCTGAGTTTGAGCAGTCTCCACAATTCAATTAGAGAGCAACCTAAAAAAATCACAACTGAGCGTCTGAGACATAGAGTAGTCGTAAAAATAACAAAAACACTTCGTCACCGATCGTTTGGATATGTCACATTAACGTCTGCATTTTCATCTCATTGAATTATACTCCTCTGAAAGAAAAATTATCTACCGTTCTGGATCAGACTATATGACTGTTCAGTTCAAGACGTTTACTGTTGGTTCATTTACAATTTGGGAACAGTTGTAACGTTAATTAAGTTAAATAAGTATTTTGTCTTTCGCCCCCAGCTGATTTGAATTGTAATTCGGTCTGGATGGCAACTGTAAACAGAACTCACCTCCCGAAGTCTGTTTCTATTTGGCAAAGCACGCTTCCTTATATAGCGAGCTCTTTTCAGTTTTGTCTGTATGCAATGATTAAATTGAAAACGTTAAGTTGTTTCATTAATGGTGTGGAATAGATTGCACGCTACATCACATGTCGCATCAAAACAGAAGCTTGTTTCAGCTTTGACCAGCGTTGCTCTCTTTGTGAATTTTTTGTTTTCCATGACACGCGCGCCATTATTGTGGATCACAAATTTTGTTGTGTGACAAGAAGAGTAGAGTGCAGGGAAGAGAACTTGTGTTTGGGCAAGTACCGTGTCTGCTCATTGAGACTGCAAATATATATGTTTCTACTAAAAAAAGAATAGTAAATATCGCCGACAGAAACACAGGGTACATATGTTTAGCCTTGTCTCGGTTTATCTAATGAGGTAGTTTGCCTAGTGATTATCGTTTTTAGTATTATTAACCAGTCTAATGTTGTCTTTCCAACCACATTTACATTAGCTGTGTAGCATCTGACAGAGACATGGAAAACGGATTTCTCTGACGCTTTTCTCTCAACCTGAAACAAAAGATCAACCTAGCGTGGCTCCCTGGGAGCAGTGCATTGTGGGAAATACGTCTCTCTCCACGTTTTCCACCAGCATGGCAGGAAAAAATAAGAGGTATGTCCGGGTTTTAGTTTAGTTGTCATCTAATATAACCTCATATTGCTATAGGAAAAAAACGTTTTCCGTAATTGTAGATTGAGTTGTCAAAGTTCATTTCGCGGCGCTTGTTAGCGGATAATGAAGGTTAGCTAGCTAAATTAAAGCGCTGCGGACGAACGGAAACTCATTCGACTCTCTTACGCATTAAATAATGTTTTATGAGGATAAATTGAGACCGTTCTAACTCTACAACTTAGTTTAACTGTTTTATTTATTCAATAAGCGTTGTAATTTCTTTTATAGTTGTGTTTGTTTTGTGCGTTTAGTGTTTTGTCCTGTTTATTTTATGTCTTGTCGTTATAACGTGTTTTGCGTTTTATTTATTACATTAACGTTACTTTTTAAAATAATTATTTATAATATATCAAAAAAGTGTTAGAGTATATAAAATATGCATGATAAAGTTGCATTGGTAATGTAAAAAAAAAATAGCCGCACCTCTAAATGTATTTGAAGACTCAAAGACGAGTTTAATAAAGTTCTTTTTTTCCCTTTTATAAACCAGGTTTATTTTATGAGACCATCCCTTGCATTCGTGAGTGAAAGATATAATCCGGCTAAGTTATATGTTAAACAAAATAAAGAATGCCATTACATTGCACTACAGAAAGTTTGTGTTTGTATGTATGAAAATATGAATGTTACGTTAAATACAGTTTATCGTCTTTTTATCACCACACTTGTTAGGGAGTTGGGGTTCAATGTCTACATTCACTATTAATGAATCACAAAGATAAATATTCACTAATTCCCCCATTGGACAGAACGCTTCAGGCCAAGCTTTACTTCAAATTGGCAATTTATCATTTAATGATGTCAAACTATGATCCTGCAGGAAGTTGGAGGACCTCAGTGTTGACGAGTTCTTGTTGTCTGGGTTTGATTCTGACGTGGAAGAGAACTTGGAAGATGAAGAAACAGCAAAACGGGAAACTAAGCGCAAAGTACCTGCACCTCCAAAAACGTATGTGTTGCTTTAACGTTGTGGTTATTACTGTTTTTGTTATTGTTGTGAACTATCCAGGAACAGAGTGTTTCAAAATGTACTCTGTCGCAGGTCTGTCAAAAAACAGGGCAAAGCATCTGAGCACAAAGAGACATTGTCTGCCCTGAAGACCAAAGACCCAGAATTCTATAAGTACTTGGAACAAAATGACAAGGAACTTCTTAACTTTGATGACTCGGATAGTGAGGAAGAAGAGGATGAAGACGAAGAAGAGAGAATGTACCATAAACTTCCTTCAAAATTGGAGGTCAGTGTTTACGTTTCCAGAAATGTATTTCTACTTTTATTTCTCACATTGTAGATAATGGATTATTTATTTAGAGAGAGAAATACAATCGGCAATCAGTTCACGTTTCTTTGACTTCTCCATTGAGTGCTAATGTGAGTGAAGTGAAAACTAAAATAAATGCGACAAAGAAAAATGTTATGCACTGAATGCTGACAGAGTAAAGCAGATTAGAATGACATTAATGTGTATCATTAAAGTTACCTAATTTATTTTGTGACTCCTGATTTTATACTTGTTGAAAAAGCAACTGTTAAACTTGTGTTAGTCATATCAAGAAAGAGATAGTATGACTGAGGAGTTGTCTTTATGTATTGCTCAAAACTAACTGAACATAAATTAAAAGGGTGCTTGACATTTTTCCGCTGTTGTTTTATCACCAGGGTGAGGATGATGACGACGACGAGGAGGAGGATGAAGACGATGAATCTGTGAAAAAAGATCAGAAACAAAAGAAATCAGCTAAAACGTCAAAAACAGTTACAGAGGCAATGATTGAGAGCTGGAGAACTCGTCTCATGGTAACAGTTTTATCTTTCATACTTTTGCTGAAGAAATGTAGAAAATGTATCTTGACATAGCAACTGGCAGAGTTGCTATGTCAAGACATTATGAACATGAGACATTATGAAAATGTAGATTTTTAGGTTAAAATGTCAACTATAGATTTTAGAAATGGACACAAGAGGGAGCTCCTGTTTAAAAAAATGTGGACTGATTTAATGTATGTTTCATGACTATATAAAATTTTTCTCTCCATAAAACCCTCTATATTAAAGCACTAAGTGTTTTGTTGTGGATTTCGATTATATTTTGTATCAACGTTTGTATTTTTCTTTTCAGAAAGAGCCAACACCATGTTTAATTAGGGACATTACACAAGCATTCAAGGCAGCTGTGGCTACAACAAAGGGTGACTCTGATCAGCTGTGTCGATACACTGTCTCAGACAGTGCAGGTAACTGATTTGGTTGTTATTCTTGTCAAATTTAATTTAATTGACAATATTCTGCAGAGCAAACATTTGTTCTTATATAATTCCTGGAACGTTATGAAGCGATTCATTGTTTAAAAAAATCTATTGTGTTGAGTAATTCATGTCTGATTAATTTGAGGTTTTGTAGCATTTATTTTTATAGTTGGTTCAGGGCAAACGTGTTTGTTAATGTTTTACCATAATTAATCTAGTCATCAAACACTTCAAAAGTGCCCAAGTCAGAGACAACTTTCATTAAAGTCCTGTAAAAGTGAAGCTTTGGCCTGTGTTTGTCATTTATCTAGTCTGTTAAATACAGCAAGTTCTTAGTGCCGAAAAATGTCCTTTAAGAGTTAAAATATGTTCTGTGTTTATTTGGGAATTTTAATTAACTAACATTCTGTTGAAGGTCTGAGCATCATAATAAATTTCAACTATTCATGTATTCCTTATGTATTCATGACATTTTCCGTGCGTTATATTACTAACGTTTTAGAAAATTGACGCACTGGTGCTGCCTAGTGAAAATGTATATTTTGAGCCCTTTTAAATATTTTGTAATTGTCGCTATAAACATCCAAATGATCTTGATAATGTTTTTTTAAGCCATTGTGTCAGTGATGTATCCTTCTGTTTCTGTTTCATGTATTTACAGTGTTCAATTCACTTGTCCTGTTCTGTATAAAGGACATGCATTCAGCTCTACACAGAATGCTGAAGCTAAAAGCCCCAGAGAAAAACCAGAAAAAGTAAAATCTATTCTCCAGGCTATTTATGCATGCATAAGAATGTACGAATGTTTCCGTTTCTAATTTCAGATTAGTTCTTCCATCCTCAAGTCCTAAGTGGCAGAGAAATCAAATCGACATTAAGATGTATGTTGCTGGAGTTCTCCAGGTACAAATCTTTTCTGTTTCCTACAACTGAATTTATGGTATGAAAGAATAGTCCTGAATGTTTGTTGTTTCCTCTGCAGCTTCTCTCGAGTTTAACCCAGGCCACAGTCATATGTGCAGTTCTTCGTCACACCATCCAGATAGTGCCATACTACCTGTGTTTGCCCAAACAGTGCAGGCATCTTCTCAAAGTAAGGGTTCTACAGAACATGCAGCAATTGAAAGTGTATTTTAATGTTTAAACTGTGTTTATATAGTGCGTTAGATGCTTCATAATTTTTTTTTGCATTAAATGTTTGAAATGGTTTGCTTAGAAGTGTGAAGAACAAATCAATTGTCTGCACTGCATATGTATATCTAACAGATGTAGATGCTGTAGGTTAAGAGCTCAAATTTGTGTGCAGCTTATTGGAAAAAGAGTTTGCAGACTCAAGTGAGGTTGATCAGAGTTACATTTTCTCACTGTTTTGGTCTGAATTATTTGCAATAAAATCTGTTTGGAAACATTGCATTAAAGTTTTGGCATATATCAGTTACCAATTGTTTTCAGACAAATATATGTGACCTGCGGTACATAATAAGTAAATATTTTAAAGATGAGACCAATGAGCACAGACATACTCATTTAGCTGTTTGTACTTTGTAGCACCATATATTTGCTTGGGAGATTTAAAAAATCGTTTTGGTTTTCTATACATGTAAATATTTGATCCACCGCAGTGGTGAACTGCTTGACTACACTAATTGAAAGTGCTTGAACTTGATACTTTGACCACATGACCGCAAACTCGAAAATATTATGCTGTTCAGTTCTACAGAGTGGTATTGTAAAGTTTTTTTTCTCTTATGACCCTAGGTCCTCATCAAATACTGGAGTTCAGGAGAAGAGACTGTCAGAGTACTGGCCTTTCTTGCTCTCAACAAAATCTGCAGAAACAAACAGGAGATCCACTTGAACACTGTCCTCAAAGTAAGTTTGAATTTACATTTGTTCTTTTGTTAGATGATCTTTTAATGTAATACTAACATATACTATTGTGTTGTATTATTACATTATTTCTTGAAGTAATTTTTGAAAGAAACATCCTGTTATTTTGAGGAAAGCACAGTAACACGTTTTGAAGTAGATAAAATGTGTGAAGTATTGTTTCATTTTTTTTAATTTAATTTCGAATGCGTTGATTTGTATTTGCAGCACATGTACATCGCTTATGTGAAGAACTGCAAGTTCACATCACCCAACATTCTTCCAATGATCAGCTTCATGCAGAGGACTCTCACTGAGATGTACTCCCTGAACACACAGGTGTCTTACCAACATGGCTTCCTTTACATTCGGCAGCTGGCCATCCACCTCAGGAATGCCATGAATCTTAAGAAGAAGGTAGTTGTTCGTCTATGGTGCTTATCCTTTGATTGTGGGAACACTATACTATCTTAAAAAACTTGTAGTGTAGATATTTTCTTTCCTAATTCAATTGTAATGTGATCAAAAGTATGCTGCTATTTTACAGACATCTATCAGAGGGTGTTAGTAGGGGTTTTGAAATAATTTTACAACTCTTAAATTGTAATGTTTGTGAGTTTTCATGGTGTGAAAAGTGCTTGGATTTATAAGATTTAGAATATGAATTCTGGACACTTGCTGCATTTCAGTCAAGCTATAGAATTGTTGTATGCACAGGCAGTCATATTACACATTGAGGGTGATATTGGATTAAAAAAAAACCCTGGTTGGAGATGTTTTGGAGCAGTTGTTTTAAAGAACTCAAAACACCAAGCCTAAATCAACAAAGTTAACAACAACAGCTTAAAAGCAAGTTTGATTTTTGTAACTGTTAAGTTGAAGAATGGTTAGTGACTTACAAGGCTCAGAATCAGAATGCTTGCTGCATACACTTGATAGAGTTACAACACCCCATAGAAAAAAATATAAACCTCTCGATACTACCCTCTGAGACTTCACTGTGTCAAAGCAATCATCTTGTTGTCTGGCAACAACAAGACATTCGTCCCAACCCTGCCATTCCTGCTAGAGGTGAGACTCACAGATCATGGCTTCAATTTGACTGTTCTCATTTCTCCCTGTTACCTTCCATGCTGCTTTGAATAAACAGATTCTTGTGTGAATGGATGTGGTTTTGGGTGTGAACATGATTAAGTTAACTTTCATCAAAGTTGACATAATGTAGCCTATTGTGCAGCCGAAATCAACAAAGTTAAAAATGTAATGCAAGTTTGGTTTTTGGTACCTGTTAACTTCGAGGAATGTTAGGGATTACCATGTGTATGCAGCTGAGCTCAATTTTTTTAAAAGTTACTCCACCCAAAACATAAACATTTAGTCATTAATTACTTACCTCATGTCTATGTAGCAAAATAGGAGTAAGTGATTAATTACTAAAAATGAAATGTAACAACAGGAAGCCCTCTGATGTGTGTCATGGTTTTTAAGCTGTATTAATCTCATGATTTGTGCATCCTTAGGAGCTCTACCAATCCGTGTATAACTGGCAGTACGTTCACTGTCTGCATCTGTGGTCTCGCGTGTTGAGCAGCATTTACCCCAGTGAAGTTTTGGAGCCGTTGATCTACCCTTTGTGTCAAGTCATTGTCGGCTGCATCAAGTATGTTTTGAAAGTTTAATTAATTATTAAAGTTTATTTAGTTTGGTCACCCCATACAAGTTAAAATGCTGATCTTTTAGGATCAGGTTAGGTTTGGATGCTTAGCTTTAAAATAGTAAAAGTCAAGAAGCTTCTGTTAGTTATGTGTTTCACTTGTTTTACCAGCAGGTGATGCTGTTGCTACATTTTTGTTTTTTTTTTCCACTGCGTTGAATTTGCTCAGGTCATGGAAGTTGATGCCTGTTTATGTTAAAATGTGTGTGTCATGAACTTGATGGAAGTTATCATGCCTTTTTTGGTTTTTGTACTTTTGTAGTCTTTGTCCCACCTCCCGGTATTACCCTCTGAGACTTCACTGTGTCAAAGCAATCATCTTATTGTCTGACAACACCAAGACGTTTGTCCCAACCCTGCCATTCCTGCTAGAGGTGAGACTCACAGATCATGCCATCACTTTGACTATTCTCATTTCTCTCTGGCATCTTCCAGGCTGCTTTGAATAAACAGATTCTTGTGTGAATGGATGCGGTTTGGGTGTGAGCATGCTTATGTTACCTTACTTCAGTGTTTCTCATTTATTTTCTGTCATGCCCCCACTAGGAAGAAGAAAACATCTTGTGCCCCCCCTAACTCCCCCCACCCACCCTGCGGGACTATAAACAGTATTATTTGTTATAAGTATATTATTTTGTTATAAGTACACCTCTGCATAACGCTGTATCCTTATTAACGTATGAGGTAAAAAAAGAAAGAATTATGGACCAATTTACAAAAAGGATTGCTTTATAAACTGCTGCAGAAAAGATTTAAAGTGCATCTGAAATGTAAAAAAAACATAAAATCCTTAATAAAACTATAAACATTGTTTGACTGACCATGATTGCTGGCAATATTCGGTACATTTTCACTGAAAAAACTCAAGTGGTTTATCAGCGTGATTGGAGTGTAATGCCTTACAAGTGACGCCTTAATTTATTTGGCTTCAAGCTGTCCGCTGCCAACGTTTTAAGACTCAGTAAGCACACCTGTCTTTTCTCGTCTCCCAACGAAGTCACAGTGAAACCAAGCGATACATACGCGTCATATTTCCTCGTCTTAGCTTTTGGGAGACTTTTGTTTGTCTCTTTATTTCCTTCTCTCTCCGCCTGTCGTCTACATTTCGTGTCTACACTTTATTCTCTGCCAATGAGAGCGCCACCGCCCCCTAATGTAGTGGAGTGTGTTTGCACTTTATTCTAGATTAGTTAAAAAAAATAGAAAAATAAAAAAGCATGTTCCCCGAGGTCAAACCCCCCCTTGATGGAGCCTCGCACCCCACTATTTGAGAACCCCTGCCTTACATCAAAGTTGACCTGGGTTTTTTCTTTGTTGACTGTAAAACAATGTTTTGAAGAATCACAGTAAATTTTTTGATGTGTTATGTTTTCTCATGCTATAACTCACTTTTTATCTGGGAATTTTGGTATTGAGTTCCACCCAGCTGCACCGTAAAGTTCCAACATTATCAAAAGAGCCAACTTTCAATGGTCGACTTTTAGAGCCAAACTTTTTTTGTCTGTACCCATCATTCGACCAGATGTGCAGGCCTCGGTCAGTGTCCATTGCTTTAATAAAACTTTGAAAACTTTGGACTGAAAAGTGCGTTTTGAAAATAGCATTACCTTTATTCTGAAGTGGTCAGTTGATGAACTGGTATTTAGTGAAAAACCTTACTGGCTTTATGAAGGAGCAAGGGAGGTTTCAGCTTTATTGGAATATTTAGTAAAACTTGTTGTCCATTGCAATTTTAAATTGTTACTTTTATTTGAACATTTTTAAAGGGCCGCTTTTATTGAAACAGCTTTTGGAAGGTGTTAGGACATAAATGTGTGGACTCATTTGTTTAAAATGAGTCTTTTCTGCAAAACTTGTAAAATGTCACACATCTAAAATCACGCATTATTACTGTAAAAATAACTACTATTTATACTATTTATAAATATACTATTTATGTAGTTATTGGCTTTATTATTTTATCTATTTTTATGTGAACTTTTTCAGACCTTTAAAAGTGCATTTGACATCAAATATAACAAACAACTTTTTTTTTTTACAATTTGTAATAATACAATAATGTTGTGTTTAACAACATTCTAGGTCTCATAAGCAAGTCTATTTTGTAAAATTACTGTTATGTGGCTAACATTGACATGCTTGTGAAACTAGTGATTGCTGTAAAATAAACTAGTTTTCACCTATATAGTATGTACTTATACTTTTATATAAATGACAAGAAATTACTTAATTTGTGGCTCTCTTTCCTCACATTGTTAAACTCTTCTGTTTTTGCATCATGTGTTGCATGCTGGGTAATCTTCATTGTGTGTAAGTGCGGGTCCAACCACACATTGGCTGAAGTAGTAAATATCCCTTCACTAAAGCCCTTCCCCTTCATTCAAAAGATAATTGGTACACTACTTCTCATCACGTGAACGGGCAAATGGAGGGTAAGGGGTAATGGTTAGGGCCAAACGAGAGAAATGGAACCAAGCCATAATGTCCATTGACTTATAGCTTCTCTTGATATACGTTTTAAAAGAGCTAAAAGGAAAACATAACAAACTACCTAATGGGTAACTGAGCTGAATGCACGCTTACTGCCTGACAGCACGTCCACTTATCGGTCGTTTTTTTTTGGGAGAAGCAGAGGTCACAAACTGTCAAAATTTTCCACAGAGTGAGGCGGGTGACAAAACATGTGTGGTTGTGTGTGGCTGGCTTGGGGCCCTGTGGTGACAGCTGCTGTGAGAATAGCAGCGCAAAGAAGACAGCAGCCGAGACCAACGGAAGGGAGGAATGAGGGGTGGGGGGGGGTCACTGTTTGGCTGCGATCTCCCACCAGTCCTGACCATGCTGTGATAAAGCCTGTGGGGGAAGAGTGTACTTGTGTTTGTCTGTGGCCCAGCCTTCAAACGTATTGCACAGACCACATCCTCTGTCAGTGAGGCGACTCCCCCTGACCCCCTTGTTTTCCTCCTTCTGTTTATTTGTGGTGCAGTCACTTCCTGTTTTCTAACTCTTGTTCAAAAATATGCATACCCATATGTAGAACAGAGAATATTTATTTGTTTCTCTCTCACCTTTTTTTTCACCCCTTCACTTTATCGGAACTCAATCATTTTGAGCTTCCTGTTGCAATAGCCCCTGAGCGTATCAGGTTGGGACCATGCGCCACCACTTCCTCTTGTGTCCCACAGGCCGACACCACATCCGCTGTTTGTATAGAACAGCCGTCCATGAGTGTGCACACACCAACCTTTTTGCCTCTACATGTCCTCAATAATTTTCTTTACTTTTTTTGTTGAAAAGCATGGAGAAGATTATGGTACAAGTTGTTATAATTGTTTGTGCCAAATATTTACTTTTTGTAGCTTTTTGTGAAAATTTTGTATAACAGTACTTGAACGTACAATGAACGTATAGTTGTGATGCGGCGTTCTGATGTTTGTTTGTTTTCTCTGCCCCTCAGATACTGCAGCAGGAAAACTTTAATAAGAAACCAGGCCGCATGAGTGTAAAGCCCATCAATTTTGCAGTGATCCTCAAACTCAGCTATTCCAATCTACAAGAGAAGGCTTATAAGGTGACATTTCCTGTACTATGTTGCATTTTAGACCGCCTTAAATGCTTCTTCAAATTATTACATTTACATTTATGCATTTGGCAGAAGCTTTTGTCCAAAGCGACTTACATTAGGGGAGAGACAATATGCAATCTGTTACACCGTCAAAGTCTATCTCAGCTGTTTATAACAGAAATTGTATCAACTGATCAATAAAGCATAGCAGGGAGGAAATAAAGGAAGAAGATAAAGACAGGGGGAATAAAAAATTTTTTTTTATTTAGCTTTCCTTTTAGTAGGTGTTCCCTGAAGAGAAGAGTTTTCAGTTGCTTTTTGAAAACTGTTAATGTTGGAGCTTTCCTGACTGGATCAGGGACTTTGTTCCACCAGCCAGGACAGTAAGAGAGAAGGTTCTGTTGAGAGATCTTCTGAAACTGGTGCCACGAGTCAATTTTCCTTCTCTGAGTGCAGGCTTCTGGAGGGCATGTAGGAGTGTATGAGCTCATGGAGGTAAACAGGGGCTGATTTGGAGATAGTTTTGTACGCCAGCATCAGCGATTTGAATTTAACCCGCGCTAGAATGGTGAACCAGTGAAGAGTGATGAAGAGGGGAGTAACATGAGCTCGCTTCGGTTCCTTGAAGATAAGATGAAATAATAAAAGAAAAAGCATAAACCAATAAGTTGTTGGTTATGCTACATCTACACTGAATATCCTTTTTGTGGTACTCTGTTTGAACAATCTCAGGGAGACGCTTATTGACTGCTGTACAGAAGACAGTCATTGGCACCCTTCACAAGAAGGGTACGCCACAAGGGTAATTTCTAAAACGAATAGTTGTTTACAGTGTACTGTATCGTTGCACTTTCTGTTAGAATCAAAATTAGGATTCAGAGTGCTGTATTTTAACACTTAAATAAAAAGTTGAGTGAATAGAACGTATGCAGTATGTAAAGGTAGACCAGCAAAGTGAGAACGTCAACATTTAGAGAGGAAAATTATTCTCATGTGAAGGCCATTCAAGAAATTATTGAAGCTTCACAAGGAGTGGAAAGAAAAAGTAAAAAAAAAAAGTCACTACCATAATAAGGCTGGAAAATCATTTTATATTTATAATTATCATGATAAACATTTTCTGAGAGGTTTATGGGGAGCTCGTATGCGGGTCTGAACAGTGCATTACTAACCACACTTCTCTTTATTTTCTTCCTGCTATGGTTTATTGATCAGTTTATACAGCTTCTATTATGAGCAAGTGGAGATAGACTTTGACTGTGTAACAAATTTCATATTGTCTCTCCTCTACTGTAAGTTGCTTTGGACAAAAGTGTCTGCCAAATGCTTAAATGTAATATATATGTGTCCCGAGCACAGGATCATTTTCTCTGTGTTTGTATTAGCGGCAGAGTCAAAATCTTTGCTCTGAGATGAAAACTGTCACATATTTATCATAGTTTTCCACCAAAAAGCTATATTCAGAAATAAAGATTTAAAAATATTGTGAGGATTATTGATATCTACTGATATGGAAAAAAAAATGGTCAGCTTTGTTACTCAATGAAAGATAATAAATGTGGGCTACAGCTTTGTAATTGGATTTTTTTTTTACATGAAAATATATTCAAATCAGCTTTTTATTTTGTGTTTATGATGACTTGGATAGATGTAGGATATTTTTTAATGAAGCACCCCAAATGATCATTGAATGGAAGTAGTTTCATAAAAAAACACACTTGTTTGGATAGGATTTGAATACAAATCAACAACGTTAACTGTGTACAAATCTGTAAATCATGTTCTTATTTTGTTTTGTAACAGTTTTACAACACACGTAAACACATTATATACACATTTTCTTGGTCAATCATTTGGATATGTCAATACAAAAGACACATATGTAAAACACCTAAACCCCAAGCCACAAATGCTAATGTTAGTTAAAAGAATTATCGATTATAAATACTGATCAAAGAGAGCTATTGAAATTAAAACAATGTAATCTTTAGGTCCTTCAGATTAGATAAAGATTGCACCTCCTCCTGGGCTGGGAGCTCATTGTGTCTTCATGCTTACTAGCTATAACTGGATTGAGGTTAGGAGATGAAAGCCTGAACATGCTGCTACACCGGCAAAAGCGCTGCACACCGTGTTTTTGCCAAGAGGATTGCCACACAAGCTGCAGGGATTATCCTGCACTCCTGGTTGGCACAGGGGAGCGTTCCAGTTTGTTCACCTAGGCCAAGACACCGCAGCCACAGGCCCCCCTAGATGCCACTCCACCCTTGCTGTCTGGGATTTCAATCTAAATAAAATTTGTAACCAATGAGGTTACAAACAGGGTTTTCCCGTTCTCCTTGCACTTGAATGTGTTTAAGGCAGTGACTGTGTCTGGAATGATCATTGAAATGTGACACAAAATTTAAACTGGCTCAGAAATAGTGTGGTTTGGATGCCAGGTGTAGAGTAAATATCTACACCTGTCTTTGTATATTTTTCTTTTCATTTTTGGTAATAAGATTAATGAAACTCTGCAAAGTAACGGTCATAGAAGAGTAAACGAAGGAAATGCCACTTTAAAGAAAATATCTTTATTTATAAATCATTGAAAGAATATCTCTAAGCACATTTTATTCAGAGAAAACATCAGTTTGTTTTGTATAATTAAATAAATGAAGTATTGAACCTGCTAAAAGTTTTATTTTTGAAAGAAAAATGTCCAATATAAATCTTTGAACTTTTTGAGATTTAAATGACTATGGCAATTGAGATTTCAGAGTTGTGATAGTTTGTTTTGTGTGTTAGGACGGTCTTATAGAGCAGCTGTATGACCTCATTCTGGAGTACTTCCATACACAGGCCTGCAGCATTGGCTTCCCTGAGCTGGCTCTTCCCGCCATTGTACAGGTATACTTTCTAGAGTTTATTTCTGTTTTAGGTATGTACCATGTTACAAATGATCATTAATTGCAGAAGGTTTTGAACCTGTTTCTAGAGTGCCACAGTCCTGCAGGTTTCAGCTCCAACTCAACGTCAGTGCACAAAACAAATCTGGGGATCCCTATTTATTGTGATCAGGTGTATTTAATGAAGCTACATTAAACTGTACAGCGCTATGCTATTTTAGGAACAAAGTATTGAAATTTAAATTTTTTATAGATATGAACAAATTTGAGTTGTATTTTGATTATCCAGTGGCCATTCTATTAGGACAGCTATTTATAAACAGTATAAATGTATATTTTGCATCAAATTCTGTCATGTTAGATTTTAATTTTTCAATCTTGAGCAACCTACTTCTTGTTAGCCAGGTTTTATAACAGTAGAAACATAGCTTTATTTCGCCTTTACAACAAGCCTTTTAGTTCTGGCTGGATAATTTCAGGCCTGACTTGCAATGAGTTGGCAGTAAAAAAGCAGCTATTGATAAGTTTGGAGGCAGAGCCAGATTGTCCTGCTCATCCACAGAAGCCCATTCACAAGCTATATTCAGGCCTCTGTATGCCTCGCACGACATCACAATCAGCCTTCTAGTGATGCAGCACACAAAACTGGCACCAGTTTAAAGTCAGCTTCTTACAGCATTGCTCCTTTGTCGTACACAACTGGGCACTTCTGAACTTTCCAAACTAAGCTCTCCTATTGGAAATGCATTATTTTTCCTCGGTCAACTTAATTTTTTACTATCCACTTCCTGTTATTTTTAATAGAATGTCAAACAAAAATGTGAACTGAAACAGTGGAATGAGTAGACCCATTTTAAAGTTTTCTTTTATATTAGTTGTAATGCTTTTTTGGTCCGTTATAAGGATAATTGATATATTTGGTCCTGCTCTTTATACATGATATCTTTTGTTGGTCTCTTCAGCTGAAAGTGTTCTTGAAGGAATGCAAAGTGGCCAATTACTGCAAGCAGATGCGCCAGCTGCTGGATAAGATACAGGAAAACTGCAACCACATCACAGTGCAACGACAGAAAGCTGCGTTTGGTGTGGCTGATGTCTCTGCTGTGGTGGGTACCTGAGCTTTTGTTTGTTGTCTGAAGCTAATATACATGAGTGTAGATTTTTACAGAAGTCAATAAGAAATTATGGATCTGAAATTTAAAAATGTACAAAGTCAGTATCCCTAACTTTTTGCACCTGAAACTTTTTCCTCCTTTTTACTTATTTAGAATTAGTAAAACATGCAAACAATCTGTTTCTATGCATATATACACAATACACACAAAAATACATTGAAATCACAGTAAGTGAATTTGCCATTTGCATGGTTGTTGAATATTCATCTTCATGTCGGCTTTATTCCCTTTCGGGGTCGCCACAGCGGAATGAACCGCCAACTCTCTGGCATATGTTTTACGCAGCGGATGCCCTTCCCTGCCGCAACCCATCGCTGGGAAACATTCACACACACATTCACTCTTTAACACTATGGGCAATCGTTCTTATTCAATTCACTTATTCCGCATGTCTTTGGACTTGTGGGGAAACCGGAGCACCCGGAGAAAACCCACGCGATCACGGGGAGAACATGCAAACTCCACACAGAAATGCCACCTGCCCCAGCCGAGCCTAGAACCAGCGACCAGGTCGTTGTTGAATATATGGATGTTAATTTAATTAAATAAAGAAGTTAATTATTTTAATTGAATTTCATACTTTTTAGATCTCAGTTATGTTTTTGATCAACATCATTATGGAAAAAATGAAGGTCAGCCTTAAGCCTAGGCATTGTTTAACTTGTCAAATGTTTCTTTTGATCTGTTTTTGGTATGTTATACCAACCGTTCCACGGCTTTCCATGGGTCCTTCACCCTGCAGGTGACTGACTGTTGGTCACCCACAGTCTTGGCGGGTTCAGAGCCCTGCATGTTTATGTGTGAACATATCTGAGTGTGTGGTGTTTGGCCAGTTGAAACTGCATGTGGCAGTTGGCCTGTGGGCTCATTGGCCACACCACCTGCAGGTCAGGAAGTGCAGTCACAGGTCTGCAGACAGATTCACCCACTGTGGCACGGAAAACTATTACTCCCGTAGGCTCACGCTGGGTCAGTAGTGGATGAGAGGGCAGATAAAAGTAATGGAGCATGAAGCTTTCCAGTGCCGTTTCTCTCAGCAAGAGACACCGAGATAGAAGAGCAGACATTACCTTTGTGCTTGCAGTCAAGAATCAACATGAACTACTTCTTGTTATTAGCTTTAGTTGGGATTAAATATGTTTTGTTTTAATTGAGACAACATATAGTTCTTTTAATATTAATAATAATGTATTCACTTGTTCATTGTACTGCAAATATTCTGATGTTTACAGCTATAATGTTGAGTTTGAGCCAAGATCTGGCCTCATTCATCTCCATCTCAGGTCTCTCTGTCACCTCTGCAGACGCATGGCCCCTTAAACTCTCTTCCCTGCTCATTGCTGTCTCTAGGTCGACTCCTTCTTCTTATAAATATTTTAGGCTGTTTCAGATAGAAACTGTAGGGAGATATGCAGTTAGGAAGAGCATGCAGACGCCATGGCACCACACCGGGATGCGTCTGTCACCCGGCTCCAGCCAGAGGAAAAGATGTCTGCTAGTAACAACGGTGGAATGGAAAACTTCTCACCCAGCACTGGCACCAACACAGCTGCATAAAGCGCAATGCTTGAGAACACACCTTTATCCAACACACACTATATGTCTCCACAACGGTTAAGCATTTATACGTATCTTTTTTTTTTCATCACCTGCCAGAATGTGTCAGAAAACAGTTTCACTGTTTGCGGAAAAGGGATCTCGTGCTTTCTAAATGTTTGTAAAAGTTATTGTTTGAGTCTGCTAAAAACCCTAAAATTGTTTACATTCATTGTTTTTGAGTTTACGGAGCTGCCAATCAAATTGTACTTAATTTGGAAGGCGGTTTAATCTATATGACCCTTTTATAACCTAAAATTACATGCCCCGTAAAATGTATTTTAAAAATTCATTTTAGGCTTCAATACAAATTTTTTTGGGGATATTGGGGAAAAATAAAAGAGGACGCACCAGAGCTGACTGTTTGGTCTACTGCTTATTTTTTTTTTTTTACAATTATTTGTACTATTTGTATTGTTTTCGTATTGCTGTAGAACATTTCTATTTATTTATTATTTCTGTTTTTTGACTTTGAAAGTGACTTTTGGCTTCATTCAGGTGTCCTGTTTGTGAATATGCTGTAAAATACATTTGTGGTTATAGGGAGCGTGGGAGAAGCAGTTAGCAGAGGAAGGCACTCCACTCACAAAATACTACAGCCAGTGGAAGAAACTTCGGGAAAAGGAGATTCAGCTGGAAATCTCTGGGAAAGAAAGGGTAAAAATACTAATCGCACACATCAGAACAATGCATTTTCACATTGTTGTGTCAGTGCCTCCATGAGAAATATTTAGGGAGGTCATAAATGATAACTTTTAGTGCTACTTTAATAAAAGTCCAAAGTGAAACACTCAGCAGCAGTCTGAATAAAAACTGCGGTGCTGGTTCTGTAAAACTGTGACTCTACTGTGCATTCATTTGTGTGTCCTTTGGGAGATAATGGAGATGACACCAGGCGGCGTGTTGGCGTCTTGGAAGCGGCAGATTGGCGGAGGAGGCGGCAGGGCTTGTGCTACAGGAAGAGTATTATTGCTCTCAGGGCTGCGTCCCAGGCTTTGATCCACAGTCCCCACGCTCAGATCTGATTACCACTGCCTCCTCCTGCCTCAACTACCATGGCCACTTCCTCCAATACGCACACACTCATACTTGTGTCCTGTTGTGTTTTAGAGGACATTATTAGTGGGTTTTCTGCTTTGGGTTCTGGTTAATGAACATTTTATTGTACTGATTGTTTTAATAATTCGCATTGGCTACATATAGCCTGTGGCACAGCAATGCTTGAAAGTTGCCTAATATAGTCACAAATATCAAATAAAAAAAAAATGAAAAACGTGATTTGTTTTTATTAGATCACACTTTATTTTTAACCACCGTTTTCAGTTTTAGAATTTAATCTTTATTTCTCCTTCTCATTGTGATCTAGATGGAAGATTTAAATTTCCCCGAAATCAAGCGTAAGAAGATTGAAGATAAAAAAGCGGACAAGAAAGAGTTCAAGGGTCTCTTTGAGTCTGACAGTGATGATGACGACGATGACTTCTTCAAAATGAAAGGTAAAACTCTATTCATTGAACACCTTGTCCCATGAACCAGTAGAAATTATGACCTGAATTTTTTTTTACCTTTATTCAATTAATGGTACTGGTCCATTAGCAGCACACAATGCTCAAGCTATGCACCAAATCTTTTTTGGAGTGCAAATGTTAAACCCTGAGAGATATGTTGAAATATAAATATAATGAACGGAAGTTAAAAGGAGTTTTAGTTGCATTGACTGGATTTCGGTGAAGCACAGATTCGATGTCAGACGTGTACTCGCTTCACCTCTTTAAATTTATATCTGGAGTTGTGTTGGGTCATGTGTCGGACACATGCTACACTCACACTCCTCCTATACATGAGCCAGCAAAAAAAACTGCATAGATGGGAGGCTATAGGAAGGTTTTTTTTTTACATCTGGTACTCATTGTGAGGAATCTCTCGCAAATCTTTCTTATTCTCACTCGTTCGTACTCTCTAGCAGGAAGGTGTTTTTTGCGTGCTTGGAACCCAGTGGGGTTTGTAATTGAAAACATTCCTTTACAAAAGAGTTTGTGGCCGCTCCTTCACCACATGTCTTAAACAGGGCTTGAACTTTGAGAACACACATCTCCTCTAATACATATTACAACCTGATCCAACTGTCCTGAAACAGCGTATAAATGTTCATCTCTAAACTACCTGAGATTGGCCCTCAATGTAAACAGATTCTGTGATTGTCTATTTCAAATAATCAATCAAAAATTTCAGCTTCACAAATAAGAGGCTCGAAGTGGATTAAAATGTGTGTTGGCAAGTTTTATGGGGAGAACAGAATTACTATATAAAGTTTATTTAGTAACTACAGAGATCTTTTTGAAATCGGAAATAAAGTGATCTTTTTTTAGTCTATGGAGAGGAGGCCAAGTTAAGAGTAGGAAAAATCCATTGATATGTTATATAAGTCTATTTTGTGATCAATGGAGAGTATATAATGAACTTGTTTTTATGTTGTGGGAGGAAAAGAGGGCACATTGAGAGGATAAAAAGTTTTCTGTTAACTTTTTTGTAATGCACTCAAATCTTTTGTGATTTAATTGTAATCGTATCTTAAACCAAAAAAATCTCTGGACGATGCCATCATCTTTTAAATGATTAACAAATTAATTATTTAAAGTTTGCCCTTCATGGTCTTTTTTTTACCCATAATCAAAACATAAAATAAAGTAAATATATTAGTTACAAATTGCCACCCGTAAATAATTTTTTCATTATTAATCACTGTGTCATTATTATAATGGTGTCAGTGATTTGGTTAGTTAAAAAAAAGTGTACATTCACCTATATGGCAAAACTTTGGCTTTAGACTGAATGAAAGAGGACAGCAGTGAAACTCGCAGACGACCTGAAGTGCGTCATCAAATTTAGCAATGATGCCATCGTGAGTATGCGCAAAGCAGCTTTGCTTGACCTAAGATACAGAGAGGATCACATGAAACTATATGAGCTAACAAGAGCTGCAACTAATGATTATTTTGATAATATTATTTTTTGACTATTCGATTAATCAAATAAAACTAAATGATTTTTTTTATTTGAAGTTTTACTTATAACTATATAAAACCATATAGCAGGGTATTATTCATGGATATAAGTAAATTTAAAACCACAAATAGACTTGAATGATATTTAATTCTGAAATTCTAAACCTTAAATGAAAAACAAAGTTTATTCTTGAACTGTGAAATTTCTCAGAATATAAATAAATAAATAAATGTATTAATTCATTAAGAGCAAAACACCTGTTAAACAAGTAATTTTGAAAGCAGATTTGGTATTTAACAAGTTAACTTTGTTGTGGACTACAAATAAAACCCTAGAAATATTTGCATTATTGTACAAATTAACTGTTATAGTTGTATTCACTGAAAACCACAACAATTACTAAATGTCATTTTCTACTGTTATTCGCACCGTTTAATTTAAGCCAATTTAAAGTAGCACCATTTAACTAATAATTTTTTCTCAAGAAAAATTGTGTATAGCAATGTTAGCCAGTTGCAAGTGAACTACTGAAGTGAAAGATCTACTTGCACAACTACTTCTGAGTTCTGTCTAGAACAGAGCAGGTCCTTCCTGTTATAGCAAAGTCAATGGTCAAGACTTTGTTTTACACTCGCTCTCTGCTGGTGTTTCCAAAAATTGGTGCGACGGCTTTTTGTTCTCTGTGTAACATAGTCAACGAGCTACAAATCTGTTTGAGCAGAAAAAATCCTTCTCAGAGATCGTAGAAATGTACTGCTGTCATAGTACGAGCAGCAGAGGGTAGATGGCTTAGTGAGTGCCTGCAAAGAGCCGACCCCAAAAACACATTTCTACAAAGTTTAATGAGAAATGATTCCACACTGTTATTGTCCCTTACAAGGTTCCGCTTATGTCCAACATTGCTCGTAAATGTTTTGCGTTATTATGTGCTACCATTGCTCCATATGAACGTGTGTTCAGTACAGCAGGTAAACTCCACTTCACGCGTATTAAAGCCAGAAAAGGTGAAAATGTAAGTAAATCAGTCTATAAACCTTCATATTTAAACGTGTTTTTTGTTGTTGTTTGTTGTGTTAAAACAAAATAAGGCATTTTTGGTATATGAAATTAAATTAAAATAATAAAAAGAAAATTTCTTGCTGTTTTTTTAATGGCTCATTATTTAAGTTAAACAAATGTTGTGTAATGCGTTTGGAGTTTACTGTATTATGTATAGTGATTAACAATTTGATTATCTTGTAAATTTTTCCTTATAATGATAAAATAATTAAAGTAGTGAAACTGAAAGCATGCGTTTTATTTGCTATAGTGTAATTAGGTGTTTTTCGCCGGTGGGGCGTGCGGTGAATCGCGATGCCGGCTCAGCATCGTGATGTCTTTGTACCATTGACAATGGGCGATGGTATCATCTATCGAACCTAGCTTTGAGTGAAAATGTGACCATTTAAATGCAATATAGTATTTGCAGTAAAAATTAGGCAATTAACAAATTGTACTTTTTTGGAAATGTTGTTTAATTTTATTTGAAAAGTAAAAAATGTCACTGTGTTTATACTCTGTGGCATCATATTTAACTCGTAAAGGTCTCTGCTGATCAGGGGGATGTTGTGACTCTCTAAACCAGAAGCTAGATCAATGTTGTCTCGATCATCGTTTGTGCTGTGCTGCTATGACATTTGCTCCAAAAATGGTGGCCTAGAAAGCCCTAGGGGTCAGCTGGACTGAATGGTTCTAACTGTTCAGAGATCAAAATACGAAAACCTTAGAGCGCAATTTTAGTGCTGAAAGACTTTCGAGTAGTTTACCAGTTAAACTGAGGACCATTTTAGATTAGTTGCCGTTCAGAAGTAAACCGAAGGATTATTTATTTATGATGGTGTATGGTTAATATCTTGCTGCAATTAGTATGTGATTGAGAAAGTTTTAAGGTTGCAGTGGAAGTGCTCAATAAGAAAAGTTTGTAACGATTGATGTAAAAAAGAAAATCACCAACATAATTATGTTTATTATAGTTTATAAAGATTGATTTCTGTTCAATCTTGGGTAACTGCTAAAGTGCTCACATTAGAAATGAAACTGTTTTCATGTTGCAAAAAAAAATCTATAGAACTAAACATCAGGTTTCATAGTAAGTTTAAAATCCTGCTTAACATTTTTAAATAAAGATAAAAATACAGCTAAACAAAGGTTTTGTTCTCAACATTTAAGCTGTAGATTCTTCGTGGTGACTTGCAAACACCTTCAACTTTTTTGAATCACAACTATTTTTAGAGCTGAGAGCAGCATGTAGATATTGTTATTCTTCTTCCTCCTACATTCTCTCTGTATTGATCTGCCCCGCAGCAATACTCAGGACCTTTGCCTCGTGCTCCTGAAGGTTTTTCGTTCTCTCTGTACTCGACGGTCAGGCACTAACCGATTTTATTAAGATGCATGAGGCTGCTCTCAGTGGCAAGGTGTAGACACGTTTCAAGCTACTCCCTCTTTGCCTGGCTCCAGTGGGTTCTTGGTAATTACGGTGGAGGGTCTGGGGAGGCGCCTGGATTGCCATTCACCTCCCAGACAGCATCTCTTTAAATACTTTTTCAAAGCCCTGGGATTTCAGGTCCATCCTTTTCAGAGAGCTGGAGATGCTCCCTCACGCACCTCTGGATTTGCCAGAGAGCCTGGTGACTGTGTTGATTGAGTCCAGATAAAGACTTCTCGTATATGTGTGCTCCACAGGAAACTAAATCTGTGTTATTTTAGGATTGGATATGTGGTCTTTAATTGAGGAGGATTTTTGTTTGAAGGATTTTTAGTTTAAGGTATAGTATTATAATAAATATTGAATTGTGTTACTTTGTGTAGTAATTCTGTGTAGTTAATGATGTAATATGTATTTACTTCAAAGTCAATCTTCAAATTTAAATATGAACTGAAAGTTCACAAGCAGATCTCAAGCAGTTGTGCTTTTGCATTGTAATTTTTCTTACATTTAAGTTTAAAACCTAATTTCAGTTTTTAGGGACAGCAGTAAATGTCCCCCAGTTTTACTGCTCAAACTACAAGGGATGTAGAGACTGAAGGAGACAAGCACTCTGGCTTAAAGCAAGTGTAAACAGCCATTAAACCAAAAGCTCTTTCCCTTAGATAATCTAAGTTCATCCTTTGTTTTTGGAAGTTCCATTTAACGCGTGATTGGCTGTTCCCATCGTCACTCCGTCTGAGAGACGTGCACCTGTAGTTGGACTGAAAATGGTTGAGGTTTCTTAGGAAGCCAAAATGATGGTTGCTCAAAGAAACAACTGAAAAAAAAACACCTGAAACTCACAGGTGTTGTCGCTGACATGTTTCTTTGCTATCATTATTATTTGTATAAGTTTTTGTTTTGTTGTTATTTTCATGTTATTTGTGTGTTGAAAATCGGGCTAAAACACCAGCAATACGTTTTTGGGAAATTAATAGCTGGTGACTAAAAATGTATTATTTATTTTACTGTGGCTCAGATTGAATGGCAGGGAAACACTAGATGCTTTAAATAACAACGGACACATAACGCATAAAAATTAAACATAACTGCAGGAAATAGGATTCAAGTTGAAAAACTTTTCAAACCAAGTCACAACTAATGACAGGCTTCTTATTTCTGCAACCTTGATATAATTCTGCAACATTGATTGCTGTTCATTTGCAGTTTGCTCTTTGACATGAACAATGGCTGTTTGTTTTGGGAAAGGGATTTATGTAGCTATTAATATTACAGTCTTCCTTTTTAAGCTTTTTTGATGTTTCACAAAATATTTTGTTGATTGGTTTTTAATTGTTTTGCATTACAAATTTCATTTATTTAGTGATCTTTTGAGGGGGAAAAGTAATTTAATAAGCTTTTTTAGTTATTAATAAAGCTTAATGAAATCAAACATTGGTTACAGAGGAAACTGCAGAATCTGATGAGGAAGATGAAGGTCTAGAGGACCCTTCAGACCCGACAGATGAAGACCTCGACGAGGATTTGGATGATGTGAAGGAGGATTCTGGTAAGTATATTAAAGCTTCTGTCATCATGGTCCTTTTTTGGTTGTAGACTGAAAAATGTTTTCTTTATTTGGCTGGGATACTGTTTTACATTATCTTTATTCCTGTGACTATCTCAGATGAAGACCAGAAGCAAGCCTCATCATCGAAAGGCAAAGCACCGAAGGCGATGTTGAGCACAGACCTAAAGGAGGTAGCCGAGGGAGATCAAGATATGGTCGAGGACCTGGAGCTCTCAGATGAAGACTGAAGTCAGTGTTAAATGCAAACGGACATTCCATTCCGCATTGGACACTGTTTATTAGAAGCTTTTCTAAAACAACATCTTTTACCAGAACAAAAACTCTTTGCACAGTTTTTATAAATAAGTTGCGTTATGTTTATCTAACAGTCTTGTCAACTGTATGATCATATTAAAAATTCTCAACTGGTGGAACGTTAATTGGTTTTGTTGTCGGTTTGGTCTCTTTGAGGAGAGGTGATGAATGAGGGGACTAGGCGGCCAAACACTCGTATCATCCACTGCCAGGCGCTGCTGCTGCCCAGGTGGGGAGAGACAAAAACAGAGTACAGGCTGTTCCCACACCAAAACATCTCCCCCTTCCATGCTTTCACGTCACTCCTGAAACTGATTTGCTTTTCCTACATGTTTTGGGCTCTGCTCCCAAAACATGTAGGTAAACCAAAGCTGTTTCGAAAAAGAATTTTAACATGTGCTTTTAAGTATGCAGTTTGACCATTTGTCCATATCTATCTATATATATATATATATATATATATATATATATATATATATATATATATATATATATACACACACACACAACTTGTAACAGGTCACTGCAACTGAACATCAAAGTCAGATGTCAAAACAAACAGATGCATTTCCCAACTTCTGGAATAAAATTATGGCCCAGTCTGTGGATTTATTTCCTGTTGCAAAAGCTCTTCATGTACCCATTCATCATCAAGAGCATCTATAGTTTGGCGCTCTGAAGCTTTTGTAGAAGCACTGATCAACATGACCGTGATAAGAATGCTAACTAATAGCTAGTCTAACACAACACTGATGCAAACACCTGATTGTTTATACTTATCTCATCATACATCATATAAATACAACTCCATACTTACATCTGTTGCTACTGTAGAAGCACTATTTTGCGTTATGAAATATTTCAAAGTCGCATGATAATGCTTACTCCTAGCTAACCAAAGCACAAAACCGATAACGAGGTCTTTGCTTTATCGCCAAAGTTTAACTGGGTCATTGATTGTTTAACATGCAGCACAGGCCAAGAAAGGAGTGGAAGTGCCACCAAGTTGACCAATTACAGAGCTTGTCATCTGTGAGACTTTGATGCATCAAGCATTCTCTGAAGTGCAGCTTCGTAAGTTTGTCATTGCAGGGTTAAGTAAGTATGCAGCCTTCGCAGTCAGCATTACATAGGTTAGACACTCAAGTATAATTGGGCTTAAGTTTTGTCTTTGTGAATTTATTGCGACTACACATTTCTTGTTTGCGCTTTGTGCGGTTCGACTCAAATGCTGCACCATGAGTGGCTAGTTAATTTTCTTTGTGAATAACACAAGGTTGTATGGCGACATTAAGGTGTAAATCAACCAATGTTAGGCATAGAAAATTCATAACAGTGCATAGAGCCCCAAGTGAAATTACAACATGTACTTGGCATGAGTAATTTAATTTGATCTGTTTCTGTATAAAAAAAACTGGTAAAATGTGCAAGAGTTTGATATATGTGCTCTGAACTATATTTGCAATCTCTATATTTGGAGAGCTTTGTAAGATTATACCTGAACCATCAAAAGTTTTACCTCATTCCAAATTGTCTCTAATCAATCTTAACAGCAAGAAAGGGCAATAATATTATTTTCTATAAAGTGCACAACTACCATGGACACAACTTCGGATGACACCTTTCCTCTTGCCAAAGAGGAGTGTTTATGCAGATGTTTCACGTTCTGTTCTTTCCATCATCAAAACGCTGCTCTGAAAGCCAAGCAATTCTAAAGCGAAGGCCAGCGTGACTGAAGCTCAGCTGGGCTGCATTACAGGGAAAGCAGTTTTGATTGGAGCTGCATCATGCCTGTGTGTATGAGCTTGGCTTACACGTCTTGCAGAACGGTCTGTCACATGCAGCACCTGGCGCTAACATTCACGGTTGTTGTAAAAAAGATGTTTTTAAGCAGTAGATGGCAAGTGTCCTTGAGAAGTCGGTTGTTTTTTGGGTTAGGCAGAGGCCACTGAGGGCCTGCCCTGTGACTGAACCTGAAGCTCTGACAGCTGTTGTTGACCTGAACCCTGCCCCCTCACTCGCACACAACATGCGATCTCCCCAAAGCAGGGGATTAACCATCCGCTGGGGCCACCTCTCCACAGCCTAGTGCAGAGGAGTATAGAAACAAACATTTTACTCAGAAATAGAAGGATTGACATGAATATATTTGTGTGCAACAGGATTTATTTCATCCAACGGAGAATAGAAAAAATAGGATGAAGACAAAACACTGATGGGAAATCTAAAGACCATTTTAATTAAATGCGTACATATTAAAAACAAAAATCATTTCAAAAATTTGCATAAAGAGCTTTGTGCCTTTCATTTCCCTGCAACAAAGAGAAAAGTCTTTCTTTGGGATCTGTTTACAGACAGTTGAATAATTTCTTGCTTTAACTTCAGCAAACATATTCCTATAAATATTCTTCCTTATTTATATGCATAAGTGGCCATTAAGATTGGGGATCATGTTTATTACAACTGGAATACACAGCAAACAAAACCTGAACAAATGTACCACCAAGTCACATTTTGTTCAGTAAGAAAGATTTTTAACTCGTGCAATTACATGGAACAAAATGTACCACTTAATTTATCTTAGGTATATTTTATCTTGAGCATGATTCTGTACAATTCAGGACAACGTCTTTCCCACAGTAGTATATGGCATTTACTATGGACTGGCTTCAACCTTAATGCTCTTTCTTTTAAAGGTGAAATGAAAATGAACCCAGATGATTGGTGGGTAAACGTTTGGCCCGCTGCTTTGGCTGATGGCTTTTGGTCACAGGAAGTCTTAAGTGCTTTACACATCTAGTATTGAAGTCCTTTCCCATCCTGCTTCCTTAAGCATGACCTTGTATTTGTACCTTGTTTCGTCATTGGGGGATCAATGCTAGAGCTAAATCTTCCATATCCATCAGACTTTTGTTTTGTACTGTGGAGTGCATAGATGCACTGGTCAATATTGTACTTAGTTCCATCTTGTTCTTCTGTTTGTTTATCTTCAGAGGATTTAGTCTTTAAAAGCTAAACCAACTCTTGGGAAACTTGGTGGAACTGGGTGAAAACAGGAAAAAAAGTGTCACTTAGAATTCTGATTCCAGAGGTTGATTCACAGCCGCACACAGCAAGCGATGCCTTCCTACAACATCGACACTGAAGAATGTTTGTGTAAATAGTGCACACACCGGATGAGTGTCTTTCTTCCTCCTCATGGTTGTTTCAGAGGAGCTACCTTCTCTCATTCATCTTTCTCCTGCTCTAGTACTTCCTGTCTTGTCCCAGAGTCCCTATTTGCACATCTTTGGATTTTGGCTCCTTCACAGGTGGAGCTGCATCAGCTCAAATCATTTTATCTCTGTCTTTTTGACTCACTTTTCCTCAAAGGTTTGAGTGCCTCTGCATACAGGTCCTCAAGTTTGCTTTTTATTCTGTGAGAGGGGGTAGAGAGGGTAAGAGGAAGGAAAGAATAGTTCAAAGAGGGCCCCCTTCGTGCCCTCTCTCCGTCTTTAACTCCTTCCTGAAAGCACTGCCTCTGCCATATGGAGAAGCAGTCAAGAGTTTTAATGGCCGGCTCTACGAGGGAGGTTTAGTGGAGTCGTGGGCTCCTGCTGAGGAGGGGTTTCCGTTCTCCTTTTTGGGGGAGGTGCGGCAGGTGGGCGGGGGCACATTGAATGGAGAGGAAGTGCTGCCAGGAGAAGGAGGCCGTGTCTCGGTGGGCAGGGGGTCTCTGTCTGTAGGGCGCAGAGCAGATGGCGGCAGCGGGAGGGCCAGCGGGAAGCTGCTCATGTAGAATATTCTGCCAATACGCCGTGCCACCTGAGGAAAGCAGCCACATGCCAGTGTTATTTCTCACACTGTGTGTGTGGCCAACAAGATGAACATAAGTAAGATGTTCAGTTTTAGAGAATTGATGAAATATAAGAAATGGGAACACTCAAAAGAAGCAATTAGGAAGCTTATGGTGGGTTTGGCTTCTTGGCAATATTAGGATTGTGAAAAAGTAAAAAATGTCTGAAGACCTGATCTGCTGATCAAGACTTTAATGCATGATTAGAAACTAATGAATTATTCAGATCTGTGAACAGGAGGTTTATTTCTGCTTGTAATTTGCTCAGTAAAGACCTATACACACTTGCAGTTGGTTGCAGCGCATTTCCTGCATTGTGTTTTTTTAATTGTTACAGAAGAGCTTCTCTCCCAGATGCTCGGTGCTGCACGAGTCAGAGACAGAGAAATGAATGGAAACACAAACACACGTTTTAGTTATAACGAAAACACCATCATTTATTTTAGTTCACCTGTTAAGAAATTGCCCTGTCATTTAATAAAATGCTAAAACGTGCAAAACTTGAAAGGGGTGTTGTGTGTGTATAAGTTAGTATGCTCTCAGTGAGCAGAATGATCTTCTCGCTGACAAGCACAATAGCACCGATAATTGATAACAACATAGGGGGAAAAAATGCATCGACGCACTGTGTATTTAACGACTGATACGTAAGTTCATGATTGCATTCTTGTTCTAAGAAATAGAGCAAAGGCAAGCTGGAGCTGTAAAGGATTTAAGCATCTTCCTTCTCCCATGTGGAAAATTTGAAAGGATAAAGCCTCTTGGGCAGCAGCACACTTTACATAAGTATGGGGATCCACAAGGTCTTAAAGGTCTGAAATTTAAAAGCCCACACTTCAGACCTTAATATGTCTTTAATTCACTGTTCTAGGTCTTAAATTGTCTTGTGTTCATGTTAAGCACATTTAATATATGTTATTGTTGATGCTTGGGGTTGGAATGGTCATAAATGCTAAATAAAATGTCAAAATAATTGTTAGAGTTGCCAGAGTTTGACAAAACGTTTGTAAATGGTAATAAATATATAAGTGATGAATAGGGTTCAAACAATGTATTTACATCTACATGTAATCTATATGTGCATGTGCTTACTCGGCGCAAGAGAACTTTTTCTACACCCGAAGTAAAAGAAGAGAAACCCATTTAAATAAATTCTAGTATCAAGGACAAAAGCTCTTCTCTCATATCTGACCAAAAAACATAAACACATTGGTATACAAGACAAACAGGAAATCATAAGTGTGTAAAGGGCTTCAATGTTAATAATCAAACAGCAAATTTACAAATATACTTACAAGCCTAATGTTTGAATAAAAGTTCATCTATAACATTCCATTACCTGAGAGCGGATCTTAAGGGCAGGTCCCAGTTTCAGTCCCATGTTGTTGAGCAAGTGATCTTCTGTCAGCAGTGGCAAAGTCTCACCATCAATGGCCTGCTCTCTGAAGGCCTGAAATGATTGATAATCATTGGATAGTTCAATAAACAAGCACACAGTTCACACAGCACTATGAGGAAGCTCATGCACACTCAGCATGTTTCAGTGAAACATGGTTCACTGTGGTGAATGTTGAGTGTTGGTGATGTGGTGAGCATGCGTCAGTGTTGTGAGGCGACTGAGCTGTGAGTGAGAAAGATAAGAGCAGCGCAGAGCAGCCTTCTAACATTTAAAAAAAATGCTCTAGACAGACTAAATCGTGCTATTCTGATTTACTGTTTTCATCTACCAATTGGAGCACATGATCGTCATTCAGTGCTGTTTGTCTCCGGTAGCCCCTGTTCAAGGCAGGGGGAGGAGAGGGGGAGTCCAGCGCTCTGCTCCTGCTCTTGTCCTCACCTGTGTGTATTCCCCACAGCCTGCTAGGCTGCTGATGAAGCTGCACACCTCCTCCACACTCCACTTGCTGATGTCCTCGGCTGCTCCCGCCTCTTCTCCATCTACGAAAAGACCTCCCATGGTGCCTGTGTGCCCGTTGGGCCAGGAGGAAGCAGAAATCATTAGAGACGGTTGAGGCCCTGTCCCTTTACACGCGCATGCACACTTACTGCTCTGTTATTGACCCTGCCTATTAAAAAGTTTAGTAAAGGTCAGCAAAAGGGCCTCTTCCTGGAGGAGGTCTCGCAGCAGGAGCAGGTAATGCATTTCAGATGCTACTTGTTACTCAACACTCATTAGGTGGCGACAAACACTTGAGCTACATTATACTAAAATCACAATGTTTTAATTTGAACATTTGTATATGTAATTTATAGTTATCAAATATGTAAGAAAGATAGAACGGTTTATTTTGAGGAACCACATTTAATCGCGATACTTAAAGATTGCTGAACAGAAACCAATGAATGCATTTGAAATGTTATTACAACATTGTGTTAAGTAATTAAAAAAGAAAGTTCTCATGTAAAGTTAGGTTTCAAACTGTATCATAAAAAGACTTTAGTCTATATTATGGGAGAAGCAAGAGCAGATCAAAGTGTTATTGATTCCATTTTGTTAAAGAGCCGCTATTATGGGTTTTTGAAAATTAATGTAGAGTGTGAAACATAGCATAGACTTGAGGAACACACTGCTGGAGTTTTAAAACTGAAAGTGCTTTGTGTGTAAAAAAATTTGCTTTCAATAAAATAAATTTAAAAAAAGAATTGACTCATCGTGCTGAATAACTTTTCATAAAATTCTCTTTTTTTCATGCAGAGAATCTGAAGGGAAATATTTGTAGTTTATCTCCATCTAATTGCTGGAGAATTAATTTATGCTTTGTGAAGTAAGGAACTGGAACCATATTTTCACTCGGGACCCTGAATGATAAACACATTCATGACAACCTACAAATTCAAAGATTTGTTTTTCCTGGCTTAATTACTCAATGTATAAGTGCTAATAATAAACACATGAGACCTCTGTAATCTGTGTAATGTAGGCAATGAGCTACAATGCAGTTTGAAGCAACATATTTATTCTTCAGCGATCACAGAAATGTATTGGCATCAAAGCAGAAGCAGCTGAGGGTAGACGAACGTCTGACCTGTTGCTGGAGACCTCCAAAATAAAGTAAGAAACCTTTCAAAAACACAATAGGGACACTTTAAGCTCGTTAACTTCTGTATTTCAATAATTTTATAGCATGCTTTCACATCCCTTCATTACAGTACACTTGGGATTTTACAGAGTCTAAAAATTTGGACTTTTCTTTAAACACCATGCCTAGTACATTTTGTAGTCATCAAACCTGATGCAAATAGGCTGATATGCAAGAACTAACTCCTGTGTTTTACTGTGATCCAAATCCTCTTGACTGTTCATATTCCATGCAGTTGTGTGTGATACTGATAGCAACTGCACTGCTGTGGAGAGCTTCCTCATTAGGAGACAAATTTTCCATTAAAACTAGCTCAGGGCTTGCTGAATTTCTCTCTCTAGCACACCATTGCTGTCTCTATATACAAGTAAATATACTGAACACTATTAAGGCAGAAGAGCAATAGTGAAATATTAGTCGTTTCAATGCTCTTTAGAGGAGATCTGTGTTTTTGATGACTAATGTTACGCTTAAGGAGTGTGTATTGAGGCACTTCGGATCGTACCATTCAATGGTTTTTATCTGTAATTATCAAAACAATTCAAAGGTTTCAGTAGGTGGATTTTCAAACTACATGCAGCCCAGAGCAGGTGAAACAGTTGGATTTAGGCTGTACAAAGGAAACAAATGCATTGTTTTGTATTACACTATTAAATTAATATTCACCCCTTATCCTAAACCTTACCTACCATGGTTAAAGAAGCTAGTAGGTATAGCATGTACCTCCCAGGGTATTAGAATGGTTTGAAAAACTTCAAATGATTAAGCATGGCATGATAACACCCGAAATGCTTGGTATATCTTACATATAATTAATTTGTGTGGAGGATTTGTTTAAGCTTACCTGTGTGGAAGTAAGGGTTGCCATATGGAAATGTAAAGGGTAGCATATGTCCAGGAAATGTCGCCAATGGTGGGAATCCTGGTGGCAAATATTTGCCCTCACTCTTGCTCAGTCCTGATGTGAAAAGATGGTTGGTCGGTGACTCTTGCCCAGTAGAACTACAAGGCGCACTAATTCTTCCAGAACCCTCTCCCAGTTCTTTCAGCGTTTCACTAGACTTGGTCACATCTTTGCTTCCGGGTAACTCCGATCCACGAGCATGCCCATCTATCTTGTATATCCTCTCATGTCTCTCTTCCACATCATCTACTCCATTTTCTGAGTCTTTCATATCTTCATCCTGGCCATCTGTTTCTCCATCACGTGCAAACCCTTCCCTGAGCCTCCCTTTAGTCTCTGATGAACCCCCTTGCTGGTCCCCTTGGAGTGGTCCTCCTTTCCTCAAGCTCTTCCTGTTGCTAAGGTCTTTAGAGGAAGTGCCTGCTGCTCCCCCCTGGTGGTTGAGCGAGAGTAATGGGGTTGTGTTGTGCCGCAAGACCAGCATGGCATTGCGGCGACTGAGCTCCTCACGGAGAGGGTGGCCTTCTGGGATTTCTTGGAGGCTGCGCAAAGCAGGGTGTTCTGCAGAGAGCCCGGGATGAAGACCCAGTGGGTCAGCCAGTAGTCGCTGCCTGTGGAGGTTCTCCAATTCCTTCTGTCTCAACAACTCTGCAGACATTTCCAACCTGCGGGACAATTCAGAACGTTAGAAATCAAGATGTAAATAAGATTGTTTCACTGATAAAGTGGAAAATAGACTCAGCACATTCACCTTGCAAGGTTCTGTTTACGAAGAATCTCCTGTTGGCGTGCAAAAATCTCTGCCTGTGCAGGCTGTAGGAAACTGTAGCCTATAAGACAATTGCACACATTTTTTTACATTGACTCACTTTCACCCAAAAATATGTGTTCATGGACTAAATGTGAAACTCCACTGAAGAATACATGCACATTAAAAAAGTAACATGCAAAGCTAACTAAAACCCTGTAATGTAAACACACTCATTAACAGAACTCCCATGTCAATTAATGCTTAATGTTCGCCGATTGCGCATCTGACAAAGGTAATGCTCACCAGGGGCTTGGCAGAGGGCAGAAGGCATGCCCAGGAAAGGGGGACGCAGGTGAGGCCCCAGAGCTATGTGTGGAGCATTCTGTGGGGACAGCAGTGGAGGAGGGTGCGAAATATCTCTATGAATGAAAACCAAAAACAAATCATCATTAACCAACTGCTACTGTTTTTCAGATTTGTGCACGTCTTCATTGAATACGACCATCACCGGTGTGCTGTTTGCAATGTTTATTGCTGTTTTTTATTGCCTTGGGATCTGTGAGGTGTTAAATATGAATACCTTATATATAAATATGAAACATCTCGTTCAAAAAGAAGATACGTTTTTAAACCTATGACAAAATACGTAGTTGATTATTTAGCATACAGAGTTTGAATTGGTTAAATCTTAGTTGTTATTAGAGAGCAGTTTGTCAAATTTTAGAAAGAAGAGTTCATCTGGGGTCTCTGGGTGTTAGCACCAGGCTGGCACAAACACGTGAATGGTAGCTACTACAATCACATGAAGAAAGAAAACATGCATTATACCACAGTCACACTGTGAAAAATGAAAATGGATTGCATACAACAGTGTGAAATCGGAAGTTCCAGACTAATGTATTTCAGATTTCTGAAATCCAAAAAAAGTTTAATTGAATTCAGTTTTGCCCTGCAATACCGAATCATGTGGCGTAGCTACAAAGCACTAGACCGGAGTGGTAAGAGCATGTATTCACTGAAATCTCATTTTAAAGCAAGATTTTATTTTTTAGGATTTCAGTTTTGATATGAAGTACACTAGGGTTAAACCCATGGTTGTTTGAATGATTTATATCTAGTGGTTGCTATCTTTTTAAAAACATGCTACCTGGTGGGAGGGCCCCATCTGTGTGACCATGGCTTTTTTTTTTGCAATAATTTCATACAGAAAGGTTGGGAAAACAGTATGATATATATATATATATATATATATATATATATATATATATAGTTCTGCTGGAGAAAGTATCCCCACTAACAAAATAGAGCTTCAGAGACTCTTAAAATAATAAGTACAATCTGGTTAATTTTTTTGCTTATCTGTTAAATATTCTATAAAATATTTGTTTCTAGTTTTATATGTTTTAGGATATCAATGAAAACAGTTATTGAGTATGATGCAACCACTAATGCAATATAATGTATACTTACTATACTATACTATACTTATAATAATAGTGAATGAAATTCCGAGATTTGTCAGGGTGTTATCACATATTATCAAGGAACTGACATCCTTAATAGATTGCAATCCATTGATGTCAGGAAGGAAAGATTGTACAAATATTTGATTTATTTAAACCACAGAAACTGCCATATTTTATAGCATTTTGGAAATAAATAAATGTATCTGTTACTGTGTAGTGACATGCTCACTGTTGAGCTTTTGAAAGCATTAGTCTCGTAACACAGCACTCTCTTCACTACTTATTTGTAACAGTACATACAGTTCATCCACGTGAGCCCTAGCCCCTCATCAGTCTTGTCACGCTGCGGACAGTGGCACTGTTTGTATCCATGCACACCCACATCACTGCCGCCACAGCCCATCATCTCCTCGCTCACGCTCTATCTCTCCTTTCCTTATGGTCTACGGCCCTGCCGTTCTGGTAATGAGGCCTGAATGCACAATAAGTGCATGTCATTCTCCGACAGCTGGGGCGGCCCCCCAGCCTCGCCCATCCTACAGGCTGAAGCACCCACTAATTAACACAGCTCTTCCTCTTCCACCCCAGCACGCTCACACACCCCTCCTCTCCATGTGTCTCTCTGCCTCATTCGGCCAATAAAAAGGCAGCATGTTGCGTAGCCTCAATTATATTTTTCTGCTTTTGTACAGGTGGAGAACACAGGCTGTTCACTTACAATACAGCCGCCGCTTTTATTCAGCCCCAGCGGGGAGAAGAAGAAATGAGAGGAGGGAAAGAAGAATATGACGATGTGCAATCTAGGCAGATCACGAAACGTCTTCTTAAAGCTTCAGTCTGAAGTGTTGTCAAAATATGCCTCTCCATTTCGTGCAGATTTTCTTCACTTTGCCCTCAACTCACACATCCACTAAAATAAATGAGACCTAACAAGCCTAAAGCAAGTGAAAGAAGTCGGATTGCTTTGTATTTCTGACAAAGCAACTCTTGCTCTAAGGAAGAAATTGCAATGTAGGGAAACACCACCCAAATTGGAAAGCTGATCCAAAATGAGGAGTTGTTGAGCTCTTTTTGGGCTTATAAGATGTATACATAAATACACAAAAAATCTAGGCATCTACATGAAACAAGGAACTTGTGGAAAATGTGTGAGCCCATGGGTGGAGGAAGGTGTAGAGAGACACAAAGGGGGAAATAATCGATCGATTGGGAGGCTGTTGAAATGTTAATGCTAATCGTATAACCGCTTTCCGGCGGAACCTCGCACTTCTGTGGCAGCTCCAATTAATCTGGAAGAGGGCTGCGCGTGACCTTGGGGCCGGCAGTCGGGCCGGCAGCCCAGCCATGCTTATGTAATTACACTGTGAAGTGTGTAATCACCTGGCCTAATCCCTCAGGCCTCACAATTAGCCCGGGCGGCGCTGGCCTGGCCTGCCAAACTCTACGCCGCCCTGCACGGCTCACAGATGAATAACGGTCAATTAAAGCTGCATGACTGGGGCCGCGAGGCGTCCGCTCGATAGTAATTAGCTGTAATCATGGGGAGACGTGCCCGGCAGACGTGCTTCTCCTTTTATAGGAAGCAATTTTGGAATGAGGAAAGCATTAACCATTTCAGTCTGAGAAAAATGGGGTTGGGAGAAAGAGAGAGAAAGAGAAAATAAACTGGGACGTGGTGGAGGAACCATGCACATTGTTTCTGATGGCTTAAGCATAAAATCATGTACTTGAACTTAATATCATTGTGTCTTTTCCTAGAGAGAAAAAAATTGAGATTTCAATATCATTTTGCCATTTTCACAAATTTTCAATGTTTTCTCATCACAATGACTGCTGTTCCATTTACAGACTTAATACATCTCCATCTTTAGAAGACTCTTCCTCCACCCTGCTCCTTCTTTACTTTTATCTATCTGTCGATCTCTCTCTAGCTGGCAACCTTGCTGGCGGTAGGGCAAGTAGACGCCACTTGTGCTCGCTCATGTGTGATGACCTGTCAGAGTGGCTGCGTTGAGGCTCCCTGCCTGAAAGCTCAAGCAGCCTGGAGAGTGTGCGTGTGTGTGTGTGTGTGTGTGTGTGTGAAGGCAGAGCACCAAGCTCTCCAGATGAGAGAGAGAGAGAGAAGTGGAGCGGAGCTGACAGGATGGCCCCTAATGAGAGGAGCGTGGGGGATTAGATGCTAGCCACACCGTGCCCGCCTCGCCTTGACTCGAGGCGGGAACACATTTGCACAGGAAGCACATTAAAATGCATAAGCCTCTCGCTCTCCCCATCCCCGCCCCAGACCAGACCACTGTCTGTTGCTTGTGATGCCTCACATGCCAAACACATTAGGATTTGCCTTGCAGATTCCCTAAATGCAATCTGCCATTTAAAGCCAGACAAATGGCCGGCCATGGCTGCAGCACTATTGATCTTGGTAATGATTTGTTTTTAACAATAGCCACTAATGGGCGTCAGATTATCAATTATGGAGAGTCGATAGAAAGGTGAGCTTGAGAAATGCTTCCAGCTCTCTGTTTCAGCTGGCTCGACTCTATCGATGGTTTGCAAAGTCACACAGTCTGTGTTAAAAGCTTGCAGCGATTTATGGTGAATATATTCATTTACATCATCTTTTTTTGTGAAGTATTCCTTCTCTTCATGCTTTTAAGAGCTAATTTTTAGTGGATGTGGTCATCCTTTTAGGATTTGTGTAGGGTTATGCTTTAGTTTAAAATAATTCTCAGAGCAGATTCACACACACTCTTCACATTTTATATGATTTTTTTTGTTATCCGAGGCGTGGGAGGATGGTACAATCAGTTCTGTTTGAAGGGCGTGGTCTTTTACCAGTAATTTTGCTTCAGCTGAATTATGAATTTTTTTTTGACCTCCAAAATTTATGTTTAGGCTGAGATTGAGCAAAATATAGCAAAAATGTTATGAGAAACCTGTGCAAGTTTATTTGCTGGAACCCAGCTAAAGGTGTAAATCACTAGACACAACAAACTTGAGGCATCCAAATACGTTGAAGTTAGTAAATGTGAGTGAGAATTGCTCTTGCACATCACATTGCCGCTGGTCTCAACAGAAGATCTGGTTTGGAATGGATTTTATTTTTACAAAAAAAATTCCCCACAGAGAGTTCATGAAGGGCAAAATTGATTTCCCAGCTCCAAAGTTTGCCAGTTTTAACATTGGAGTGAATGAGAACCTGCTCACTTCTGGAGTCAGCCTCAAGCGGCCACTCGAGGAACTGCAGTTCGGTCACTTCCTATTATGCATCAAGGAGGGAAATCAGGAGATTGCCCCTTGTGCTTTGTATGTATAGACTGATAGCTGATAAAGCCATACACCCCTAAACAAAACATTTTAACACACTAATATAAAAGTTTTATATATTGAAACTATAAATAATATAAAAACTCAAGATTCCTCAAGATCAGTATCTCAAGGGTTCATACATTATTCAATCACATGATTAAAGCCCTTTAAATGATAAGATCAGAACATCTACATAATCTTAATTTTACTTTTGAGTCTAATGATAAAAAAGTCCTACAGTTAAAACGTTTTTTGAGGATTAACATATGTCGTCCTGGCAAGGGCAAATTGATTTTTCAAAAGCAACAATATGGAATGAACTAACTGGTAAGTTTAGTTTTCAACTGATGAACAAAAAAAAGTGTCAGAGCAAGAAAAAAAATAACCTTTTCTCTCACCCAGAACCCAGGAAGTGCACAGCCCTCGTTACCATCAGCGGTCCTGTGTGGCTAATTAGCGCGAGCCAGCAAAGCAGTGGCACTGCCTGGTCAAAGCTGCACGCTGTGCTCCTGACACGATGCTGTGCTGGGCCAAGAACCGAACAGAGCCCCCACCCTCCCACGCTGGGCCACCCCTCCCACCTCACTTCCTCCCAACTGCCTCGCCTCGCTGGCCCATTATCGATCCTCAAGCTTCCCGCGCCACATAAATAATCGACAAGCAATTACCTGCCTACTCCCGCTGCCCAGGCTTTGTTTGGAGGCGGAGGGGAGCGCTGCCGGCGCACTGGCCTCGCTGAGAGGACGAGAGAGAGGGAGGAGGCGAGCAATTCGGGGGGAGGGAGGGGAATTCTGTGTGTTGTCCTAGCGGCCCGTTTGGTGTAGAGCCCTTTAAATGCCTCTTGACAAGATCAAATCGAACAGGGTTGCGAAGAGGTCATCCGCAGAGATCATACCCACTGGCACATCCTATTAAGTGGATTTTCTATTCTTTCCCTGGCCTTACTGCCAACTTCCATTTTTTCTTCTCTCTCTTTCGTTACTTTTAGTGCATAATTCAATTTTTCCTTCTTTCCTCCTCAGCAGAAGCAACCATCCTCGCCAGCATGCATGCAGTATTCATTGGCGCCGGATGTTGGCTTCATTATTAATGTAAAATATTCATGTTATTTTAAAGCTTAGCATTTTTGCTCCACCTCAGAGCTTTCCATTTGAAAAATAGGAGGACTTATTAGCCAAAAGCATGCCCACATATATCTCATCCACCTACAATAATCAAGAGTGGAGAAAGCAGACATGTGGTTTCAACCACTGTTCGACTGACGCCACGCTGAAGCTTCAGATGGTTGCTCGGTGCCAATACTAGCCAATCTGTAAAAGCTTAACTGCCCAAAAAGGTGTTGTGAAAGGTGTTGTGTCTGGTTATTAGCCAAACCTAACCTGACATTTTTTTTCAAAAAGGTGCTGAGATTTGAAGCTTGAAGGATGGGTTTGAACGGAACATGGAGCTGTTAGTGTTTAGTACCTCTCAGGGAAGTGTGCATCTCTGTGTTGAGGAAGACCCTGTTTGCGCCGCTGGCTGGATGAGCTGCTGGCTGTGGGGACATGAGCTTCCAATCCAGTTGGATTTCTGATGGCAGCCAAGGCTTCCTGTCGCATGTGAAGCAGCTCTGTGTAGCAAACCAACACAGTGGTTACTTAAAAAAACTGCAATCTCCCAATCAAACTCTGAGTCCCCCTCCCCTCCCCCACCACCCATAGAATTGACAATAAATGTGACTATGACTATGATTTCCAAAAGATCAGCCTGTGATTTGAAGGACACTTATTCATGGTCGTGTGAATAGTTGCTCAAGGGAATTTAAAAAAAGATCCAATAAATAATTTTGTCCCTGTTAAATTAATGCATGTTCAAACTGATATCAATAATTAATCTTGACAACACTCTTGATCAACAACAACATACTCCGGTATATTGCTTTGGTCGAATGGGGTCACATGATTAAAATTGCATTCATCATCACATTATAAAATATGTATCGCTGTCGCAGTTCAAACTACAGGATCATCTACTTCTTTTCTTCATCATCTAAAGGCTTCTTTTCTCCCAGGAACACAATTTTGGTTATAAACCAGGAAGTCTGTGACTGTCTCATTCATGTCACACGAATTGTCAGGAAATCGCCTAATACCGAATAAAAGAACTCCATCTGTCATCTGGGGCTTGATATTAATTGAATGGAGTGGCAGAAACATCTTCTGATTGCAAAAGAAACAGATTAAATACTTAAGTCTGTATTATCTTGGACTCATCTGGCCTCAGAACAGAACACATTCACATTGCGAGATTGTACATACTCAACACATTTTACTGACACTCTTGGGTGACATTCATTTTGTGGGGCTTGCATGTTGCACTATGACTGTTAAGATAGAGAAGAAGATGATGTTAATTTGAGTGTGCCTGCCACAGGATTAAATCCACATTCTAACTCCCGATGGCAGATAGAGGAATTCAATGATGTTTGGGATGACTTTTTAAGGATTGGCAATCCATGAGATATGGGCCATAATATCTTGAATCTTGTTCCAAAGAGGATAGAACCCATAGCAGGTATGGAACAACATGAGAATAAGTGAATACTTTTCGTTTTTGGAACAGAGTTAATGGAGCAAATTATTCAACTGGTCCAATCTTTATGAGGAGTAAATTGTCTGCTCAAGCAAAAATTACCTGAGCGCATGGTGTTCTTAGCAACAAATAACTGGTCAAATGCTCAGACATATGTTTCATAAATTTTGACAGAATACTTGTTTGTGAAAATCTTTGACATTCTGAGCCTTCCTTTCCCAATGGCACAACTAAGGTACAAGTATGTTCTAAATGAGCTGGCCTTAACCATGGTAATGGGGCACTTATCACTTCATCTCTCTGCTGTGAGATGCTTCACATTCAGCGGATGAAAAGGAAGCTATGTCCAGACTGCAGCCCAAAGGGACCCAAAAGTTTTCAATATAAGACATCCATGAAATTTTCAGGGCAGTCTGAATAGCTCTGACTTTCTATTTCATATGTGGTCCTGAATCCGATACATATCCAAGTTTTTGCTAAACGACCTCAGTGTGAACAGCCAGTTTGCATTTATCTGACTTTTACGTCATTGTACGGGGACAGACGCCACACTTCTGAGCTGAAAGCACTCAGTGGAAGGAAAGTGAAGTAATAGAACTAATAAATGTTTCTTTGTCTTCTTGATATGATTTGGTTGAAATGAGAGAAATTCACTTTTGGATATGAACTGAAATAAAGCCACATAATCTAAACAAATTCTCATCCATCTTTAATTTAGTTTTGATCAAAGAGATTTTCTGCACGTGCGTCTCACAGTTAGTTGGATTCGGTTCATTCACAGGACTGATACTAGTCGCATATTGTGTCTGAACGCACTCGAATAGTCCCTCAGTGAGCAAAACGTGGACACAGTGAACACGCCGGTTGCTAGGCATATATTATCGCAATGTACAAAATGGAATTGTTGCTTACACAGACGATGACAGTGTCAGGTTAATGGTAAATCACGAGAGGGATTTATAACGTAACAAATAAAACAAAACAAAAATTGGCTTGTTTTTGGAAGACATTAAAGAATGAAAAAAAAGTAAACCTTGGATGGAATTGAATCATTTTAGGGGGATTTGGCAAAATATAAATTTGTTATAGATTATAGCTCAAGCACCTTATAAGTATTAGCACTTTGAAAAGCCACATAATCATGTCTGTAGAACTAAAACCCTGATGTACTAGCATAAAATTAATATTTCATATTAGGAGCTGGCATATCAGAGCCAATCAAAGTCAGAAAAGATGCCTAGCAATGAGTTGAACGGCTTGATATAACATGACTGAAATGCAATTGAGCCAGCGTTCTCCCTCCAGAGTCTGATGTTGGAGCAGCCAGACCATCTCCCAGCATTACTAAACTATAACAGGGTCACAACAGGAAGTGCGCTGTCTAATGAAAGGGTGTTAAATAGAAAATCCATCCTGAATGCCTCCCTCTCTTCCTCTATCTCGCTCTCTCCTCTGGCCTTTTTTTAATTAGATGCTTCCCCCGGGAGCTGGCGGCCATTTCCGATGCTGCTGTGCGGGCCTGAGTGATCGGGTCGGAGGCTCCACGACAGATATTAATGTGCGCAGGGCCGTGGTATTGATCTGTTTATTGCACTACCCCGTGGGAGCCCAGAATGACAGCGGACAACCCTCTGACTGCCCATGAGAGGGAAGGAAAGAAAATGAAAAAGAGAATAGAAGATCCTACTCTCAAGGCAAAACACAGAGATAAAACTCGGATGCTCATCACAGACTCATTGCATCTGACCAAAAGAATTAACCCAGCACCACATATTATATACGAGAGTGTTAAGTAGAGAGAAACTGTCGACTAGGAACAAATATGGTCAAAATTCTTCTTTGACTGAAGACAGCAACATTCCGAACTGCAAACCCAACAAACATTTTCTATTTTATTAAGGTTACAAAATATGTGAATGTTTATCATTAAATTAAATAAATATTGGGGATTGAATTATTCTGGCATTACGCCAAGAGCAAAAAAATTTGACTACTTAAAAATATGAACCAAATATTACTTTGAAGAGAACCAAGATCATTAATAGCAGGCAAATTTTCTATCATTTTGAAAAATGTGTTGTTTCTTGTCCAACAGCAACCAAGAGCCTAGACAAACCTTACAGCCTGGTGGCCTTGCTGGATCTCACCACTGGACTGTCAACCAGAGTAAATCACCTCCAAACCCAGTAAAATTCAAAGGCACTCTGAGGCCCCTTTGCTGGAGAGCACAGAGATGAATTATTCCTTTTAACTTGCTCCTGGGTCCTGAGTTAGCACAGGGGCTGAATATACAAGTGCAGCCCTCGTCCAAACTGTGACATCCTGACAGCGACCCTCTGGTCTCCACAAACACTGGCTCTGAGTCCTTGATCCCACTCCCAAACTCCTCATCAGACTTAAGCACTGCAATAGTGGTGTACGCTGGTGTACATTGCTGACTGGTCATTTTTATTTCTCTCACTCTCACTCAGCGGTCTCTTGCACTTACTTTTGCCATTGACTGCTCAGGTTCACTGACATGAACGACATGTTCAAATCCTCATCATCTGAGTTTTATTTTGTTCTTCAACAAAGCACTTTAAAGGTGCCATTATAGGATGCTTTTAAATATGTTTTAATAAATAATTGACACCTAATAACAATCAAAATGCAGTTTTTATCATAAACAATGTCTTTGAATCACCTAAAATTGTTGAGTTTCACAAAATGAGCATGTGCCTCCTGTTCCTCCCAATGCTCCAGTCACACCCCCTGCTGGGTATTGCTTCTTGGCAAACAGAAAATCCTATTCATTTCTGACGAATACGTTTATCTTTTGGTAAGCCAAAAAACCCTTTTGGTCCGAGACATACAAAAACATTCTTTGTTTTCAATGTTTAGCAAACGTGGTTCTACTACTGTCACACCTCAGGATCAGTAGCGCGTACATTCTTCATTGAGATGCATTAGCGGTTCATCTGATTGGCGATGCTATGACCATTGAGCTGTTTTGAGCTTCCAGAAAAAGAAAATAGGATTACATAAACATCCACAAACCAATCCGAATATGATTTGAGTCATGTTTTTGATGAGGAAACAAAACCAATACGTGCAAGAAATGTCTTGAATGTCCAGTTTACATGATACAAAACCTTTAAGTTATTGCTCGCATTAGTGCTTTTTTTATGCAGATAATTGCATTGATTTTTTTAAGAAGTGGAAAAACTTGTAACAGGGTTATGTTGTCTAGTGAAACAGCTTTTGTGTATGACCACAGATTTCTAATTAGTTCATAAATTTAAAATAGTTAAAAAATTTGACATTTACATCTTCTCTTCGAAGAGCGTCACGGTGGCGCAGTGGGTAGCACGGTCGTCTCACAGCAAGAAGGTCGCTGGTTCTAGGCTCGGCTGGGGCAGGTGGCATTTCTGTGTGGAGTTTGCATGTTCTCCTCGTGATCGCGTGGGTTTTCTCCGGGTGCTCCGGTTTCCCCACAAGTCCAAAGACATGCAGAATAAGTGAATTGAATAAGAACAATTGCCCATAGTGTTAAAGTGTGAATGTGTGTGTGAATGTTTCCCAGCGATGGGTTGCAGCAGGGAAGGGCATCCGCTGCATAAAACATATGCCAGTGAGTTGGCGGTTCATTCCGCTGTGGCGACCCCGAAAGGGAATAAAGCCGACATGAAGATGGATGGATGGACATTCTCTTCGACAGTTTTTTTCCCTCCAAACTGAATTTACAAATTAAGTTCAGCTATGAAAATATCCCTCAGAAATGCGATTTTAAGATTTCAATTCAGAATCTAGTTTACTATTTTTGCATGATATGCTTTTAGAGATGCTACTCAGCTGGCACACTCTTTTTCACATACATCTTCCAGTATGGATCATGGTGAAGTGAAAGACCCACCTCCATTTTCCCCTTAACCCTTTGGTTTATATTGCACGTTCACATAAAGGGGACGGCTTCTTGAATTCTCCTTTAAATCAAGGCAATGAGTAAGAAATAGCTCAACATAGACCTGCAAACATAGCCAATGGGAAAGCAAACACAAATATATGGGAGTCATTATAAACATGTTTTTAATCGCTACATTTGTTCAAATGAATGCTCATTTGCATTCCTTTTTGTACTTGTGGGTTTGATATTTGTGTAGATAATCATTGTATCTTTACCTAAGAAAAATATAACTTTCTAGATAAAAATATGGCATTTTTTATATATATCTATAACCAATAGTTTTTGATTATTTTTTATTAAAATAAAGCAATAAACTTCCATTGATATTGTCCCTAGAACCTGACAGCAACGGCACTGAAGACAAAGCTTGAGGTGAACAATACCGTTCCCCTTTCAAATACACATCCGTACAGGCACCCGCACCCGCACCCACTCACACACACACATACACAAACCAATCCGCACCTCCTTTCAAGGTTTTTCATTCCAGGGCCTGCACTTCAAACACTTGAAAGCCTGCTCTGTGGGGATGCAGGCCAGAGAGACGGCGAGAGGAAAGAAAGACAGAATATAAAAGCAGGGCAGTGCGTGGAGAGTTCTGGATGAGAGGGTGTATGTGGAGTGGGGGGGTGTAGAGCTGGTCAAAAGGTCCGGTAAGGCTCTTTGCCTGTGTCGGGGGGTCTGTGGAGCCTCTACTGTATCCAAGCCAGCAGTGCATCAGCACTTCAGAGGCACTCACGAGGGGCTGCGCTAGAAAGATGCAGCCATGAGGAATGCGAAGAGATATGAAGAAAGCAAAGCAGCCAGATAGAAGGAAGATATCTCAAAGGAGAAGGCAGAGGAGAAGGAGGCACGTGGAGGTGAAGAAGAGAGGAGAAAACCAAGAGAAACACAGCTGGGTGATGTTGTGCCAGAAAGTGCTCTGAGAAAACTCACTCCCAAAAACTGAAATGCAGCTCTCGTTGAGGAAACAAGGGATAACAGCAAGCAAGAACAGAAATTAAAAGGAACTGAAAGATGATGTGGGGGCAAACAAAACAATGGAGTTAGAAGTTTGGAGTAAACACAAGAAGCCAGAAGATTCGCAAAACTGAATGTTTGAAAAGAACTCTAAAGTTTCGAATTCAAATTTCTTCAATTATGAACTCTTGCCATTCCAGACATGTTTTACTCCTGAAATCAATTCCATGAAATGAAAAAGAACACAGTCAATTTCAAGGTTTGGCTCTCAACAAGGATGACAATGCACCATAAAAAGATCAGAAAGGCGAACTGAACAATTTTATTATTTGTATTATCTAAAATAATTTTGTCAATAAAAAATGCCTTGTGCTAGATTGAGTAATTCATTTGCATAAGAAAAATCTAGACAGATTTGCAAACTGATTTTAATCTCTTTTGTTGGTTTATGGAACTTGAACTAAATAGGCTATTTCAGAATGTTGAGCGTTCGATCGGTATTTTCCAGCATTCCATTAAAGCAGGGGAAGCTACTAATATCCAGCGGTAAACTGAGGAGATATTAAAGGTGCTTTAGTAGAGCAGTAGGTGAAAAGGTAAAAGGAAGAATGAATTATCTGAGAGCTGGCAGTCAGGCATGTTGGCAGCGGTTGACTGGCACAGGCTTATCACAGGCTTACGAGCTCAGCATGCAAAGACAAGCCAGCACATCGCATTCCTCCAGGGAGGAACGGTACCTTAGCCTGGTGAGCCTCCTTTCAAAAGAAGCCATTATGAAACCATACACCTGACATTTCTCCAGAAATTTAAGGGAGGGACAGACGGTGACCCCGCAAATCATGCGATTGCTTTATCTCTAGTTAGGTTTCCCTCAGACACGTGAACACCTTGTCTTTTCTCTGATTCAGATTCCTTTTCACAAAATACCACACCTGGACGCGGTAAAAGTGAGCAATTGGGACGCATTTGTTTTTAATAGATGTACAAGATGTACCTATTAATCTCTTTATAGTGATCCCCTTTTCTAGATTTGCAAGCTGTAATTAAGAATCATGACAGATCAAAGAAAGTGCATTTTAGGGATATATTATTTTGTCAACAAAATAGCCATAAACCTCAAAAAAAAGTTTCTGAGAAAACCGTTAAACACATTTTTGAGTACCAAAATGATGTAAGCAAAGAAATAAAAGGAGGCTCCTAAATTTCTGTTTACAAATCTGCTTCCGCTAACGCTTGCTACCTCATCCGTGGTTATAAATCTGAAAAGGCTGGAGAGAAAGAAAAACAGAGAGCGAAGGAGCTGGTTTCATGGTGTTGGTAATTTAGAGAGTTGGCTTGCAGCCAATCAGGAGGCCAAATCGATCCAGTCAACCTCAGGGCCCAACGGTAGTGTTATTTACTGCTGTGTGTGGCAGTAGTCACAGATCACCCACTCTGACATCCTGGTGCTGGGTGGGCTCCAACCGCAAATAGAATTGTCAGGAATCTCTGCAGTTGAGCCCTCGCTGTTTGTGTGGGATGCAGGAATAAGGCTGCATGGGTAATTAGAGCGGATACAGAAACAAGCTCGCACACACGCACACACACAGATGGGCAGGTGACGCAGACTCACCGTGGCTCGGGACGCCCATGTTGCTGGCCAGCTGGTAGAGGCGCTGCTGCTGCTCCTCGTATGAGCCATGCTCATTCAGAGCTGACATCATCCGCCTGTAGTGCTCCTCGGGGGTCATGTGACTGCCCAGCTCCAGTGCAGGCGTGTGAGAGTTTTCTGTGGTGCAAGAATCAAAATTCAGTTAGCTGTTACCCCAGTGTCGGATATTATGTGAGGTGTTTGAATTCTGTGTGGTTCTTTACTGTACATTGGGGCAGCAGTAACTCAAGCCTGCTCAAGTTGGGGGGGGGGGGGGGGGTGAGAGAGAGACAGAGAGAGAGAGAGAGACTCTTGGGTAGGAAGGCGGGTTACCTCACCCTCCTCACTGAAACTGGAGCTTGGCCCCAGGCAGGCGAACAGAAGCAGAGCGGCCTTAAGCAAGGGATGGGGAGAGTGTTCTGCCAAGTGCTAGATAATCCAGCCGAGAGGCTTCAGGTGTGTGTGGGAGGGTGAGTGTGTTCGCATGCTCATGTGGGTGATGCTTCAAGGATGGAGCATTGTGCTGCATCGATGTGTGTGAGTTTATATCACTCTTTTAAAAGATTATTTTGAGGGCTTTTTTGCTTTTTCTTCAGACACTAGATCTTAATGACAAGCGAAGGGGGAGGGGCTGGGAAAGGACCACATGCTCTGGATTCGATCCTCAGGATACGCAGTTTCACTACTGTCTGGCTCACTTACCACTATCTCAAGGAGAAAAACTGAAACATCACCTTTTACTACATTCTTAAAAGTTGTTTAGGTGCACATTTTTGTTTATACAAAAACATACAAAAGAGTTTGCATGTTGAATAATTTTACTTACTTACAGGTTCAGTTATTACAGTTAGTACAGTGAGTAACAAAAAATTGTATTCATATGTAGCTTTAAAAGATGGAAAAATGAATACATTTTGTTTCATTCTAATTTTAGACAACTGCTAATGTCTCTTCATCTTTCACCTAAAAAATAAACAACACATAGTATGTAAAAAAAATGATTTTTATTTAATTTTTTTTTTTGTGAAAAACTGCCTCAATCATTACGTTTGATCTTAAATTAACATTTTTGCGTGTTGTTATTATATGATCAATTATTGCATTATTGCAATTCATGTTGGTTTTATCATGGTGAATTTCTTTTAATAATATTCTCATGCATTCAACTTTGGCTAAATATTTTGATAAACATGCTGATTTCAATCCTGTTTATTTCAAGGAACACTTACAATCATAAAAAAAACCCTTCCTTTTATTTCTTCTATTGTATTTCTTTCTTTCTTTGATTGATCAACTGATAAAACTTCTACTGTAAGCAAGGAACTCTTTGGTTTTGTAACTAATTTCATATTGTCTCAAAAGTGTCTGCTAAATGCATAAATGATAATGTTGTGAGAATTTATTAAATTCGATGATTTCAAACAACAGTTATAAATTCAATTCTCAAACTCAAATTAGGGTATTTCTAAGCACGCTTTCTATAAGACATGAGAGTCTGAAGTCGAGGTTTAAAGCTCCTTGCATTACACTTGGTGTCAGTGAACCCAGTCTGGGTTAAGTCCAGGTTTTGCTGCTCCTCTCTGCTTTGGTCATTAAAAGTGATACCTGCTGCACTGAGATCAGTGAGGCCTCTCATCGCGTGTATTTCTGTGCCTGAATTTGTTAGAGCGGTGGGACTACAGACAACAGCAGCTGCTGTGCTCTGAAACCACACACATGCACACTGCGTTGTTTGGGTGTGGTGATGGATCACAGACACGCAGACACAAGACTTTAGATCAGCGGCATTCCAAAGCCATGCTAATCCGCAGCAGGCGACCGATGCAAGCCAACAGTAATTCGCAGGTCTGAAACCCACACAACAGTCATTTATCATTCTCACTGCTGCAGCTGTGTTGATTGGTCAAATGGTGAAGAGTGAGCAGGTAAAGCCTCAAAATAAAACACTCTAAAAACAAAAGCTCAGATTAAGGATTACTGATGTGTGCATGGATTATTTTGCTAATGACATTTTATCCTAATCATTTAAGTTTTTTGTTAGCATTATTAGTATTTTTTTATTTAACAGTGGTTCTCAAATCCAGTGTTTAAGTCCATGGATCAACTTTCTAATCGATTTATGGCTACTGGCATTAGCGAGTGTTTGGTCATAACATAAGGTTGTGCATTCATTAGAAAGGTTTAAATTCATTAAGTGCATATTGTATTTGTAGTATAAGAAAAATAGCAACAAAAAAACTATTATTCTGAGCCAATCAGCTTATGCCCTCCATTAATGGGTGACAGGCTCTTGCTGTGCCTGGTAGTCAAAGCAGTTTGTAAAACATGTGAAGTACATGCATAAAACAAGTGTACAACTCTCCAAAATCAGCAAGTTTCAGTTTGTCTACATGTAAATCAGTAAACTAGCTCTTCTTAAAATGATAATGATACAATAATCTTCTTGTTTAAATGAGGTGTGAGGTCTGAATCAGAATCAGATCCACCTCAGAGCATTCCATGGCTTCAGAGCTGACATCAGCAACTGCATAAATATGTCTTTACACAACCTGTAAAAACAGATATATTTTGTTTTGATGACAATGCATCAACTGAATGAGTCGACAGGTATTCATGGGTTTGTTTGACCTTTTGGAATGATTTTAGCAAGTAAGAATTAAAGGGTTTTTTCACAGCTTATAACAAAAAATCTGACATTATTAATAAGATGTTTGCTATAGCTAATATATCTGTAAGAACATACCCATAAAACAACCTCCAAATGTGAAAAAATGATTAGCAATAATGTATTCATTTGTTAAAATCTGTTGATCAGTATTCAACTTCTCTTCTCTTCTCTGTAGATCTTTCTAAAGACAATAACACCAATGCTACGGTTAGCAAAGCTACACTTCCTATGAGAACTAGTCATTGGTCGGCTCTGAAAAACAGATCCAGATTATTCTTCCTGTGGGATTCTGTCTGCTGTTTCTGCTGCCTGTTGCGCTGTTCGTTTCATTAGCTCAGCTGCTTGCTAATACCCCGGAGAATCACCAGTCTGCATTTTAGCTGGACATTAGCTTGATTGTGAGCTAACATAAATGAGGCTTTTTCTAGTTAACTTCTAGCTTGCATCACATAATAATATTTTATCACTAATATTTCAAGTATCACTAAAAAGTCGATGTACTCGAAATATCGATGTACTCCTTTGTGAAAACTGAGATATAGAACCCCAAAGAACCTAGACAAGAATCCGTAATCAATCTATAGAATTAGTTAACTAATCCCAAACAAACTTTAAGCTAGTTACTTCCGCCAGATAGACCTCCATTGTTCCGCCTCTGCATCTAGTGTACACTTCTAGCTAAGTATGTTTTCTTAATGATTGTGTAGCAAGAGCCGTAGCGCACACATTTAGGCAAAGCTTCAGCAACATTCTCTCTTTATTGATTTTCACTTCCCACTGCAACTCTCAGCCACACAGATGAATACAAGTGTAGTTCTGTCTCGGTTGGTGAATATGCTATTCTAGTACATCGTTGCATTTTTAACCGAGAATTATCAACATCGTCCTTGAAGATTCAAATATTTAAAACGGAACAGAAAATACTGTTAAAAATTTAACATTCTCAAATTTACCCTCAAAAACATGATACTTCCATGAATCACAACTCCTTCCTTGAATCAAGTGCGATTAAAAAAAATCGCCATCTACTCTGGCTGTAACTGCACACTGCTGATGTAAGATAATTACCTTTTATTATTGAGAACAGACAATTTAGTATGTCTACCCACTACCAAATGGGAAAAAGATTTATCTACAACTACAAATCAGTCATTCTGGAATCGTATATGCTCAAACATATTTAAAGTATCCACAAACCCAAATTTACAGCTAATACAATTTAAAATTCTTCACCGAACTCATTATACAGGTCAAAGAATGTTTCAAATGGGTCTCTCTGACTCCAACATCTGCCAACACTGCAATGAGAATGCAGTGGACAACTATTTACATGCTCTCTGGTCATGTTTACCAGTACAAAAATTCCGGCAAGGAGTCTGCGGACAGCTATCATCATTGGTTAGACACCTCATCTCACCAACACCAGCACTGTGTCTATTAGGGGACCTAGATAGTATTGAGTCTGATCTTGAGGTCAACACATCAGTCTTAATTTTTAATGCTTTGCTTGTCGCAAAGAAAATTATTCTGATGAACTGGAAAACTAAAAAGAAACTATGCATCACTCAGTACACTAACATTCTAATAGACTACTTCACCTTGGAAACGTTATCTGCTTTCAATTAAATAACTGTAAATTTCTCTAATTATTAATGCCCCAGCTACCTCCAGTTCTAGTTAGAGACTGTCTGCATTGAGCTGAGTCCTGTATCTGGACTGGATCATCTGGGTTGCTGTCACCCCGGGGCGGTGGGGGGTCGGGCAGGGTGCCTTAAGATGGGTTGGCTGGCTGCTCCTCCGTTGGCTGGCGGTGGCCATGGGGGTGGGGCTTGGGGGGTCTAGGGGGGCCCGGGCCTGCGGGATGCCGGCCATCTCAGGGTGACGGGGTGGTTGTCAAGGGGCGGTGAGGGGGGGGGGGGGCACGGGGGCTAGCTAGCACCCGTGGTGCTTCCGGGGCTTGCGGGTTAGGGGGGGTATCGGTTCGGGGATCGGTTGGGTGCGGGAGCAATTCCGGTCTGGGCGGGGTGAGGCTTCCTACCGGGCCCTGTGCATGCTCAAGCAGTGGCTCCAGTGTGTATGTGTGTGTGTGGGGGGGGGGGGGGGGGGGTGATTGAACATATGTGCGTGTGTGTGTGTATGTGGATGGGGTGGAGAGTGTGTATGCGAGTATGTGCATTTGAGAGACGGGTGGGTGCGTAAGTGCGTGTGAATGAGTAGGACTGGTCCCGAGGGGGGGGCAGCTGTCTCCCGGCTGCCCGCATTATCCTTCACAGGTCTCCCGTGGCCCCTGCGGTGGGGGGCAGTGCTGTCCCTGGGGAGATGAACGGTGTGGCCAGTCGGCTGCTCCCACTCACCACACCAGATCCCAGTACACACACTCTCTTCACTCACACAAATAGAATCATGAGGGTCCTTGTTCCCATGGGGATCAGGCAGGGGGGTGACCTATCGGCGATCCCGCCCTGCCTCCTTTAGACGGGGACTCTCAGTTTTAATCACATAGGACACAGAACATCTCCAGGGCACCAGGTGGGCCTTCCTCCCGGAGCGGACAGTAAGCCAATCTCACCTGCCACTGCCTCGCTTCCGGGGGTGGGCAACCCCTGGGCCCCTTACAACACTTGCAAGGACACACTACATTTAGGCCTGGAGGGCTAGTCTCTCTGTCTAAATCTTGGTGGGAGGAGGCTGCAGATCTGTGCACCTCCCACAATATACGACGGAGAAGGCTACCCTCATTTTAAATACACATTAGATATGTAGGGCGGGGGGTGGTGCCTGGACATCATCCGCCAAACGACGGTGACACTCCAGGACACCATTCCCTCTTTTATTGCATTTTATCTCTCCAACACACCCACATATACCTGCATTACATGACAACTGGGAGCAGATGTTGGGGAATGGGTGGACGACTGCCCCCGTCTTCCCTCTTGGGGGGTAAGGGCCCACCATCGCGGGGGTGTGGGGGGTGCGGGCTGCAGGTGAGGACTGGCTACTTCCCGGGACAGGAAGACTGAATGAGTGGGTAGATGGATGGATGGATGATTGGATGACTGGATGGGGTTGATTTAGTGGGTGGGGGGGGGGGGGTTGCTGGTAGGGGTGTGCGTGGGGTTGGGTTTGGGGGGCTTGGTAGGGGTGAGTGTGTGTTGGGGGACTGCTGGTTGATGTGTGCATGGGGTCGGGGTGTGGCCGGGGGGGGTCCTGCCGCGTCTGGAGTGGTGTCCCTACCCGCCCCATCTGGTCCCTTGGCCGTCCTCCCTTTTTTCTTGCGGGTCCACGGAGGTGCCCGGGACTGGGGGCGTACCGCGGGGGGATATGGGCATGGCGGTGCTTGTGGGTGGGGCCTCCCAGTCTCTGCCCGCACTGTCAGGGGCTGCATTCCCGCCTAGCTTTGGGCTGGTCGACCTCCTGCTGCAGCGGGCCCACTGGGGCCCCGGGCATTGCTCTCTGGGGTTGCCGACTTTAGGGGAGGGGGTCCGGCTCCGGGTCCCAGGCCCCAAAACTTGTCGTTCTGTGGGGGGTGGGCTGGATATCTGGGTAGTTCCTGACCATATATGGGACTTGGCTTGAGGCAGATCCCACATTTCATTTGGGACATAGAAGGTTAGTCACGACACCTGGGATGTTTGGTCGCTGCTAGATGCTTGAGGTTTAGGTCACCTGTCCTGTAACACTCAATTACTTATGTGTATGTGTATATAATGTGTGATGTATGTATGTATGTGTATGTATGTGTATGTATGTATATATGTATAGGTGTAGGTATGTGTGTATATATAATATATATATATAATTATATATATATAATATATATATATATATTATTCCCAGCGATGGGTTGCGGCAGGGAAGGGCATCCGCTGCGTAAAACATATGCCAGAGAGTTGGCGGTTCATTCCGCTGTGGCGACCCCGAAAGGGAATAAAGCCGACATGAAGATGAATGAATGAATGAATATATATATATATATATATACACATATATGAGTACTAATTCTATTTATTATTATTAATATTCTTCTGCATTATTGTTTATCTGCATGTATGTATGTATGTATGTATATTTATATTTGTATGCATATCTGTAGAAAGATGCGAACTACTTGGATGTACTAAGGTAGGTATCTAATATTATTTAGTTTACTTATTCTCATTTTCAACTCAATCTTGACTCCTTCCCCCACAATTACCTCTCACCTTCTCTTTCCCCCTCCAAAACTTCTCTACCTCTGTTTCCCCCTCAATTACTTCTCTCCTCTTTCCCCTTTTTTTTAATTAACACCGTCCTGTCCTGATGTACGTTTATATGATTGATTAATGTAATTATTGTGATGAATGCGAATGAAATAAATTAAAAGCTTCTATCCAGAGGAATAATCAATATATAATATCTTCAATTCTCTGGAAAGAGCAAAACTGACCAACTCATACGAAGCACCTCCCTTCTCATGGGGCTGCTTTGAAGTAGGACAGGACAGGTTTTAAAAAAAAAAAAAAAAAAAAAAAAAAAGATAATTACCTTGATACAATAATCACAGATTCAGAAACAATAATGCAACTATAAGCTTTAGTTGACTGATTTTACAATGTTCCATTTCTCTTTACATGATGCTGATTCTATAGCTTTAAGTTTATATGTTTCATCACTCCACATACTCTGTCATTTTTGCATCACATTATATTGTCCCGCAAATACTAACAACTGTTAAGAAACACCAAACAAAAACGAATCAGTTAGTCATCAATATATTTTCAAAGTTTCAGCTACACAAGGAAAATAAAGTTCAAATATTAATATTTCCTATTTTTTTATATACATTTTTAAACAAAATTCTCAATGAAGACAACAATGGATCTATACCTAAAAAGACTTAAATTAATAATTCGGCGAAACTTATTCAGCACTCAGCATTATGCACCTTTCATATTCTTATGTCTTCATTTAGTTAAGAATCCTCATAAGCATATTTTGAAGCAAATACATTGGTTTCTGTTTTATTGATACTGAAAACATTGCTTACTTCTCTCAAACAAAACGTGAAAAACTAAAATTGTGTTTTTGTCCCTTATTTTACATGCAATCAACCAGCAAAGTTCAGTTCATCAACGTTCATCAGCATACTCAGCACCTTTTAAATAAAAAATGACAAACCGGTGTTAAAATCTGAATTTCTTACTATTGGTACAGAAAATTGTACATCATTTCTACAGAATGATTGGTTTAAAAGTAGATTCTACAAGAGATACATAGTACGGAATTTAGCCCTTCTATCTACTATTTTCAGAAATCAAAAGAATATCATGATAAAAAAAATTGTATTAATGTTGGGACATTTGAATGCTTAGAGATGGCGATTTGTTTTATAGTATGATAATATGAGAGTGCATATTGTCTGTCTTCATAGCACCATTTCCTGTTTTTGTAAAAAACTAACCAAAAAAAACATGGTCTTGATGGAAATGTCACTGTTCTACCCCTGACAAGCATGCTTGAAATGACAAAGTTTACGTATACGTATAAAATATAGGCTTCAAAAACAAATGTAAACCATTTAAGTATCAAAAAGTCTTCAACACATTTATGATTTCTTAAAATATATTTGTGCAGATGTCAATAGGATTGTGACAAAAATTATTGAATTAAATTCTGAAATATTTTTAAATTTCCTCCTTCTTTACTTGAGATAAACTGCACTTGACCATGCATGAACGGAGGCTTGAGCCCTGAGAAGAGTGTTCTCTCCTCCCTCCTCTTACTATCTGTCCACCCCTTCCCTCCACTCTTTCTCAATCTCTCCCTTCTATTCCCACCTACTCCATCTCACGCGCTGAGGTTAAACAGCTCTGATTGCAGCACATTATCGTCTCCAGAACACACACACCCACGCACGCACGCACACAGACGAGGGGCCCCTACCTTTCGGTGACACGCTGCGGGACTTCTTGCTGTCAGATGGGCACTCGCTGCTGCTGTTGGGGGAGTAAGCTCTCCTTTTACCTAGGATTTCCTCTGTGGAAAAAAAGAGAAAACGAGAGGTTAGAGGGGGGTTCAGATGTGGTCAGATCACTCACCCTTAACACCTGCATCTCTACCTGCATACATGATGGAACTGTGCGAGGAACTGAGAGACAGCGAGATGAGAGGGCCCTGCGCCAGCGTGAATGACAGATCTGCTTCTCACTCGCCCATGTGCAGAAACGAGAGATTTCCTGCCCTCTCTCTCTCTCTTGTCTCGAGGCTGCCTTTCTTTTGCACTCTCTCTCACTCTCTAGATATGGTTTGTCTATCTTGACTATAACTGCAGTCAGCCACTTCTGGTCTCCACAAGGGTATGATATAAAATTAAATAAACTGAAGTAAATCACTGCAAAGTTAGAAACAAATGCAAACTGGCATGCTCTTGGCTTCAATGCTTTTACTCCTTTTTCAGTATATTTAAACCTCACATCTTTTGCAGATCTCTCTCTCTCTTTTCCTTCCTTTCTTTTGTGCTATCTCTCCCTCCCCCTTTTCACTTCATCTCCCTATCTCTCTCTCTCTCTCTTTCTGTCTGCACTAGCCTAATGCAGCGCTCTAGCGAGCCGTTGGTGTCTAGTGTACGATTACAGCACCCTCCTCCCCTCAAACACATCTCAAATCAATATCCTGCTAATCACGCTGGGAGGGGGAGGGGTGCTGCTCAGAGCATGGCGGCACATGCATGCCGGAAGGAAGAGGCCGTTTGTCATTGCACTCTCCTCTCTCTTTCTCTCACTCTAACTCTTCCTTCATGCACCGCATTAAGAGAAGAAGTCAAATTCACAGAGTTGTGCTCTTGCTTTCATCGCCTGTTGCTTTCTGAATCTAAGCTAAACTGACTTTGAGAAGAAAGAGGCCAATTCTAAATTAAATGTATTTCTTTAAACATATCATTCAGATCTCCTGAAAATAAGTAAATTCTAATTAAACTTTTTGTTTCTTATTGAAAGTACATTTTGGGTATGCGATCATTTAAAATAGAAGTTAATATAACCATCACACAGTTTACAAAAGTAACTTGAACTTACAAAATCATGAATCAATTTAGTCATCATTTCATTTGGGTTGTTTGAAGGTTTCTTTAACTCTGATGTTAACCAAACTGCAACAATCAAAGCTGACATAAAGTAATTTGTTGCAATCACTGGGTACACTGCCAAATATTTAGTTAAACATCTCTATAATTGGTATGCTTACCTTAAAAGTTTAAGGTATTAATGTTGCAAATCTGACTAAAGTCAAGAGTAAAATTAAAAGGAGAGACATATAAAAAATGTATGTAACAGATAAAATGAAATTCATTCAAACACATTCAAATCGGCCCCAAACGCCAGGGGTAGGGTATCAAGTTTTAACTTAGTTTGAAAGTATTAGTGGTGGGTGCAGGTTGGTCCACAGGTAAACTGCTCCTGAAAACATCCCTTTTGTTTTGATATTAGAACGATGGACAACCAGATAAAACCAATTAGATGATAGTGGGGCACATCAGTCAATTATATATGTAGCTTGACTTTGAACTGTTTTTAAACAGCACGGTTTTGAGTTAAAATAGGTGTAATATGATCATATTTGCTAACCTTGTTAATGAACTTGAAGCAGCAATCTCTGAAGCATTTCTGAAACCATCTACATACAAGTGAAAAAAATCTTAATGCTTCTTATATGTGCCAAGGGTTCCAAAGATTAAAAATAAAGAGGCCTAAATAGATTTTTGGAGTGCCAAAAGTTGAAGGAGGGACAAAACAGAAGAAAAACTAAGTCTTAAACTATTTTAGAGCTCTAAAGTTCTTATGGAAATCAAATTTTTGTTTCAATCAAATGCTTGTATCATCAAATTTAAAAAAGAAAGTCTACTGGACTATTTGTTTTGAGAAAAAAAACACTGATGCATTTAATTACAACTTCGCTTTCTGCGGTAATGGTATGAATTGCAGAGGTGGAAAGCAGAGAACTCAAGCTATTTTAACTCAGCAGCTTTTTTCGAATTGTAATTATCTCAAGCAAATAACTTATTTACATTTGAAATCAGACTCTTTAATTAAGTAGAAATAGTTGTCCAAATGAAAAAGTAATTTATTAATCTAATGTAAAAGGTAGGAAAGCAATCTGGCTCTTGTTATCTTTATTCAAAGTTAAGTGAAAATAAGATACGTTTTTACTTTAGAATAGAACTAAACGTTTATTCTTATTGTGTTATAACACAAGGTACACAGTTTCTGTTTATAACTGGCTGTTAGGTGATGAGTTGAGAGCTGGAGGTTTTTTTAACTATATTCAGAGTATTAGAGAGTATTTGGTCTTTTCCTGATTAAGATATATTTTACTCTACATTTAACTTTTTACTTGGTTGAAATCCTATTCAGTAATCGAGTATACTAAATTCTTTTTTCATGAACTACTTCTTACTTTTACTTGAGAATATTTTTAGATAGATTCTTTACTTGTACTTTAGCACATTCTAAATGAAGTAGTGATACTTCTATTTAAGTACGACATTTCAGTACTCTTTTTACCCCTTTTTCATTGTTTGGTTTAATATACGTACGGAATACTCCTTGGGTTTCCAAAGATGTCCATCATTCTTTTCAATTTATCTACATGGTGTGAAAAAATATTCTCCAGAGACACTCTCATTTGGCCATTATGAAGTCTTTAAAGGAAGCCAGTACTACTGATGACCCTTCCATGCATGAATACAACACTACAGATTAAAGAGGAGAGCTTGCATAGCAACAAACCTGAGAACGGCTGTACCTCAAATGCTCTCAACGCTGTTCTTCCCTCTCTCAGATAAGAGCGCTGGAGAGGCACAGAAAAAGAAAGAAAAGCAGGCCTGTGCTTGAAAGGCCTTTTGGAGTGGCAGAGCGCAGTCTGGGATTCTTTGTGGGGATCGAGCTTTACTAATGACTCTGTTTGATGTATCCGCATCGGGGGGAAGGCTGTCTATTCCACTCCAAAGTGAAAGAGGGGCCTCTCTAATGGGCCCCCATCTCCTCTCCTAACCTTCGCCCAAAGACAACAACAACACTCCCTTCGTCTGTCTCTTCCTCCACTTCTTCTTTTGTTAGACGCTAAGGAGAATAATCTCTCTTGGCCGACTCATTTCTTTTTTGCTTACTATCATCATATGGATCTGTTAGTTACACTTCAGAAGAGAAAAGTATAGGAACTGCAGAAAAACCTGTAAGAGATATTCCAATCTTTATAAAATCTATGCTGCCAAAGTTCACAAAGCAGCTGTGGAATGGGGCACATTATGACTGGTTGTGATTAGTCTCACATGGCCAGACCTTCAGGGATGATCTGGTGTTAATGGCAGCTTTTTTTGGCCAAGACACGCCCAATTGCAGGGCGAAGAATAGGCAACAAGTTAGCCACAGGCAAAAAGTCACAGGGACAAAGGACAATGCAAAGTTACAAGAATAGAACAGCAATTTTTCATAATCGATACGAGGAAGAACACAAATAAAAATATATTTTTCATACATTAAATTAGATCACAATTTGAAGTACCACCAGTCAAATGTACCAAAAGAATCATACGGTTGTGACAGGCAACATTTATACCGAATGTACTTCCAATTTTTGGAGGTACTCTTTCTTAAAATGTGATAAAGTGGGATAAAGTTTTGAGCTTGCCAATATCAAACTTCCAAAAATTATCTACACCTGTTTGAGCTACTTTAAAAATTAAAAAAATGAAGAAAAAAAAAACTAGTTTCGTTAGTTTACAAACACATTATTCATCGTTTCAACTAAGTTAGCATTCATTACATTTCATGAAACTCACTTAACAGTTTATTTTGTTTGCTGGTATTTCTGCTTTTAAATTAGCCTCGCCTTTAGTTTGAGCTTCAGTAAGAGATACAAAGGAGGAATGAAATATGAGAGAAGAACACTCACCAAAAGTGAAAACAAATGTTAAGTATTATGTTGAGCATAAAATTATCTTAAAGGGCCAATATTACTGGATTATAACAAGAAGTGATAGTGAACTTCTGGCTTTTTTTATTATCCACATCCGTTATATTTAGGAGTTAAAAACTACCAATCACCGATTCACGCTGTTTTAGGGCCGTGATGCTGACGATACGAACGTGATGTCACATCTGTCGCCGCCTGTTCTGTTGGTGATACAATGAGAAATAGCTAGTGTTAGACACTTGAGCGAGAGGAGCAGCCATGTATGAACATCTACTGCTCATATATGGGTAAATGAAGACTTTGGTGTTGAGATGTACATCCTGAAGCAGAGCAAGACTGTTGGGGACATAACTTCTACTACTCATTTAACTCGTGCAGGTAGATAATGGCTGACGGTACATCACTGTAAACAGAAACTGATTAAGGGTAAGCTAATGTGCGACTGTCAATCAATATTCAGGGGTAAGGAAATCACATTGTGATGCAATAATAAGCTCTTGATTTGCAAATCATTTAGCTTTTTATGAGTTTTGCAGAAAAAGACTCAATAAAATATAAAAATTCTAATATAGTTCTCTACACAGCATCATTGCACACATCTTTGTAAAAGTGTTTCTATAACATTGGCCCTTTAATCTATGTTGAAACGCTGATACGTTGTGTTAATTTTACCCACAAGAAATAAAACCTACTATAAAAGAAGTAACACTTCTTTAAGTCACATCAGCAATGTCTTCCTCTCTGTCTGTTTCTCTCTGACCCAAATGTCAGAGCTGTGCCTTTCCCACAGGGCTCTGCCACCCTAGTGCAGCAATCTCTAACCCAGCCTGTTCTCCAAGCTCCATCGCCTCTTATCAGGGAACTTTCTGTCTGCCAACCCTCCCAAAGCCTAAGGCTGAGTCCAGCTCCTCATCATCTCAAGCTCCAACTGCATGAAAGTGTTTGTATAAAACTGTCCTACACTGTAACTCTCACAGAGGCAGCTCAACACATGGAACCACAGTGATGAAACAAACTTTAAACCTTTCAAATCCTCATGACGTGATCTGACCAAGCTGGAGAGATTGATTTGCATGATGAAATGTTATGTATTGGAGCATGGTGGTGTCAGGGCAGACAGAGAGGAAACCTGGCTCTGAGGCAAAATTCTCAGAGCACTCTGATTTCAAGTGAAGAAATGCACTAGAGTAATGAGAGTGAGCTCAGGGCTGTGAGGAAACTGTTCTCTGTGGAGGAGCGAGAGATGTGAAGCAGTTCTGATTTACATGATAAGATTTTATAGAAATAGTCTGTGCAATTTTTCACATTGCTGTCCATGCAAAGCATGCTTGTATTCGATTCATAATTATTGCTACTTTTTGCTCTAAAATAAATGTTTTTTTCTTGAATTAATTCAACTTCTCATAACTATCTCATAACCCCTGTAGCATTGTCAGAAAATAAATCTATGGTCGTGTTCGAGTCTATGCAGAAGAAATGACAATTTCACCCAAATTCCATTTCACCAAATAATATTTTCAAATAACATTTATTTAAAAATTAAACTACATATTTTTAAGCCCTTCTTTGGTGCAGGTTATTTGCATTAATTGAAGAATTATTTCTGATTTTAATAGTTATAATATCTTAAGGCCTGGGCATGCAGATGTTATCACACTGAAAAAGGCATTCATATGAGCAAATAGGAACCTGCTCCGCCTACTGCTTAAGATTCAGTGTAAAATTACCATAAAGAGAAATAAAAAAAATTATACCAAAATAGGCTTCGTGTCGCTGTTGAGCATAGGGAAAATTGTTCAGCAAAAGTAAAACATGCATTACATTTATACTTTAGCAAAATTACAGGATCTCAACCCTTCTGTCAAGTGAATGGCACTGCAGTGCCTCTAGTGGTTGAATGTTGATCTGCATTACATTTGGGTCATAAGGACTAACTGTAGCTTCTCAGGCAGACAGAGTCGGAGCAGGCACTTATTGGACCACACAAAAAGTGTTGGCAACTGATAATGATAAAAGCATTTCAACCAAAGCTTCTCGAGCATTCTGGGATGTTTCACTTTGATTAGTCACAAGTAATTACACATCAATGATAAATACAACATGCAAAAATGAACATTGTTTACTGAAATGGGAGACGAGGTTAGGTTACAACTGTACGCACTTGTGTAATCTAGAAACACAATGCATGAACTCTACACAGCACATGATTCAATAATGATAGCAAAATTATATTTATAGACTACATATAACATTTTAAACAAACACCTGAAAGTACCTTTTGTAAGATAGATTGTACATATTTTGGTGACGTATTATCATAACATTTTAAATGCTTCCAGGACTCACGGTGCCCAATAAGGTGTGCTCGAGATCTCGAGATAGAGAGAGAGAGAGAGAGAGAGAGAGAGAGAGATAGAGAAATAGAGAAGCTTCATCGGTGCCTGTCTGCCTCAGGGTCAGAGATTTTAAGGGAGAAAGCCTTTAATACCAATTAAGTGTTGCCTCTTAAAACGGTGATGCGAACATTTAACACCAAACAGAATGACCGAGAGCTGCCTAGTGCCTCAGCCACATTCTCTAGCCAGGGAAACATTCTGCAGCCAGAGCTATTCTAGGCAACGTAGAAAAAGGACAAATGAAGAGAAGAAAAAGACTGCTGGAGAATGCCTAAAAGGATTAATTGAGGAGATTGGGAGGATCTTTAGTTTTCTCCTCCTTCTCCCTGTGCTCCTTCTGTCTCTTTTTGGCTACTGACAAGCTGGACAGACCAGACTCCTTAATTCCCTTTTCTTATTCCCTTAATCTGTCATCTTTATCAGGCAGGGGAAGTGGCGGGCGGGCGCGGTGAAGCTCCAGCCTCCAATCAATCTCCACATTACAGCTGACAGAATGGTGCTAATAACTTATTGATCCCCCTGTTTGCAGGGCTCGGCCACAACTGAAAGGATGGCATTGATTGGCCATGGAGGGGGGAGCAGCACGGCGCTTCCGCCAGCCGGAGGATTCAGCACGGATCTCCCCCCTCTCGCTCTCAAACGCCGCTCCCCCACTGAGAGCCTTGGGGGAGAGTCAGAGAAAGAGAGATAGAGAGAATGAGAGAAGCAAATAGAAAAAAATATCAAATAAAAACAACAACAGAAGAAGAAAAAATGTGAGGAAAAAGATCAAGTAGGGGGATGGGGGTGTTGTAAGATTTTTAAAGAAGACAAAAAATAATGTTTTATGGTGTATTTAGTGATTTTTTTTAACTAGGTCAGAGTGGCTTACAATATTCGCATGGTGAAACGCTTTACACATCTAAACATATTAATATACTATTTAGAACTTGAAAAAACTTCTATGCCAATGGTTTCTTAAGCTCATTTTCTGTTCGTTCCATATTTCCTAAGGTAAACTTTCTCAGTACTATTCAGAACACATTAAAGTTTCAGTTCGGAATGATGGAAAGAAAAGAAAATTAAAAGTAAAAAAAACTTTCAATGACAAAAATAGTTTTAAAAATACTATTAAAGCGCCATTGTTTTAAAAACTTTTCATCACATTAAAATACAATAGGTCACTCCGGCATTTATGTCTACCAGTACGGAGGATTCTGGTTTGAGTCCTGCTAGGAAACTACTCTTAGAGTTGTGTTTTCTTATATAATCTATGTGGGTTTGCGCAGATTGATGACGAAAGCACTCATGTGAGTGAGTGTGAATGTAAAAATGTGGTCCTTTAGAAACCATCCTGTGATCCAATGGTTGGGCAACAGCAACCCCTAGTACAGTAGGTAAATATGTGGTCAAAACTGGTATTGCAACAAAAAAAAAAGTTGATCATGATTTCCGCCTCCTCCTCTCCTCAGATCTCAGGTTGTCAAACGATACATGCTATATGTCATGTGCTGGCATATACACCGTAAGTTTTAAATCTATTAACCATGCTTATGCTTTGGTTTGAAAAGTGAATGGCAGAACAGCAAACAGCCTTCAATTTTAGTATTTGTGATGTAATAGTTATGAAATTTGGTAGTTAAGTAATAAAATTATCTCAGTCAATTGTATTAATCAATCAAAGCCTACATCAAATCTATAGATTCTAAAGAAGAAAAGAGACCTTTCTAAAGCAACGACTTAGTAAGCCAAAATAATTAGCTGTAATGCTAACTTAAGTTACCGGTTCTGGAGAAATGTGGTACTTCAGCACCACTTTTCATATTTTTGTCCACATTCAGCCATCTTCATCTTTAAAAAATATCTCTTATGTATAATCTTATGGAGTTTCTCATGTCATAATTACAGTTTTTCTCATCATGAGGAGGTTTTGAGGTTTATCGTCTCTCAGAAATAACTGCAAACAGTTGCAACCAGGTTTACGCTTAAGTGAATGAAATAAATACACCATACCACTAAATGTAACTTTATGACTGAACATAAATTTTTAAATGCAAATATTCCCTTACCAATACTTTCATTAACATTAGTACTTTTCCTGAAAATAATTCCTTAATGTAATACATTAACCCATCACAGCCCTTTAATGATAACTTGTGGTTCATATCTTGGATACTTCATCTTTAATCATTATTCATGAATGCATGAAGTGAACTCATCTCTGTCAGCTCAGACTGTAAAGATCATACATTTAGGGGGGTGGCATCGCTGGACACTGCAGCACCAAATGACATTTCGAATGTTGCCATAATGGAAAACAAGATAATAACAGACATTTTGTAACTGAACTCTCTATACTGTTTTAGATACACAATGTACTCACAAACACAGTGCTGGAAACCATGAGCACAGCAGGGAGGGCGAGGGGGAAGCAAAAACACCTTATACTCCTGTTAAGAGTCTCTGGTCTGACCGCAAAGCCACGTTTAAGAGTCTGCACAGAGAGAGCCAGACGTAATGCCGGCGCCCTCGTGCCCCCTCCCCCCCACACCCGGCCGGAGAAGAGGAGCCGGAGCCGGAGCGGCGGCTGACGCCTGGGTCAGCTCTCATGTCTGTCCCTCAGATTTAATTAACGGTGCAGAGCTGCCCCAGCACGCCGCTCGCCTTCCTCTTCCTCCACTCACTGCAGTCCACCCTCCCTTCTTAGCAAACACACTCAGCTCATTCAATTCTTCTGCACTTTTCAAACCCTCACTCTCGCTCAACCAAAGAAGAAGCTGACTCGAAAGGATGGGGGAAATGAGGAGAAAAATTGCATTTAAAGGGGTAGCTCAGCTAAATATATAACTTGCTCCAGATCTTCGTGTGTTAAACGTATCCCTTTGAATCTGTTATGATAAAGACTTATGTGTGCATCTAAAAGAAAATCTGTGTTAAAATGTTATTCAAAGTCAAATAAACCTGCTCTTGCAAAACTCTGCACTGAACTCATATGCTGGTTCAGAGTCAAGGCTCTAATTTCACTGGCAGACAGAATTAGATGTGCGGGGTGATCGGATTGGACTTGTTTACAGACGCAAGTCTAGCAGCTTAGAGCACCCGTTAAACCGCTTGTCAATGCTCAAACTGACAGATTCTGGTCATCAGGCACCCTGCAGGTGGCCACCGCTCTTGTTGCTTTACTTTGTCATCTTCAATTAAGTGAAAAAAAGTAATCAAGCATCGTTTGTTCGCTTATGATATTCTTGTGTTTGATTAACAAATCATAGGTCTCCAAACTGATGAAAATAAATTTAGAGACCTGTGAATGTGACTTGATAGAGGGATACGAAAGTCTTTAATATGCCTAGCCAATGCTTCTGTAATAGGATTTTGACACATTTTCACATACGGTGAAACTAACAGTCAGTCAAACAAACAAGCAACGACAAAAAAGTGGTTTGTTAATTACAAAAAGATTCAGAGATTAGAGTCAAGAGGGAAAACATGTCAGGGAAAAATACATATTTAAAAACATCTTAATTTTTTAAAACTCAGTTGGTCTAAAGTTATCAACTTGAATTTGAATCTCCAAAAAATATATACATATTAAACAAAAGTAATAAATAGAACATTAACAGATTATGTGCAAAAATAGTTGTAATTGAAATCAAATAATTTAAGTTGGGTTAGAATGACTAATTTTGGATATGTATGATATTAAAACTTGAGGAAAATATTTGTAGTCCAATATTCATAATTATCACTATTTATATTAAAAACATATATTTGATCCATTTTTATTTCCACCAATTGGATCCAAATAAATAGAAAATAAAACAACTCGCAAACCAATAAATTGGGTGAAAAAAGTAAAAAAAAAATGTGTACTACTATTCAACCATTTCATTCAGTAAGGTTAGCATGCCTGAAGCTGCGGGTGAGCATGTGGCTGAGCAGATCAGCGAGATTAGCACACAGTATGTCCGGTAGTCCTTCTGTTTGCCCCGAGATTAACGACAAATAAAGCTATTTACTGCGAGCAGTTTTAACTTGTGTGCTAAGATAGGCGAAGACGAGAGCATTAGGTAAAGCAACGAAGATGGCCACAACGCACTGCGTAATGAGCTTATGGGCCTCAAACATACCATGAAAACCACTAGCATGCAGCCATTGCTCTGCATCAACCCCAATAAAAAAAAAGAGTACGAGTGCAATAAATCAATGACAAGTTTCATTCACTTGTCCAACCCTGAAAATCATTACAAAAATCCCAGTTATCCCAGAGTGTTCCAAATATTGTAGTACCTGTGTGTGCGGAGCAGGCCTGGCTCTCGGGCATGCCGTGCTGTCGGTTGTGGTGCAGGTTGGAGATGATTGTCGAGAGGTCACTGTCACGACTGCAACAGAGAAAAAAAAAGAGATTTAGTAATGCATCTCAATTCCTATTGATTCCAACCTATTTAACAATACAAACTTACAAAGTAACCTCAACAGTCAAAGACCTTAACGATAGCTAAAGTATTCCACCACAAAGAACCGAATGAATCAAAGGCTCGATTTGGAATGCACAGCTGAACCGATCTGTGTCATGGGCTCTTTTGGTTTGCTACTCCACTCATTGTCTTTTGGATATTAAGCGTATAATGAGCACTGACAGATTCCTGCGTCAAGCAAATTTGAGTTTCATCCAGTCTCATCTTCAACCTTAAGATGTTCTAATCAACACAATCAACTCATAAGCAGTTTATCAGCTTAAAAGCAGGCGATTATGGGTTTCATGATGGCTTCGGGTCTCTGGAGTAGTACGGGGGAAGAGTGTAATCTCCACAGATCTGTCGTTTCATAAAAGCTGTGCAAATAAAAGAGACCTGTTTTCCCATTCAACATCAGAGTGAGGATGATCTGTATCTCCATCTCATTTTGGAGGTACCGAATGTTAGGAGGTATTTATGTGTCAGAAACGTCTTGTACGTGATCCTGTTAGCTGCTCTAGAAAGGTGTTGAGATTGAGAATTTTTCATGTAATAAACTATTTAATTATTAACCTTTTTCAGGAATTTAGTATTAAACATGTTCAACAATACTATAATGACCTTATTACTCCAATCACTATCACTTGTTCACATAATTCTTCATAATCCAAATGTATGCCTGTACATAAAAAAAAGAGTTTTTTGAATTCTGAAAGTGTGGATCAAGACGATTGGCTTCGGTTTGAGCTAAAACTCTAAAACACTCTGAAATAAGAAAAAGGGGGACTGAAGGAGTGATCAGAGAATCGTACTGGCATCCACTGCTTCCCTGTCCTGGGTCATCCCTTCAAGGCCAGCTAAAGGGTTTAGAGATTAGAATGGGAAGAGGCCGTCCCCTTCCTCCACTCTCCTTCCTTCTCATCCTTTATTAACCCTTGTAGATGCTTTCTTGGGCTGGCATGTCTATGTTGGGACTCACTAAGGAACTGTGTCATGGAGGTATTTCAATGCAATCTGATTACTGCTCTGATCGCTTTGAAACTCATAATGACTCTAAATACCTGCTTAGCATTTAGCAAATATCAGAAACATATTTCTCAGCTTCGGTCTCTGGGCCACACTCATGTCTGAAGGTTCTGTGTTGTGTCACACGGTTGTCCTAGTGTTCCCCATGCTGGGCTCGTGACCCTATCGTTTGCAGCAATGGAAACGCTGGTTTTACAGTCTGAAGATTACATGCTGGCTCTGTAATGTCAGCCTGCCACACTTTCAGTTCAGCTACAAGAAGATCTGGTCATGTGCTCCTTCGATACATCATGGGTCACACTAGATCAAAGTGTCAACCAAACGCGTGAAGGAAACTTTACCCCTTCTGTGTACTTATTTATTTATAAACTTAATAAGATGGATGAATTGATTACAAGGTACAATGTTTTATATTTGATAAATATATGCCGTTTTTAAATTTAGAAATCTAGAAATATATATGGGATTAGAGAGCTTTGTGAAAACGTGGGTTAAAGACCCTTTAACAGGTAACGTGATCAAATAGTTGGAGATTTTGGAAATGTAGGTGGAGGTGTTCCTCATTGATTTGGACATGGCAGCAAGGTTTTACACCCGTTATCCTGTATATAAGCAAGCCAAAATGTCTGGCTGTAGCATCTACAGTTGCTCTGATAGATATTTTATAACTAATACAAAAAATAATTGCATAGCTTGACAAGCTGTTGACTTGGTCATACTTCTGTTGCAAAAATGCACATGCATACACTGAAACATCGTCATTGAACACAAAACAATAAAATGGCTTATTCCACAAGCCACTATAGTTTCTTCCCAAAGTACAAAAAAAGAAATGAAAATGCACAATTAAAAAATCTGTATCTAGTTAAGGTTATTGTGAATGCAGAGTGCATACTTATCTGGGAGTGGTCAGCAGGACTACATGGCAACATCATACATTTTAAATGTAATTTAAATCTTAAATCTAAATGACTTATCAATAACTTCGGCCGATAAAACTTCTAAAGTAAGCTTACTGCAAACCTCCAGTATGTATATCTAAAATATAAATATGAGGATCCTAGCTACAGCATTACATGAATGAAATAAATCTAGTTGTTATAAATTCATTTTGTTGTACACAATGCACAAAAAAGAATATATATATATATATATATATATATATATATATATATATATATATATATATATATATATATATATATATATATATATATATATATATATATATATATATGTATATGTATTATGTATATATATATACATAATACTTTTTGAAATATAATATACATTCTTTTTGAATGTAGAATGTAGAACTACAAATAACTATATAAACATTCAATAAATCACTCAAATACATGGAAATCATTAAAATACATTTAGTTTAAAGATGAAGACCTATGATTAAATATCTCATCGAAACAACAGAAAACAATTCCAAATAACTGAAATCTAAAAGCCATGTGAAAACCTAGGCTGATCTGCTTAGAGATCTTAATCTGAGAAACTGCACAAGTGTTGTCTAGAAGTCCCCAATCATCTCCTTTAACAGGGGACCGCACCAAACAGCAGCCCTGCGGTGCAGCTGCCAGCCTCCGTTCTCCCCAGACGCCAGCTCTGCACTGAGCTCCCCATGCAAGGACGTAGTTAGGGGCTTAATTAGCACACATTCTCTGACCTGTCCCGGTGAGGGCCGCTAATTAGGCACCCCTCCACTGGCGGCCCAAGGTCATAATCTGCGTCAGGGCTTGAGCTAAGTGGCGTCCGGCTGAGTCAGCGGTGCACATAGACATATAGAGGAGGACCGGGGCGACACGAGCTGCAGCTTATCACACACTCAAGAGCATCAGTATAATCTCCAGCTAAACTCTTCTGTCGTCCTAACACCTCCCTGCCAACCACACACACACAAACACACACACACACACACTGTAGGAGGACACACAGAGACGGCAATGTTCTTCTTAAAGAACTGACTTGGTTTTTCAATTTTAGTGAGGCACAAAAAATGTCAAATGTATTTATTACTCGAATACATTATATATAAGTTTCCAGTGACAGCTGATTGTTTTTTGGATTCTTTCCACATGCATAATCATTTGACTTTGTTTATTGAAAATATTGCTAAAATAAAAAGTTGTATTTAGATTATCCCTATCATTCAATCAATCAAAACAGTAACACAATTAGCATGACACCAATTTTAAGACCCTTAAGAACTAAGCATTGATGTATTTATGCACTTTTTAAGTAATACTATTATGATATTCTATGTTCTTGTCAAATTCAGGACAATTGATTGAAAGAAAACGTACATTGAGAAACTGTGCCCTGATATAATTCACGTGGGTCAAGCAGAAAACCTTTACATCATAATGGAAGCTGGCAGGATTCGGACCCCCAGTCCCCCAGTACTTTGCACCCAAATTAAAATCTGTGGCACTGCAACAAAGAGCGAAGCATCTTTGTGATGCAGAAGATACAGTAGCTTGCATGGACTGTGTAGCTGCTGCTAGCAAGCAGATTTCTTCAGCAACACTTCCATCTGCTCTAGACTCCAGTCTGATAGAGGAGCATTCAGCCCAGGAGTCAAGTCTGAGGCTGAATGTGAAGAGAACCAGCTGAACACCTGCACACAGCTTTCCCTGAAGCTCAACTGAGATTCACTTCACATGCTGCTGGATAGATAAAGTCCTCCTAGAGGTGTTAAAGTGACCGTTTATTTAAAAATGAAAATTATTCTTAGAATCTTTGGCGACCTGCTCTCTTGGAATACCAGAAGTGGAAAGAGCAGAAATTATTTTTTATTTAAGAAAAACTACCTTTGCTTCAAAGCTCACGTTCAAATAAAGTTATCTGTTAAACAATCTAATCAAGTAAAGGTAATAATTATCTACTAAAAAAATTACCTCAGAGTCCTTGAGTATTGAGTAACATTTCCACAGCAGCTATTCATATTACTTGTATTATCAGTTAGTAAGCTATACCTTGCATGGAGAGCTACAGTAACTAACTCACCTAAACATCACTGTTCAGGAATGACATCCACCTTCATATAAAGCTGTCATTTTTTCTTGAAATCAAACTAGTGTCTTCAACACAGAAGATGAAAGCATTTCACTTTCTACTGGGTCTGAGTCAGTGGTGCATCCAGCTAGCGTGGGAGACAGGTGCTCCTGTTCTTTTCACCAGTAACTGTGATACATGTGATGCATCTTTCTTTTTTGAGCTGGATTATTCTTTTTATTTGAACTCATGGATTCATGTTTTTACTCAAGTAAATAATCCACTTTTACATGTAGATAAGTCTCTTACGTTAATTAAAATGTTTGTATAAACTCCTTTAAAAGTAAAAAAAAAAAAGATAAACTTAGTTACAATAGTGTGAATAAATGCAATTCTCTACTCTGGGAGAATACATACCAAATATTGATTTCTTAAAGATATAAATATAAAGAACGGTTTTCTGAATTAACTGTTACTTTTAGGAACTCATAACTGCATTATAAAGTGAGTGAAATTTGTTTTTATAGCAATGTGGATAAACAACAATTTGTGAGGTTCACCCATTTTCAGCCATTAAAGTAACTAGAATTGCTTTGTATGCTTTAACTCCACCCCTTTGCTTGCATTACTTTGTTAATTTCTGTGAGTATGGACTCAAGAATTGTGTCCAAGCAAAAGAGAAAAGGTAAGAAAGGGATTTTTGAAATGTATTGACTGATATTGTGAGCTGGAGGGATGGGGCTGACCCGTGGACAGAGGTGCTTGTCAGAGCAGAGGAAGTGTCAAGCAGTGAATAGCATGGCACAGTTCTCTATAGTTCCGCACGGTATTCCGTATAAACCTTGAGTTATTTTACACTTACATTTACATTTACATTTATGCATTTGGCAGACGCTTTTGTCCAAAGCAACTTACATTAGGGGAGAGACAATATGCAATTTGTTACACCGTCAAAGTCTATCTCAGCTTCTCATAACAGAAATTGTATCAACTGATCAATAAACCATAGCAGAGTGGAAATAAAGGAAGAAGATAACTGATCAATAAACCATAGCAGTGAGGGAGTAGAGGAAGAAGATAAAGACAGAGGAGGGAAAAAAAGAAGGTAGTTTTTTTTTTATATATATATAGTAGGTGTTCTCTGAAGAGAAGAGTTTTCAGTTGCTTTTTGAAGTTTAAACTGATGTTGAGAGTCTGAATAAATGAAATGTGATGTCCAAAGAATAAAACAAGTTTGTTTCTGTTATTCTGAAGTTGTTGATGCAGTTATTTATTTGTTGCAAACTAATAATTTTTATTCATAGACGCAATGTACATGATGCCTGGAAAACCATAAGAAGCCTCCGAACTGCTCTCCCACTTCAGCACTCAAACATGCATGGTTTCATGTTTCTTCATAAAATAATTTATGCTCGATTATGCAACTAAACATACCAATAAATTCGTCATTCATGCTGCTCACTTAAAACACTGGCTATTACAACCAACTTAACAATAGATTATTTGTTAAAATACCTCATAATAGGATTTATAAACGAATGTATTCTGAGATATGATTATACATGTAACTCTTCGGCATGTTATTTATTTTTCTGGAAAGAAATATCTAGCAATATCAGACAATACTGCAGTATATGTTTCCTCTACTGGAATAAAAAACAGCTGAAGACATATTACATTAATCGTAATTTAGCAAACCTCGAGCATCATGTTGCTCACAGCCATATTATCATAGTTTAGGGGAAGGTGTCCGGCAGTGAAAGTGTGCCAGTGCAGCGACACAAGAGAAGAGAGCTGGCGCCAGATAGACAGGTCAAACAGAGAGCTGGCAGCGCGACCATCCTGACGCCAGGCCTGCTCCATTACTGTACACACACCTACACCTCACACAATCTTATCCTGACCCACACACACGCACACACACACACCCACACGCACACACACGCACACACACACAAATGAAGCTTTGCCAAGCAGAAAGGCTTGTGGAGAGGATTCCTTCTATTTACAGTAAGTAACAGTACTCTTACAATGAAAACTAGTACCGTACATTTATAAGTTTCAAAATTGTGTTTGCTGTTAAAACGATGATATGAACATTCATAAATTTCGTGATCGTAATTATACCAGATGAGTGTAACCAGAGCAGCAAGAAAAATCTTAACTTTCAGGAGTGAAAAAGATCAATAGTTCCCTCTACTTTCGCAAAACCCATCTAAAGTTATTCTGCAGATATTTGGACTAAGCAGCTGGGAATGAAATAAACAGATAAATATCAAAAGAGATTCATAAAAATATAGAGCACCGCATTCTCCCAAGCCTTCCTGCTGTTCTTCCTTTATAAAAGCTGATGGGAGGTCAATAAGCGTGTGGGAACCCACAAAAGTAGAAGAAGCAAAATATTATTTCAGCATGTTGAGCGCTGCAGTGTTGGCCGATTATATAAAATGGAGATCTGAAAAAAAAAACAGGAGAGATGTGGCAGAATAGCTGATTCTAGAAAAACCTCTGGTTTCAACCTCTGGAGTGAATCAATGTCATCGTCACATCTACAATCAGAAATTACGCTTCAGGAAGAACTACTCCGGATGAATCCATCTTCACTGTTTTAACTACTGTCAACTTGACGAGGACCAAAAATTTATATAAAATATCTGCAATTTTAGGTGAGAATTCAGGGGTTAACCAAAAACATATCACTTATATTTAAGCTCAAAATGGGCATTTTAAGTTCTGCAATGAATCTTGGTAGAATTAAGAGTTGTATCAAATGCAAAACATTGTGTCTGTAAGTCAGCTTTCAGACATAACATCAATTAGAAAAATAACAATACTGGGGATAATGGGGATAATGGGGATACTGGGAATAATATTTTTTCCTAGTTAGGAATGAGGTGTGTGGAAAAGTTTCATTTATATAATAGAAAATGGAACATTTGGAATGGAAAATATTAATATGACTCGCTAGTCAGCTCCCTCAGTGAAAAACATTGCTTTGCAATATTCAGTGTGAAGGCAACGCATTTTGCTGCATCTCTTTTGGCTAAAATCTTTACATGGCAGACTTGTGTTCATTAAAAACATGTCTGTGAACAACTAAATAACAAATAATATATAATATATAAATAACAACAACTAAAACTGTTTAAAAGTATCATCGCTTTGGAATTATAATCTTCTGTTTGGGTTCAGAGAGGGTTTGAGATATTGACCTTCAAAGTTTTTGTATTTTACGTAGCAAAAGCAAATTAAATTTTTTTAATATAAAGTATATAAACACTTTACAAATCACATCAGATAATGTAAATAAAATGTCAAAAATCAAACCAGAATATTTGAATAACTAAAGCCCAAGGGGACTATGTTTCTAATATCAACATCACCTTTCAAATGGGTACATGAAAGCTAAATCGCAAGTTAAATATTTTATTCTAAATGTTTAAAAAACATAAAAAGGGAAGTGGTTAGGGTCAACAAGGGTTATCTGTCTGATAAAAAAAGGAAACTGTACATTATTGTAAACTAAATCTTCAGACCTACAATTGCATAAGACAATATTTGACCCAATTTTGAGCAAAATTGCTTGACGAATAGTAGCAACCTTGTAATAAAAAAAAAAAAAACAAATGTAACCAAACACACAGAGAGAAAGAAAGTGGTGATGTAGATCTTGTCCTCAATTTGCATTTTAGTTTTGATTGCAAATATGCTTTTATAAGTGAAGAAAAAGTAAAGTAGTACACAAGGGATGTATTTATCGCTTAAAGAACGGTGAATTTAACTGTTAAAAAGAACTAGTATAGCTTGTAAAGAGATTGTCCCCCTCTAACTACATCAGACCTGGAACCCAAACACTAATTATTGTCATCAGAGACTGTTCTTTCCAGGAAACCAAAAGTCATTTCACATCCCATTCCCAGCAGCGCACAGTACAGTCCAGACCCGTAAGGGGAATGCTGTACCAAGACAAATCAATGAATGGAGAAGCGGTCACACCACGTCTAGAAAATTATCAACTGAGTCCTTTCCTCAGATGAACCGCAACAAATAACCAACAATTCCCCTAAAACGACCAATCATATCATCAGCACTGCCTGACTTTCGAATATTTAAGCACTACACTGGTTTATCATAAGCTGAATATCTTTGGGAGTAAAAAAAGCAAATATAAGGACAACCATAAAGGCCTAGTATTTCCCAAACATACCAAAACTAATCAACACAACTCTTACTTTAAAAGAAGCTCAAAGTGCCAGGTGAAAATGCCCTCGAGTACATACCAGCATTTAAGAGCCTGGGCAGACCGTGTTCTAGAGTTGCTGGTTTAACTTGGCATCAATCTTGAGGTTTGGACCAGCTGATTTCCACTTCTGGCCAGCCGAGTGCTTACATTCGGGTCCAGACAGCCACCGGGGAGGATGAGAGGACGCCACGTCTCGCTGGACAAACACTTATAATGCTAAACACAGACAGGTCAGGCCTTGTTCTGAAGAGGCCTCAGAAACCCGAGCGGAAGACGGAGAGTATTTCTCTCCGGACAGGTGCAAGAGTTATCTGATTTATTTTCTTCCCTGTCCCTCATGCTCGAAGGGAGGGTCCACACTTCTGGAGGCACCGTGCCTCCTCCTACACTCCTTCTTCTAATCCACTTATGCTTCTACACTTTAGATTTTTCCACTGGTCATAATTAAGGGGAAAAAAAATCAACAAAACCAGACTGACCCCCCTCTCTCAGGGGTGGTTAAACGTCTGTGAGTGCTACCGGAGTCATTAAACCAGAGCAATAAATCGATGTAATTTTAATAAACGATTTAGGATGAGCAATCATTTTTGGAGGCTTTTCTTAGCAGCCTGTCCTCTAAGTATTTATGCTATCTTATATAATCCATGGTGGTTACTCAGTAATGAGCCAGACAAGCAGTCAGCACTTCTCAAAGCCCTGGTGGTGACACACCTGACTGTGCACAGGTAGGCTTCAGGAAATGATTGGCATGACCTTGAATATTAATACTTTGATGAACTTCTAATATTAGTTTTTTTATTTCTGAGACGCATCACAAAAGGGACTGTTTATACTTAGACCAGTGACATGTTTCAATGCTATTGACTACTGCAATTATACATTATTATTGATTAACAAAAGTAACTTTTCATAAATTGTGCATTGTGCCACTCTAAATTTTAGATTGGAAATGAAGGCTAGTCAAAGAAACAATGCTATATGACGGTAAACACAAGTTGTTTTTAAGAAAGACGGTATCACCGCAGGATACAGGAGGACTGGGGCTAATCGCCTTTAAATCCACCATTACCATTAATCTGGTTAAAAGACAGTCTACTTTAAGGTGTCAATGTATACTTGCTATTTCTATCAGAAGTGCATAAAACCTATTGTAAACTATTAGCAGCAGATTACATAGTTTCAATCTAATTTGACTGCAAGAAGACTTGTGGGAAATGGTAACGTACAAATGGGGATTCAAACCTAAATTTACTCTTGAATATAAAACTCTAACATAAAAAATTCCCTTGAAATCAAACTTGATCAAACATTACTTTAACTGGACTATAACATGTTCCTGCTTCATTATTTCTTTAAATTAGGCTTGTAAAGAAATATTTTCTCATCTTTAGTTTAAGGTAGTGGAATAATATGATGATTATTATTATTATTATTATTATTATTATTATTATTTACAGACATAAAAGACCAGTGCTTTAAAACTAGCAAACTTGTACTAAATTGTACGCCAGAAAACAACTCTTCAAATGCAAAGAATCTTTCACCCAATCTTCCTCCACTGGGTTAAGAAGACAATATAGTTAATATAGTAATCTCTCAAGGGTCTTCTAACAAATTCAACTCACTCTTTTACACATTAGACTTTTCATTGCTGATCTCGTGCCAGGTTGTAGAAGGTTTGAGTAACTTTCTGTATGGTTCTTGTTTCTTCATTGTCAATAAACAGACCTTCCTAAGAGAGAATCATTGTCAGAAACTCAATGTTACTGGTTTTAAAGCTAAATTTTATAGATCATGAATGACGAATAGAAAATAGAATAATATTGCAGAGCAGAGCAGAGCTTATTTTCTACTGTTTGCAAAAAAAGAATGACAGAGAAAAAATAAGGGAACTAACGTTTTTGAAATGTACTGCATATATAATAGCAGAAACATTTGTGTGTTAAAACACTACACATACACACACACTTCCACAACACTAATATAAACTGCAATGATGAGTCGTAAATACGATCAAAAAAAGAAGCTCCCCATTCTTCACCATCCATTGACTAAATCCAATTTGTTAAGACCCCTCCACAACTCACTTACCCAGTCCAGCTCAATGCAAATTGAATTTCATAGATTGAACATCCCATTATCTCTTTCGGTCAGATCTTGATCTCAGTAATGCAGGGCTGAGGTGAGCGGACCCGGCATAGAAGAGAGACGTGGCTCCTCGCCGTCCGCCGCCTTTAACAGGGTAAAAGCCCTCGATATTAGTCATAAGTGTTCTCTAAATTCATTAGCATCTTCACACAGAGGGGCGCCTGAAGTGTTGGGGAGATCACTATAACCAGTTTAGCTTGCCGGTTCTAGTTCGTGTGGCTTCCACGATGTCACAGCAAGCGGCTCATGGGTCGAACTTAGGAACTATGCAGAAAGTCTCGCAGCTGATGGCTTAGGTTTGCACCTGGGCATTCAGGTTGATCTGCTTCAAAGTAAGAACTCAGAGCTCAACCTTTATTCAATAAAAAGATATTCAAGTGTTTGCAAGTTGAACTGGGTCACAAGTTTGCACATAGTTTCACACATTTAAAAACTCCTTCCAATATCCACAGCTGCTTTTATTAACTTTACCGCTAGCTTGTGTTGTCTAAGTTCGCTTGTAGGACTGAATAAATTGGATTGGTCCAGTGATGACCTGGAACAGGTCATGTCCTCGTATGTCCACTGTGGAAAGGCTGCCTAGCAAGTGATATCCCAACAGTGCAGTGTAATGACCCAAATTTACCGCTTAACATCAATAAGCATAAACCCAAGCCTCTTAAACCAAGCTGACTAAACCATAGGAATTCACTTACCATTCACTAATAAAAAAATGGCTAGATCTGCACAGATATTTGTACTCATAAAAAGGCTATATAAAACATTTTCTGTAAATGCTTAAAAAAATTTACTTGACATTCTACAAGTCAAGTCGCTAATGAGAAACAGCAAATACTATCTTCTCTGACTCCTCTCATTAGAAGAGGTTCAACTATCCACTGATGCCAAATTTGGTTAGAAAATACCACCAAAAGAGCACTAATCACACTTTATTTCAAAATGACCCCATGTAAAAATTGCAGAAAGACCCCTAAACACAGAAACTACAAAACATGCTTAAACAAAATGCTCTAGTGATTATACAAAACTTGTTAGCAGATCAGAACCTGTGCTTTTGAACAAGATTTCTACTGAAGTGGATGGTCCGATAAAAATGGGGTTCCTCAGACTCACCTGCCAGGGCCGACATCTGCTGGCCAGTCTTCACCTGTAATGCGTTTAGGTAGAGCGAAAGCGCGGGCGGAAAAACGGTCGGCTACACACACTGCTCTTAGCTCACTGCTGCAGGAACCACAGGCTCATAAGCTTCTTCAGGCTTGTGTGCCAGAGAGGAGGGAGGCCAAACACAGCTCATGAAGATTTAATGAAGACCGAATTCCTTCATTTCCCTCGCACTGATTGTAGGCGGAGATGGTATCATTTCTGGCACATTACTGGAAGGTTTTTATATTCTGATCAGCAGATTATAAGTTTGCTACAACCAATGCAAGATATTAGCCGCTTCATTTAGCCCCAAAGCAATACGGCTATCTCAATTATGAGAGCAAATATACAGCCTAAATAAAAATGTCTTTTTTTTTACAAGGAAATATACAGTTTCCTTTTAGGATGACTCAAGCTTGTCTATTTGAGGGCATGCTAATGATAAGGTTATGGGTAAAAGAGCCCTTTCTCTATAGGAATACAGTACAAATCAACCAACACTTCTATGTTATAACCTTGGGTATTTAATCAATGTGAGCAACCAAATGAAACTTCTTTGTAAAGTTCTCAATTTTCAAAGTTGTGGGATTCTTTTTGAATCATGCTGTATTTTACTGTAATTTATAATTAATCACTCTGCAAATTATACTTGGTATGAAATTCTTCATCAACAGCCTTTTGTAAATGAACCTGTTGTAATGTTATTTTCAATCATACAAAACAACTACATTAAAAGACTGCATACAAAAATCTCAAGGAGAAATGTTTATGCTTGTCTTGTTGGGCTTATCTTGTATCAAACTTTCAGCTAAATCCAATACCTTTAAAAGGAAAAAAACTAAGTGCACACTAAAAGATGAGTAATATAACTCGAAGTAATATAAGACGAAACAATAGCATCGGGAGACTTCAGCCGTGTGAGATTCATGGTATCAACAACATGACCACATCAATGCATTATCTCGTCACTGATATCACCTTTCACCAGATCCTGAGAAGTCCTCATAAATATTTTTGTGCATGCATGCTGCTGTCTGAGCAAGGAGTATTTAAGAGCAGAGTATATCCTGCATGAAGTGTTTGTGAGAAAAAAAATCTGGTTATATAGATAAATACATACATAGCTGCCCTTAAGATGGATTAATGATGTCTCTGACATTGATCACCTTTAAGATGATGCAGATGCATAAGCACTGACACTGACACACCCACCAACACACAAACACACACGTCCTCACCTCTTTCTCATGATAGAATAATTCAGCTCTTCCTGTTTGATGTCTGCATGGTCTCCGCTGGCTCTCTCGCTGCCCTCGCTGTCATCGCTGCTGAAAGCCGAGGCCAGCTCTTTCTTGGGCACTCGTGTTGGTGGCAAGGGAATGGTGCGTTTCTCTGCCAGTCGCCCACGGTTCTGCAGAAGCACAGAGAGGATGGACAGACTGAGACTCTGGGAGGAGTATTCTAACGTTTTCTGGCCCAAGCTTTGACGAGGTCTCCAGAACATTTCAGTTTACCATAGCTTGATGAAACCATTTTAAATGAACTGCTTTTGGATTAATCATATTGTTCTGTTCTTTTATGAACTGGTCTAACTGGTCTGAGCTAAACTCTAGGTTTTTCATTAGAGAGGCCTCTAACTGATGGGCAACACTGCTACTGCAATCACTGCACCATTCTGTTTTTAACGCCTTAAATTTCCTTTTAAAAAGTGAGAACCAACTTTTCCATTTCACACTTATCTTTTCCCGATCAAACTTTTATTTTGTCAGTTATTTTACAGAACACTAACAGTTTTTTCATTCTTTGAGGCTTTTATAATTGTGATTACATTTTTGAGTTGTCCACTTAAAGTTTCAGAGGTTTCTTGAAGTTTATTCATATATATACAAAAACATTTTTAGCTTATCAATGTCAATGACGTCCAATCAACTCTGACCTGCAAATCTTAATTTCAATATTACTTTAATATAGACAGATGGTTTTCTTGGCAGTGTTGTCCAAAAAGAGAAAAAGTTTGAAAGTAATCAGTATTTTATGTCAATGGTTAAAATCATTGACTTTATAAAACATGGATATAAGGTATATATTTTAACAAAAAATAAATAAATAATAATGCACCCCGAAAAGTGTTTTAGAGATCTGAATCTACAAACCTAATAGAGTCAGGGGTGGAAACATGCTTTTTCCAGCTCCAAATTTGTTTACTTTTAACATTGGAGTGAATGAAAACATGCTCACTTCTGGAGTTAGCCTCAAGTGGCCACTCGAGGAACTGCAGTTCAGTCACTTCCTATTATGCATCGAGAGTGAAAGCAGGATGTTGCTTCTTGGTTAAACCCAAGCTCTGCCATTTTCATAGTTGTATCATTTTAACAATTTGTTGTTCCTAATAGAACATGAAAAAAAACTTTTTTAATGACTCAATAATCAGAAAACTGATTCAACAACAAACGTTGAAGTCATCACCTTGTTCAGTAATAAATATCCAAGCTCTTTTTTTTAAGGTTAAAAAAGTTCAATCTCAATAATACACAGACCAACAATCTCCAGATGCTCAGAAAACCTACCAACTAAACGAGTGATGCTTTAATCTCTAAATAGTTGTTCAAACTTTTTCCTCACTTGAATGGCCTACATCATATACTTCCATGAGAACAAAAAAAGAGGAAAATTCACTGTACACCGAACTCCCGAGCAGCAAATGGGAGGATGGGTGAGGGAATGAGACGTGATAGTGATTCCTTCCTTTCCTCTTTCTCTCTTTCCGCTTCAGACATCTGAAGACAGTGAAGGATGAAGGGGATGAAAGGCCCTCGGGGGTTCATGTGTGAAGCTGGGCGACCTTTAATGTGACCTGAAGGGGTCAGTGCAGATTTCAGCACCTCTATCTCTATCCACCAATGAACCGTAGACAAATGGAAAAGGAGCAACATAAACAGCATCAGGATCTGTGGTATACTACAGCACCTGACAATTCAATAAATGACATAGCACACATTTCAATAAAATGGAAGGAAAAAGTAAAAATTGTTTAAATGACTCAGACAATTTAATTCTTTGAGAGGTATAGATTCCAACTATATGCTAATTCCTTGATGCCATCATGGTTTTGAGATGTAACTAGCAGGCATTCACAACAACAGCAGCTATTGGCTAAAGACAGCTATTGGCTCAGCTTTGCTGGTTCTGCCAATAATGTTACATTTTTATGTTGGAAATGTAACTTCCTTTGGCATAACTAGAGTGGCATAATATTTGTAAATATTGTGTATTTTTTTGGTTATATTATTTATATATTTAGTTTATTTTTTTTTTTGGGGGGGGGGGGGGGGTGGAACAGAGGTGAAGTTGGTCATCATGTAACCGGAAAGTTGGCGGTTCGATCCCGACTAGGTCCAAGCCACTTCACCCACATTGTCCAGTATGGATGTGTGTGACTGATGGAGGGTGTTTGGGGGTGTTCAGGAGGCCATAGGCGCAGAATGGCAGCCACGTCCTGTAAGTCTTATCACACCACCAGAGTGTGAATGTGGAGTGAGTGAATAATGCTCTGATAATTGTAAAGCATCTTTTGGTGTCTAGAAATTATTATTTTTTTATTAAATTTTTTTATTATTATATTCATGTATTTTAATATCAAAAGCTGCACAATATAAAACACAATTATTTCCTCATCAGATTAATAATATAATATTTCTTATATTGTCAAAATTATATGTTTATTCATCAACATTAAATCAAATTATGAAAGAATAGAAAATATTAAACCAAATCATTTGTATGTTTGTAAATGTAAGAATGTACAAATAAGAAATCCTTCATTTCTCTGGCTACATTTTTTAAGCACGTTCAAAGCAAAAATGTAAAAGGCAGGACAGCTTACCCTGATCACTCCACTAAGGTGTACAGAGCAACAGAAGAATGGGAGCAGCTTTAAAAACCTTCAGGTTCAAACGTCTGCATTGGTGCTTGTGTGCATTTGTGTGAGAGCACGTCTGCATCTCCAGCTCTGTCAAACTTTGCAGAGCCCTGCAGCGATCTTTCCTCCACACCCTCAGCATTCACGTGCACACACACAGGCAAAGCATCCCACAGGAGGCAAGGCGTGAGTGGCAGGCTGGGGCAGGAGGTGCACACACTAGCCAAGAGGCAAACAGGTGCAGCCCCTCTGGATTCTCTCAAGTGGCATACATTAAAAGGAAGAGGGGGGAGGCCGAAAAAGATGAAAACATCCCTGAGGATGGCCAGGCTGCATACTTCATATTTTTCCAGAACAGCCTTTTTTTAAACAGAAAGCACAAGGATACACGTTTACATAAGAAAATAAGATCAATACAAAATTTGAGCAAAATTTATGTATATTTTTAACTTTTCACATGACCCCAGAGAGATATGTTATATCATTCAAATAAGATCAAATGAAACATCAAAAAGCACAGCGAATTAACAGTTTTTGGATTTATTATATTTTTCTGTTATTTTATGAAAATATCTTGCAACAAGGTTTTTTTTTTAGAAGAAAACCAACCAAGCTTCATTCTGACTGGCCTCTAACAGAGAGGTAATACTGCTACTGTAGTCCCTGCAATATTCGGCTACCTTTAAAGTTTTTAATGCCTTCAATGTCTTTCAAAAAAGCGATAACCAACTTTTCCATTTTCACGCATCACATGACCCCCAGTGGGATAAGCACTTTTTGAAAGATTGTCTGGTAGTTGATTAAACATGCATTAAATAAAAAATAAAAATACACACGTGTACAGTTTCACTCCCTCAAAACACATCACAAAAGCGGGTGGGATTCTATAATATTCCAAACTCTGAATTTATCTTGGCCGAACATTTAACTTCATAAAAGGAATGACAGGTTCCAGTTGAGCACCTGTAGCACTGACTAAACAACAACTCGGAAACCTAACTTTTTAGAAATGCACTGGTTACTCCAAACTTGGTCTGTGTTTGTGTGAACAAATGATTACTAATCTCCTGTAAATCAATGAAGTTATTGGGCTGGTGTGTACTTACCTTAATGTGAGGTAGAGAATGACAAGAGTACAGCTTGTCTAAGCATTGAGAGCTACTAACTGGTTTACACTATCTCCTCTAACAAAATGGCATAATCACTTAAACCACAGCTTCCAAAAAAACAAAAAAACACAAACAAAGCTAGACGATCACATAATCTGGATTTCACTGATCCCAAATAACCAAACATATTCTTGCAAAAGGAGCTTATTCAAAGAGAAACATGCTGCACACAAGCACACAACTGCTTGATAGTGAATTTTGAAGATGATTCATTCATTCATCTTCATGTTGGCTTTCTTCTCTTTCGGGGTCGCCACAGCGGAATGAACCGCCAACTCTCTGGCATATGTTTTACGCGGCGGATGCCCTTCCAGCCGCAACCCATCGCTGGGAAACATTCACACACACACATTCACTCTTTAACACTATGGGCAATCGTTCTTACTCAATTCACTTATACCGCATGTCTTTGGACTTGTGGGGAAACCGGAGCACCCGGAGAAAACCCACACGATCACGGGGAGAACATGAGAACTCCACACAGAAATGCCACCTGCCCCAGCCGAGCCTAGAACCAGCGACCTTCTTGCTGTGAGATGACCGTGCTACCCACTGCGCCACTGTGACGCTCAATTTTGAAGATTAAATTATATTAAATTTTAAAAAAATCATTGAGTCAAGTTTCTTCTTTTATATCTGGTCCCTAAAGCGCTCAAGACTTACAAAACAAAGTTGACTAAAGAATTTTCAAGTAAACGTTGGAAAAGGGCAGATGGAGGCTTAAGAGTTAAACACCAAATTCTTTGAACCTGTAACTAATCTTGTATAAAATCATGCAAAATGTAAACCACGAAACTCTAAGTAGATGCAAACCGTTTTGTTTGTGACAACAGCATGCAGCAAGAGTGTTAACTGTCACTGGAACTTGTTTATGAAGTGCCGTGATACTAGTGATGCTTCATCTGATAAAGTCAGTGTCGAGAGACGCCTGCTACCATCAGCGGAGACAACCCTCAGCACACAGAGTCCCTGCCCCCATTTCTCCTCTACAGCCCCCAGTATTCTCAACGTTCTCCCGGAAAGCCCCCGTCCAGCCCTCTCAGTGTATTCAGCGTAACTGACGCAGAACGGGGGCGGTTGAGCTCTATTTCCGGTAACACTTCCGCACAGGAGTCAGGGAGGGTGCTTCAAAACAAAAACATAAAAAGCTGGGCTTCAATTCCTGCCTGCACCATCCACACCCCCAGATACACACACGCACACACACACACACACACACACACAAGCACTGCCACTCTGGTACGGAAAAAGCATTTTGAGTTTCCTCTAAGAAGCAATTCTATGAATAAGTCCTCCCACACAAAATATCTTTCAATTAGACAAGCAAAATGTACGTTTGCATCATACACACAAACACGTGTGGCATGTCAACTTACCTGACTGCGTTTGCATCTTAGCATCTGAATTCATCTGTTTTACAACTGTGTTTTCACTGCCACCACAATGTCTCTATAAGTAATCAAGCAGATTTACAGCAGTAGTTTTGCAAGGGCTCCTACAAATTTAAGCTTTTAAAATGCTTTTTAAGGCCATTTTTTGTAAGACTTTGTAAGAAACCTGAGGGAACCATGGCTTGCAAAGTGTTCACAAAGCAGGAATGTATGTGCAGTGGGTACAACAACATGCTAAACTCCAGATAATAAAAGCTCAGCCTTTACTAAACAACTATTGCAAATTATGTGTCTTGATAAACAGTTAAACGCTGGTCAACCAAGTGTGGAACTCACTTGCCAGTAGCTGTTGAAGTTACAGAAAACAATCCTCGGTGGAGCTCAGGAGCAATTTGCTCACATTTCGATAATTTGTGACAAGATTAAAATGTAGCTGCTTATTTATCTAAACATGATGAGCTGCACATTGTTTTAACAACACATAAACAATATTTTTCTTTATGTGTATATGTGTATGTATAAAACATCTTGCCAACTTTGGTTGAACACCAAAAGAGTAAGTATCTGAAGGGTTGTGACACAAATTCATTAATTAGAATTTGTTACAAAAGACTTTACAGTTAATTTTCAATGTTTTAAGCAATAATTTATAATTACTTATAATATATAATATAATAATATTATTTTAATATTTTAATATCGTATTTTTACATTACAATAAAATATCATTTAAATATTTGTTTAAACAGAACAAAAACAAATTTAAAACTAGGATAAACTAGGTTAAAACTAAGTTGAAACACAATTTTAAAATTTTTCTATTGTTTTTTTTATCAATTAAAGGTGGTCTTAGAGGGTTCATTAAAAGTACTATTGAAATCCTAAAAAAAAAAAAAAACACTAAACAAAAGACATCTTGTCAATAATTTAATAGCTCCAAGCCGATTGGCTCCACGTTTGCTTCGGTAGCTGCCAGGTCAATCCGAACAAGCTGTCTGAACAAGCTCTCCTTAAGCACTTTTGAAAAATCACAAAACTCTCCTTTAAAATAACTTAAAGAAACTTCCAACAACTGTAAAGTTGCAACAGTTTAGTACTGGACACACAAAAAATGCAAAAACAGTAGAAAATTATGTTCAGACAATATATCTGACAATAAATGACTGATGGAGCATTTGAATGCCACAAACTAACTTCACATAATTCAAACTGTGATATTCACTTCCTTAATTCCATATATTGGTTCAAAACCGCTGTCACTTATCTGCCCGAGCACATCCTTTCCATGACATGCTTCACTTTACATGCAGGCCTCAACTGTGTTCCCCAACTTTTTAATGTTTCGCTGACAGTCAGGATGATATGGAAACGAAGAAAGACGTTTTCTTGACATACTATATTCTGAGAGGTGCATTGGCTCAATACAGAAGTATACACACAAACACACGGTTAAGCAGAGCAGCAGCAGCTCATGACATTCCTGCAGCTGTGGCGTGCTCCCCCAGCACTGTCCCCAGGGGACGAATGCCTAATGAGTCACGCGTCTGCCTGCTCAAACCTCTGTGTGTGTGTGCGTCTGTACCACAGCCACGCAGAGTGCAAGTGAGTAGGCGAGATCCTGGGCAGACTTGGCATAAGCTGTATGTGAGGGGCATGTGGGTGTCTATGGCGGGGTTTAACAGGCCTACTTGGATATGGTGCTTCATTCAGTCACAGAAAAGGCAGTGCCTAATACTCTGCTGTTAATAGATGCTACATGTTTTCTAAGGTCTTTGTGTTTCCACAGGACAAGGTAGGATTAGAACAGAGAGTTTCGAATTGGTGCTAATTGAGTTTCGGAAAACCAACCTTGCCTGCACATTACTGTCAGACATTACGGATTGCCATTCAAATTGATAACTTCCTTACAATAAATAACAATTATATATTCGCAAACTGTTTAAACGTGTACTCGCATCAACAAGGAGAAAAGCTTGGCAAATGTTTTATATGTTAACTCAATGAGAAGATGCGAGAAAAACAGAATAGTGGAGCAGATATCGATTTACTCCGTCATGGTCTTTTCGTGCATCTTTTTTGCAGTGGAAGAAAAAGCAGAAATTACAACGTTACAGTCATAGAAAACAAAGACAATTCTGAAGCTGATCAATCTGTTGAATTTGTCCGGATTTCTGCGAGAAATGAGTGTCGCATTTGTTTTCGTTCCACTAGGAAACTAATTTCAGCCATACATTATCTCTCATGTTCTGTGACTTGTTGCATGTCTGTCAGTTGATGCGGTGACATTTTCTCTCTCCGAAACATGTTGCTATGCAAAATGACGTAGGAATAGTTGTTTGTCTTGTCAGTCAAAAAAAAAAAAAAAAAAAGTTGCCAAAACCCACAAGAGACTATCTCATATATAACTATATGATAGCAAATAAGCCTTTTAGAAAAACAAGTGCTAAATGGGTTTTAGAGTCATCGAAGAGGTCAGAGAATCTTTTCTACTCACAATGGGAAGGTAATGACACTATATTATCTTTAGCGGCCAAGCTAGCATTGTACTGCTAACGAATTGGTGTATATTTGTTGTTAAATTGTGTTGAAAGCTTATTTGAAGGAGAGGAAAGAATGCCTCCTTGCACACGCTTATTTTGGTGTGAGACCTGGGCAGATTTTTGGTAGCTGATGAAATGAGGTTTATTTTTGTTACATTTTAGTGTTACACTAAAAAGTTTTTCTGGCATCCAATAATTTTTTAAATACCACGCAGAGAGTTGTCTTGTGAACAGTATAACAGGAGTTTTTGACTCATCTGGAACCTGCTAATTACCACTGCATTGGATTGGCCTAAATGGCTTTTTATCCCGCCATCAGAGCTGGCATTCTGTTGATGCTGCATCTTTTATTGGAGTTGAGGATGATCTAAGTTAATACTACCATTCAGATAACCAATTGAAATGATGATTCCACAAAGATGCCTGAGAACTAAAGTAAAACTAGTTTAGTCAGTTTAAACAATGCTAAGAGACAATTGAGAAGTGTATTTTCTGTTTCTTTAAATTGCATTATTGTCAGCCCAGTGATATTGTAGACAATTTATTATCAGTTGTGTAATTGGTAATTTGAAGAATGGTTGTGATGACATGAATGATCTTCAGAAATGTTCTGTTGACATGGGCAATTTTTTTAAAAATGTATAAATTGTGTTTTTTTTTATTTAAATAATATGCGAAAACTAAAGAAGAAAATAAAAGAGAGAGCTGAAGGCTTGTGTGTTCCCTATCTTCAGCGATTACTACATGGGGTGAGCAGGCACTCTCTGCCCAGCGAAGCATTCACTGGCGCGGGGAGGTCAGTGGCAGTCCATCCAAGCATGCCAAGATTTCTCTGCCTTTCTTGGATACCCTAAGCTCCCTTAAAAAAAGACAGAAGACATTTCTACCTCCAAAAGACTCCTAAGACACTAAAATGTAGAAGTTGGAACTGAGAATAAATGAAAAGTAGACTGAAAATATGAATTTATATGCCACATTTGAGATATTTGACAACTGAGCATAAACAGAAAATAGTGAAAATGTAATCATTTGTCCAATGCAACGTTACTTCAACGTTTGTATTATTTTGTAAGCTCTGATAAAATAAAATTTCACTACAAGTAATTTTTCTATTGTTTGGTTATTTTTGAGTGTTGTATGTAACTTGACATGAAAGGATTTTCATGTTTCAAAAAATGATTGCTCAATGCAGATTTATGTAGCAATGACTTAAATCATGTTTCTCTTTCTATTTCATTTAAAGATCTGATTTAGAAAAGTTTGTGGGCTAAAATAGGTCAATTCACCAAATAACTTTTACCAAAAACACCTCAGAAATTTGAAAAGATTGTGTTCATATGTGAGGCTTTGGAGTTGTCAACATCATCATGAGCTGACAGATGAGCCAACAACCTTTCCCACCTGTCGCAAACCTTCCTTGCCCTGATTTCCAGAAGCTGACTCCTCCCCTTCATTGATAATCTGATGAAGACCTCCATAAGTTTATCACTTTCAACAACATTTTCTATAATTTTAAATGAAAATCTCTACAGGAAGCACAGAAAAGCCCTGTTTGTTTGGAGAGCTGTGCTAGTTGGCTCTAATTTGCTTTAATTCCTGAATGCAACACACTGCCTGACTGCTTGCTGGTGTCCTGAGGAGGGAACCTGCCGTTGCCATAGCAGCATAGCCTGGGCTCCATGTGAGGGATACAAACACTCGGCTTCACAAGCCCTGAACCAGCACACAGACAGGCACAAACAGCTAGTCTAAACCCCCCACAGCGAGGGAGCTGTTGTGAGACTGTGTGGCGTCGGCCCCCATTCCTGTCCGTGCCCAGCCCTCCAGCAAAGCTCTGGCAAACGAGCACTAGCCCACGCTAACAAACCTCACCTAACACCACACGCTCCACAGCTGAAATACCAAGGTCTAATTAGGCCACTGCTTCTGGAGATTTAGTCGATTTTAACTGCATGGTGGACACCAGAATGGCTTGCATGTACAGTTCAATCCATTTAACCACTTTATCGCACAATTGTGTAAGAAACAACAGCTTTCTGAATCAAGTTTAATCTACGCTAATATGTCAAATGAAATATGAGGAGCCTTGTTCATTTCAAGCACTGATATCAATTTAAATAGTCATAATTTTAAAGGAAATTATGTTTAGGGTCCACCTCTCACCTTTCAGCAAAACTATTTTTTTTTGTGTGAAACTTTTAGTCTATATTCATAGTGTTGAACGTCTAAAACTGGAAACCTTTAGTCTGGAAGAAAAGGGGTGAAAATATGCTCCAAAGTTTTGGGGATGTTATTGCAGTACCAGTTTTGGCCACAACCTGCATACTTTAGATACAAAAACATGAACACATTTTGATACAACAGTTTTTCCACTTATTCTGTTTAGAGCAATTTAAGTAAAATTAATACTCTGTTTAAAATCTGTCTATTTAAAACATGTTACTGGTGTTACATCCCATCAAAAATGTACAAAGTCAGCCTTCAGTTCACATAAAGTCCTAATTCTGTCATTAGTTGTTCCCATTAAAGCCTGCTGGATTACAAAACATTTTAGGTTCTTCTGATCAATTTATCACTTTTTCCACCAGCCTGTTTTGTAACAGTAGGGCTTTTTCACAGCCTTCTGTTTCAATGGTACCCATTGTTTGTGGATGAGGTTCAAAAGTGAGCAGAGTGACCCAAAGTGATTTTTTTTTATGTAAAGAAAACTATGACAAGACATCCTGTTGATCACCAATAGACCAAATGTTAAACTAACTGATTGGCCAGAAAAAAAGATAGCGAAGGAAAGAAAGGCCCCAGGGGCCTCATGTATAAACGTTGCGTACGCACAAAATGGGCATAGAAATATGCGTACACATTTTTCCACGCACATATCGGGATTTATAATCGGAATTGTGTTCTGAATTATGGCCAGTATTGGAAAGACCCTCGCGGAGAAACCATGCGCTGTGTGTTCCTGTGCAAGTATTGACCACATTAGGCCACTTGGCCACTGGTACTTTCCAGCGAGAGTTGGCAGACCGATCGGGTATGTCACAGTCATCCCTGAGCCGTGTCATGCCATATGTATGGGATGCCATAGTGGGGATGGCACCCCGATACATCCGTTTTCCTTACGCGCAAGCTGAACAGGCCAACATCAAAATCCAATTTGCAGCAATTGTCGGTTTTCCCAATGTAATCGTCACTATTTACTGCACTCATGTTGCAATAAAGGCACCATCTGAGAATGAATTTGCTTTTGTTAACTGAATTATTGGTGGTATTAATATGCAGGGCGATCATACATATTCAAAATTGGCGGTCTTAACCTCCAAATATGATTTTTTCGGGAGGAGATTGGGGTAAGCAATAAGCACTTGCACCTGCGCACAATATTCAGAAAATTTTGATTTATAAAGCGAACCTTGCGCAGGTTCTGGCATACGTACGGTTTTATGAATCTGAAAACTTTTGTGCGTACGCAAATTCTGCCTTATGTGCGTACCCACACTTTAAGGGTTACATCTTCGCCAAGTTTTACACATGAGTCCCTGATCTTTTAGACAGTTCTCCATTTTGTTTCCATCCCATCAACTCAATGTGGTATGTGGGGAGTTGGGTGGGACTCAAACTCAGGTCTATAGCCAAGCTTCACGTGCGTGTAATACTTAGCAACAGAAAGGTTGGTGAGACAGAATATAACGAAAAATAGTGCTTTAGCCCCTCAAAACGTGTTGCTCTTGTTGCTTAAACTACTGCTTTGCACACTCTCAGCACAGTTTAGTAACTAGATCTGGTTTTCCAACAGTGATGGAATAGCTTCTAGAGATGCCATCACACTGCAATCCTCTCCTAAATGATTTCAATAGGGTTAAGGTCATTTGAATGTGGAGGCTGCAGCACTCCATCAATTTCCATTTTGGTTAAATAATCTTGTATAAATAGCCAAAGGTAAAATTAAATGGCTGGTGGAGCAAAAGAGAGCAAAAGTGAGCGTGTCCAAGTAATAAAGAAAAGCTAATCTTCATGAAAATGTGACTTTTCAAAAAGTGACATCAAACTGGAAATAAGTCTTGTTTGATAGGTTGCTTTGTGCTGATAGTTATTTTGAAACTGATAAGCTGAGAAACCAGAGTAAATTGTCAACAGCAAACATATTTGTTCATTATTAGCTTTATCTTCAAAGAGAATCTAAAAACCTGGACAAAATACATAAAGTATTAACGTAAAAGAAACATTAGTTGGGACGGTGATTCTGAGCAATTCCATTTCATTTATGTAAACTATTTATGATATCATGTGACCAAAGTATTTTCTACCTCTGTGCACTTCACAGTGTCTCCTATACCTCCAAAGCGTTGCTTCAAGGTAAGCAAGGAATACATCAAACTGCTGAGCTTGTTCTCTTTGAAGGACCAGAGCTAAATGTTTAGACTGCGACATCAACATCCTCCGTGTCTTTTTCCCAACCCTCCAATGACAACTTTTTCATGACCCAGGACACAGCCGGGAGGAAAGCCCAGATACTAAGAGATATTTACGAGACAGAGCAGAGTGTAATTTCCTGCCAGCGTCTACTAGTTCCGCTAAAGAAACAGCTGAACGGAAGCGCTTTTCTCCAGGGAGACAACAGCCAGGCTAACGGAGTGACTTGCACTCTTAAGGAGACAACAGCAGAGAAGCAGACGTTCCCAGTGTTAACATCAAGCAGATTTTGTTTTTTGTTTTTTAGCAGAAGCTCAAGCCGTTTTGTACTCCTAACAAATCAGTAAACTTTTTAAAACTTGAGAAATCACAAAACAAAGAATTTAGGGGGACTATCAGGAGTGAGTTTGAAAGAGCAAGAATAGTTCCATAATGATCCAAAGTCTCACTAAACAATGTAATTTTTAAAATATTTCAACAATTCCAAAACTGATTTATTACACTGGTATTACTATGAAGTGTGTTATTATACTTTTAGCTTTGTTGTTGCCTTTAAGTGATCGGAAGCCCTTCAAGTGATTTAAGATTAAATAGCAACATTACATTCTATCTCTAGTTTCCTTAGTTGATTAGTATGAAAAATCTAGATTATCCAAAAGAGTATTTCCTAAAAAAATCCCTTATATGAATAAATGTGGACAAATAACAATATAAGTAATTACAGAATTTAAGTATAAACAAATATAAATGTGTAGTCTTAGGAATGAAGTAGGAAGAACATGAAAGAAGCAGATCGTCTGCTATTGGTTGGAAAAGTCATGTGAAAAATGAACCTATCAGAGCCTGAGATATGAACTCTGGGACTTTGTAGTTTTCAGTCGCCGGAGGACGAGAGAGAAAATGTAACTTCCATAAAAATGCTTAACTCTTAAATTGTGAAAATCTGTTTCTTTTCTTTTTTCAGTATTTCCAAAAATAATAAAAAAAAATTTATTGTTTACGCCAATTCTGAATTTTTATTTTGTTCTGAACTGAAAAAAATGTTTTAGTAAGTTCCAAATTCTCCTGTTTATCTGTTTATTTTTTGAAAATTCATAATGAATGCTAATAAGATGAACCAGGCCTAAAACCCCAAAAGACCAGGATTGATAATAAAAAAAAATAAATAAAATAAAAAAAACCTAATGACAAACATAATCAAATTATATAAAAAGTATAGTAAATATTTTAAAAAGCAGTCTCATCAGGTGAGGTCATGTCACTGAAGTTGAATTTAAACACCATTAAGAAAAGAATCAAACTTCACAAGTTTGTGAATGTGTGATGTAAAATGAGCCGACAGAAACGGGTTAAATCAATTAAAGCATGACCATTTCAGACAGGCTTTGATTCTTCAACCCACTATCAGATGATCCAGCAGCACAGAGCTCTTTCACTTCAGGAACGATAAGACAACCATCAGACAGAGGCCGTGACAAGCTTCCTCGACTCCATCTTCAAAATCAGCCTCCATGAGAAACAAACGCTCCTGGCGAGAAGTAGCATGAGGGCCCTGAACAACTAAGCCATTAAGTTTTTATCAGCTCTGGCTGTGGCTTAGGCCGTCCTCAGTCGTTTACCTGCATCTCTCAAACTCCTGCAGCTTATCTGAAGCCCATTCGCTTTGCGTGCCGCTGCCTCAGTAATCACCGCTAGCTATGTTCAGTAGCTCAGTAAGCTTCTTACGCCCTTCCCTTCCAGATTAACCGTTAGAGGCGGCAACAGACGCGCACACTTCAGATAAAAAAAAAACAGCACCTGTGTGGACAAATACTGCAGACAGCCAACCAGGAACCAGCACCCTACACACAAGACACGAGGCTGACTGTTCTAACCAAATAGAAGATATCAAAGTGAGAATCAAGTGATCTGAAACTTAATGAATCAGCTATTAATAATACTGATCAAATTTGATATTGCCCCAAAAGAAGACTCCTCTGCAATTAAGTCTTTTAAGCACAATTGCAGATCAATGAAAAGTAAAAAAAACTGAATTTAAGTATTAATTGGTGCATTTGGCTCTCAAATCAGCGAAAGACTAGAACTGTGACCTTACATTGAAGCCTGGAGTCACACAAACCAAAACAATCAATTCCAACCTTTTCACATTTCCTTTTACAAGCACTTTATTTGCTTTCTGAGAAACAACTGTGATAACAAGCAAGTCTCTGTCCTTCGGATTCACTTCAGAGAAATACCCTCATCAGTAACCGTGTGTTTCATTCAATTAAACACTTCTTTTATGCTTTAAATGTGTGTGATTTGTCATTCAGTAAAACTTTGAAAAAGATATAGTTGTCTGCCAATTCGCTTGTGATTATCTAGGCGCCAGCATCACTGACTTTTACTGGTCTTAGCTCATTTATAAACATACCAACACTTATAAAATACATACAATATGAAACGTAAGAAAACTTTGCTAACTGAAGAGCAAACTTACCACAGGAGATGAAATTCTACAGCCAGGGCAGTCACAAATTGGAGGATGAACCTGTAGTATTCCTTTGGACATAAGCGTCTTCAAACTTTTCCCTAAAACAAACAAAGTCCAATTAGATTTTTGTATACAAGTAAATAATGCCCAACTTTAAAAATAAAAGTCTGCTCACTGTCATCCAACAAATCAGCTGTTCATAAACAAAGCTCCTGCTATTCCTCAGACTATTTAACAGCTCCTGCACTCATCCACATCCACCCATCTGTCAAAGCCATCCACTGGAGACAATTTTAGTTTCATTTCATTTAGAGCAAGCGGCCAGAAGTGCATCTCAGATGATGCGCGTGTTAAAAGAGCCCATTATTTTAAATAATCTTCTCTGACAGCAGACTTGAAAGCTTGAAAGGAAACCCAAATGACTTTATACGACCACCAGCAACGTTATTCCAAGCACTCACATGTTCAAATCTTTATAAACACAACATCCCCAAACACTGTGCTCCAAATGTGACTATAACTTTAACAAAAAGAAAAACACTGCTCAAATATTGAAACCTATACTTAAAGGGACGAACATTATTCACATAATGTAAGTACTTCTTTTAATCACTTCGTTTTCAAGAACAAATGACAACTACTTCATTATTTTTCAAAACAAAACTAAAAAGTAAATAACAGATGCAAAAAGTTTTATAACACTATAAAAGTAACACGACTCTCCGTAGTAAACCCTATTATGAAGAATATCCAGGTGAATCCATTAAAGGTTAATGAAAATAAATACAACATATAACTAAACAGGTAAAAAATGTTACTTAAATAACCATTAAGGTGGGTTTTTAAACTTTCTGAAACAAATCATCAGCAAGGTTGACATTTTTAATATCAACTCTATGAATTTGATTCCAAAACTGTCTGAAATAGTTGTCATCTGTCACCCTCAAGTAAGTTTAGTTAGAATAGAATCCTAAAGCTCCCCAAACCTCATGCAGTGCGCAAGCGTTTCAAGTCCAGGCACAAGAGAGCTCTTAATGCAATAAAGTTGAAGCAAACTATTTATCAACCCAAAAACACAGTTCAGCCAAAATAATCCAACGAGTCCTAAATTCACTCGAACCCTCGCGTTTTACCTTTGTGCCTGATGCTCCGCTTCCAGTCTTTAGCTGTCTCTCGTCCACTGACGAACTGGAACTCGTTAGGGGTGAGCCACTCAGCCCGGTATTTGATGGAGGGTCCTTTGCTGCCCTGGCACAGCTTGTTAATGTACAATAGTGCTTTGTTTTCCCCGCATTCCACCTCGATGCAAGGCTCCCCGTTGTCGAAAAACGGCTGAAAGTCAGGAATGGACGAGAAGCTCTCCAGCATGAAGTCGTCCGGGTGGTGGAGGTGCTGCTGATGCAGCGCGGTGTCGCGGAAACCCAAATACGCGCGCTGGTGATGGGCGAAAATGTGCTCGTACGGCGGCGGATGAGGGGTCACCACGGGGATAGCGCCGGCATTTAAAGGAGCCAGGTAGTCCGGCTGGTTGAAGGCGGCTAGAGCCATGTCTTCTCCATCCAGTCTCTCCTTTTTGATGGCAGGCATGTTACCCGAAGCGGAGCGCCGGCGACGAGCGATTAGCAGTTCATGCGTCCCAACTTGTTCCTGGCGCACGGCGTGTGTTTACGCACGGCTCTCGAGACGCTGGCTGCCGGGAAGTTGAGCCATTCAGCACTTGACTCTTCTCCTCAGTGCGCTGCTAGCATGACGGGTCTCCCCGCGCTCCTGCCCACCACTTCTAATCGGGCTAATGCCTGACATCTCCGCCCGAGACTGGCGTCGAGCGCGCTTTAGCGGTTGTTTATCCGCGCTTCCTCTAAAGTAATTTCCTTATTTTGCTGCTCAACACTCAATTGATTCGGTGTCGTTGTTTAAGGACATTTAAAGCCTCGCGTGTGTGCGTGCGTTTGTGTGTGTGTTTGTGTGTTGAACATCTGATAAAAGTTCAGAGGTTTGCTAATGACAGATTTTGCTCTAATTCTGATAAACGTCCGTGTTTTTGAGTGTTCTTGTTGACTGGTGCAGACGGGCTTTTACGCTACCGTTCGCTTTTTCTTAAAGCCCTTGCAGCTCGGCGCTGAAGTCACGCTTTGGTTCACAGACCCAGACCAAACAAGATTTGCTCTCTCCGCCGCTTCTCAAACTTGGCCCATTTAAACAGCGGCGCAGAGGCAGAGCGTGCGCGCGCCAGCAGAGGGGGGTCGACGACGGACGAGCCCGGGGAGCTTTATGAAAGTTTCCCGAAAACTGTCATTTTAGAACTTTAAACTCTTGCATAGTCCTTACATCAGTTAAGATTTATCCCCGAGACCATTTCTATAACCGACGTTATGTTTTCTGGACTTTAAAAAAACATCCTCATTAAAGAGTAGGATAAATAATAATTAAAAAAATTGAGCATTTTTGTGTGTCACATGATATCAATATTGTTTGTACAATAAAGATAAAGATTTGATCTTTCTCAATGTTAATGTAAAGTATGTTATTTGAACTGTAAAAGATAAATAATGTAAATTACAGCACATCATGTAAAAATTTTACATTTATGCATTTGGTATACGCTTTTGTCCAAAGCGACTAACAGTAGGGGAGAGACAATATGCAGTTTGTTACAAAAGTCTAAATCTAAATTGGGGTGCTCACAATAAAAACACCAAAAGTCTATAAGCGACTGAGTCTTTACGCTATGTACTGCACAGCAATGTTGCTGCTCCTCACAATACAAAGATAAAAACATATAGACTTCAGAAGATGAAAATTTCCAAATACTTTCATATGCAAGTGATTGTGAATGATAAATATCGACCATAATTTGTAAACCTAAAGTGTAAATGCAGATAGTGTCTATGATGTCATTTATGTACTTCTAAAGAAAAGCACATTAACACTAACATGTTGGTACAGTAGTAAGAGAATTCAAGAGTTCAGACTGCAGGATTTTTAAAGAAGTCCCATTGGAATTTGCCAAACTGCATGGCTATCTGGGGTACCATTCATTCACTGCTGTTTTCACACTGCACTATAAACTCACTGGCCACTTTATTAGGTACACCTAGCTAGTACTGGGTTGGACCCCCTTTGCCTTCAAAACTGTCTTAATCCTCCTTGGCATAGATTCAAAAACATACTGGTAACATTCCTCAGAGATTGTAGGAGCTGGATTGAGATCTGGTGACCGCGGAGGTCATTTGAGTACAGCAAACTCCTTGTCTTGTTCAAGAACCAGTCTGAGAAGATTCATGCTTAATGGAGATCAGAAGATGGGTACACTGGGGTCAGAAAAGGATGTACAGGGTCAGCATCAAAACTCAGGTAGGCTATGGAATTGGCCCAAAATGTCCAGTGAAAAGGAAAATACCTTTAGGCCACCACCACCAGTCTGAACCTTTAATAATAATAATAATGCCATCAATTTACATACTACATTGATACAAGACAGGATGGATCCATGATTTCATATGTTAGTCGCCCACTTCTGATCATTCTGAGCAATTCTACCATCTGAATGACTTAGCAGAAATAGGAGAGACTCATCAGACCAGAAATAGTTTTTTCAATTTTCAAATTTTGGTGAGACACCAATTCCAGTTGATCAGCAGTTTCTAAAATAATTCAACTCCAACTGGCATTAACAACTCTTTAAAAGTCACTTTAATCAGCTTTCTTCAATGATTTGGTGCTTTGTTTGAACAGCAGCAGCCTTAATGCATTGAGTAGCTGCCATTCGATTGGTTGATATTTGCGTTAATAAGAAGTTCGGTAGGCGTTCATAATAAAGTTGCCAGCATGTGTAAACAAAATGATTCCTGGACTAGTTTTCATAAGCACTAGTTTGTGTATGATCTTGGCCATTTCCCAAGAGTCAGGACTAAAATTGAGCAGTCTGAACTCTTTTTTTTTTGTTTGTTTGTCAAAAAGTCCTTTCAGCACTGTTCAAGTATACATGTCGTCAAAGAATGTATACCATTTTTAGCAGCTAATAAAACAAAAACAAAAACATACCCCTATAGCAATTAGGCTTTGTCCCTGTTTTAATGGCTCCACCTCAGTCTCTGACTCCATAATTCTGGGAGCAATTAAGGCAGAATCTTCTCTGCAAGTCGGCTGAGAATAAGATGTCATGAATAAGTCACAGTCGCGTGTGTTACTATGGTAATACAGGTTGAATGTGTTATGGTCCTACTACTTGTTATACAATAAATGGCTAAAAGTAAGATGGAGAATAACGTTTTTACCCCATGAGGTAACATTAATGTACCCGTACCAAATCATCACTTTACACAGCAGTACTTAAAATTTACTGTTTATAGCTGCACTCTTCTCCAGCTGTGCTGCACTTTCAAATTCAATGCACACTCTGCAAATACTTTTCAATAAATGTTATGTTTTTTTTGTTTACTTATTTTCTCATTGTAAATGTGCAGTCTACTTCACACAAATATGCCAGCATCAGGGTAGACGGCTAAGAAAAAATTTAATTGCTCTGAGACTAGTTTTTTTGTCGCATATAACAATAAAAATCTTGAATCACAGCTAATGGTAGTCTTGTGCTCTCACATACAATCTGAACATGTCCCACACTAACCGATACAATGAAACTGACATAATATATATGTAAAAGTATTCACACAATATTGCTATTTATATAGAGGTTACATTATACATAACATTTTAATGTGGCACCTAAATGTGACACTTAAATGTAGAAATATGAACGTATGTTGGATGATTCAGGAGGACAAAATTATCATAATAACAATCTAACCAGAGAGGCTTTCAATGCTCCAGTTACATATATCTAGAAAAAACAAAAACATCCCACACAAAGACGTATCTGAAGAAGAGTGGAAAGACTGCAAAGGTCAAGAGTTGTTAGTGAGCTCAGGAGATCCTTGACTGAAAACCCAAGTTTGCGATACACAGTGGGGATGCCCTGCCCTCACACCCCACTTACCTCAGCAGTAAACCCACTCTGACTCATTCTGAACAGAACGAAGGAGGAGTTCCCCTAAACTTACAGGTGACAGAGAACTTTTCAACCCACAGTTTGGCTTCAGAACGGCTTCCCCTGAACTCTCAGCCCCCACACAGCAACCATTCAGAAGAACAATTCCTTTGGTGTCTTCCTAGCACTCGTCAACCTGAACCCCCCCCAACAGCCAAATAAAGTGCTCACATCTCATTCCAAGCACGCTGAAGCTTTCATTTCCTTTAATTACAATCATACGATTGAAACACAAAAAATAGTACCTAGTAATCATTCTAATCTTTTCATCTTCCATTTTCAGACTAATTACAGTCTAATCTGGCAAAACTTATAACAGTGTTATAAATTGGTTTTAAAAAGTAATATATTCAGTGACAAGACATTTAACAGATTTGAAAGATTTCATATCTGTTTATATGTATAAAAAGTCCCTTTTTGGGACGCGAGTAAATGACATTCTGTTCAGAGAGGCTCAGAGAAGCTCAAAGCACTCGATGCTCAGAGAGCTGTCGGCTGTAGCAAGCCCCCTCGCAGTGGTCCCCCCTCGTCCGCTAGGTTGTTGGCAGCAGCCCCAGAGCCACAGCGCTGCTGGCGGGGAGAGAGGTAATAAATAACCCGGGGAGAGAAGCGGAGACCGCCGGGCGATGCACAGTCTGACCTGACAAATACTCTCTGGAAAACCTTCAGAGAGCCAGAGCCCACCCCTATCGCATGGAGCCGGCCATTCAGACATGAGCAGAAAATAAAGAAGCGTTCCCCTCCTGGAAACCGTTTCTCGTTCCCTTTAAACACAACGGTCAAGGATCCTGAGAGAGACTTGCTGGGATGGCAGAACAGTGGCGTTGTGGCCTCTCCGATCCTCTCAAACCCTACCAAGACCACTTTGAGCGGAATTCAAAAACTCAAAAACAGTCATGTGACCAAGGCATCCTAAATAGTTCATTAATAACAAAAAAAATGCAATGCCTACAAGAGTAAAGTAAAGAAATAATGTATCTTAAAGGAAAATACATTGAAGGGTTGATGGATGGATGAATTAATGGTAGGCTTCCTTTTATTAATGTTTGTGACATGAACTGAAAGAAGCGTTTACAACCAGCAATCGTGAGAGCTAAGGGCATTTTCCATTTTTTCCACCAACATCTTTAGGTGATCTAAAAGGCAAGCTACAACAAATAAGGTTACATTCTAAGTATGATATGAGAAACAATTATTCTCCATCTGCTGGAAGACATTTTTGCATCCCAAATGATCTGCTTGTTCTCAAGCCTCTCTTAATGGGAGGATTCTATTGGACTTTCCGAGCAGCTCCTGAGGGATGTTTGGGATCAGAGTTGCCAGCTCAAGCAGTGCTGTTAAGTGATTGTGTGTAATGTAAAACCCTGAGCATCTCCTCAGGTTTGTGCTGTGCAGTCAGAGCCGGCGCCCTGCGCTGCTCTCCTGAGAAGCGGAGGCCACGGTGGCAAGCGACTACAGTACATGGCATTTATTTTCTAGCAAGATGTGTGCGAGACTGGGAGGACAGGTATTTCTGCCTATTGAGTTTCTGAGTCTCTCTGTAGAATAAGAAGCAAACCGAAAGCCTGTTGCATTTTAAAACCGATCATGTCTAAATTAAAAATAAAACCGATAATTTTCTTTCTTTTCATAAAAGGTAAACAAAAAATGTCAAGTTGTTTTTGCAAACTTGTAGAAAACTTGTTTTTAAGAGAATGTGAAAATGTTTGGAATTTCCCAGATTTTTTATTTGATACATGAATATTTATTATTTAGCTTTTTTCACAAGCAAAAAGCTTTTTATCCCTGCTAACTTTACCCATTAAATATATATATATATATATATATATATATATATATATATATATATATATATATATATATATATATATATATATATAGCAAGATTTTATATCAGCTTAAAGCAGCCTTTTTTAGAAAGTCAGAAATTATTGGTCAATTTCCTCATATTAACAAACTTTACTTTACAAACCCTAAGGTAGCGTTATGTGATTCTTGTTTAGCCCAACTTAATCCACACTAGGCCTTTCTGAGGCTTATAAACTTATAAAAACATATAAAGCTATATAAAACAATTTGATTGATTGATTGATTGATTGATTGATTGATTGATTGATTGATTGATTTAAAGAAATCGTTTAATTCTAGGGTTAAGTGAATTATAGATGGCAAACCTAATATGTTCTACATCCGTATGCAGTCAAACTTTCTCTTACTCTGTCCATGGCAAACCTCTGAAAATAATTAATGATGAGGGAAACGTCTTTCATTCTTTTTGATTACAGCAAGAGTTAATTGTCGAAAAAATCCAAATAGTCTCCACTATATAATATCATATAATATCCGACCTTCATTTTTGATCTCTGAAAAAGAAACATAAATCAGACAAATGTCTCTTTCCCCAACAATTAAATACACTTTTTTTTAATCTATAGGAATGGAAAAGCATCCCGATCATAAAATCCCAATCAGAGCTTTCACGTCACAAGCAATCCTCAAACCTAAATTGTTTAGAGACTAGCAGTGGAAAATTCTGATGCTTTCAAGAGTATTCAAGAAAAACACACAGGATTTAAGACAAATGTTTAAAATCACACTCAACCCTTAAAAACCATAATAAATCAGAATTACTATTTAGTATCTACATTCATAATTCTTTAGAACATTGATTCTTCCATCTCCAGCCAGGGCCATAACAGTCTAGGTAAGTCTACTTATGACTCTTTTTTTTTTTCTACAAACAAACCCCACACTTTGTTATAGGTCTATCAGTCTGCTATATATTCTGCAGGAGTTAAACCTGCATAGAGCACTTCCTGATCTCGCAGGCCTTATTGATTTTTCCTTCGTGATCTGAAACCAGCAATCAGCATTGTGGTTTGAAATAGCCCTGAAACAAGAGGCGAGACGTCAATGAGTCGCCGACACATTTCAATTAGTGTGCCGCCTCAGCCGATCTGTCCCAGGAGGCACATTGGCTCCACAGGCTGGTCACATTAGGAGACATTCATCATATAGAGGTGAGGGACATTTGGGAATGGCATACACAAGTAAACATGCAAAAAATCCCACTTTGTGTAAGAATACATGATATTAATAGGTTTTCCAAAACAATTGATAAAAAAATCAAAGGGATTAGTATATTTAATAATTTCCTCTTACTTTAATTAAATTGCTAATGAAGCTGACAGAGGAAAAGCAGACTCCAACATGAAAACTAGCATCTCAAGCTGAGAATAATCATCATATCTCGAAATTATATAACCACAGCTGAATCGTTTTATTTTAAATATTTGAGCAAGGTATTTAAAATGACAGATAGACACTTTATACATTTCTTGATTCATATTGGTCAATTTTGGATCTGTGCTTGTATTTGATGATATTTTACTATTTTAATAACACCAAAGGAGGTTTAAAGGAGGTATATTTGAGTAAATGTATCATTTAAAATGACCAGTATTAAATACATTTTTTTAATAAAATTTGAGCACATTAAAATGGTTCATGGTTTTATTTTACTTTGTACTGTCCATGGATGTACAATAAAACGTAGATATGTATTTTAGAATATAAAAAATAAAAATTTGCTTTTCTGATTAGTCACACTTCTAGTGACTTCCCATAAAAGTATTTAGTTAAAGATTTTAATAAATTGTTATTAACAAGCAGGCACTTCAGCATGTGAGGAAGAAACAAATATTGAATCCAAAAACAGCTTAAACAATGATATCAGAATAAACTCGTTCCTTGAAGATAGAATAAGTGCTAGTCTGTGTAGTTGCTTTCGGTCAAAGAGAATATTCCAACAGAGGCTTTGTATTGCTTTTCTGGTAATATGTGTATCCTCCACATAATGCAGAGCTTTAAAGACAATTAGATCTTTCGTTGTGAGGGGCTGCCCGAGTAGTGGGGCGTCATCATGCACCTGAGATGGTAATAGGTGGTGGCATGGTCTCAAGATCCCCAGTCCATTCGAAGAATAACTATATATTTACCATAGCACTTCAGTAAAGTATAGCGTTGGGAGTTCAATGATTGACTTTGTTTACAGCCTCCTGCACTGAGTATCTCCTCATTGACAGCTGGTCTGTGCTAAAGCTATGTTTGGTTATTTTTAATCATGCAGCGTGGTTCTGAATACGTCAATGCTTGTTCCCTGGGGTAGGTGTTTCAAGTTAACATAATAACATGATAAAAAATAATGTGATATTCAGGCACTGGATTTTAAGTATTTGTTTTACTAATTTTTTAAGTTATTTTGTTAATTGTCACGTACAAAAAATATTTTATTATAAATTATATAATATATATCAACATTTGACATTTACACCTTTGGTGTGTGGGCACAGCTTTTCTAAAGATGGCTAAAGAGTCTCCTGACCTACAACTACTTTCTACTCCCCCTTGTGAGTGTGTTTATGTGCCTGTGTGCGTGTGTGTGCGCGTGCGTGGGTGTGCGTGTGTGTGTGTGTGTGTGTGTATAGAGAAAGGGTAAGGGGTGAGAGTGGGTCCCACATGGTACTTCCTCATCTCATTTGCCTTCAGGTGGTCCTCAAAAGCCCTCCACTGCTCCTCAGCCTTTCCTGCAGCTTCACCGCAGGCCATCACTGCCTCTCCCCACCTCAGCAACCAATCAATATCTCTCTTCTACTTTCATCAGAGCTGTACTTCCTGAAGATAAAACATTCACCTTGTGTGAGTCCTTCTTCACTAGAACCCACCTACTGGACATCACTCTTTCAATAGTTCGATTGATGCAGGACAGGTGCCAAATTATAGATGAAGTATCAATGCTTGAGAAAACTTAATTTGGAACTTACCATTGCATCGGCTACTGCTTCCTTACTGCTGAGAGAAAGCTGTTAAGTTCATTTCAAACAAACAAAGATTATTAAATGAAAACACTATATTACATTTCTTCCAAATCTTTCATTAATGTGACATCTGATCCAAAAATATTTCATAATTAAACTTAGAGTTCATAGCTCAAAGTTTTCTGAAATGTATTGTGTTGATTTAAGTTGGAAAGGAAGCAAAATGGTGGAAAAGAAAAGAAAGTTTGTCATACTCTCATGATTTTATCAAATAATAATCCAAAGACTATTTAACCAAATTCAGTAACATACTCAAAGTCCAGTCTTTGAACAGTTAGCACACAAAATTTATATTAAAGGATCATTTATCTGAATATAAATGGTTACGACAAATTAGACTTCCAATAATCACCAAAGCCTAATCCAATGCACTTTAAAGTGGGACAATCTGAGTGTTTTTCAAACAGTTCCATAAACAATTCCGACATATCAGCAGCAACTGGTTTTAGTGGAGACTTGATTTAAGGTCATATCTAGAAACAGTCATAGCATCTGCTGATGTTAGCTTTAAAGAGAACATTTTGACAGCAGTTGGAAAATGTTTCACTCTACAAACCCCACCATGTCAGCAGAGACAGCACAGTTCACTTATTCATTTACTGTATTTGAATTAACTATGAGCATCTGGCTGACCCTGATGCAGAGGAGGAAGTCCTGGCGAAAAAAGAAACAGCCTCTACCATTTCCAGAAAAATCTAAATAGGTACTCCTTGTGCCTCTGATTGCACCCAAAGAGTCCATTAGAAGAAGGAAATGCACTACAGTATTGCTTTGATTCTACAAAAAAAAAAAATTTGGGAAGCAAACAAAATGGGAAAACGAATAAATATTTAATGAGGTTGTGAACAGGCTGGCTATTGAATTGGAAGTACGTGGGAATTAAAGGAGAATTTTGCAGATGAACATTCAATTACAAAAAACTTAAAAACCATTTGGGGGTTGAATGCAATGATTGTAAAATTGAGCCCTAAGTTCAGTGAGAAAGTGTGCTGCATTCAAAATTATGCTACATTAGGGCACTCTGGTGGTACCTTGTGCCAAGGTGAACAGAGAGAGCTGAGGCTTTGTGGTAGCTGCTCCTCAGCGTTGGAACGAGCTGCCTTCAGACATTTGTTAGGCTCCTAGTTTGGGAAGTTTTATGGAAAGACTCAAGATAGTATTTTTTACTGAAGCTTTTTAAATCTTGAGTCCACGTTCAAGTCTTAATTTTAATCAGTCAAGCTTTTTCAATGTGTCTGTTTTATTATAAAGCACTTTGGCTGGCTTTGCTGTATAAAATGTTCAATAGAAATACATTTTACATCATTATTTTCTACTTTACATTATTGAATCTTAATTCCTGCAGCATTAACATAATAACCGAATAAAAGTAAACTTTCTATTAAATCTTTCATTGCTAACTAGTTAGTTAAAAATATTTAAACATTAAAAAGGTATTACATTTAGTTTGTAACTCACTGTTTAAGGACTGGGAAAGACGAACATATGATGTACCATTGGTCAAAAATACAAATAAACATCAACATTTTCTGGCCACTTTGAAATGTGAAAAAAATTTGTTCAATGTTCAATCTAACATGTCTAGACTCCATAAACAGAGGAAACATCATCGTTGGCACCTTTATTCATGACATCCTGATGGGTCCTTGTTCTCTGTGTATAGCTTTCTATGGAGTGATAATACAATATTTAGTCCACTTGATGCACAACATCATGTGGAATGAAAAAGAGCCTCTATAGCCCAATGATAACATATTTAGAAAGTATTTAAAAGCTCTACTCTACTCCTCAATTAACCCTCCATCAATTTTAACTAAGCTAAAAAGAAAAATCTCAAAGCACCAAATGGAACTCCCAAGAATTCCTATAGAAAATAATTTTACTGAGAAGTTGTCCTGTTTACTAGTTGATGTAAGATGTTGTCAACTCTTTACATACGTTAATTCACAAAGAAATAACTCTGTCACACTGACCCCTAAAAGCTTGCATCCCTGCAAGTAAATCTGTAAATTAAGGGTGAATTAAGACTATTCCCAGTGCTCTCTAGCTGAGGGTGAGTAGGAATCTGGCTTGGCAGGTAAATGAACTGCAAATGGCAACCACTGATTAATGAGAGAGAAAGTAGCTGGAAAGAAAAACATTGTTATAAATCTACATCATAATGATGGCAATAGTAATTGAAATGAATTTGTCTTCCCAGAGCTAGACTTTACAGTAGAAATTACTCAAAGCCCTGGTGGTCCACAATAAATGAGATTTAGAAAATGTATTCAAGCCCACCAAAGGTCTACAGATCATCTCTGACAGTGTGGACTGATGAGATAGGGGAGCTTGTCAATCCAAGTGTAGGAGTCGGATACTAATGAGCCCCCAAACTTGGCTAATGATGTCGAGTCATGGTAAAAGAGATCATAACCTGAAGCTGCCTTGTAAAGTTAAATATCTTGTAGCTCAGTACACAAATATCAGTACAAATCTTCTACTGTAAAAAGACAATCATTTGAAAGCAAACTTGAACAGTTTAATCACAGTAAAACTACTTTACAAGGAATGGGTCTACAGAGAGATCAGGATTCTGGGTCAGATCTCAGGTTGAGTGCACAAAAACACCCCAGAGATCATTTGGTGCTAAAAGAAACACCAAGGGATTCCACCAAAACCAGTGAAAGGGCCACACAAGAGGTAAGTGCAAGCCAAAGCTAAGCTAGAATGGAAGAAAGAATGACAGAGACAAGCAGAACTTTAACGGTTCTAAATGCTACCATAATGTTTATATTCTCTAAATCTGTGCTTAAAGGAGACCTCAGATGCTATTTAACACAAGTTAATTTGGTTCTTTAGGTTATATATGTAAGATCTGTACATTGTGTTTACAAGCGGCCACAGATAATGGTAATTAACGGGAGGGTCTTATAATATTTGACAACATTTGCTGTGTGTTCACAAATTGGTTCAGTTTAAGAGAGCATCAAGCATTTGATCTGATTAATATAAAACCCTTGGATGGATTATTTTTTACGGGGGATTTTTACACATCAATGAGCCACATTTCAGCCCAAACCGCTAATGTCTTCTTTAATTAAACTTAAAACGAAAGTGAAAGTGAGCAGTTGACTAGATATGGAGTGACCCATACTTGGAATTTGTGCTCTGCATGTAACCCATCCCAGTGTACACACACAGCAGTGAACAAGCACACCGTGAACACACACCCGGAGCAGTGGGCAGCCATGCCTGCAGCACCCGGGGAGCAGTCGGGAAACTGGTGCCTTGCTCAATACCTCCACAGCTGAGGTTGTTGAAGATGGAGAGCAAGTCTACTCCCTGGATCTGGGGATCGAATATGGGACCTTCTGATTACAAGTCAATTTCCTTATCCACCACACCACAACTGCTGAAAACCAGCAATTAAAAAAAAGTGAAAAGGCTAAACGAATGTGAGAAAATAATTGGATTTCCATTTAGAATTTTCTCCTGGGAGGTTATGGCACATTTGGGACCAGACCAATTACCAATTATCAGCAGATAAGGCACAGGGAGGCCCCAAAGCATCCACCTAAACATTTAGACCAAGAGAAGAAGCCTTGGAGGGACCAACACCCCAGGGGCAATGAAACTCACCCCTACATCTCTCTCTCTCTCTCTTTCTTTCTTTCTCTCTCTCTCTCTCTCTCTCTCCCTCTCTCTCTCTCCATCACCTACAGGGTTCAATTAGCAGTGACTGCAGCTCACTCCAAGGGCCCTGGCAGACTACACTAGAGGTCTTCAACACTCACATAAACATGACCGCACACTGACATCAGTTTTGTAAACTTCATAAACTGCCTCGGTTCTCTGTAACCAGTAAAAAAATAGAGTATTGTTACAGATGCAAAAAATGTTTTTCTCCAACAATCTAAAAAATAAAAATGGTTCTGTGCCATCCATCTAATCCTTGTAGCTTTAACACATGGTAAGGTCATTCAGAGGTCAAACATAGCTCATGGTAGGAGGATGAATATCGATCCAGAGGGACCAGGGACTGTACACAGGGCAGACGGCCCACAGATCAGCCTTGAGCAGAGGAAATAGAGGTCATGGGCTAGAGAGCACACAGGAGGTCATCGACAATGAACTTTTAACACCTCGAGAAACTATACAGTTGGTCACTTGTTGGGCTAAATTAAGCTACATCCTACCTAGTACACATTTAAGTTATAAACAATGCCCACAAAGCACAGGTATCTGTATGGACAGTAATTGAAGATTCTAGTAAGGTATTCTAAAATGTGTTCTTAATTGCATTATAAAGGGTGGTTCAAAAAGAATACCACAACTTTGAAAATCAAAAACTCTGACATTCATTTGGGATTAATTACCTGGGATTTCATGTTTATTTGGTTAATTGGATATTTTCCCTTTTATGCATTCTTTTTTTAATCATCGTGTACTATAAATCAATACCTTATAGTTTACACTGTACTGACGTTATTCTACAGTATACATACCAACCTTATTGGCTCAATCAAATTCATGACCTAAAAATTTATTTAAAAATTATGGGTAGCAATTAAAAAAAAAATTATCTTTTTTTTTTATTGTAGTGACTAAAGGCTTCGTTGATACTTTGGTCCCAATGATACAGCATTTAAATAAAGGATTTTTTTAAACATGCCATGACTATTTGTTGAAGTAGATCTTTTTTTTATTAAAGGTGCAGTATGCAATTGTTCAAAAATGCTTAAGGAGAGCTTGGTTGTATCAAAATAGACTGGCTCTATCAAAATAACAACAATGCACATTTGATGCAGGGATGTGTTTGTTCTGTGGATTTCAAATGTCAATATTGGATCCCAACTTTTTCTTAGTTGCTCCAGTGATAGATAGATCTGTTAGCCTCTCTTTCTCCGGTCTAATGTAGGTCCACTGCTTGTTATTTGCAAGTTTACAAAAAAATTGACTAATAACACGAAAGAGTCAGTTTCTTTGCGTCTTCAAATGTTTTAATTGTTTAGGCATTGCTTTGAAGAAATGAAGAGCTTTAAGGTGGAACTCAATAACTGCAGTGCAGCATACTCGAGGAGTTGAGGTATTCTGACAGCGTGGAAGCAAGCTCTCAGATGGCATCATGCCTGCGCTGGGCTCCGCGTGCAGTCGGGCTGAACAGAAGCAGGCAAAGCTCTGGGGCACACACTAACCCCCGGTTCACAAAGAGGAAATGTGACAGAGAAAATAAAGAAACATAAAAAAAAACGAAATATTCACAGTCACAAAAAAAGAGATGTTAATGTTTTGAAAACATTACTCATTAACTCACTTTTAATCAGTCAAAATAATTAATACATTTTTAAAGTTAAAATGTCACAACACCTTTGAGGTAAATATGTGTTGAACATACTTAAAGAAAATGTTATTGTCTATTATTTTTAGTTATAGGGCAAAATGGGTAATTTCCATCTTTTCTTTTGTTATTTCTGACTTCCTGGTTGAAAATCAACATCCCCAGATGGAATGTTTTTGCTTTAGTACCTCATCATTATTGGTGAGCCTGAACTCAGTTATCCTAATAGAATAAGCAGTGTATTAATTATTAATGACTCTTGAAGTCATTGCAGTTGGAAGTCTGCAGTACAGTATGGGTCGCAGTTGTTTGTTTCCATAGAGGAAACATTCTGCTGTGTTTGATGGCTTTCCCCACTAAGCAAAGTAAAACTCGGTCTGTGTGAGGCTGTTTTGGAGTCTTTTAAACAATGACAATAATCCTGAAACAACTATCTTCTGTTGGATAAGTTATGAGTGTTCTGTCAAATCTTTGTAGCATTGGATTTTAAACTGTCCTACATGTTTTTGTTCCCTTGTGTTTAATCAACTTTCTCGTTCTGTTCGACGCTGTTGTACGTGGCCATTTGGGTCTCATAGACCTTTAAAATGACCTTATGAATTTGATAGGTATATTATGAGCCCATGGGTTGCGCTGAAATTTTGCATACACAATTTTTGCTTCTGATCTTGAGTTCATATTTCTATCTCTATTTTATAATGTTGTCAGCTCCTGTTGTTTTCATGTTTTCATGTTGACAATAGTTCATGTTATGTCGCTATTAAAAACTGTTTAAAAATGTTTAAAACCAACTTTAAAAAAAAATGTTGAAATATTTGGGTTCTAACAGGGTAAAGGTGTCACAATCAGTTCATTTATTCTTAATAGTCAATCATATTTTGCATGATAGGCAAAAAGATTGTTCGTCTTCATTTACTAAAGTTATTCTGCTGATAGTTTAATCTGGAGTGTCTAAATGTTCTGTATGTTATTATGAAAACCACTTGATGCCAACAATTGTTCAGTGAGTCTGTTTTTTCAAATTGATTATGAAATATAAGTGACCAAAGAGAGAGAATAATCTAAATTCTTCTGACTGGTCGTTACATTCAACAGAAAGTGACTAACAGGATTACCATACATCAAAGATGTTATCAATATTTGAATTCTTTTACCCAACTAACCATTGAAGATGTTAGTATTTTTAGTATTTTGGCGGCACGGCCTCCTAAGATGAGAACTTGCATCTGATACCCCAAGAAAAAAGGGTCCTTTGACAGAGTTTATCAAGTCCATTTATCTTGAAAAAACATGCAAATTGATTTTTCAAAGTGTGAAATGTCCAGTTAAAAATAATACAACTGCTGTCCCTTTCTATCAACTTCTTCAACAAGCAATACAAAGTACAAGATACATAAAATTAGTTCACGGGTCAGGTGGTGCCATTAAGAACCAGGACTAGTTTCTCTTCCCCAAAAGTAAACTAGTTTCCTTAGTAACTAACTTAAGATACTCTCCATTTCAAGCACCCAAGCTTACATTTTTTTGCTTTATGTCTTTGAGTTCTGCTCAATCTAGATATTCTGATGAGACAGCCACCTCCTAGTAACCAAGCTGTTAGACAAAGCTTTGATAAAGAAATAGAACATGAGAGAAGAGTAGAGAAAACATTTCCTACTGACGAACATGTTCCATTGTGAGAATCCCCAACAGCCGCTGACATCTGGTTCCAGTTAGCGCAGTGACGTGTTTCCTGCCGCCCGGGCCACGGTTCAGCAGTCAGACGCCACGCTGAAGAGAGAGGAGAAAAACACACATGAGTTACTACACGCTTACGAGTCTTGAAGCACCTGTGAAGATACTTCCTAGTTTTATTTCTAAAGCGCACTTTTTTCTTCCATTTTGCGCTCCATTAGTAAAGTGATCTAAAGCACCTTAGTTTGTAAAGAGACAAACTAACAAACTGATTTGTACCTAAACTAAAGCAATAGGTATCACCAGTAAATAAAAAAAGGAAAAAAGAAGTAAAAAATATAGTTGAAAGCTGGTAGCAATGAGCAATGGTCTGCCCACCTACTATTGCATATTTAAGAATTTAAAATCAAGAAAAGGAAAACTCAATCAGCTAGAAGACAGTTTAAAATAACCCCAGTTTAAGTCTAAATAAACATCTTCACAAGTGTGTTTTCTTTGGTTATATTGAAGTACAGTTAAAAGAGGTCACACTTGTATGATTAGACATGTAAAAGTAAGACCCTTGAGATTATGGGACTGTACACCTACACGCGCACTAGAGGGAAATCCTACAGTCTGTGGGTGCATTAAAACACATAAAACACACAGAGCCTTGTGGGTAAGGAAAGTGAGAATGAAGAGGAGCGTTGAGTGTAAAAGTGAAAATGTCATGAGTATAGAAATAGAAGCTAAGCAGACCACAGAAGGGCTTGTCTGCTTCTGTGGCGATGTGTATGTGTGTGCTGAACTGGGCCTTGATGCTCAAGAGTGTGTGCGTCTGCCCAACAACTCATTGAGGCCTGCTGCTGAAGCGAGAACTCACTTTATCACAAGAACAAGCCCTTCATCGCCGCATGGAAAAAATACATACAAATCTGACACCCACATCAACGTTGCAAAGACCAAACGAAGCATAAAGACACTCAGAAATGAGTCAGTGGTCACACAGACCACTATCACACTGTATGAGCCTCCCACAGATCGCCATCACTTGCACAATCAATATTTTAGTGGTTATTAGCTTTAGATCCACCAAAAAAACACTGTGTACACAGGGCCATTTTTACTGATAGCGCATGTCATGTTGGCAAAAGAAAGCCAATAAAAGAAGTAGCTTAGGGATTTTTTTTCTGTTCAAGACATCAGAAATATAACGATCAGTAGTAACACTAAAACTGTCACATTTATTAGCCATCATGAGGTTTTTTTGTATCTTCAGCAGTTATAGACATGTCAAAAAGCGTTTGTCTCATTGGCGGACCAATTGACAGAGACACTTTTTGTTTGTTGGACTTATGCTTTTACACATCTTGTTTTACGTGTTGCTTTGACCAACTTGAAGGAACTTTAACCAAGGTGTTAATACACTGTAAAAAATTATTTGTAAAAATACCGGAAAAAAATTACAATTTTTACAAGATTTTTAATAGTATGGACAAGTCCGGTTTACTGATTTACATGAGCTCATAAGTATTTTATAATTCTTGAATTCTGGGATGGCGTGCCAAGCCTACAGCTTGAAAATACCTCATATCTCCTGTACACCTGCCAGCTAGTATCTTTACTTTTTTACCAGGTTGAATAACACGTTTCTGTTTAAATATTATTTTTATTGAGTAATCTTATTTATTTAATGTAATTCTGGTGAAAGACTCATTCACGAATTGAATTGAATGCATAACCAGTGGTTAGATGTGCTTTATTCCGCTCTAATACACAACATGGAGCCGAAGATCCACTCAATGTGATGCCCACAAAAAGTGAATTAAAACTTTGTAATGCACACCTAACCATTGAATATCGTTTTTATTCTATGGTCTTTTGCAAACACTTAAATATTCAAGTTATTTTTAATATCTGGGAGTTATTTTTACCAGTTAGTCCACTTTGTTTTGAGTCCGCTGGAAAAAGTAGCGCCATAGTTTGCAAAGTTTGAATGTTTGACATGGATACGACGTCGATCAACAGCTTCAATATATTATTAAAAGTTAGTATGAAGTAACCAACTAAACCGATAAGGTTGATGGTTAAGGTTCATTACTCCTGACACAAAAATGTGTTCATTCATTCCAAATAATAGATAGCACAACAGTGAATAGAAAGTCGGGTGATACAATCATTTAAAATATGTTTGGTAATCACTGAACACTGTTATTAATCTAATAAATGTTTTTGACTGAAAAGAGATTTTCTTTCTGGCTGCTTTAGCATATGGGACTGTTTAAAATAGTGTGCACATGTTTCAAACACCAAAAGTACATTGGGTTCACATTTTTTGAGACGTATTGTAGTTTATACATGATTTCTAAATCCTGTGAAGTTTATTTTAACACGTGTATCTCCATTTTTCTTGAAATATGCGGCAGACGTTCTCTGCTTTGAAAGAGAGGGTCTTCGCTACAGATCCTGGAGCTCTCGCCTGGAGCTTGTGCTCGGCCTCCACTTACTACTAACTAATTCAACCTTCCCCTGACACAAAGTCAGTCGATCTTCAAGTGAGAGCGAGCTGGAGCTGGAGCTGCTGGAGCTGGAGCTGGAGCTGCTGGAGCTGGAGCTGCTGGAGCTGGAGATGGAGCTGCTGGAGCTGGAGCTGCTGGAGCTGGAGCTGGAGCTGGAGCGGGGGGCGAGAACTGCAGGATCCTGTTTGCAGTACCCCTTGGCTTTAAAAACAACACTAACCATCTAAAACTTCACAACAATCTCTTCAACGTGAGGTGATTATTAAATGGGTAAAAAGTCAATTTAAAGACTAGATATCACTGCTCTCACTTGCCACTGGTAGCGTTTACTGTCATGATCAAATAAATTATCCACAACAAAAATCCATTACTCCAAGTTAATCAAGTGAGGTAATTATTAATGTGGTCTAGATATCAGCTAATCTTTATTACTATGGCTAATAATATACTGTGAACTACCTGTGCGCTTATTCCGAATTAATCAACACATGCCAGCCAATCAGAAAAGAGGGTTGTGACAGTCCTATATATGACTATATATGGACTCCTAAAAATGCCTGAAAAATAGTTAGTAGTTCAGAGTTAAAATCCCAGCCTGAAAATGTTTTCTTTACTTGCTTCTCTGTTTAATAAAAAATACGATACAATACAGAAAAACAGTTAAATTAATAAATGCTCTGTAAAATTACGGAAACAATATAACAAGAAACAACATACATTTCTAATTATTTTTTGACTCTGCTTATGGGACAGGGTCTACAGTAGCCATGTCTGTAACTGCTGAAAATGAATAAAATTTTAACTTGGTGGCACTCAAGAACAAAAATAGGCAAATAGCACATCATGAAGACACAACGATGAATAAACAAGAGAATATAAATGGGGAGTTTTTGGTCTTTGAACACAAAAAGCTCTTAACAAGTACAAAACCCCCTATAAAAATATAGATATAGTTTATGACTATTTTTTTATTTGTTGCTTGAACCACGTCTGCATCTCAGGCTATAGCGAGGCTGGACAGATATAAAACACAATTATAAATATGATTAGTTAAAATCATAGTAGATTTGATCCAATTAAAAAAAAAATATTTGACTTAATCATTTAAATTCTTTTTTTAGCATAAAAGGCACACAACAGTACATTACAATTAAATAGAATTTGATGGACAGTGGGTGTCCACAATTCTGACGTGAGGGAGGGTTGTCTCTGTGAAACTAAAAACTATTTGCAATGTAGTAAAAAAACTTGCTGAAGTCTGAGTTAAAAATGTACCACAATTAATCTTTGAGTAAAGACTTGGTCTCAGGCAGAATGTTACTTACACAGACACCCCATTCCACCTGCCATTTTTTAAGAATAGACTTGACAGAGTTTTTGAAAATTAATTCCAAATTTAAATGAGGCTGACGGTCAAATTGGTTTTTCATCAAGCGCTCTTTTATATAGGAAAGTGTAATAGAGCAGAGCTTGGCCAAGTTTAATAGAATGTAACAAAATCTACAAACACACATTCAAAACTAAAGAATACAGTTCATGTCTATGAAAAATGATGTGCATTATTTACAAATCTGTGTGTTTTCATTGGAAGATCCTATTTTAGAGTCCTTATACTTTTTCGTTTTCCATTCCCACAAACAAGGCATAACCAGCCAAGCTTAGACCCATGAAAATTTCAACTCGGGTTATTGATTGGTGGAGAGTCACAGAAAGGTCAAGCTCATCTGAACATCAGCGAGTGGAACATTGTTTACTGCTCCAAATCAACTCTTTCACCTCATCCGTGACCCAACAGTACCCTCACACAAACCTCTCTGACCCAGCACACTCTGCCAGATATCCTAGTACTACACATTAAAAACCAATAATGCAAATATAATCTGTTAGATAAATGTATTAGCACTACCTTTCACTGCACCGCCTTGTACAGAGAGCAAGAGGGGGAGAAAAAGAGAGCGAGAGAGACAGGGACAGTGCATGGCGTTAACCCCCCTCTGGCGATGCTGATATCCTGCAGGAGCCCTCAGGTTCTAACCTGTCAGTATGGTGCTTTGCAGCAGGGCGTCTCTCCACCATCCGCACACCAACTATCCTCTTTCACAGAGCATTAACTTCATAGTCAAAATTCTAAACATGAAAACACCAAAAACGCTTGTGCCCATGATTGACACAATGCTATTACTGCATCGATCATGTTAACATACAATATTAGACAAGAAAGGTTTAGTCAAACTAAGTTTAACATTGTTAATTCACAAGTTGGTAAATATGTTCATTTCAACATGATACCTATATAAAGGTCGCCAGAACTGTATAATTTCACCACTAGAGGTCAGATTACCTAAATAAATGGCAACAATTGTTTTTGTCATTAGTGAAGTTCAGCTAAGAAATTTCCCTTCTACAATCACCTAAAGGATTATTAGGAATACCTGTGCAATTTCTCATTAATGTAATTATCTAATCAACCAATCACATGGCAGTTGCTTCAATGCATTTAGGGGTGTGGTCCTGGTCAAGACAATCTCCTGAACTCCAAACTGAATGTCAGAAAGGAAAAGAAATGGGATTTAAGCAATTTTGAGCGTGGCATGGTTGACGGTGCCAGACGGGCCAGTCTAAGTATTTCGCAGTCCTGTGGGAGAAAATGACTGGTTGATGCTAGAGGTCAGAGGAGAATGGGCAGACTGATTCAAGCTGATAGAAGAGCAACTTTGACTCGTTACAACCGAGGTATGCAGCAAAGCATTTGTGAAGCCACAACACGCACAATCTTGAGGTGGATGGGGTACAACAGAAATCTCCATCAATTGCAAGATGCTATCCTATCAATATGTGCCAACATTCTTAAAGAATGCTTTCTGCACCTTGTTGAATCAATGCCATGTAGAATTTAGACAGTTCTGAAGGTGAAAGGGGGTCAAAAACCGTATTAGTATGGTGTTCCTAATAATCCTTTAGGTGAGTATACAGTGTCAAACTATCTGGCTTTATAAGTGTTTTTTATATTGTTGCATACAAGTGTTTTACATTTTTGTAGGCAAAAAGCCCATGAAACTATAAAAGCATTACTTTGTGTTCATTTAAAAGACATCTATTAAGAAATTTCCTGATTAAATATACATTATATAAAGAACATGGCATGAACTCTTATCAAATAAGAGTGAAGCGATAGTGTCTGTTGTTATCTGGCCATTGCATGAATGCAACCATGGCTCGTAGAGAACTGGTGGAAGAAGGTTGCACAATTACGGTGTGGAAGTGAGTAGCTGCATTACAGCTTCATTCCAGGCTACATGTTAACATGTCATGGATTCGCTGCAACACACATTATTTATATCCGTTCATGTACATCCTTTGTTTCTATAGGCAACAATAACATTAAGTTAATAGATTAATTAAGCTTTTTGATGCCGAATGCCTAGTTTGTCAAGGTTCACCGTTTTGCTCTGCCTGAATAATGTCTGGAAAAGCTGGCAAATCAAGTGGCAGGGACCTTGGAAAGGAAGACTCATTTTGTATTCAGAAATCTGAAATGGAAAATACATGTGAATATAAAAAAAAAGTTGTATGTTTTTTACTTTCATATTCTTATCTAAAGCCGGGCAATTAAAAGAAATGCAAATAAATACATATTTCCAAGTTCACCCTCTATTTCCAGCCTGGCAACTGCTAGAACTTAAAGAAAATGGCTAACTTCTTGAGCATTACAGAGCAGTCATGTCAATGGTGGGGTTATCGAGACTTCATTTTAAAATAAAAAGAAGAAGAAGAAGAATCTGTAGATGGTGGTGAGAAATGCATGTAAGCCTGTTGATTTCACTAAAAGAGTATAATAACATATTCCTTAAAGCAGAGCCTTTGTGTGCATTGGTGAAACATTGGTTACTATTATGATGTTTGTTTCTATCACAGGTTAATATACTTTAGCTTCATGCTTACAGGAAGTACCAGACATTAAGGGTTAGCTCCAGGGATTCTATGAAAGGTCTGATTAGAGTCAAAGGCCCAGTCCACACAATCCATACTTTATAAAATGCATTCTATGCTGTTGTTTTACATAGACATTCAGTTTTACATTCAGAACTTGTTTCTGTGTAACCGAGTTTTACCAGCATTATCAGGTAAACTGTGAAAATGAATTTTTAAACCACAATATTTCCCTAAGAAGTGTACAGGTTTGGGGGGACACTAATTGGTTCATGACCATGTAGACACAGGAACAGTAGTAAGACATACAATTGAGTAAATAAGATTTAAAAATGTTGCTGTTTTTTGTTATGGTATTTTTTAATTAATTTACAACACATTATTAAATATGCCCCTATTAACGTATTACACTTCACTAACCAAACAGATATTTTTCTATTATGTCATTTTATTGATGGAGTTATTGAGATTCTTCATTTTTTTTTCTATTTTGAAAAATAATTGAAAAACAATTTACAAAATTATATAAAATGTATATAAAAAAAATCATGATTCTACAAAATGCAATCAATGGTATTCCACACAGCACTGTGTATGTGGAGAAGTCGTCTACATTACTTAAATAGTAGTGATCTTTCGAGGGTGAACTTTACAGGTTGAGTTTCATGCAAGCGTGTCCAGGCAAGGCATGCACAGATAACTTTACAGAGAGACGCTGGCATGAACTTAAATCTCTGGTTTCTCCAGCGTGTGTGTATGTAGCAGGCTATATTAAATCCTTCTCACGGTGGAGCTATCGTGTTGCAGTTACTGCTTTTTAGCTGGTGCCAGCACAGGAGCACACTGGAAGTGAAGCACAGCAGCATTAAACACTTAGAGAAGAGAAAAATATCTTATTCCTATCTTTCCAAACAACCTAAAGAAACACAAAGGCACAACTAACTGGAAAAGACACTGACCAGGTCACGACTGCTCAAATGAGCTGGATTTCTAATAAAAAGAAAAAATTAAATGTAACACACTAGTTTTCATTTAAAGGCTTCAAACAAAAATGAGGAAGATAGGATTCTGAAGTTCAGGTTGCACCTCCTACTAATTGCTGTGAATATTGCTGAATCATGAACATTTTATGGGTAAGTTTCACAGCAGGCAATAGCCTTTAGCCTCATCACATATTTTAAAAATGAAGATTAAGAAGCAGGATTTCAAAGGGTTCCCATTAGACAACCCTTAATTTGGTAAAGCCAAGCAAATGAGAGAAACAAGTGTACTTAACCATACAGATACTCCGCAGGTCAGATGATTTTAGTCTACTAAGGTGTTTAACATAACAACATCAAAGGTTTGTGAAGAACAGGTCTAAGACTAACTCCAAAGCCGGAGGGAATCAAGCAACTCAAGAACCAAACTATCAAAGCAAAGACATAAAACTTAGAAGCAGATAGGGTCATAAGAGATCTTAAGAGCTTCAAAAATCTAGGGTTTCAACAACTCTTATGATTGATAAGAGGCTGGACAACCTCTACAATCTAATTTTAAATCCCTTTTAAAAAGGCATTTGTTCACTCTGGCCTTTGGCACAGCACGAGTTATATTCATTTTGATGTTTTTAACTATTTTAACATTGTTTTATGTATTTTGTTTAAGCTTTTTTTTATTTAGAAATTTTATTGTAAGCACGTTTTATCAACTTTTTTGTCTTAAAGTGTGTTTTAAATAAAAGTTGATTGAATGAGAGAGAAAAAAAACTATATTTTTACAGAATTTTCCCAATTTCTAAAAGACAAAAACTATTTTTTTTTTTTACTTAATCTGACTGAGTCAATGCTTGATAAATCATTAGAAAAAAAACTATTTCTTTACTTCAGCTGGGATAACTCCAAAGTAACGTACGGAGCACAGCATGTGTCCTCATATATTACTGGGATGGTAGTGTGCCTCTGCACCGCTTCTCTAAACCCGGCTCTTTGGAAGAGAGATTACACTTCCAGCTGAGCACACAGAGAGCGGTCTCACCAGGGACCAGTTCGATCTCAGGCCTGCTTCAGAGGATTAGCCTCTTATCAAACTCTTTAAAGCTGCTGTAAGAACGCCCTTTAATTACTCTATCTTTAATTAACACATCAGGGCAGCCACTCAGACTACTAGTGGCTACAAATAGCTAATCGCATGAAGGTACGCTAGGTGTGTTACCAAGAACGGAACTACATAGTCAGAAGTCAGTTGGTTATAAAAAATGTCAGTTATTTAATCAATAATGAATCTCGATAGCTTTGATTTCCATCCATTTATAAAAATACTTACAAACACTTACATGTTTCAAACTTCTCAAACATGGCTAGCTCAGAATTGGTTTCAGAACTCATCTATCATCTAAACGATAAACATCCTTGGATATAGTGTAATGTACACCCAAACAATCTATACAAGTTCACTTCAAAAAGGTGCTCTCAGCCAGTTACACCACCAAATAATCTGGTTTCCATTTGTATAGAAAGTAATCCATCCCAAGACAAGTTATTATAAGACAACTGGTTGGACAAGTAGCATCATATTTATTTGTATAATACACATTAGCAATTTAAAGTGCTTTACAGAATAATACAAATGATCAGAACTTAAACAAACAATAAAAAAAGATGAAGAAAGAAATCAGGAAAATAGATAAATCAGCAAGGGATAAGATATTAAATCCATAGAATAAAAGAAAAACAGACAATCGTAAGCGCAGTGCTCAGTCAGTAAACGCAAATTCTAGTTCCAGTTGCAGGCAGCATGATAACTAACAGCAGACTCTCCCTGTTTGGAGCGAACCCATGATAATTCTAACTGATCTAAACCCAGTGACTGAACCAGTTAAGAGACCATTATAACAGTCCAGTCTGCTGGTGATAAAAGCATGAACTAGTTTCTCTAGATCCTGACTGGAAACAAAGCTTCTAATACTTGCAATGTTTCGGAGATGATGATTATTCATTCTTATTTGACTGATGAAGCTCAGATCAGATTCCAGAATAACAATTAGGGTCTGAACCTGATTTTTAGTAGCGACATCCTTAGATCAAAGCTAAGCTATCCATTCACCTCAGTTTAAGCTTTTTGTTAAACAATTTGCTACAGTTTTTAAACAAATTTCCAAAAGTGGCTGGACCAAGGTTTTTGGGTGAAAAATATGCTAATCACTGGCCACAAGAAACATATTGGCATTCCATTTTAAGCCATGAAATGCTTACCAGTGTAAACCTGGCTACTGTTTGTAACAAACCCGTTAAAAACCTTAACTCTAAAGAATGAAATAAAACTAAAACAACCAAAATGTGTGTCAAGTGATTGTGACATTGTGCACACACACACGCACACGCACACACACAGAACCCGAATGTTGTAACTAATTAATCAATTTCATTTCTATTAAATTCAAATGTTACAATACGCATGGATAAATTAACATTGTTGAGTAGAACTCTTTTGATATTTATAAGTTTGTGGATTTACATTTTTCAAGTAAGATGAGCAATGTTTGTATTAAGTTATGCAACAAAGCATATTTAAGTTCAGCTAAATTAAAATATTTGAAGATTGCAATGCTTGTTTGGTAAAGCAAGTTCTTGTTAAAAAGCTGTTTATGTGCAGTTTAACATAAATTATCAATGGAAATAGTAAATGCAGAGTTATAAAACGTGTTTCTAAATTTTGACCATTGAATATGGAGCTTTATGTTTATGTTTATGGTGATGTTACTCACCATTGTTGAGAGTGTGTGTGGAAATAGATATCAGATTAGATCCATAGGTTTTGGTTATAGTGTATGCCCTTGTTGTAAAACAGATCTGTCTGGAGAATACATAAATAGCTGATAAGAAAATGTTAGAAATTAATTCTGTCTCTTCTTTCAGAAGCTCTTGCTCTGCAAGCCAAGTCATTGCAACCATTATCCTTAATGATAAGAATAGAGCCAGATCACTTCTCCTCGTGGTGCCCCACTTGGAGAGATGGAATGCAACTTTGTTACCGTAATAGTTTTGATTGCTACAATAACAATATATGAATTGGATGATCTAATCAATTAAGTAAATTAAAGAATTTAAGTTCGTTGCTATCAAAATAATCAAGTCAGGCTAGTCTACATTTAAAATTAGGCAAAATCAAGTACAATAAACTTAAAAACCAATATGTTTGTATACCTAAAATTAAATGCCTCATTACTCCAAAAAGTTGATGTAACTAATTACCTTAAATTGTTTGAGTAAGCTCAACGTATCCAGGTTTACAGTTCAGCCAAAATCTCAAACTATAGTCCGAGTTGATAGACTATCTCTCAATATGAGCATCATTTATTTTAAAAAAAATTATAACACATTTAATAGTTAGTTTTTTTTTTACTATGTTTTAAAAACACCACCTCCTCATATAAAAAAATCCCCAACCCAAAAGCAACCACTGAGAATCTCAGAGGGAACCCTCCCACTGCCCAAGCAGCATCCACACCTACTGCTTTCCATGCTTTGCAAACTGCTGATAATCATCTGCAATGGAAAGTGTGTGGGGGTTTGCACCACCGCGCCAGGTAGCTGCACATTAAAAACTGCATGAAGCAATTAGTCAAAGCTTTAACAAAAAGAACACAGCAAAAACACGCCAGCTAAGGGCGCGAGCTGCTTCGTTTATCTCATTAATAAAAATCAAAACAGGCAGGTGGCAGCAGGGAACAGCCGTAGCTTGCTATGTTCCTGCCAAGGAATGGAAGGAGAGAGGATGGCAGGGCCCTGCGGTCACGCCACACCGCTTCTCCCTGAGCCAGCCGGAGGTCGCCAGAGCGCGCATACATTAATGGCCTTCCACACTAATTGCTTCTCACTTAGACAAATCTCTGCAAATCACGGGGCGAGCCGGCAGCACTGCTGATGCCCCCCGGGAGAAGAGACGGCAGGCAGGCGGGTGGGCTGCAGAGGGAGGAGGGAAGCGCTGCCTGGAGTGTATGCAATGCAAGCGAGGGGGAGCTACCACTGGAGGGAAAGGGAGCAAAAGAGAGAATAGATGCATACATTGGCACACTAACGCATATTCACTCTTGGGGAGGTTGGTCCAAGCCGAGCCAGACCTTGCCAGGGCCCCAACCCCCTGCAAAGACGCTCTGATCTCCCACCAACCCCTAGCACCTCCTCCAGCTCCCTATCTCTGAGCTCAAACTGCAGCCCGAGGAGGGAAAGATGAAAAATAAAGAAGAAAAAAATAATCAATAGCACAGATGGATAGCCGGATAACAGGGTCCAGCCTGCAAGCTCCGGCAGTGAGGCAATCCAGAGGGTGCCCTCACCGCATCCACACAAGCACTAGGAGAGAGATGATCTGCACTCCAAGCCTAATCACACTCCCACACCTGTGTTCAAACCCTCATTTATCCAGCCTTCCCACACACATACGCCCTCCAAACAAAACACTCGTTTATTTTCCAACCACAGCCTCCCTTCCTGGGATTTTGCTCATCCTCATCAGAAGTGCAGCTCTAAACTTCGGGAAATCAGGAAAGTTCCAGAATTTATTGACGTTTTAAATTAAATCAGGTCAAATATTATGTAACAATCAATGGAGGATGTCTCTCAAAGGCGCTTAGAGCAGGACAAGCCAAGTCAACCATTTTATTGCGAGTTCATCTGAGTCAGTTTAGTTTTGAGCTTAATGTCTTAAAATCTTAAAGCGCTATTATCTCACTAAGTTAAGACACTAAAGCCTGAACAATGCTACTGAATGTCTTGGTATGAACATGATGACTTTCTTGATCACCGTAGCTCACACAGCTAAGAGATTCAAACTCTCAAACATTCAAACTCTGATGAATCTCTAGCACTATCTAGAGGTTCAAATGTAGTGATACAGATTCATGTCCATCTTTAATTCAATCTTGGTGAAGAAAATATTGTAAACAAACAATAAATTGGTAATAATTCAAGATGTTTGCAAAATCAGCACTTTTTAAGCAAGAATGCTGCACAAACTTTATTCATTACATTCAAAACATATTTAAGGTTTGATACTAGATATCTAGTGGTACCCTTAAAGAGAAAGTGCAATGATATTATTACAAGTTATTTACTCTCTCAATAGTGTTGTATTCTCATGGTCAAGCACTGTTGAAGTCTAAAGAGTGATTGGTTATATGATGGAGTATTCTCTAATAAATATCTTACTTTCATTTGAAACCAATGTTGGCAAGTTTTTTTCAAACCTGGCTCTCCATGACGCAATAAGAAGTCACAGAAGTTTACATCTGAGCTGCATGTGCACAAGAAGAATGAACCCAATCCCCAACTCTTACTCAACTAGAACCTATTAACGTGCTCAAATACAGAAAATCAACAATGCAATGTTAAAAGGCAGGTAAATAATTAGCAGTATGGAAACATGGAGGTTGGCGCCCCCTGCCATACCCAGCTGGTACCACAGCCATTGACACTGGATTTTTATCCAAGCGTAACACAATAGTGTGCAAGTGCATACAGCTGAATATCTATTTTTGAACCCTTGTGACAACTTTCACACCACCCCTATTTATTACAGAATGTTTAGAATGCATTTTTATGGCCTAATACAGAGGTCCCCAATCTTTTTTTTGTGCCACGAACTGATTATGTTATCAGGGACCAGTCTTTGAGGCGTGACAGATAAATACAACAAAATAATGTAATACAATCTGCATGTAAACTGTGGCATTTTCTAAACATAATAATAAATGTGAATCCACTCTAGTTGTTTGCTACTCCAGCTTCCTCTTAACAAGAGTTTTGAGAGCTTCATTGCCTCATTCGAGAGCAGGTTGTCACATATTATGCAGATAAGATGCATGGGAATCTTCTGTCGAGATAAATCCGTATTTTAAGTAGGACTCTTGGTATTGTCTGTTAAGTGCAGCTTTCTATTACTTGGAAGTTGTAGGCTCTTCATCTGTTTCCTTCCTGGGCCCTTTCCCCTTCGGAAAAAAAACTTTTCATAGATGTTTGTTTTTTAATCATTTTGAAAGCTTTTGGGCTTCATTTCAGTGGTAACCTAACACGTGACCGAGAAGAGCGTCTTCACCTGCTTCAAGAGAGCCATGAGAGAATGGATATAACTAAGAGAATATGGTAATTTAAAAATCTTTCAGATTCGGAAATAAATAAAATGGAAGCAAAGCAAGTTATTTATTCTTTCTGTGCGGCCCGGTACCAAATGATCCAAGGACCGGTACAGGTCCATGGCCTTGAGGTTGAGAACCTCTGGCCTTGTATACCCTTTTCAATGCATTTGGAATAAATGTTGGACCCCTCTAGTAGCATTGCACCCTTTATAACTATCGAAACACAATAATGTATCATAAACAATCTGATCATGTTTTGAGCCACCCAAAATGCTCCTTTTTCACCTGTTCCGCCCACAGTCATGCCCCCTTCTGAGGGAACCTCCCATGGCTGAAACATCTGCACTGAGTGTGTCTTTTAAAGCTGTATTAATGCTTAGGACAACTGAAAACACATTCTCGCATAGGTCTGCTACTCTTACACTTCCGCTTCAGACATCACTTTCATCTGATTGGTAAGTGGTGCTATACCAGTGCTGCTAAATTTCTCATGAACATCTGCAAACACAACTTGAGGCTTGACAACACTAAAACATGCCAACCTAAAAAAAACTAAGTACTTTATATTGTCTCTTAAAAATGTAATACGCGTTTGCAATCTACTTAACAAGAACTAACAGTCTAGGGCAGATGTGTTTAAAGTTGATGCTGGAGAAGAGCCACAGTCCATTAGCTTTAACCAGCACACAACACACTTTATCACTCCAACTAAAGCCCTCTTTTTTGTCTAAGGGCAGATTAGTATGCATACTAGACCGGGGTTGTGATTAAAATGCCCCTGAACTAGATATTGGCCTTGGTGGTAATAAAAGTACTTAGGTCATATTCCCTTTTTGATCAACAAGATAGAGAAGTGAAGATAAAGTGGACAGATATAAAAGTCACCACAGAGTGCTGCAAATATTCCCTCTATAGATGTGTTGACCTCTAGTGGTCATACTGATGCATTTCAGGCACACTAGAAGCCCAAATCAAATTTTAAAATAAACAAAACAACCATTTACTTCACTGTGCATAGCCTTGCATGTTGATGCAAAGGCATTGTTTCAAATGAAATAAGTAATTTTGAATGAGTAAATAACCCAGTGGACTATACTCACTGAAACGTATTTTCAAAAAATCATTTAACTCCACAAATCATACTATGCACAATATTAGTTATCTGTTACTTTCACAAAGTGTTTTTCCCCTTCTGGACAAACTGATCTCAAAGGACTCTGTAGGTTTCTCTGGACTGTCAGACACAAGCCATAAACACTGTTAATAACTGGAGTCTAATCTAGTTTTTAGCCGCATTCTCAAGCAACTCAACTGCAACTAAAAATGTTAACATGAAACTTACAACTTGAATTTTAAACCTCAACCTATCTGGATGAACACTAAGTTACAGTGGAGTTTGCATCACAGAACATGGATCCTCTCCAGGTTTTGCAGGGAGTCGTGTTATCTTCAGGAGCACAAAGAGCCCAGGCCTCATTAAATGAGCCGAGAAGACTCATCAGGAACAGTTTGACTGAGCCGACCTCTCCTCCCTAAAACTCTGTGCTCACACAGAGCAAACTCTAAAAGATCCGATCCAATCAGCCAGCCGGGAAATAACCCAGGAAAAAGCCCTCGCACCCCAGACTCCCACCTTCAGCTAACATTATCTATGTTGAGATAGAGACAAGAACTTATACAGAAACAAGCTTATATATAGGTCTCTGCCAACATTTATGGTTTCACAAAAAGTCAAACCATATTAAAACTATCTGCCTTTATGTCAATTCAAATTAAAGAAGGGTTTCTAAAGAGCTCAACTGAAACAAATCTCAAGTCAGCTAAGTTACTGTAGCACAAATATTATGCCTTAAAATAATCCAGTAACAAACATTTCACGATACATAAGGGAATCAATTATTTAACTTGGCATGGGAAATTTAGATAAAATAGTTGCTGTTTTGAGGGTAATGTTACAATTAATGTTTTAGTCAAATGCCAATTTATATCTAGACTTCGTCTTATAACTAATCCTCAGCTTAAGGTGCCATATCATGTCCTTTCTAAATCAGTTCAAAATAAATGTTTGACCCCTCTAGGCCATCACTGAACCCTTCACAACCTAAAAGGTAATGTTAGTATTTTCGGTAAACAATGTCTTAACCACAAATGTTTGTTAACTTACGTTACCTCATGTTCCTCCCACTGCCATGCTTCGCCACAACCTCTGTTGGGCTTTGCTTGTTGGCACACACACATTCCATCCATTTCCAACAATCTCATTTATCTTGTTTAAGTGAGCCAAAAATCCCTTTTGGACCGAGACATCTAAAACACACTTTCTTTTCTTTACACTTATCCTCTACGGTTACACTTCCGGGTCAGTCAGTGCGTGCGCTCTTCATTGAGACCAAGGGGTAACCTACACCTTTCCACCTTGATTGGTAAATATAAAGAACCATCAAAAAAGAAAATAGGAATACAAAACATGCATGAACCAAATCTGAATATGATTTTAGACATCTTGAAGAGGGGGCAATACTAAAACATGCATTAAAAAAAGTCTGAAAAGTTGAGTTTACATGATACATCGCCATTAAGGTTTATATACAAATCTACAAAACACAATAAATACAATGAAAACTTAATTATGACTAGAAACCAAAAAAACTAAATAAAAAAAATTAATAACTAAAATATGCACTTTAAAATTTCAGTGACCAAAAAACCCACTTAACTGTTTGTCCTCTAGAGTGCGCACTTAGACTAGTAGACAATTTTATTTCTATTCAGCTTCTTTTTTTCAAGTACCAAGAAAGAATTATTATATCAGATAAATCCAAGTTGTTTTGGTGTGGCTGATTTTACTTTTAAAAACCTGATTTCCTTTCAATGTCTGCTGAATTTGACCGAAAACCAGACCTTCAAGAGATCACCGGCTATCTGCAGATCCCACCGCTGGCCAGGAGTCAGGGATGGAGATGGACTGGTGGAAGATTAATAGCACTGGGAAGGGGGGCAAGAAAAACAAAGAGCCATCTATCTGAGACTGAGTGAGTGGACAGCCCCATGCTCAGAGAGGTGAGAGAGTGATCAATCACAGGACGCTCGTCATTACAAGGTCAGGAAGCCCAATGTTTCCTCTGCCTCCCAGTGCTCAGAGTTCCTCCCTGTGGTTCACCTGAAGCCCTTCGGCAAGCACAGGTTAACATCCTCATGCAGCCTACAGAGGGGCTCGTGTGAGAGAAGAATTCCAACAGTGTTCTTTCAAGCTGTGTTGCTCTGCGTATCAACATGCTTAGCACACCTTCAGATACATCAACACATCATCACTGTCACTCTCAGATAATGACACTGCTCTAGTTCTCACCGGCTTTTAGTGAGATTACCTTTTCACCAGCAGAATCGCTGTAATGCTTTCTCCAAAATGTGGAACTCATTTGGAAATAAATGCTGTGGAAGCAGCAGTACAGATTCTACTGTATTTAGAGGTGTCTTGTATATATCTTGAAGAATATCATATGAAGCATCCTGTGGTAGGTTTCCTGTTAAAGTTCCATGTAGATTTAGAATTAGCATAAACATTTCAAAGAAAATCAAAAAGAGAAGAGTAAAATTGAATGGAAGAAAATCAAATCCAAAGAAACATTCAGTTAATCTACTGCCCCACACAGTTTAGCTTAAGCAAACTTTGTCTTAAGGTTCTCTGTGTTTTGGGAGACTCTGGTGAGTGCACCAGATGGACAGCGTAGTCTAAGCCTTTCATACAGGAGATCACTATCTAGCATCACTAGATTCATTTTTGAAATGTCAGCGGAGGGGTTAGGTACCTTAGATGAGTTTCTGCCTTCGACTTTAGCTTATGATCCACATCATGAAGATTAGTAGGTGACTTAATTGGCCATTCCAGTGAGTTGAGAGTCTAGTGTAGAAAATAAAAATTGTATTTCAAATTTTAGCAGTGTATCCATGAGCTGTGACAACAATATTGCTTTCTTTTTGTGATTTTGAACTTTGAAAATAATGGTTGACGAAAAAATAAATTAAAGTTCAGAGTTAGCTTCATTCCCATTTCCCCCTCGAGATAAGGTGTTTTAGTATTTTGTAATCTGTTCAGCAGTTCTCAATTTCTAACAGTATTATTGAATAAATAAAATTCCTGAAAAATTCAAATTTTATTTGTCACATACTTTTACATTCATGGTATGACATGTAGTGAAACTTTTTTACGACTGTCCTACAAAAAAAAGTATAAATATAAATATTTACAATAATATATATAAAGACAGAATACAAAATAAGATGAAGTAGAATAGAATAATGTTGATTAAAATAAAATAAGAAATAAGACATAAAAATTAGATACGACCGTAAAATAGCATATGCCACTGTTAGCATAGCTTAGCATAGAGCATGAATTAAATTAGATCATTAGCATCTTCATACCAATAGCAGAATGAACCATTTGTCCTATTTAAATATATTATAATATATTAAATATATATATATAAAAACAGGGTAAGTGGAAGGCAAGAGGAAGAATGGAAGATTAATGTATGCAGGAAAGTAGTACTCCATTTCCTTGAATGTATCGACCTTTATAACTTAAGAACAATAAATGATGACTGTTTTTTCTGTATGTTGTGCTTACAATTCTGGTCAAAAAGTATGAACATCAAGAGAAAGTACATTAAATTCATTCATTTGGTTCAAAAAGTGACATGTTTGTTGTAGTTCTGAAAATTTTAAATATGGAATTTAATTTTTTGGAAACATTAATAAAAAGACATTCCATCGACCTTCACATTGTTGTTATTTAAAGATGAAAGTGGTCAAACTATTTAATGTTACTTTAAATAAATAATAAACTATCATACAAAATGTTAACAATTCCAAATCTTAAACTAATATACTGAGATGATTCTCTTCATCTAAATGGTGATAAAACCAACTTAAGATGACTGTGCTCATGCTGATAATACAAGCTCCTGCAAGAGGCTCAGGTTAAACATGGACACAATGGTGCAAATGTTGGATTCTGGACAGCTGCCACCTAGGAGGAGTGTGATATGGAGATGTGATATATCTCAGAGGAGAACAGTGATACAGAGAAGAAAGGGAGAGCAGCATGGATGCTCTTGGGGAATAAAGTGAAAAGACTATGTGCATTGTGCGCTGGTGTCTGCGAGTATGGAATGCTCCGGGGCAGCCAAATGTGAACGCAGTCCTACAGAGCACACGAGGCAGAGGAAATGTGCTATGACAGGAATGTGAGAGTGGGAAATCGTTAAGCAGAGGCAGCAGCTCTTCTCTTCCACATACATCCACAGCTGAGAACTCATAACTGAGTGGTCTCCTACAAAATGGCCTTTAACTCTCAACCTCTACCCTCACCCATACTAGATAGAAATACGAATTAACTGAAGTCACACTGACATCTTAAATCAGTCTGCTGAAAGTTTTGGTTTTCTGAAGACAAGCATGATTGTTTTCAAAACCCATGAATATATCAGAGATGCTTGGTTGTGTAAATAGTAGCATTAGCTTGCTGCTCACAAATGCTAGGAGTGTTATATTTGTGCTCTGCTACTGCATGAAGGTGAACCAAACGGCAGGCAACATTGTTCTAGAGATTTATTTTATATTTACTGAAGTTACTGTTACTATTTCCTGTTGGTGTATTCTGGGCATGGATATGGCTGAATACAGGTGCACTGGGTACAATTAAAACATGTTTATTCAGGGTTAGGGGATGAGGAGATGAACTGGTCGGTCAGCCATTTTCTTTGGTACGCTCTAGCTGTTGCTATAGTCGCTCAGGCAGTGGGTGAACTTAGAAATGTGTAGAAAAGTACAAAGCTTTTTGTTTGAATGTTTCTGAAAAGCATAAACTTTCAGAAAAGTAGCTTGGTGACACTAAAACGACTACTAAAACTAAAAGGAACAGCAGGTAAACATCTAAACAAACAATACAGTAAAGGAACACACTTACTATCAACTACTAAAAAAGTACTAGATGCCCTAAAAAATGAGTTTTATAAAAATAAAAAAAAGTTTTATTTCTTGAAACCCCCCAAAAGCTATATTTTAAGATATTTTTTTCTGGAACCATCAGAAACCTTAAATGTCTTTATTCGGTAGACTATAAAATCATATTTACATCTACTGATTGAAACTCTACACAAGGAGTGTTCATCACAATTCGTATTGAATCTATAAAAAGTTCTCTGTCTGAAAATTTGACTAAACTACTTTCTCACATTTTTCACTTTTAAATGAGATGAACCTGTAAAGACACTTTAGAAAGATTCACATACACAAACAAAAATACATTTAGTTGATCTTAAAAAACATTTCCACTCTTACTTTAGCACATCCACAATCTTACCTCTTCGGAGAAAGAGTGTCCTACAGATTTTCCAGAGGAGTACCAAGGTTTTCTCCGGCCAGCAATTTTTTTCCTGGGACTTTCTTAGCCTCCCAAGGTTGGCATTCAAGAGAGTCAAAAGAGATGTTTGAGTCTCCTCAACATGTGAAGGAGCTGCTCTTCTTTCAGCTCCCTCTTCTCTGACAAAGAACCTCTCTGAAGAAGCACTCTCGTCTTTGGAGGAATCTTATTTTGGCCACCTGCATTTAACAACTTGTTCTATCATACTAACTTTTTTTTTTTACGAAGAATGCTGATTGACCTTACATACTTAATATTAAAATGATAAACATTTCAGTTAAAAGTATCTTGTTTAATTGGTGTTAGTAAAGTAAATTAACAACATTATAAGTTGTGGATGGAGTCAATGTTAAATTTAGAGTATGTTGTGAAGCATTAAGCATAACAAGCATTTAATTTTGTACTCTAAAAAAACTCTCTGGATGCTTCCACAGATGTTTTTTTTTAGGTAAGAGAAGAAAATACAGCAGCCAAGTGTGTTTGTCAGCATGAACATTTACTTTTGCCATGTCATAACAAAAAGTGATATTAACTAGAAATCAAGTTTCCATGTGGTGTAGCTTAGTTTTATTTTTCATTTCACAAATTTGTCAAAAAAAATTACAAAATACTCAAATGGGGAGAACACAGGACTCACAATCTGCCTTTTCTCTACTTTTGTTTACACCGAGTCATCCCATGACGACTACTAATATTTACAATAAGCTTCAAGATACCAGTATATATAAATCTTAGCAGTCAGAATATACATTCTGCTATTGCCGCTTTGAAACAAGAAGCTAAACCATTGACAACACTCAACATCAAAGGTTTAAGACACAAAAGAGGGACAAAAAAAGTAAAAAGCTGTATACATCTGAGACTGATACATGACAGTCCAAGTACTGAAAGTGATCGGCTTTGGGTGCAAACTGCTAAAAACAGATGGATTCTTCGCTGCTTAAAATACAGTAATGGCTTTTTAAAACCACTTAAGAGTTAAAACAAGTACTTTGAACCATAAGCTCGATTAAAGGCCCTTACCCGAAGGTTAAAAAACCATTTATGCAAGACTTAATGAGACCAACAAACTAAAATACTGCATGTAACAGTCGATATCACATGTTGGAGAGCAACAAAAGAGGTTTAATACGTGTTAGTGATGCAGGGTCATGAAGACTCCAGCACAGGCCCCACATCTTCAGGTCATCGTCACAGTGAGAGTGCTTCGACGCGCCTCTACAGCAGCTCAGAAAACTGACTGCACCAGAGAAAGAACTTCTGGAGATGGGCTAAGAGGCATGTAAATCTTTTCAGCACCCTTTTACCATGCGTAAATCTAAAAGTAAAAACTTCTGTAAGGAAATGGTGTCACAAGAACCGCTGAGCTATGAACCTCTCTGCAACACTCCCAGATGCTCAACTTTGGAACACAGAACACACAGCCGACGGCTTTGGAAATCCACTCGCTCATGCTTCAGCCAATTGTAGAATGAGGAAAAAAAAGGTGGAAAAAAATCAGTGCAAAAATATTCTTTCTGATTGGGCTACTTGCCGCAATACGAGGCACCACACATCTACCTCCTTCAAGTGTTTCGAACAATAGTTTGAGTAAATATAAAAAGGGTCATAATGTCATGAGTGTTTGTCGCCGACTGTCCATAAAAAACAAACAAACAAAACAAAAGCAATTGAACTTTGAGCTCTAGAGGTGTTTGGAATAAAACCTGGTACCATTCTACCCAACAAGCCAAGTGACTGGTTTCCTTCCCTACTGGTGCCATCTCCTTCCCCTCTGAAACAAGGGACGACACTTGAAAATTATAATAACCAATCTGTTAGAGTCCACACAGAATAATAATTATTATAATAATAGTAATAATTATATATGTATATAGATATTTATATACTATTTACAGACTCAAAAAAGGCCATGCTGCAGCTTTTCAGAACATTATGAAAACCTCCTACAATGTATTAAAATAAACATTGAATTTAAGATAGCACTTTTCAGATATAATGGCCCGACTGCTTCTCTTCCTCCATCTCCCCCGTTAGCACAGTGACAAAGTTTTCTAGCACCTACAAAAGACGTCAGGGAAGCTTCTCAGAGTAGGTTCATGCAGGAAAGTCACAATCAGTCTTCAGGACGCTGCCACTACTTCAACCACATTAACCCCCCGAAAAAGTCAATGTCTTAAAAAGTCTGGGACAGTGAAGAACGCACAGAGGAACAGAAGGTTCCCTGCGTGTGTGTGTCTGTCCTGCTGGGACGTCCCTTGTCCTGCTGATCCTTCTCCAGCTCTCAGATCATCACAGCTGCTTATCACTTTCCTTCTTCAACCGGCTGCAACACAGTAAGAAGAGACACGAACAACATTATGAAAGGCTCAGTTAAAGATTGAAATAATTTGATCCAGCACTTCAAACTCATTAGCTGTAGGGTTGCAGCTCTGCACCGTTTCCTTCCAAACTTATGACAATCCACCTGATTGCACTAATTAAGCTCCATTGGACTTTTTTATGATACTTGTGTCTCTTGAAACTTGCAGTGGTTGCAGGCCTCCAGGAATTGAGTTTGAGACCCCAGAATTATTAAGGGATGCTGACCTGTAGTAGTCCTCCTGTCCGGGCAGCGGACCTCCGTGCATGTGATGATGGCCGTGAAGCCACTGCTGCTCCATGGCTAGTCTCTGCAGCTCGGCTGACTGCGCATGCATGGCTTGCAGCTGGTGTGCTGCTGACATGGGAGGTGGGAGCCCCCCAGGCAGGTCTCTGGGGTATGGAGCACCTGTTGAAAGAACAGGAAGTTAATACGTGAAGGGTTTGATAAGAATGTCAGTTTGATGCAGTAGCAGCTTATCGGTTTATCTTACCGAACATCGGGTGTCGGAGCATCTCGTGTTCATGTGGTGGCTGTCCTAGCAGTGGGTTGGGAATGGCTCCGGGTGGGTAGGGGAAGCGGGCGAGGTGTGGTCCTCCGGCCAGCGGGTCAACTAGTGGATGTGCCCCAGAGCCTGGGGGACACACAAGACATTCACCACCACCTATTGTGTGTCAGAAACTTTTTGTGATTGTACATTCAATACATAGAATATTCACAACACACAACAGCACAGACATCATGCAAATAAAACCATGCAGCAGTTACAGAAAGCTAGGTAGCAGTAGATGTAGAGATGCACCGAATACAGGCCAAATCGTTCATTTTCAGGTCATGATCAGATTAAAACAATCCATTGACCACTTGGTGACTTTTTGTCAAACAAGTTGATGTAGCTCAAAATGTTTGTTTTATGTTTAAAAACAGTCTTTTCAGGGACAACTTTAGAAACAAAGTTTAATGCGTCAGCTGGTGACATAGGCACCGAGTAATTTTTTAGCAGACATAGTGACCTTCACACATTGCATGCTGGTTTATCAACAACGAAAGCTAGCACAGCTAAAAATCTGCTTCTAAAGTTTGCCATGAGGACATGCAAGACAAATCAGCCACAAAAGTAAAACTGTGTGTAAAGGTTGAATGATTTGCTGCATTTATATTCTCAGGCATTTCGGGCAATTTGAAATGACTTTTTCTTTTAAATTACAATATATGTATTAGTATTATTAGTAAAGAAAACATAATTTGAAGATGAATGATCCATTGTTATTTAACATCTTGTATTATGTAAAAGCTGAATTCAGTTTATTTTTTATTGTATACAGCACAATGTTAATCACAGTTACATTAAAACGCTTACATAACTAAGGCTAACATAACATAACTTAAAAAATACTATGTAACAAAACATGTTTGTGGCGGCCTATTTGTTTTGGCCAAAAACTTAGCAATCGGTGCATCTCTAATAACAAACATATTCATTATTAGCATATATAGTACAGTACATAAACATTTTTAATTTATTGATACAAATATTTACCTAAAATGCTGTCAATGTAATTCATATATGAACATGAATGCAATTAAAATCTTCAAAAACACAAATTATTTATTAACTAAGCATTTAAGAAATTCAAAATGCCCAGATGGAATCTTTTTTTATTTTTTATTGACAGAATTCTGTGTTAAAAATTACAGTGCTTTTACTGGCAAATGTTAAAATAAATATTTTAAAAGGAATTCAGAAAAAACTAATGTTTCAACAAATTTGCATTTTATTCCTTGGGTGCACATTCCATCTGGGCAAAATAAATAAATAAATAAAAAATCAGAAACAGTGAGAATGGTTCCTCACCTTGGTGCAGCGGGTCTTGTTGGTGCAGGTGTAGGTGTGAATGGATGTGCGAGTGCTGATGATGGTGAGGCGTCACGTTGAACATCTGTAGTCGTGCCATGGGGTCGTTGGCTAACCTCTCAACGTGTAGCCTTTCAGGATAAGACATCTCTGGTCTTAGCTGTGGCCCAGCCAGTGCAAGGCGTTCCCGCTCCAAAGGATTGAGTCCCGGGTGAAAGGAAGCGAAAGGATGAGGACCAGCCATAGGTGGGAGACCAATGGGCCCGTGTCGGGCAAAGTGCTCCATGGGATTAGCGGAAGGATGCAGGCTATCCAGTTCTGGAGGTTTGACCTCAAAGCCTGGCTTCATCCTCTCCATCCTGAGCTCCCTCTCCCTAATCTCCCGTTCCCGCATTTCTCGCTCGCGCAGCTCCCGCTCACGCATGCTAGGATCTGCATTGTACAAACCGGGTAAGTGATATGCCAGCAGAGGGTCCGTAGGGTTGAGGGAGACGAAAAAAGGATGGTTGCGGTTGGTGGGGGACATGACGTGTGGTCGAGCGTATTCGCTGAGCGTGCGTAGAGCAGGGGTGTCTGGGCCGATGTACGGGGGAACTGTAGCAATCGTGGTGGGTGGGGGATCAAAAGAAGTCCTCATATGAGCCGATCCTGGCATTGGGGGTTCAGGCATGCGAACCTCATGAGAAGAACTGGAAGCTTTCTGTAAAGATAGAGTGGCCATTTCAATGACAAATCAAGCATTTTACAGCAGACCTTATGCAACACAAAAGAGGAGTACTTACAGCAGCTCTCTCAGCCTCTTTCTCCCTCTCTCGCTCCCGCTCTTTTTCTTTTTCTCTTTCTCTCTCTCTTTCCTTTTCTTCTCGTGCCTTCTGCTCTGCTTCTCTTTTGGCTTTCTCCAGGGCCTCCTCTCGCTTCTTTGCCAGTTTTGATGAGGCCAGCGGAGTGAAGTAGAAGTCTGTTCTGGCACAGGTGTTGTAGCCTCTGTCCAGATGCTTATAGAACCTTCAACGAAGAATACAATAAAGAGGTAAGAATATTTTTTATATAATTGTATTGAATTAAATATGGGTTCATCAAATGACAGATATAAGGTACAAAAATGCTGACATTTTAACAATCTACATTTGCAGCCTTTTGTAAAGCAATGTGATTACTTTGTGACAAATAACTTTTAACATCTTACTGCTTGTACTGAATTAAAGTCTTTAATTCAAGCTTTGTAAATGTCAGTGCAGTAATGTGCGGCTCTCTGGATGCATTAGTGAGTGTGTTGTTATTCAAAATTATGGTGAATGACAAGTTACTGCGGAAAAACCAACACCTTTTCTAATAAAAGCTATACTATAAAGCATCATTCATCCTCAATCTTTGCCCTTAGCTAGACCTTTACCATTATGTAGTATATATATATATATATATATATATATATATATATATATATATATATATATATATATATATATATATATATATATACATACATACATACATATATAACTACATTCTTGTTTGTTAAACTAAAAGCATTGGTTTAACCTGTGTTGGGAGATTCCTCTATTCACAGGTGTAGGTCTTTAAGTCCAAATTTTGCCTGTTTTTAAAAAGATGCAGCTGGAAGCTTTTTAACTATATTTTTCCATTACTAGTGTCCTATTCAGTACTCCCAGCAGGCTATGGGAGATCTTAGGTACTTCTGTTTATTAAGAAATGTTGAAAAAAGGACATTTCGCTCTTGTCTTTGGTTATTACAAAGTTAAGTACTTTTAGTAATCAACTGAGACTTCAAATTAGATGGGTTCTGGGATTGAAAGATGACCTACAAACCAAATATCAGTCTCTCATTGGTCTATGAGCTCACATGGCAAACCAAACCAAAACCAAAAATGACTATTTTCAGAGAGTAAAATGGCTTCCGTCTAAGACAAAACATGCATATTAGGAATTTTCAGAATGACATTACATTATTTTCCATATTTTTTTTCAAATTAGGTTTTTTTATTATTATGAGGAGCCGTGGCATGGATGAAAAGCTAAAGGCTAACACAGGGTATTTTATTTAGCATATTTTTTTTACATATAGCAAGCAAACTGACACAAACAGAGCTTCTTTCCCCAAACTATAAGACAGGTGAACCTGCACCTGGACTCTTGCACATTTTATTCCCTTGCATTTTGCACTTATGTTGTTTAATTCCTTGTGTGCGCACACACATGGCAATAAAGCTGATTCTGATTATATAACTAAATTGCACTTCCTTAAACATTTACAGACTAAACAAGATGAACTAATCCAAACTGACCACGAAAATAAAAAGCAGGAAAATTAAGTTTTAAGTACCGTGCTGATTGGCTAGCATGACTCGGGGTGTTGACGATGGTTGGTGGCGGTGAAGGACTCCTCTGGGGTGGTGGAGGACTTTCTGGCTCCTCCACCTCATCAAGAGGCTCTTCTTTAATCTGCACAGGTGGCACAGTGGAAGGTCCCGGTACGGGAGCACTGACCGATGCAGGCAGAGGCATCGATATAGAGGGTGGTGGCTGTTGCAGTGTAGCCACTGAGCTTGATGTTGAAGATGGAACGGGAATGGGCGATAAGGCAGGTGAGCTGCTTGGGTGGAATGAATGAGGAAAGGGGGGCTGAGAAGGCAAGAGGGAGGCTGAAGAGGAAGGCAGAGGTGGAGCTGGCGGGGCTACTTGGCTTCCTGTAGCCGGAAGGTTTTGGGACTGTGTGAGTACTGGAGGTTGCACCGGAGGAGGTTGAAGCTGCTGATTTTGGGACATGAGTTGAAGTGGTGGCGGATGGGCAGAAGGAGGGTGGTGGTTGGATAGAGAGCTCAGGGGCTTTAAGGCGGGAGGTGGAGGCAGATTGGAAGGCATCTGTGGGAAAGGCGGATGACTGGAGAGTTTGTGAGACTGAGGGTTTGGCATTTGTGGGATAGGAGTAGTGGGTGGAGGTTTGATGTGGGGCATAGGCAACGGTGCGGCCAGGAGAGGCTGCTCTCTGGGAGGCTGGTTGCCATTCTGTAAGGACTGGGACTGTGATTGAGGGGAATGAGGTCGCTGCTGTTGAGACAAAGGGATAGCTTGAACCTGACCCGAGAGAGGTGAGGGGGGGACCTGAGACTGACCTATTGGGAAGGGCTGTTGGGATAAAGAATGAGGGTGGGGCAAGTGTGATGGCCCTGCCTGCATAGAGTGTCCCATAGGTGGTATGGGACCATGTAGTGGAGGCTGCAGGGACTGTGGGCCTGTTTGAGGTGGAGGTGGCTGTAGCGGTGAGTGAGGAGAAGGTAACCTTGGTGCGCCTGGCTGGATGAGAGACAGAGGACCCACTAGAGGTATCTGCTGAGGTGGTATGGAAGGGGAGGTTTGAGAAGAAATTGATGGTGCGCCTGAGGTGGATGGTGTTGAAGCTGCAGATGCAGAAGGAGGGGCTGAGGGTACAGCCCCTGTCTGGCACTGGATGACTGGAGGGTGCTGACCCTGGAGGATCTGCTGCTGGGCTGAGGAGTCAGAGTCACTCTCATTGTCTCGTGGGCTGGGGATGCTGGGCGAGGAGCTGCGGTTGTCCTGGTCAATATCCTTAGGATCACTGCTGCCCTCATCGTTCACGCTGCGTCCGTCTGAGCTTTCTCCTTCACCTTCACCCTCTCCCTCACATTCAGAGGGTGAGTTCGGCACACTTATTTCCTGTGTAGCATAGGAGGAAGGAAGAAAGAAAAGAAAGTGTGGATTCATTACCAAGAACAAATAAGCTTTAGATTTTTCGGATCATGCTGAAACTGAATTTGTGCCATTTAAAGTTATTAAATCACTGTAATGTGGAAGCACACTGCCACTCCAGGTAAAATACAACTTCAACATTTGTTCAATTCATTAGACTCTGGTCCCTTGGACCCTTCAATGAAGCGCAGATGGAATTTCTCCATGTCTTTATGATTAATGAAAGGCATTAATCCCATGCAACAATAACACAGCCATATTACCGGTATCTGGAGAAGAGTATTGTTGGAATTTATTGATCTCATTCATGTTAATGTAGAAATATACTTCAGAGAATAACACCAAATTCATAAAACAATTTCAAGTGCCATTCATAAAATGGAGATTTCTACTGCTACTGTAGTACCAATCGAGTTGGCATCTTTAAAGAGATGTAATGTAGCTCCATAAATAATCTCTACAAATAAAACAACTTTTCCAACAAGTTTTGAAGTTACAACAAGTGTAATTTGGATAACAAAAATAGGCAAGACACCAGTGAACAACTTAGACAAAGCAAGTAACCGCTTTACATGCAATTAGGTGGAATTAATTTTTACAATTTAACAAAATAATTCCATAGGCCAAATTATAACCCTCGATCTCGATCCTTTAGGTTTCTTGTAATAAAATCCCCAATCTTGTTTATAAACCCTCACCTGTGTCTTCGACTTCTTGGCGCTTGCCCTCTCGGACTCCTCTGTATCTGAGGCTCCTTTCTCCCTTTGTCGTTTGGCACTCTTCAAAGGCGATGGTGCTTCTTCCTTTATCTTCTATTGAAACACAAGGTTTCTTTAAGCACAAGCTCGTGTGTGTGATCTGGATGGTGCAGTCAGCACTTAAGGATCTTACCTTGCTGGGTTTCTTCATTGAGTCTGTCTTGCTGTCAGTGCTGGAGGTGCTAGCTGCACTAGGTGATGTGCGCCCGCTGGACCGCTGATCCTCATTGATTGGCGAGGCTCTGCCGTCTGGACTAGCAGTTTGCTTCTTTCGGCCACTTCGTAACGTTGACATCTGATTTAAACAACAAAATATATTATATTCTTTTATATTCTATATTATATTCTAAAATAAGTAAGATATTGGTTCTTACTGAGCCGCGGTTCCGTCTAGTCCTCATGCTATGCTTCCCACTGAGCCCATCATCTTCCTCTTTGACAGGTTTGAACATAAACGGCGGCGGGTCTACAGGTTTCTCTATAGGGGGTAGTTCTCCGTACTTCTTAAAATGGATTCGGCAGTCGGTGCACAGCAAGATGTTTTCACGACCCCCGTGGTGCCAGTCCTTGGAGGCTGTAAACACAAATTTGAGTTCAGCTGAGCTCAGGGTATTTGCCATCACACTAATACAGAGTGCTCTAGGGCTAGCCAGACACCTCATGGGCAAACTAAGGTTAAAACCTCTTGCACTCCATGCTGATGTTGTTTGGGTGTCAGATGTGAGAATGATAAGAATGCCAGCTGCATCCAACAGGTCAAAGAATTTAATGAGGATAAAACCTAACGAGTATGTGTCAGATCGAATCAAATTAGAAATGACACACTCCGATGTCCATCTGCCAGACGAGGGGTGAGGGAGAGCATCAGCGATATCAAACTGCGAGTAATTACAGTCACACAGAGGAGATTGAGTCATCTCATGGTGGAAGACTTATAGAGTCTTTTCCTGTCTGACTGCATAGCTACTTTAGGTTAACGCATCCATCACTTCATCTTACGATTAACTACTCACATTTGCTGCTTTGTCAGCAGCTCGCAAATATAAAAAAAAAAAACACAAAGAAAATAACACGGTTTTATTAGATTGAAAAGTTTAACTGAAATGGACATATAACTTAAAATCACAAAGATGTAGCTGTTAAAATAATAAGGTAAGAGTATAACATTTTCAGTGATGCTGTTCTATTAGCATGGTGTGACTTTTTGTACAACACTTCAAAAATGAAAAATATTTCTGAACAATACATTTATTTCCTAAATATGATCACCTAATGAAACGATCAATAGATTTCCCAGTCCCGAAGATATCTTCCAAAACCTAATGGAGACTGAGAGCACAGAATTAATTTAAATGCAATAATGTAAAAATTAATTACTCACTGGTAGTGAAACAGTGACGGCAGGCGTAGCCCTTCAACTCCTGCTCGCTGTCTTCACTATCAAAGTCATCTTCGCTGGCCGAACTCAAGTCCACTGAAAAAGTTAAATATGGTAGTTTAAAAGCCGGCCTCCTGGACCCTTCATAAGATTCAATTCAAGCACTTTTATGTGAAATGCATTGATGGCAAAAACGGAATGAAAACCAATACATTATGTTCAAGCTTAAATGTACATTTATAATGGTACAATTGTTAAATGGATAGAAAAATTGCACTTTATTTGGAAGTACTTTACTACAACCTAAAAAAAGAAGAATATAAATCACCCAAACAATCATGTACTTGTAGATCAGGTAGACAGAAATCAATAAGAATTAATAGCATTTATTTTTCCACCTTTGCAGGTTGAATGAACTGAGTTCATTGCCTTTAATTCATTATCCGTAGCTCTTTGAGATAACCACTGGTGTAGACATAATTAGCAAGCTCTCTTTGTTCCATCTCTTTTTGGATGTTAGATTAAGCATGTTGCTTTGAAGAATCACAAAGAGAGGTTCTGTGCTTTGAAACGCTACTTAGTCCTGGGAGTTTCAAGGATGTCATGTTAAGCCATGACAAGACACTGTTCTCTTTCCTAAGGCTGAGAGAAGGAAAGTGAACTCACAGAATTCGCTTGAAGGTGGGCGTGAGGGAGTGTTGACGGGCGTAGAGGCGGTGCGGGTTTTGATCCTACGGAAGACGGGTTGTCTGCGGTGCCTGCGGTGGGCCCGGCAGCTTGCAGCCTCTGGGGTTTTCTTCCAATAATAATAAAAGGTGATCAGCTCCCCCTTTAAGACAAAAAACACAACGTAGTCTCATGAGAATAAATCACAAGCAAAAGATAGTCCTGTATTTAAATAAACCATGATAAATTATAAGTTAAATCCTTTCAATTTAGACATTGTGTACATCAGAGCTGGAAAGCTACAAAATCCTGGACAAAGAGTCCATGCCAGTTTTGCCATCAGGCTTGCTTGCTGTGATACAGCCGTGTCTGTCCCAGGATTAGGCAGTGAAGCTCTATGAATGCTGGGATATTAGGATCAGTACATTGGTGGCTGCCTGGGTGGCAGGCGCTTGAATGGAAACAAAAGAACATGTCAGGGAGAGCTTTGGCGCTACAAATAGGGAGTGAAATGTTTCCAAGCCCCTCCACTAGAAGAGTCAATTGAACTTTAATCAAACATTCAGAGGGCGCGCTTGCCAGGGAGTAAAGCATATAAATCCCAAGCACAAAAGCCAGCCAGGAAATCAATACCCTACTGAAACATTAACACATGCAATCATGGATCACAAGATATGCTGAGGCAGCCTGTGCAAATTAACTGACACTTTATGGACAGGCTGGTCTCTGGCTATTTTATCCTTTTAGTTTCTTGTAGATTTCATAGTAATGCATTGTGATGGTTGTGTTTTTAGCTTACTTTAACTGCAATTATAACCGTGTATTGATTGCTTTCCCTCTATGGTTATATCATATTATATATATATATATATATATTTGGTGTATCAGCTATACTTTTTGACATAATTTGGTCATTAAAATGCTGCTTTACCCCATTACTTTAAAAGCTTTATGGCAAACACTTCAAACTATTCTTGGCACAGATGAAAAAAATAATGGATGGAATTCTTTTAGACTATTTGAAGGCTAGTGCTTTTTTCTAAAACTATTATTGTGCAGCACAATAGTGACAAACACTTAGGAAACCATAATAAACCAAAAGCTTTGCTGTTTAAAAACAAACCAAACCTCACAGTTTGCACACCTGAAAGACAAATTGAGAATAGAAAAATGTTCCCAAATTGTTTCCATATGTCTCGGTCTCTGGGTATACATGGAGTCTACATCTACTCGAAGCCCACTGGACTCACATAGAAGGCGTTTCAATTATCACAATTGCATCAATTACATGTGGGTGGTAAAATACTTGCCAAATGAGAAACACAAGTCTGACAAGTGCAGTTTTACTTATCTCAACTCTGTTGGGTCATTTTTGAGTACAAGCATGTTGGAATAGGAAACCAGTTTAGCTTGATACCTGTGGGTAACACATCTGATATGATGAGTAGTTCATGCAATGGTGACAGAACCAATGACCAGCAATTGGTGTCTTTGGCAGGGTGAGTCAATACACAGGTGCAAGATAAAGGATACCAAGCTTCCTAATGTGAAATTTAATTGAAACGTGCAGATTAAAACTGTACAGAATGACAGCGGGTCGGCTTTCTTCATAGCCTAATGATGGTTCAGCAACACATTTTCTTCTTCATCCAAGCGGTTGCCCCCTGCTTTTTATTTTCCCTCCCTCTGCTTGATGTGATCTTTGAAGCATGTAACTTAAACTTAAAGCTTGGAAAGATAAAAAGTAAAGGTCATTCCAGTTCTCAACTATTTTTTTCGGAGTACTTCATTGCTCTCAAACAACCTAGTGAAGGCAGACAGAGAAATTTGCTCTGCTTTGCCAAAACACTGGAAAAAAATCATTGCAGCCATTCAAAAGCAATTTAGACCACAGGCTATCAAGACAGGTGTGAAGGCCAGAGAAGATCTGACAGCACAGATAACACAAAAAATGTTTAATCCAATCTACTGGAGCAATATGTTGAGGAGCAGGGGAATGCAAAAGAAAAAAAGTGATGAATTGCCTTGAGACGATCATCTGCGCTGATGACAAATTTCCTCGAATGATAACTGTGCAATGGAGAGCTCTAGAAAATCCCATTTCAAGACCGAGAGGAGAAGAGATGAGAAAATATGATTTTATGAGAATCATGAAAGGGCTGTGCCAAATTACGGCTCTTGGTTTCTCCCTCATCCTTCACAGATTCCAGCAATGCTCGTTGTTTCCAGTCGTTGTTGGTTTGTTCATCACACAGTCGAGAACAAATTGCTACACTTCTCAAGTTGCTCCACAGAAAGCCATCAGTCTTTTATTGAAGGAAACATCCTACTGTGAAAGAAAATAAAAGATGACATTTTGGGAGGAAATGTCTCTTTCGAATCTCTGTTTGCAGTGGAGTGAGTTAATGTCAAGTGTCAAGGTTGTTGGCTTGAGTGATAAACCAGGTCCTGTGTCAAGGTAAAGTTGTTTGAAGCAAAACATAGTTTCCCATCAAGTCTGTAGATGTAAATATCAAAAGAATTTTCTTCATTCCCCGATGTGCTTAAGATTGTGCTTAAGAACTAAAACTGAATTTTTTTGGTCATTATTTCACTGATTTTTTCATTTTATCAATGATTTTGGGATACCATTGACCATCACAGAAGAGCAGAATATTCTACTCTTGGCGAACATGCATACAGTCCACATAATTATAACAGTCCACATAATTTATTTTGTTTAAATATGATAAAAAAAAATACTAAAAGTAATTATACATTTTTAGACTCGCTTTCCTTCTGAGCCAGGATGAAAGTATCAAGCTTCTTGAGTATGTGAAAATTCCTATTTCTGAGTAGTAGAGAGAAGTCTGCGCCAGCAGCTAGCAAGAGATACTGACAATGTAAGCTTGGAATTAGGAGATATTTCAGAATGCTTCCATCTGCAGAATATTTTTGGAGGGTGGATTATCTGACAAGGAAGGGGCTTACTTTCCGTCACGGCACAGAGAAATGCTTTTTCCACTCAAAGACAGTGTGAGATGTGAGCATGCGTGTAACTGTAATTTTCAACAGATTACGCGTCTTTGATTACATTGAAGCAATCATGAGAAACCAGAGCTGTTTTGTGTGCTTGAAAATGACGGTCTGGTCTGAGACCTGAACTTCTGTATTTATACACTCATCTGCACTCGGGCCTGAACAGATGGTTTCTGTTTTTCCTGGCAGATTTGTGACGAAGCCACAAAAGGCCCCTGCCTTGACAGTCGGCCAAACGGTTAAAGCTGTAGCTGGCAAATACAACGAAGAAGAGGGTAGTAAGGGGGAAATATAAAATGGGAGATATCAAGGACAATCATGCCAGCCTGAAGAACCATTAAGAGAATTTGGTAATAAGGTAGAGGACGCCAATTTGCAGCTGTAAACAAAATTGAGTTTAGTTCTTATATAGGAGTGGCAGCAGCAACTACCAGTCGCAAAGAAAAACTTCTAAAAAGTGTAATTATCACTACCTTCTTTTTTTTTAATAGCTGAAAACAGAACTGTTACAACAGCAAGCAATTATTGGTGTTATTAAAATAGAATTGAATTCTTCACATGCTTCAACTTAGTTAAAATACATGTATTATAGTATATAAATCTCTACATTGAATGTGATGTTTGTTTTTGGCTCGTCATCATCATCTGTTCATAATGTGAAATCCTGTTGATTGATGTATGGTCAATCACTAAACTCACAGATAGAAATTTGAGTGCTCTCCTGTGCTTTTTGACTTTCTGTGCTTTTTATTTCTCCAATCCTTTGTCTCTTAAATAAAGCTTTCTGTTGTGTGCGATTTTTGCATTTCTCAATATTTTCCAACAATAAACTCACTATTCACCAACCAAGTGGAACCAAAATGACGCAGCCTGAGTGACGTGTCAAAAACAAGCCCAGTCAGAACAAATACTGGAAGTTTGTGGAATCACAAATGCGAATCGTGGCAAGTTTAGTGAAGGCAAACCAAGACAGTTCATGCCTTTACTAATATCTGTTGAAAAAGTGACAAGATTTTTCAAATACAAAAAAAGAAAGGTTTTTCTAAACCTTTCAATTAATATCTGCTCCCACCCCAAATAACCCATAACCGTAAAAATAATGACTGCTTTTATCTAGTCTGATAATAGGTCTGAAAACGAGTGAAGATGTCTATTACAGTAACCTTGTCCAAAGTCAACAAAGCCTTGTAGCTCACTGCAATAACAGGTTCCATTTGAACATGATTGTTCAACCTTGTGGTTATAACAAGCAAAATGGGCAAGAAAAAAAAACACATGTTACAATGGCCTTGGCTGATAATGCAGGGGTATAAAAGGATGTTAAACAGACGGCATATCCCTGGTGTGCAGCCTTTCATTTGGAAGAGAAAAACTAAACTGGGAATGCTTGCAGGCCATTGAGGCACAAGCAGAGAAATCAGCAGTTGTTTTTCCCTGCTGTAAGCGCTTTTTGTCAATGGAAGTACACCACGGCAAGACTTTTTGATGGAGGTCAATCTTTTTAAACCCAGATAACCCATAGCACAGCCATAGCATTGCTCACAAAGGCCGACAGCATGCAAGAAACACATTGACAATCTGCAAACTATTAACTATCAAGGTGCTCACACTAAAAGTCAGTCAATTTATTTGTGTACCCCATCAAAAGGAAGCATGAATAAAAATGTGAAATTGAGCCATGAGCAATGATTAAATGAAGAACATTAACAAAATAGATCAGAGTATTTTTTTTTCAAGACTGAGCAGCTGTTGTTGTGGAGCTGACCATCAGTTTTGGCCATTTTAATTAGTGCTAAACTTTGAATAGCTCTGATGACACAAGCGCCTCTCTAGGGCACTGGCTGGAGGGCCGATATCTTTTCAATGAAATTAAAATTTATACAGATTGCACAAGGGCCAACATCTGCTACAAGGTTGTGCTGACACAAGTTCTTTAGTTTTAACTTTATTATTACAGGATTCTCAAAGCACACAATTGGATAGTTTTCAGGATCACCATCCTCAAATGGAAGATATGTCACAAGATTACAGACATGACAGAAAATTTCAGTCATAAACCTGGTCCTGCATTACTGGAGCTCTGTTTAAAAGCTTAATGGCCTGTCTGTCTGCAGGTGCAATTTATTCAAGTGCAGACTGCAGACTCCTAAACAAGGTTTTAGTAGTTAGAGGCTATGGTTGATAGAGGTAAACTCTAAAAGGAAAAAGCACACAGAGAGCACATTACAAGCACGAGGTCAAAAGAGCAAAAATGTTTTGTGTTACAAATCGTCTCTTAAATTAAGGGTTGATTTAGGTCACATACATCGCAGTTTGAATAGAGCACAATTAAGATTTTAATTGTTAAGAATTAACAATTAGAGCACAATTATTTGTTAGGGAATGCGATTTTTAAGGAAGTACACAAACATTTGGAGAATGAAGGCAATGGTTACAAGACAATGCAAATGTTTTATGAATTAAAGTGAAATACGTAAACGCAAGTTTTTCTCCCATCCTGCTTTTTCTCCATTGCCATGTCTTAAAGCAATGGTTTTACATTGCAATATAAACTCAATCTGACAGGATAATTAGGTGCAACACCTTGCAGGTAAGCTAGGCATAACTAATTTTTTGAAATGCAGTTTGAATGTCTTTTCTTTATCTCGTACAAACAAAACAATGGTGATCTCCTTGAATATAAGTTGACAGCAGTAAAGCTGCATTAGTTTTAGTTAACCTTTGTGGGTATTTCCATTTTAAAATCAATTCAAAATCCAAATTTTACTCCATAAAATATTAACATATATGACTTCTCAAATTCAAACAATATAGAGAAAATATCTTGAATTATTACAACCAGTCCCACCTAGAAAAGAATATACACTTGTAACATTTTCATTCCTGTAAAAAATAAGAAATGGGTCAATTTCACCCGAAGGCCACACAAGGGTTTAGGAGACTTAATACTATTAGACACTAGGTATCTATTATCAGTGTAAAAGTACCTAATTTCACAATTGTTTTGGCACAAAAAAACTTAAGAACTGAGTGATATACTCAACTGTGTTTGATCTGTCCTGTTTGGGTGTGTCTTCGTGATAGATTTATTTTATTAGACTACTTCGTAGTTTCACCCTTAAGCGAAGTTCAAAGAAAAACTTCAAGATAAGAATCGGCTAGTTGTGTACAAGTTATCTATCGGGGTTGGTGCATGAACTGCAATCTACAAACACATCATGCTGGTTTGTTTAGGAACAGTTCTTGCACCAGCACCCAATTTATTCCATGATGCTGCCTTTAAATTGGATGAAATGGTGGCAGCGAAAGTAACATAGACAGTAAGACGACACACCCACCTCCCCTGCTTCCCCTTTTATTTGCCTTCATATAAAGCATTCCAGAGAGCTAGTCAGGCCTGGTGTGTTTGCACAGCAGTGGGCGCTTAGCCTTGGCACTGGCTCTTTATTAGAGCATGTTAGGGGGTAGGGAACAGGAAAAAACTGCACTGCATCACCCTTTACAGCCATGGGCATTAAAAACCTTTGGCCCATCTAATCCTGAACCAGATGACCTGGAAGAAACTCAGAGAACGGTTTTCACTAGAGAGCCTGGCATTTGAGCAGCAGCAAATGCTTTCATGTAGAACAAATAAAGGAAAGAGTTTCAGAAAATGCTCAAAGACACACAAACTAAAAAGAGATATGGGAAAAAAATTAGAAGGGAAAAGGGACTTTAGAGAAAATAAATCAAGCTTTCCGTCGGGCATTGACTTGCACAGAGTTGGCTTTCAGCACAAAAGAAACTTCAATCTTAACCAAAGTGGGGCTTTTTAGAGAACACTGGCTTTTCTTTGTGTATATTGAACTAACCCCTCAACCCTAGCCTTGAAGAGGACTGTTGAGTCGCTATCTCTCCTTGTCTCATCATCAATGCTTCTCCATCTTTTTACCATGTTTGTTTTTTATACTGAACAATCCAGTAGAAATACATTTTAAACATCTACTTTTGTAAACCAGAATACAGCAAGTAATATTTATTCATAAAGCATTCAAAATCTATCAATCAATTTAAATCTAAATGTTTTTATATAGCGCTTATTTAGCAGTTGTTCCAAAGCAAATACACCAAAAATGTCTAGTGAGGATTACATTTTTTAAATATGAATTCCTATTGGATAATTCTACGAGGTAGATATAGAATTTCCATACAATGCCACAGTTATTGTAAGTTACGTTTGCTAGTTTGCGCTATGATTTAAGCTAACCAGTAATTTCTGACTTATTATAAAAGCTCGGTTTAAAAATATTAAGAGTAAGGAAAACCTATATCAGCTTGCAACTATTCACAATTAGTTTTTTTTGTAGTAAACACATGTAAATATGATAGAAGCTCAACTCACTCAACTTGTATTTCTCTATAGTCACGGTGACTAAATATGTTTAGTCTTAACATTTTCATTGGTTGTTTCATGTAAATGGCCATAAAATAATTGCCATCAAGGCATTACAATATTAAGACGTGGCCAGGTCTGAACGTGCTATTCAACAGGAAGTCAAACAAAACAGTCAATGACTGCGTTTCTTTAAGTCCGATGCCCTTGTCACATATCCTCACTTGGAAGTAGAAATTTGCTTTATTGACTACTCGCTGAGCTAAATCAATACCCTATAAAATGTGGACATGATAAACAAGCTATTAGCTAGCACTTGTGCTTTTGTGTATCTGACATGACACAGAGATCAGCTAAATGAACTGCAGACCAGATAAAACCCTGATAGCTTATCTTGTCTTGTGTGCTAAACCATGTTTAATCATCATGTATTTATTCATTTACCAAATTAATACAATAGTAATTAATCAAACTTTTCATGTTTACTTCAATTGTATTTCATTATTTTTGGTTGATACTTTTTCACTCAATTATTATAGAGGTAACAAAAACAAAAAGGTTCATAGAAACACGTCATTAAGTTTTCAGACACTTTTCAGTAGCAAATATATAAACTTTTATTTCTTCAAGCCACCAGCTTGCATGCTATTCTTAACTAGAAACAAATGTGCTAGAAGTAATTTTGATTCTGCTTTGAATAAACACATCGAATCTCAAGGTTCCTGTTCAGACACTAAACAAGCTTGTTGGTGAATCTAATATTCCTGCACTCAAGTCCAAGTGTAAGCTGAGGCTATCAATCATTTGCGTAACCTTATTCTTTTCGAAACCACTTAAACATTGGTTCAGTTTCAAAACACGCTAGCTTGTCAGAGAAAAATGAAATAGCACATAAAATGACTTACCGTCTCCTTGTTTGGCAGCAATTCTTTCCGAATCCTAAAAAAGTTCTTCCCGTACTGTCTCAAGCCCTTTATGAAGCGTTTCTGTAGGGGCAAGGAACAGAAAAAAAAAAAAAAAAAATTAAAATGAGATTTCTTCTCACCCACAACAGTTGACAAGAATAACAAAACATTACTCTGTCGAAGATCAATAGAACGAACAACATTAATCTTAAAATCTCTCCTTGTGCTTAAAACAGCAACCGCAGAAAAAGAGGGGAAATGACAACAAAAGCAGGAATAGAAGCCAAGATTAAACCACAACAGTATAGAAACTAAACAGCAGCTAGTCTCAAATCTTTAGTGAAAGTTAGGCAGTGTAATATGCAAAGGGGTCACACAACACAAGTTCAAAGCCCGAGCTAAACTTCTTTCTAATCTTTCAATTTGCATGCTCCCACTTCAAACAGTCTTGTGATTATTCTTTAAAGTACTAGAACTGAAAACACATTTGCTTACCTACAAACTCAAACCAAGCGTTTAAATTCAGTAACTAGAAACACAACTAAAGCTTTGAAGAAGCAAATTCAGTTAAAGAGCACATTTACCTAAAAACAAACGCTAACAACTTTTGGATAGAAAACAAGATAAAGTCCAAGCTAAAAGATGTTTACACAGACTGCTGATTTACAAAAGGAGACTGTGTAGCTTGAATGCTTTTCTATTGCTTTTAGAGCCACAGACTGTGAGCCATAAAAAGCGAAGGCAAGAACATTCATAACCAGCGAAGCAGACAAGCAGCAGATTTACTTTCTTGTTCCAGCGGCAAGCCCCGCTCCACAGTAACCTCAGTCAATGTTCCTCAACAAACAAACAGTCCTCAAAGCCTGTGAAAAGTCTTCTCGGCACACGACTCAAATCTTTACATCCACTCACTGTCACTGAGAAAAAACAAGGTGCAAATCCAGAAACTCTCCGAACGTACGTCGTTTTTTTTTTACGAGCAAGAGATAGCTTGTCACTCTCTGCTCCTCCACTACAAAGGGGAAGGCTTTACATGTGATCTTTCTGCTAGAGAGCCTCTGGTCTGCAGCTAGCTGGAAAACCCGGAGTGGAGTTGTACGATGCATGGTGGATCTCTGGAGTTATCCAAAACTCACAGTTTACATCATTCTCTTTACATAACATCTCTTCTTTCTATTATTCAAAATCAATCTCCATCCTAATACTGCTGTAGAGAGCTTTAACTGACCCACAATTTCAAGCTAAAGTGATGTTTATACTGATGCTAGGTTTGAGTAATCTGCAAAACCAGCCCTGGAGTGCCTCCGCTATTCTCGTCCAATTTCTCAAATGTGTGCTAGTTATGTAACAGAGAACTGTTTACACATAGCGTTTGAGGGAAAGAAAATCTGTGGTGAAGATGGGAGAGGAATTAATGCCATTTTATCTTTACAAGACGTATGCATTGACCACTTTAAAGGTTGTAGTAAATGAACAAGGACGGTGGAAAATGTGTAACTTAAAGCCACATACTTTTCCAAACTAGATACTCCCTTGCTGGAACATAACAGAAATAAAAAAACAAAACAAAACAAAAAAACAGCAGCTAATTTTGTGGTAAAGATATAGATGACTAACCAGTAGGTGGTGCGATTAACAAAATGAGCACGTCTAAATCTTTTAATGCCTCTATGACTGCATTATAGGTATAAGTTGAGACATGTTGTACCAATCAGTAAATTGTTGTTACAGGAAAGACCAAGTTTTAAACTATTTTGTCAATGCTTTCACAAGACACTCAGACAACATTCACCTCACAATAATTAGTATATTACAGTACTCGCCAGCTTAATGCATCTACCTATCGATAGCAACAGAGTTCACTTGCATTTTTTATTTACAGCACTGAACATTTACCAGATCTGAGCATGGCTTCATCAAATAAAGTCCCAGATTCCGACCACCAGGACAAAAATCAATTACACCTGCCAGACTGGCACATGTAAGTGGCCTGATTATGTCCCCTTAATTATGTTTCCTCTGTAATATTTACAGAGAGCAGCTACTGCTGTCGTTCGCTACGCGTCAGCTCCACTTTAAAGCTCCATTTCAGCTGCCTGGGCTCGCTGCACTCTGAGCACAACTAATAAATCATCCACCAATCTGCTCCCTGAGTTGCTCAGCCTCTGCTACCATTGCTCCAGCCCACCGTTGCTAGGCAACAGGGCAGATGAGGGAGGAGTAAGGGTGACTGACGAATGGAGGAGGGGTGAGAGGGAGGCGAGCACTAGAGAGTCACCAGCCGAAACAACAGGCTTCTTTCTGTCAAAAATTGTTCCAGTGCGCTGGCTTTGCGTTCTGCCTCCACAGTGCTCTTTTTGTAACAGAGAGAGAAGAAGGCAATCCAGCTGAAAAGCCTATTGTAACCCATGTGCACTTCCTGCCTAAATCATAATTGTTCAAAGCTGTAAAACTGGTAAAGATCATTGAAGCATGTACAAACAGTTGGCGTCAAGCCACGCGGCACAAAACACACAGTGCTCACAAAAGTCAGGCAGTCTTTAAAGACCAAGAATGCCTTACTTCTAGCTTTACGGTACAAACACAAAGCGCTCTTATGAAATCAGTTTGTTTGGCCTTTGGCTGAGGCTGATCTGTTATGAGCAGGGGATGCATTTACAAGCAAGATGATATCACCTCAATATGATTTGACATGACAGCAGTGATGATGAGAACGGCACTTTAACACACACAAAGCCACCACAAAGAGAGGTGAGAGCTAGCCCACATCCTGTCCATTTACATCTTGCATAAGATCAAAACCACAATAGTAGATGGGCATAAATAGCAAATCAAAAGCTTTGATATGAGCATGAGCAGAAATGCTTCAACATCCGAGCCACTCAAGTATCTGTCGACATTGGAGTGCATAAATATGGAGTAGCTTAACCTCTGCTTTTCTTGTGTACTGTGAAAAACAAAGGTGACAGGAAATACTCCAACACTCCCTTCCTGCCTACTCAAGTCTCATGGCAGTACTACTCATTAAATCTGAGCACTAGAGATTCCTCTCTGAACACAAACCAAAAAATTCTGTGTGGAAAATAACTGATTAAGCAGTGCTTTATATTTAATCCCAATAAAAGTTTTACAATAGAAAACAAAATAAAGATGTTGCTAGGCTGCTTAAATGTGCATGACTAGACAACTGCACATAAAACTAACACCACAGGAACAGCGAGATCTCACAGACATCCCTACACCACTTGATTAATAGAATCAGCTAATATTCCTGTAAACACAAAGAGACATTTAGCATTTGTTATTGCACCACTTGCGTCAAGAGTCTAGAACTTTTGGTTGAAACATAATAAAAGGAATCAATCAACTTCAGTAGCTTTAATATGCATCAGTGTATACTTTAATCGGCTTTATGACCATAACAAAATGGTGTGTTTAATTTATGAACAATTTATTCAGCTACCATTTCCTCTATACAACAGAAAATTCCTGGTAGTCTAATAATATTCTTTGTTAGTATTTTATAAGCCAACACATATATTAAACATGCTAAACAACCAACTTTTATTTATAAAAATCAAGAAATAACTAGCAGTTCTACCAAATTATTTTTTATATACTCCAACTCAGTAATATATTTTTTTATATAAAACTGCTGCTAATTAGGATCCTAATGTTAGGATTTGTTTCTGTTAATTTCACTTTTTAAAATGATTACATGTACTTCAAAGTAAAATTTTTTTTACCAACATAAGTAAAATTTATTTACTAATATTTTGTTTTATCGAATAACACAGCACTAAATTGATTAGGATTCAATCACGATAGCTATTAAAAGGTTTTCATAAAACTTTAGTAATATTTAAACTACATACAATTTAATTTATCTTTATTATTTAGGTTTTATTTTAAACTAAATGTGAATGATCAGGTTTAGGCGAATGTTAGACATTCTGTCCTTCTTCATAGATATGGGTTCATGTTTTATACTGAGCAGCAGAATTACATTTTAAGAGTAGGACTGGAGGATATGTGCAGGCTTATTGGTTCACCACTGGGGGGCTGCAATCTTGCCAGGTTACCCACTGCCACGCAGCACTTGAGCTATCTGAAACTTCACGCTGGCTTTTGTCAGCATCTGACAGGCCAGAGATAAAATACGGCAGGGCTGAGGATCAGAAAGCAACCTCTCACTATGGTAATATAATCAGGGATTCTGTAGCTTTCAAAAGGTCAAATGATTTAAATATGTTCATAAGACTTTTAAGAACCATCATCAAAAACACAAAGTTATTGCATAATAAACAGGATGCTTATGTATTTGAGTTTTTACCAAGGTTTTCTCAGACTCTGGAAACCCTAACCATACTATTTAAGTTGAACGTTCATAAGCATTTTCTCAAACTTTGGAAACCCTAGCAGTCATTTTTCAATTTTTTGAACATTAGATAAATCTATGGCAACCCCAACAATGACTTTATCGATTTTGAATGTATATGAATGAATGTTTTCTTAACCTACGGCACCACTAAATGTCACTTTCATGTTTTTTAATATTCATGAATAAGATACAAAATTTTTTACATCATTTTTTAACAATTAGGAGCATTTCCTTCATTTCTGCTGATTCCAAGCAACAAAAACACATAATAAATTAGCTTTAAATGGACATAAAAAAATAAGACCTGTGAAAAACGAATCTAGAAGATCTAGAACAGTGAATTTATGACTTTTTAAGACTAACATCCTGAAACAAAAAACTTAATACTTTTGCGTTGTTTCACAGATACAGATAAGTTAGTTTCTCTTTACATCATAACAAAACCTTCAAACTGTTGTCTTTTTCTATGTTTACAAAATTTCCAAAACTGTTGAACCTAAAAATGATTTTCATTTGCGGCGCTGTGCTGCAGCTGTATTTACTTTAAAGTGTTTTTGCAGTTGAGACAATCGCTTTATCAAAATACAGAAAATAGTACAAAAAACTAGGAGTAATATGTCTTATCCAGCACTACTAAAACGACTTATAAGATTACTGGGTGTTAAATATGACATGAGAATTACAGTGGGATGGGAACGAACTCTCCAGATAAACTGTGGCTCGGGAAAGGAAATAGAATGGCACGCTCTTTCTTTCGGCAGCTGAAAAAGCGCTACAGGCGAAAGAGGAAGAGAGACTCATAGAGAGACGGATGACGAGTGACCCCGAAGAACGGATGATTCTGTCATTTCTGAGACAGCCACTGTCACTTTCGTTCACATTACAAAAAGGAGCGAAGGAAAAGGAGCAGGAATAATGAGGCCGTGAACCTGCAGGCTTAAAAAAGGAGAGAGTGAGAGAGAAAGAAAGCGAAGAATGATAAATAAATGAGGAGCAGCGTGGCTGGTGCGAGCACCCAAGGTCAGGGGTACATTTACACCTGTCCCTCAAGGCTGCAAAGCTGCAAAAGCACAAACTGAAATCTGATCGGGGCAGCAGTGTCCTTGACGTGGCAGTGCTGGCCTGGCTAGGTTACAGACTGGGTGAGGGCGGTTGTTCCTTGACCAAACTGCCTCCTGCGCACCACTAAACATACCAACAGTGGTGTAATGGAGGCCTCATGCAATATTTATTCAGCCCCTGCATTATTCATGGCAGAGAGATTGTTATACAGTACACTTCACACACAATTCACCGGAGTACATTAAAAGAAGATCCAGATTCAAACATGCTCACGGTAATCAATCATCATATTAAGTTAAATATTGTAACAATTTAAGGAGAGTAACCCTGTTGGAATGTGATCCAGTAGGTTTGTCTGAAGATAATCATAATTTATATGGAATAAAATTTAGAAATGTCCATTCAAACAAAAATGGGCCATAAATAGCAGTCTTTTTTTTTTGCACAATTTTTTTTACAAACCCACATCTTGATGCAAGCAGGTACACATGTGTAAAAAATATTTTACTTTCTTCAATCACCTTCATCTTTAAATACTTAAAAATGCAGTATTACAGACTTATTTGTAAATATTAGAATATTCATAAACTGAGAGAGAGAGACAAAATTGGTTGGAAAAAAGCAGATTTGTATATGCACACTTTTGAAAGATCTTTGATTTATCAAGCACATTTTGCTTGGAAAATGTCAATGGACAGTTTTATAAATGTAGTTTTTGGTGCAAAATACATTTCTGACATTCTAACTTTTTGTAAAGACTTTAATTGAGGCCTCTGGTCTTAACAAGTGCTTTAAAATGTTGAAACTGTGAATTAATGACTTGTAGAAAGATCTTCCCGAAACGGAATAAATATTCTAAGAATGGAATGTCTCAAAATTCACTAAATTCCATAGTTACTTTTTCTTATAGTGTTACATTTTATTTGTATTTTAGATTTTAATAGAAAATGTTATTTTAATGAAAATAAAATAAAATGTGAAAAACAGTAACTAAGTAAGTGTAGACAGTCACAGCTCCTAACAAATAAAAATAAATCTAGAGCTATCTGTTGGCTTCCATGCAAGATGCTCTTCATACAAGGCAACAATAAACCTAGTTAAGTCTCTATCTTTCCTTTCACGAACAGCCAATGCACAAAATGCCTGTAAGTATCGTATCGGCAATAATCTCCAACACAACCTGTCCAATTCTGCTTTTTCCCCTTTGCTTTTCCATCAGATTAATCCAAATGCCATAAACGGAACGCCGCTGCACTGTTCTGCTGGAATCATGAGTGCTTTTGAGTACATGACAAAGAAGAGGCATTTATCTCCACAACGAAAAGAAAGTTAACTCGTTCACTCACCACTTCTTCGTCGGACCAGCACTTCTCGATCAGCTTGGGTACTGGTTTCTTCACCAGCCGCTGCAGGGCTTTTCCGGCATCATAGCTGCTCTCATGAAGCTGCGTGAAACACCAAACATTCGCATCAATGCTTGCTGTTTTAAAACAGAGCTTAAGACAAGATTGTCTTGGGCAAATGACAGCACGTATTGCAATAACTTATATTTATGTAGTAGAGACTACTGCACTAAGACATTCCCCAAATGTTTATATTTATTATTTAATTTTAATGATTTGATTTAAATTTAATATATTTAATTTGAAATGTTTCTGAGACTAAGAAAATTCTTTTATTAGTATTACAAGTTGGCTTCCGATGGTCGTGAGGACTGCCTAACTATTTTAATCATTGCTACTGTTGTCGAAATGCATATATTTATTACATAATGACAGTCGAGAATCCAATAGTTAAACAGTAACATAACACAAAGTTATTATAAAGTTAAACATAGAATTATATTAATGAATACAAATAATTATTTTAAATGTTATTACAATTGTTATTATAGTCCTTGAAATGTTGTTATATATTTGTTACATACAGGTAATCTATTTATTTGTAATTATACCATTCATAAAAAATTTTTTTGATACGCACAAAAAATATTTAAGACAATGAAAGCTCTTACTTCGATGATTGGCCACAATCCAGATGTTAGGTCTTGTTTTTGCCTTTAGATTAACTTCTTAGTAAATTGTTAATATTTTATTTCTTCACAATGAAGAAAAAAATTAAATTAGTAAATAATGGGAGCCTAAACCACTGTATTGTTTGAGTAATAGAGGAGAAAAGAAACCTTGGCAGACAAAGTATTCAAAAATTAAATGTAAGGAGGGTTAGCAAGCTTTAGTTTATGGTTTACTAATAGATTCTAAAATAAAAAAAAAACAATTAGCAAAGTAAACAATTAGCAAAGTTTCAAATTACTTACAATTGTTTGTGTTACTGTATAAAATATCTAACAAGAACAAACATCAAAAACAGCAAAAACTAAATTAGATTTTTCCATAAAAGCTACCTTAAAAATGAGAGCCACTTCACAACCGAAAGTATCAGCGTAATAACAGATTAAAGAGAGTAACAGTGGCTCTCTGTACTTCTGTATTTCAAATTAAGCTAACCAATATCGACTAGTCAAGGGGTCGGCAACCCGTGGCTCTGGAGCCGCATGTGGCTCTTTAGCGTGGCCCTAGTGGCTCCCTGGAGCTTTTTCAAAAATGTTTGAAAAAGGAAAAAATTAAAGGAAAAAGGTAAATATATATTTTTTAAAATATGTTTTCTACGGGAGGACAAACATTCTTAACGTTTTCCAATGTTGTAAAAGAGTGTAAAATAAATATAGAATTTTAACATTTCTGTCAGCGACGATTTGCGTCATCACCCGTGACACACGTTTCTAGCGGGGCGGGATGCCAGGTAGGTGGCTGCTGTAAACAAACCAGCGGCTGTGTGATGGGCCATGGATCCCAAAGAGAAAAATAACTGAGGAGAACAGAGGATTCTTGGACCGAATCGTTTGCATTCATTGCCGATGCGGAAGGATCATCTGAATGTTTGCTCTGTATTGGGAAGTTGTCTAATAACAAGAGTAAAGTGGAAAGACATTTCCAGGGAAGGCATGCACGTATTTAGTAACAAAGTGGCTGTGATTTTATATACTTCTTTTCAAAAGGCTGCTGTTTTTTTTTTTTTTATAAATGTATGCTGCGTTTTTTCGCATTGTTGCCCAGATAAGGGGCACGTTGTGCACGTTCCATTTTGATGTTGTTTTTAGGAATCCTCAAAATAAAAATGACATCAAAAATCTGATTTCTTTATTGCATTTCTCTAATTTCATCAAAGCAATGAAACATAATTCGTTAATATTGTAATCGTACAACAGAGTGGTCACGTGGTGCGTCGTTCTCTACAGGATTCAGTGCAGGGAAAATTCGTAGCGTAGCAAACTATTATTCGTAGCAAACTTAGTCATTTTTATAGTAGGCTAATATAGATACATAAAGCATGTGTTGCTTTCATTATAAGGCTTATACAAGGCTTTTAATTTTTTGCGGCTCCAGGCCTATTTGTTTTTTGTTTTTTTTGGTACAATGTGGCTCTTTCAACATTTTGGGTTGCCGACCCCTGGACTAGTCTATTAGTCTTACACTTTAAAAAGGACAGTGCTTATGTCAATAACGTTACGATATTTGTATCCTTTGCTGTTTTCACGTTTGTATATAACTTAAAGAACTGGCTCAAGAAAGAATACTTCCTGCCCCTCCACTGGATATATGTTATATCTGAAATCATTACTAATATCCCTACTGCCCGAGGTATGGAGATACTTGACTGTGACATAGGCATCAGAGGCGGGAAGCACATTGGAATTGTAGATAAGTGGAGAAAGGTCAGGAAACAAAACCACAAGTTACATAGAATTTTTTTTTTGCAAGCTTTTCTTTATAATCATACACTTTAATTTAAAGAATTTGGTTTAAAATTATTTGACTTACACGAGTTAAAATATAATAATATAACAGTAAGTCTGTAAATGACAGGACTCCCTTCTTTTGCATGCAGCCTGAATACATTAATGAAGCCATTTGACACCTTAGAATAGTTGCTTATGACTAGACATCACTGAAGAGCTCTTCAATAGCAATTTACAAGCAGGTTTTGATGGCCCCTGGAGCCTGTGCTTCCCGAGGTGAGGCTGTGTTGAGAGAGCAACTGCCTGTGGTGCACCACAGAGTAGGAGAACAAATCTGAGCAAAACGCTGAGGGATTTCTTTTTAGCTTTACAAAATTAGGCATGAAGCCTGCTAGGGACATCTTCTATCACTGTATATTTGGAGCTGGCTGCTTAATTGGCCAAGACAAATAGATTTTTCAGCTGCTGCACTGAGCAAGTGGATAGAACTTTGATGCACAGAGCAGTCTACTGTAAAAGTTAAACATCGCTTTTCCCCACCAACAGTCTCATATATTTCATCTACATATTGCACTAAGCAACAGGACTCTAATGTGGACTCTTTGCACTTCCAGTCGCTACAAATTCTGTTTTTCGGTTGCTGCACTTTATTTTACTTTATGCTTTGGTCTACACCTTACCACCAAAGCACATCTATTAAGCACCTTCTATATTTAAAGTTCTATTACTTTTTATTTTACTACCTCTATATCTAGAATATTACTACATTCTATTTACTTTTAACTTGAGCAATTTACTTATATAATCTATGTCACTGTGCAACTGTGTTACTATGTAATGGGTGTTACGGTACTTGTGCTACTGTGCAACATTATTATACCCTGGAGCACAACAAATTCCTTGTGTGTGTGTGTGTGTGTGTGTGTGCGTGCTGCACACTTGGCAAAAACATCTTTCTATATTCTGTATATTCTGGACAGCAAAAAAGAAATTAATAGAGGATGAGACATGAGACTCAATTACATTTCTTTCCAAAACTAACAGACAATTTGAAGATTATGTTAAACCACTTCCCAGCTTTTTATTTTTTTATACAAAATCACATTTGTAAAACAAGACAAACATCCAGCACAAAGTTACTCTTTTGCATTATGAGCTGAAAAATACTGATTTTAGCTAAAATAATTCTCCCAATCTTAAATCTGAAGAAAAGTATTTTACCCGAGAAAAGATGATCAACTTACAGTATTTAATGCGTTAAGCGTAGTGTCATCTCGTGAGGCGGCGAGGCAGCCGTCCTCTGTTGACCCCCCGTCGCACATCCCAGCAAACGCTGCCATGCTCCTGAACAAGGGTGTGAGAGAGTTGAGGTGAGAAACACAATAAAACATGATGGAAAAGAAAGTGAAGGTGGCACTTACCTGGCTGCACGCAGGTACATGAGCAGGTCGCAGTCGTTAACCCCAGGCATCCAAACCAGCTCCTCATTTTCAGTCACTGTCTGACCTCCAGGAGAGGGAAAGGGCTGGAGCTCTGGAAGTTTGGCCTAATTTAGCAAATAGCAAAGGGGTCAGACAGCTGCACTCACAACACAAATAGCACTAGTGATGAGAGCTAATATCAATTTACATATCTGTACATGGATCAGGCAATGGAGGAGCGTGAACAATCAAGAGTGATGAAAAGACGAAGGCTAAACATGCATCTAAAGCACAGCATAAGCTTTTTAAGCTCAGCTTTAGGGTAAATGCAATATTTCAACTATATTTCACAGGTACGGGTTGCATATTTTCTGGTTAAACAGTGATGTACACTTTTCAATGCTAAGATTTTACCCTTTTGTCTACCCATTGTCTGCAGCACTCATCCTTTCACTGTCTCTTTTATTGTGTGACAATTGTGTACATTAGGAGTACTGAATCAGCGTATTTTCTTGTTTAAAGGATTTATTCGCATTTTGAATCTTATGCTGCATTCCAAGACAGCTGGTAAAGCTTGCACTTCTTTACTGACATGGCTAGTTAAATGTCCTGTATCTGTATTGAGTTACTAAATGAGTAAGTAATTCTTGTATTGAATTAAAAGTAAAACACAATGTTAACAGGCACTACCTTGTACCCGAGTAGTGTACAGGACTAGGAAACCCTGTTGCTCTTCGGTTGGGAATTTGAATCCCACCAATTTTTGTTTTAAAAATTATACATACACAACTGCAATTTATCACATTATCAAACACTATTTTTCTTTGTTTTTGAAAACAAAACACCCTCTTTTCATCACCAGTTTTTGAAAACTAAACTTTCGTAGAAAAATAAAATGAATTTAAGGATGACATCGTAGAATTAGAATATTTTTGGCAATTAAATCCTGTGAGCAAAAGCAAAAACAATCCAGTCTCCAAGACCTTTCAGGACTTGAATCAATACTGGTGCATTGACATGTAACGCTAAGCCCAGTAGAGCTTTATTATACCCAGCTTCATCTAATCTCATTTGAAGTAACCCTGGCCAGAGTTCCTGCCGCTAGTTTAACTCTCCTTGATGAATTGAATGGATCTCTGGGAGGACATGGACTATAAAACATTGACATTAATTGCTATTGGTGCTCGGTCTTTTCATCTCGTCTTTTTGGCTTTTCAATTTCAGACCACTGTGGCCATTCCTAATTCCTATAAAACACTGCTGAATGAGTCTAATAAATCCCACACCCTCAGAGCAGCCAATTTTCTAAACACTATTCCATATGGCCACTACAGTGCATGAAAAACTCATCAAGGCTCTTCATGAATGCTCCAGGAGAACACAGTAATATCTGAGCAAACCTTGAGCTTAAGCAATCAATGGTCTGTTTAGCGCATGCTTCAGATGTTCATTCCGTTAACACCACACTACAACTGTACAATATAAACACCTTTACAAAAAGACATGGTGTTTATAGTGAATACTCAGGCATACCTGGTGACTGGGACCAACCCGAATCTCTCCTTGAGTACTGTTTAATCGCCTGTTAGGAAGCAACAAAAGAGAAATAAATGACACAGTCTGGTGATATTTTCACGTAGAAACTAGCTATTTTTAGCTAAACAAGTTACAAAACACTACAAGTATATCTCTGCTTCAAGAGAAAACTTTCAAAATTATATCTTTGTTGAAATTTCTAAGTGTGACACCAAAATTAGTGTAGACATATTTAACAGGAAGCTGCAGAAAATGACTGCTTGGACTGTCGGTGCAGTCAGCAGCATATATTTCTACTCTCTCTACTTACAGTTCTTCCTATCACTTTTAAAATGAAAAGATTAAAAAGATTTTTTTGTGCAAATAATAGTAAAATAACAATAGTTCATCATAGTTTATATAGCGCTTTTATATACACTCAAAGTGCTTGTAATGAGAAAATTTGTCCTGGAATGCCAGAATCATGGCTCTAAAATTTTTGGAGCTACAACCTGTAATTATTTTTTTTAATGACACCCGATTCGGGACCTTGTTTCTGCAGTAAGGAAGAACCATAGCATACATGACTTGTGTGGATGCAAGTCTAAACTTTTTTGGGGTTAAATGACCTCCAAATATCATGTATCATAAGCAATGATGATGAAAATAGTAATATTTCTAAATAAAGAATCACCTCATCACTTCAAGCATTTCTCTTCATGCCATGAATAAAAATAAAAATAACAACAAAGAATTTTCAGGAGTATTTGAAAAATTTGAATTTTGACCAAAACAGACTTTTTTGTTATCACGTTTTGGAATTAAACTCCTCATTTACAGGATGTTTCCGAAAAACAACAACAAGCACATGTTCGTTGCCCTCGGGGTGCCTTTGAGGTACTACATGGCTTTTGCAAAAGAAAAGTACCATCCTATTAATGCAAGATTAACTTGACAAGGAAATGGTTGCAGTTTCTCATTGTTTTTGCGTGAAGCAAACTACAAAGACCCAAAAAAGGCCACAACATAAGCAGAAGAGACAAGCCCTGAAATGGCTGCTGTTACAAACCCAGGGCAGTAACCATGGAAACGACAATTTAATAATAGTGTTCTGATCTCCAGCTGCAAAGGATTAAAGAAAATGACAAGATGTTCCTTTTGAAAAGCCTTCCCCTCTCCATTGCTATGGCAACAGTGCAGATTTTCATATAGCCAGGAAAAAGCGGGGCCCAGAATCTGTCACTATGATTTGCACCCAGAGTAGCTCTCAATCCACCTCTGGGCAAACTGCCTGAACCTGGCTGCACAGTGAAGAGAGGTTAGGGCCTTAAATCATATCCCCCTCCATCTGAGCATATTTCATAAACAACCCCACTTTCTCCAACCGCCGCGATACATTAAAAACACAACCCCTGTCAGCAGCGGAAATTCCAAAGCTGCAGCAAATATAGCAGACGGAGAAAGCAAAAGCAGCGCTGAATTAAAGGCTTTTCTGCAATCAACACTTTAAGGTTCTTAGAGTCCTTATGCTCTGGAATAATTTTCTCCACATGAAAATAAATCATCAGACAAGCATTTTTGCGCACTTGTCTAAAATCGCCTCTGCTTCCAGGTAATAATTCTGCCAGGATCTTTAACATTTTGCAGACTTTGCATTTTTGGAAGACCCAAGTTATCAGAGCAGAGACGATCTGAAGAAAGCGATCTGAAGCAAACGCTATTGAGAAGACGAAGGCAGTACCGTAAAGAACACTTTACCGAATGGATATAGATACTAAGCAAAATAGCAGAAATCAGTTAAGTTAGAAATGCATTTAAATGCATTTAAGTGTAGATATAAATATTCAATATAATATTATATATTAAATGTTATTACTATTTATAACACTTCTGTAAAATACTTGTGTTTATTACAATTAACATGAATACTGACACACTTGCAATGAAATTTGCAGAAATTAATGGTATATTTACATTATACACATTTTATTATATTATTTTATAATCTGTACTTTTTGTACAGATTTATTGACTGTGATTAAACTGTCAGATCAAACGATTTTTTAAGTTGAACTGAATGCACGATAAAAAATAAATAAATCTGTGTGCGTGTGTTTGTGTGTTTATGTACTTAAAAAATCATTCATAAGTCACATGTTAATTATTCGAAACTGTTGATATGGGCCTTAAAATTAATAGTAATAAAATAATACTATTAACATTACTAATAGCATCCTTTCACATTAACGATCCACTATCAATCAACTAATTTTCAGGGTTTCACATGACAAAGATTGTGTTGATGATATTCCAGTCTCATCGGAATGTTTAAAGTTCAGAACAACTGAACTTCTGTTGAACTTACGAAAGGATTTAATGATGAAGCAAAATGTTCAGTGAACCTTTATGCTAAATTCCAACACTGAATTAAAAAAAAAAAAAATTGGGGACTTTCCGAGCAACCTTTCATGACTTTACATCATACAGCACCTCTAATAAGACATTTAATCAGGATGGGAGGATGAATCGTAAAGCAAAACTTTGTTTACTTTGTAAACCAATTCCTTTGATAAAAATATTTTTTAAACACAGAAATGTTCAGAAGAGTACTGTTCTGTAACATCTGAAAACACCAGGTGAAAAACTTGCTTCATATGATCAAGTTAAGTGAACTTTTCGATTACAATTTTGAAAAAATGAAGGAAAGACCATAAAATTATTGAGTAACGTCATGTGACAGGAAGTAAAAACTTTAACATGCTTTTTGTTCATTCCAGGTTGTTTTCAACAATGGAATTATGTTTTTGATACAAACTGGGGAACATTTTTTTTATGTCAAAACAGCCGTTTGTTGTCATTTTCAAGTGTCTTGCATTTGCGTCAAATCTACATCTTCATTACATGGGAAACAAGTTCTCTTGATAGAAGTGTGGAGAAATTAGCCCTGCAGTGCAAACATGTGTTAATCTACTGTCATTTTATGTTCAAAACTTTAGGTACCACATTTTTTTGCATAAATGCATAACATCCTTTCACTAAAAACATCAGAAAGAGGCACTGGAGGTACAAATGGAGTCTCAAAAGCTTAAATAACTTTAAAACAAAAACTAATTTTAACAATCTGAAATAACCTAATTCACTAATCAGGTATTTCACCCTTATGACTGAAGTAATTCATATAATTCAAATTAAAGAGAAAAAAGCGAGAAATATATTGCTTGATTAAACAGAAAATATCAGCGTGTATTTCAGAGATTGAAGAATCTAAACTGGTCATTTGTTTCTGATTAATATCCGTTAACGAGAACAACATGGTGAATATTGTGACTCGACCAGGCGCATAGCAATCAAGCATAGCCCCGCCTTCTCATCAATATCCTCCAATCATCGCACGAGCCAAAGGACCATCATAGCAAACAGAATTAACCAACGCTATACAGCGTCCAGATTTATATGCACACTAACGAACGCAGAGACTGGTTTCCTTAACAACTCGAAGCTCTCCGTTTACAATGTAATGCAAATCCACTGCACACAACATTGCTTCACTGGTTGAAATATTCATAAAATAACCTTTGCCTTTGAAGCTGATGGAAACGCAACCTACGTTGACGTTAGCAGAGATTGCTAATGCTACTGACAGCAACACAAACAACCCGACAGCGCTGTCAACATGATTTAAAGCACGGGCAGCTGTTAGTTGCAGAACCCCAACTATATAACATTACAGCATGCGCTCGAACAACGTATTTCGAGCTGTTATTCCCGAACAGGTGACTAAAGCTTGCGCTAACGTACCTGCGCGGGCTGAACAGGTCGTCCATGTCGGAGCCAGAGCTGCTGCTTTTATGACAGAAGTAGCAGTTCTAGTGTCCCCGCGCACCTTTCTGTACAGGTACTCAAAATGGAGGCTCACGCATTCAGACAGCGAGTTTACACCGAGACCGTCAGACAGCACTGAGCATGTGCCGCGACCTCGCACTCACACGCGCAGAGGAATCAACCCCACAGCCCATCTCTCCTGCTCACAACACAGACACCATGCTGCTGCTGCATACCAAACAAGCAGGAGGAGGGAGCGGAGAGAGCGATAGACTGTGATTGAGTGGGGGACCCATGAAGGGGGCTCCCAACCCGCATCACATCACTTCTCTCCTCTCCTCTCCTCTTGTTTATCAGGTTTGTAACCCCTCGAGCAACCCCTGTACTACTCTCCCGGTGCACCTCATTATTGGACAATCACATGACTATGATAATGGTCCCTTCTGTCCCCCTGACAGAGCATCCCAGCTCTGATTGTAACACACAAAGGAATGGGCTTTTGTGACCGGTGTATGACATGGCCAAGCATATTGTATTTTTTCATATTGTTTCAATGTATATCTGTATGGAAGCCCATTTCCGCCAGGTAAAAAAACCAGTCTATTTTCCATACTTCTATATAGTTTAAATAAGCCATATGAAATGGGGTTTCACAGTATATTATTGAAATACCATTACAACAATCTCTTACTTCTGTTTATACAGTTCTTCACTAGAAGCTTTATTTTGTTTCTGTTTTTTTTCTGGTCTGCCTTTGACGTTATTGTATGTGTTCACATGGTTTGTGCTATACCAGGGGTGTATTAAAATCTAACTAAATGGTGTAATTACACACCACGCATATGAAAGTCCAGTCGCTATATCTTATATTTTGACACAATTCTTGAAAGTAACTCCAGAGCTTACTTATTCAAACGTGTAGACACATTTAAGTTTGAACATTTATACTGTGTTTTTCATGGTGAATTCAGGTACTGTGAGAAAGTCAGACAATGATAAAGTTAATCGTCACATTTCAATGGTCCACTGCAATTAAAACACTTTTGCGTCTCTTTAAATATCTGATATGCTACATTGTTCACTGACAACTCTGTAATTTATGCTTAAACTAAAGATAACTTTTGGATGACTCCTGTTTTACTACTTCCAGATAAAAGTAAGCTACACAACAAAAAATTTTTACACAAAGTTTAACAGTTTTTAGGGCAGGTCAGAAAATTCAGAAGTTTAACCCCGAAGGCTAACAAGTTAGGAGGGAGGGGTGTGGTGCATGAGTGGGTTATCAATCAAGGTACTTTTTAACAACATACAAAATATATTCTTAAATACATTTTTGGTACATAACAATTAATGCTGAAAATATATGCATTTGCTTTCAAATAGGGCTTTTGATGGCATTCAAATAGTGTAGTTACAATTATAATATGTTTAAGATACATAATTGTGACCGAACAAAAAATAAATCAATCAATCAATCAAACAAAACATTAATATATCTACTATTGGCAAGTTAACGTTGTATAAATTCACTATTTCATTGTTATTCTAGCAATTCTGAATAAAACAAAGAATTTTATAGTTGGGGTAAATAACTAAATACTTCTCTGAACAAAATAGAGTATGCAAAGCAATCTTCAAAAAAAAGGTAAACTGAATACATGTTTTATTTTTATTGTTGTACCACCCTCCTCAAAATATATTGTACACATTAAAGCTATAAAAAATTATCTTTAGGAAAAATATACAAATTAAATATTTGATTCTACATCTTAACTCCTCCTTCTATGTATATTTTGTACCTATTTTATTATATTACACCGTCACAAAAACATATAACAATGTAAAATGTGCATTCTTATCATACTGCACTCATTTGTTTGTTTGTTTGATTTTTGTATCCTGGTGCTCGATTCCCAGGATGACGAGTTTGTTGTATTGTGCACTTTACAACTAAAAACTCAATTGAAAGACTTTCACAGGTTTTTCAAAATTAATTCTTTCTACTCATACTATGTACTAGGAAGTGCATGATCCGTTGAGAGGCATTTGCTTGGATAATGAATTATTCTACTTGCACAGTTTTTGGTTTCCAATAGACATTAGTTGTTAACAGGCCATGCAAATTAGTTTCTTTTTTAAGTCTCAAAGCTATTTATGCTCTTATTCAGCATTGTACCTTTTACGCTGATGGAATGGGTTAGTTGTAGCTTTTGATCAGGGTTGATCAAACAGGGTTGAACACCTTTTTTGCAGATATTTAAAGTCTTCACAAACGGAAAATGTTTACATATGCTTCTGGATTTTAGGTCACAGGTATCACAAACTTAATGGCATAGAATCTGAAAAACAGAGCCAAATATGGCCCTTATGCCAATCATAGGGAAACCTTTTTTAGGTGGACTTTAGGACCGGTCTCTAAAGGTGCAATGTAGAACTGACCTTTAAAAGTGGTTTTAAGAGCCAAGTTGTCTTGACTGACCTAAATTTCCGTATTGATACTGGAAGATGACGTAAACACATATGAACCAACGTGTGAAGCCAAACCAAGGTGTTTTGTGCCATTACCAAAATCTAGCAGAAAAGTGGCATAAGAGGACTGATAAGAAAAGTCACAGAAGGCTTACCTGGTTTCTGGGTTATAGCCTAAGATGTAGAAGAAAGAATCGATCCTTGCTTTGAACTCCCTTGCAGCGAATATGTCAGAAAAGTGTGAAATGTTACATTTCCCCCTGAAAAAAATAGAGAAATCAAATCAGTGCCATAGTGCTAATAAAGCATAATTCATAATAACTCTGTTTAAGGTAATTCTGAAGGTTTCATAGGGTCACATTTAAGACTTTTTAAAGACTTTTAAGAAACAAATGTGATACCTTTAAGACATTCAAATCTTTTTTGCATAATAAACAGTATGCTTTAAACACATTGTTTGAAACAATAACCATCACTTATCAAACTATGGTAACATTAACTACACCTTTTACAAAGTTGAGCATTTATGAACATTTTCTCAAACTCTGGCAACTTAATAAAAATATATATATATATATTTATATATATTTGGGAGCATTTTCTAAATCTCTGTCAACCCTTATAAAAACATTCACATATTTTAACATTTGTGAGTGTTATGTCAACATTTGGGAAACCAATCGCTCACTTTTTAAGATTTTGAGTATTTATGAGTGTTCTCAAGCATTTTCTCAAACTCTGGCAATCCTAACAATCACTTTTACAAATTTAATTGTATATATGCGTTTTCTCAAACTATGGCACTGCTAAACTTCACTTTTTGAGATAAAAGATTTATGAAAGTTTTCTTGAACTCTTGCAACCTTAATCATGACTTTTGTGAAACCATATTTAACACATAGAACAGTGAACTTAAAACTTTTTAAGAACTACAATTTGGGCTTTTAAATTTGACTTTTTAAAACCCTCCGGAAACCATGGAATGTATTTGTTGCTAATCATTTTGTGATTAATAACTAGTTCAAGATAAACCACAGTTTTCAAAACAGAACAAATAAACAAAACAGAATTTCAAGAAGATTGGATACACTTATTTTATATTACCTATTGTTACATTAAAACACAGCTTTATAAATATAACAAAGATGGGTCAAATAATAAGGAAAAACACTAATTGTCAGCAGAAATGTCTACGTTAGAATATTGTGGTTGGGTTAAAAATATCCTTGCAGGTAGCAGGATTAAAGCATTTCTGTTAGTGTTGCGTTAACACCTTTCCTTTCATTGTTAAACAAACAAAAGCTAACATGCATAACAAACTAAGGCTCTGTTCACATGTACCCAGTTATTTTTGAAAACAGTTTTTCTTACCCTGTTTACAAAACAAATCGTGTCCACATGAGCATGGGTAGAAAAAAAACTGCGTCCAAGGAAAACGCTGAAATTCTGCAAAGAGTAAATCTACCCAGTAGAGGGCAGCAGACTCCTCACCCATTGAAGCTAAATCAACCAAAAAATCTCCAAAAAGTCTTTACCAACAACTGTTTCACTCTCAAAAACTTCTCATTTATCTGAGGCTCAATCGGTTCTTTTTCAAAACTGACTCTTTTTGCATTTGTTCGAGGACTAGATTTCAATTTAAAGCCTGAAAAAAGCCAAATCAAAGGCTCACTGAGCAGTAGAAGTTTCAGCTAATTTGCCCTGAAATCAGTGGTTCGGTGCATTGCCTCCAGATGCTTCCAGTTAACAGAGAGAGCGAAAGAGGCCAAATTTATCACCAGGGTAAAAACCGACAGAGAAGCTCTGGTTTCTTGACAAAAAGCATGTCTACTTTTTTCCAGAGCCTCATCACAAAAAGGCTTTTAATAATGCTTCACAAGCACGATTACAGTGGAATGAGAATCTGTACTGAGGCGACCGCTGCTGTAATGAACTGAGAGGATCAAAATGTCTGTTTATAGCTCTACAAGAATGCAGTTTAGCATCCCAGAGCATCTGTTCCTGCCAAGAGTTCCTTTAATAGCTATAAATCATGCGATTTAGTAGAGGTTTAGATGTTATATCCAGACTAGTTTTACCTCTCATCTAAAAGAACTTGATCTACATTTTAACAGGTGCTGTTATTTAATACTAATTTGAACAATGACAATCTATTTGTAAAGCCTGGTAAAAAGTTAGGTTGAACAATGTGTTGTACATAGCATGAAAACACTTAAAACATTAAAGCTTAAAGCAAAAATAAAATAATGAACAACCAAGTAAAGGACACTAAAAGAACTTAAACAATAGGTAAACAGTCACTATTAAAAAAATCAGTTGTTTTCAAATCCAGACTAAAACACATTTGTTTAAAAGTTCCTTTACTGCCCGGAGAGCACTGTGTGTACGGACTTCTGGTTTTCTTTCTATGACCTCATTTTAAATTCTGCTCTCATACAACTCAGATCTGATGTGTTTTACTACAGGAACATAACTTTCCAGAGGTCTGTTCAGCCTTCATGATAATAAATGAATACATTGAATCTCATATGTCCGTCTATGTAAACACTTTAATATTTCATTGTGGTTTAATGACATTGAAACTTTTTTAGCATGCTACTGATGTGCTACTGACCATAATAAAATAAGGGTTGTGGATTAGATGACAGCTGCCAATACCTGTCGTAGTCATTTTTGTAAATAAATGATTTCAGGAGTTATCTAAAATACATTTTGCTTTGCAAACATTGGACTCATAATAAAGCAAGAATTATTATAGTCTTTAATGCCTTTTCCTTTTAAAGCAAGTATGAGGTTAGAGATTTGTCACAAGCTTAAAAACAAACAAAATTGCACAAGATCACAGTATTAAATGGATGGTCAAATTTAAAGGAATGAAGGCAAAAAACGGCAATTTAAACCTTAACTTAAAGTATAATAGTAATAAATAAAAACAAGTTACTGGCAAAAATATTATTTAAAGGGGGCTGAATGATGATGATGTGTATAGTAACTACTAAAATAAACAGAACCACGCAATCCTAAAATCAATTATGTTGGTTGTAAACAATAACTGTGAAGAAAATAGAACTATACAGAGATGTTTGAAGCGAGTCAGGGCATGTGTTACCTGAGGGCAGCAGCATGATAAGTGTCCACATAGTCTGAGATGAAGAGCTCTCTGCTCTTAACTACAGGATCAGTAATAACCAGCTCACGACCAGAGTCTGGAGACAGAGATAGAACACAGAGTGTGATCAGCATACACTGATAAAAAAATAAATAAAAGTGTCACTAGCACAAAAACCCAAGTGAGCTATAAAAAGAAAGTAGACGGATACACAGTTACTCATTCAGCTATAAAATATGACAGACTTCAAGTATAGCAATACTACCAGCTCATGCGGTGTGGATAATTGGTGATAAAACGAAATGGTGCTAAGCAAAGAAGTACATAACATTGTAAAATCTTTTTTTCATGATCTTTGTCGTGATCAACACAGGCACTAGATTCATCAACACGGTATTGGATGTCAATTTGTCTTCGGGCGACATAACAGATGACAATGGCTGCCGTGTCAGAGCAGTCAGTAGTGCAGCAGGTGGCGAGCTGGCATAGACACCGGCTTCGTAATGCTTTATTAGACAGCAGTGTGAATCAAAGTGGCAAAGCCCCAGGCCTCCAGATGCCCCCCAGCCAGTTATTACTGCCTGATGTGTGTATAAAGCTTAGATTCGGTGCTGATAGTCTCTGAGAATGAGAGCTCGCAGGGCACATTACATTGAAAGTTATTTGCACTTCACGGCCCGGCTGCTGCTCTTGAGGGAGCGTTACCAGGGAAACAAGGAGAGGAGGGTGGTATTTTTCTTGAATTCTCATTTACTTGAGAAGCCATTCTATATGAAACTAAGCCATAACCAAGGGTGATTACACAAATAATGGCACTCTTCAAATCAGGTTTTTTCTGTTTTTTCCTCTCACACAAAGACACAAACACGTACCATTCTCATTGTTTCGGTCCTGCACCAAATGCTGGTAGACAGAGTCGGGTACCTCAGACTGGCGATAGTACCATTTCACATTCATTAACAGATGGTCCCGTTTACTCTGAAACAGAAGAAAAAAAGAATCAGCACAATAAACTGACATCCGTTGTTTGTTTGCTTGTTAACAGCATCACAAAATGGGCTCTTGGCACGCATGAGCCGCTGCCATCACTGGGTTTAGTTCTAACCACCCTGTGCCAAAACCCTGCGGTGGAACAAAGTTAATTAACAATGGATTGAGTTCATTTTTTTAATCAAGTGAAAATCTCCACAGCCATGTCTAAGAGGAAGGTGATGAGACACTGAGTAGGCCTTTTTGGCAGATAAAAAAGAGAAAACAAAGAAATTGAGCCAGATTTTTCAGCCCTGTCTTATTTTTCTTTCAAAGCTCCACTTTTCAACTCTGCCCCCCGCTGTCCAAACATGAAGTTACATGTGCTGCAGTACTCAAAAGTGACCAGCAGGTGGGAGCACTGACCAGACCTCCCACAGACGCTTCCATCAGGGGCCAGAGAGAGGGAAGAAAAAGCAAAGCACCCTTTTTATTCCCTGCCATGAAATATTCATCATGCTCTCACATGAAGCCAACTGACCATTCAAATGGTTAAAAAGGACATTAAAGTAATCACAGCTCAGCAGACACCGGCGACAAGACCCCTGAAGCAGAGGCCAGAAATCACAGTCATCTTTTACATGACTGCCGATTACACATATTCTCCATAAAAGGCTGAATGTGTGCCACTGTGCTGGCCTGTACAAAAACTCCATCCAAGGAGGATCAGAGACCCAAGAGTCCTTTTATTGCAAGTCAGATTCACTACATTCAGTGGAGGGAGCAGAGGTGCTGAGCTCATCACAGAGATATTTCTGCTACCTTTATGGAGGTCACTAAAACCACTTCGAGAGCACAAATCAAGTAAAATATCTGCTCGAAAACCAAATACTTGCACTTTCTTCTCCTTTACAAATTACCCTCACAAGATGGTTAAGAGTACAAATCCTCTGTGTACAAAGAAACCGAACAAGAAGAATGAAAATAAATTAAAAATGTGTGCTGGAGTTTCTGGTATGGTTGAAATGTTAAACAGAATTCAAATAAGATTAATGGTGCTCTCTGTAACTGGGCTGCTTGTGTGTGTCATCGTGTGTGTTGTCAGTGCTTATTACAGCGCAGATGGGGAGACAACCTGTGCTCCTTCAGGGTATTTCAGTGCAAATGCAACAAAATAAAAGAGTGTTGGAGCACTCTACTGTTTATTTTAGCCATTAACCCATTGATAAACTGGGAAAACGATGCATAGACTGCTGTTTAAAGAGATATTTGCAATTCTATATGGGAATTTTACCAGTTGCTGCTCTAGAGCTAGAAATGACTGTTTCATTATCAGTCCCTAATTATGTTTGCATGTTACACTGAACAGATCACTGCGCAGAATCAAATTATCAAGATAAGCACTCTGAGGCGGCCGAGCATAGGCAGCGGAGAGGAGCCCATTACAATTACAATGCTGAATTGATTAGTGACATTCCGTGCAGCATTCCCTCCGCATCCGGCTGATCCCAGCACAGCTTAAAGCCAGCTCTGCAAACACATGAGTGAACAGAGACTGCTCGAGGGGCCTGTCGGCTCAAAGTCTGCAATTCAGACATTAAAGAGAGAGATTTAATGGGGGTTGAACTGTGCAAATTATTGTAAACTCTTTGTCTTGATATAATAAATACTGTATTACTATAAATAAAACTGGTTGCATACATGAATGTTGTATTGATGCAACACTGAAGTGACGCTACCCTCCAATCTATACTTGTGTCAAGCCTTGTGCGCATTCACATAACCTCAATCTGATCGGTTGCGGAACCTGCCGTGCACCTCTAAAATGCTCTAACTTCGCGTCAAGGTTTTACATAGAGTGAGCTCTGTGATTGGTCTAGGTGAAGCAGTGTTTTGATTAGCTAGTAGTTAGCATTTTAATCACGTCGATATTGATCAGTGCAAAGACAGTGTGCATTTGTTGACAAATGGGTGTGTGCGGACCCTCCGCACAGGACATTTTGTAGGCTTAACGAACAACTATAGATTGGCCTTCACACGTGGGTAGCCGTAATTACAACACACCCAGTCAGTAAGTGCTTGGACTTTACAAGGGGCTGAACAGAGCAGGAGGAAGGCCTTTCCAATGACATGCTAAGCTAATAATAACCTGATCTGTGGCGCACATCACAGAGAAATGATGTGTGAGCTCTATTCATTAGTGATGTGAGAATTAAAGAGCTGCACCGAGAACCAGGCTCTTGAGCCATGCTTGGACTGAGAACCAAGGTGGTAATGAGAAGAAAATTAGACAAAGTGAATGCAAGTGCATATAGCGTTTGAATTAGTCATGGTTTATTACATGCTATTTGCTCAAGGTACTAATATAGATACGACCACTGTGGTGGAAACCCCAACCCCTGTGACTTGATGCTTGTGTGAGTCTGCTGGCTGACATTTTGCCTGTTTAGCTTAATCATTAAAGATGGCGGCATCTGTGGCTGTGCTGGCAGGTCTTATCTGTTAACACAGAGCTCTCGAATCAGTCATATTAGAAGAAGACCATAAAGCAACCACAACCTGAACCCTCACGCTCTCTCTCTCATAACTATGCCACAACTAAACGAAGCCAGACCCTCAATAACACATTACCAGGAAGTCTGTGTTTATTTTCAATTTCACCAAGGGTTCTTTTCAGTCATCTGGCACTAGAATTCTTCAAAAACCTGTTCAAGAGCGCTGAGGAAAACCAGGGCTTTTCACACTTCCTGAATGTGAGGAAAGGGTATATTTGGAGGCTTTGGCTTGTGTGCCTGTTTCAAAGAATAGAGTGATTCAAAGAATCTGAACAGCTCATCTTGGTGCCTTGTGACATTGTGAGGGAAAGATCTATGATCCAAAATATAATATGATCGGCTAGGAGCAAGCAGACAAGGAAGGACTTACATTCTCACACATGATGGATAGGTACACCAAGATGTTTCCGCCCATACGCTTACTCGCTCTCTTTAACTGCCTCTCAGACACAGACCAGACGCTCTCTCCATATATATACACACACAAGCATTTCCATCTGGACTGAAGCTTACAGCTGCAAGGGCCCGGGTGACAAAGAGAGGAAAAACACATTGTCTTAAGCCCTGAAAAATCCCTGTGAACAAAACTGTCCCATGTGAATAAAACAAGCATGTACTTCCTACAATAAATAACAAAAAAGAACCCACAGAGCAAAGTCTCAAACTCAAACGAATAATGGGAAACAAGTGCGGATGACATGTTTCTCGCCTGCAAAAGACTGTGTACTGATTACTCCTCCGCCTGCTGACAAGAACAACCGAAGCGAGGGAAAGAGGGAGGGGGAGAGAGTGTCACAGCTGTGATGCCAACACAGTCAAGACCTCACTGCTGCCTCTCTCTCTCCCTCTGCTGTTTAGATATTAAATGTCGGCTTGCTTTGAACAAAGTCTGTCCATCTGTCAGCCACTCACTATATTGGATTTGATGAGCATTAGTAGTGGAGAGGGGGAGATTTTTTTGTGTGTGTAACAAAAATCTTGATAAATCTACACCCCCATTGCTATGCCACAAATCTACTCTGGTGAGCTGTCATCCAAAACCTGGAGAAGTTGGTATAATTTTAGACATGTTCTTGACACGAAGACAAATAGACTAAGCAATGGTTCTTGGAAAAAATTCAGTTGATTAAGAGCTCTGTTCCAAAACCAAGAGAGCAGATTCATTGTCTTCCACCTACACAGCTGTCCATCAAGAGAGAAACCCACCTAGGAATTGATTTGCTTTGGAACTATGCGTCATTCAACTTGCAAAAGAACATTCTCAAAGAAATTTGCTGTCAAACTTTGAGAAAGCACCTAAAATAATTTTTTTTTGGTGTTTTTACACAAATCATAGATTCTATATGATTCTAGATAAGAAAGCAAATAACAATTTTTTTTCTGGGTAGCGGTGGAGAAATGCTAGGAGTGCCTGGAATAAAAACAGAAGAACATCAACTTATTTATGAAAACAAGTATTATAATATTCAAATTATATGTTTATAATTGTTAGTTACTGATACTGAGCACGCCACTTAACATTTTTCAAGACTGTGATTACAAAGATCTTCGCTAACTTGGCTGAGTCGTCACATAAAATCTTCTGATGCTGTTGTCAAAAGATGCAAGTTAGACTACTTTTCGTCAAGATCTTATTAAAGACATGACTAGCAGTTCACATTTAGGTTCCCTTCCAACATCAGTCTCAGTTGTTAGTGGGCTTGTTATTGTAGACACATAACTCATTATGAGCCATTCCGCTATGTCTAGCAGAACTAGATTCGATGTCCAGCAGAACTTTCTTTGTTCATATTTAGCATTTATTCTGTGTTCTCACATTAAATATGGGTTTTCTGATTTATGATATAAAAGAATGTGACGTTTAAATAAAACATTATCAAACAACGATTGGCCCATGATGTAATTACATAGTGTTTACACCACAGGCGATCAGCAAACACATGCACAGTTGCATTCTTTGATTGCTCCAGCTGGTGACCAAGGGACCAATGGTGTTAATTTATTTTGGAAATGTGACCTCTAGTGGTTAACAAAATATTAGCAATGTGTTTTGCAAGCCTCAGAATACATTAAACAACCACAGAAACAGAAAAACAGAAACATTTTTGCTGTTCATTTATTGTATAAATGTAGTCACATTTCTGTGTTTTTTTTACATTTGAGGGAAAGCTTCAAAAATGGACAGAAACAAAACACTTCAATAGAGTTTCTTAGAAAATCAGCCTAACTGCATCTTAAGCACGTACACGCACTGGTAGCTGGAGACCTGCAAACGTTGTAGGTCTTTCTTGTTCAATTGGCAGTGGCTCTTGCCGTGTTAAGTGTATAAATAATGCTAATCAAGTTCTCTATGCTTTCTGCTTGCATCCATTACAGCAGAATAAAAAACAGCAACACTTAAAACACTCGACTCTCTGCCCTTCACATAATCTCTCTCTCTCTCTCACTGCTCATCCTGATTCTTGATCTCAGAGGCCATTTCCTGTAGCTGACCGTTGAGCACTATCACATCAGGTGTGTTTGATATGAAGAGGCAGTGGCTGTGATGTGTATCTCAGCGTGTGTTGGGTTGCTACACACAGCAGGTGTGACAGGCTCATACCCCTCCCCGTTCTCCTTTCTCAAAACTGTTTTCCCCCTCACTCAACCCCCCACCTGGTGCTCAAACACTTCAGTTACTGACTGAACACATGAAAGGAGGGGCGTTTCCTGAAGCGTGATTGACAGTAGTCTGTAGGCAAACAAAGGGGGCAAAGACAACGTTAATATTTAAAAGGTTGTTACCGTGCAGTGGTGAAGGAGAACCACTTTTCTCGTCACATGCTTGCAATGGCAAAACAATTTATTGTCCTCTTAACTGTTTTGTTTGGTGAGGCATTAAAGATCATTTCTAGAACAAAACAGCAGCGCTTGAAAAATCATTTTGACAAGAGACAGCAAAATGGGAAAAGACTGATAAGATGCTACACAGTTTATAACAGCTAAAACCGACTACTTGTCTTTTTCTTCAGTCACGGATGCTTTTGAGAGATCCAGACAACTGCAGGAAGTGAAGAGCTCTAAATACAGCCATCAATAACAGAAATCTTTGCAGTACAAACACTAACTCTCAATGCTGCTGCTAAATTAACTGTCTATAGACAGAATCAACCTGAGATGAGAATTAGCTGGCTGAGTTGAGCTTGATGTCTTATTTATTTTGTTTGTGATGTGATGCTACTAAATAGTGCATTCATCTTTCTGAAGACACTCAACAAGCATCACTCTCTTCAATCTATAACTCTCAAATGTATTCCCATTAGAAGCTGCATAAAACCTTTACTAACAAATCAATGAACAACCCAATAAATCGGGCAGCTTTGGCTAACTTTTTAGTTTTTTGCTGAAAATTTGCAGGGTACCTGCTGTAAAATTATTTTTTTTTAGAAAAAAGCTATTTATAGATTGTTAAGGGAAAAAAGGTTGATCATTCACATCTTTCTTGCAGAACCCCTTCAAAATTCTATATTGCAAGACAAAGAAATAACTTTCTTTTGCTAAAGGTGCTATCAGAGTCCAAAAATGGATAATTTTTTTTTAGTTTTAACTGACAACGACGATGACTGTGATGATGATAACAAAAAATGGTGTATTAATTTCATTTCCACTTAAAGTTACATCAAACGCATTCTACTCAAACTCTACATCAAACTGTAGCATTTAAAAAAAATTCTTTATAAATAGTACAATTAAATGTGATCCAACAGTAAATGTGACAGGGTGCAGAATTTTAGTTACTTGCAGAATTGTTAAATCTCTTCAGATTCTTGGGTTTATCCTGACCGTTTCAAATCCAAATGACTGCAGACAGTTTAGATTTATGGACTGGGGCAGGACAGATCCTAGAGAATGCCTGTGAGCTCAAGGGGATGCCAGGGGACATGTTCCTGACCTCAACGGTCAGCGTCAAAGTATAGAGTTACCCCATAATTCTGCAGCTACCAAACACAAAGTTGTTTCACGGCTGGTGAGATAATGAACAACAAAGCACACAAGACCGGCAAGCAACCTTTAAGAAATCTGAAACATTTCAGCACAAAGGCAAAACACATGAACTCGTGAGCTTATCCTGTCCTGAAATCTGCAGAGAGAGTGACAGTAACACAAGCAACAAGCTCAGTTCAGCCCGAGTCCGGCTCATGTCTCTACACTTCCTGAATGTGAGAAAGACAATGTGCTGCCTTGTTACTGTGCCCTAATGGCTGAGTGGTTTCACTGGCTCGGGAGGCGGGGTTGAGGGGAAGACATATTCATAGATAAACACAGACAGGATCGTGATGAGCTGAAAAGGGTTGATCCAAACAGCTGCATAAAGAACTTTTAGGAGTATAAATGAACAACAATCTGCTTTTAATTTACATTGGGTAAAGAAGTAAGAGGAAAAAGAGGGAGAGGAGGATACTGGGTATGATGAAATGTGAACCGTGCCTGCTTTGACTGGTTAATCTCAGCACTGAGGCTGCAGCATGGCACGCTTTGCTGTGCCGATAGTGATGGAGCATGCTAATGGAAGGCAGGAAATGAGAAGTCTTGGTTAAGCCATGGCTAATCGATCAGTGTGTTCTAGTATGTGCAAGCCAAACTGATGCAAGCTTGTGGTGCAGAAAGCTTGACTCTCTTGTCTGAATGGCTGTTCTCCCTTTCTTCTAGTCTGTCTCTAAATGTGTCGCAGTCTTACTTGAGTTCAGATAATGTGATTGGCCTGAATACTGCACATTTCTTTGGTCAGTTAACTTGTGATGTGTAGACTGAATTCATGAGCAGGTTTTGAAAGTAAGTGAATCTGTTTAAGAAAGCGAATAATTTAACTTTGCAGTCTCCCCCGCAGACTCGGCTGACAGTAGTTGATAAAACCCTGGTGTTAATTCCATATAGTTTCAAGCCTATATTTGTGTTTTTCACAAAAAAACGTATGAAATGTGCTGTTTAAGTCCATTTTTGGGACTAAAGCATCAGGGTGAATTAAATATTTTTTGATACATTTTTGTAAACAAACAAACAAACAAACAAACCCTCTTAACAGTTCACTGACATTTACACTCTGTGTTTGAATTTCAGCTGCATATCAGAACGAAGAAGAGACTCAATCACAAGCCTGTTAGCAGTTTCTTAACGAATATCCACAAGATCGTCCCCAAAGAAGATGACCATGTTATTTTAATATGTATACTTTTTTTATAAAATATATGCAAACCTGTATAAGAAGTAATGAAAGAGCTGAAATTACAGAAATTGTCATAACCATTAAATATGTTTCAACCTACAAATATGTTCAGCTCTAGTTGCAGTAGGGTGTTTGAATAATAATATTTTCTTACATCCTAGTAGGCAAGTCTAAGTGGTTTTGTTTTGTTTTAACTTGAAAGTAGCACAAAAACACACACACACAACATGAGTACAAGCTCAGTGTTAGTGAGAATTGAAATATTTCAACAAAAAAATCTCAAAATCCTATTGAATTAACTGTTACACAACAACTAAAGTGAAGATATTTTGAAGGAAAATTATATACAGAAAGGCAGATGTTCATCATTAAATGTGCATTTAATCAAATGCCAGTATTGATATTTTAAATCCCTTAGACAAAAATGATTCTTGTCTGTAAGTTGGCCCTGGTTCTGAAAATGAGAAGTATTATTAAAAAAAAAACCAATATAATCCTGTTTAGTAAAATATAAGAAAAATATAAAGAGAAAGTGAGTGAAGAGGGTGAAATGCTTTTGCTCCCTTGCTCTGGTATTAAGCAGGAAGTGCTCTCTAGTGGAATAAAAAAAGGACAGGACAAGAGCACAACTCCCATCTCCACTCGCCATTCATCACACCCATCCTACCCTGCTCTGAGTTTCCAATCACACATCAACCTCTGTAAACAAAAAGGAGCCAAAGCATTAAACAGGCTGGCTAAGAGGTTCATCCACAAACTCATCCAGCTACCTCGTCCAAAGAGATGGGCAAACATTCAAAAACCCAGACAGACCATGGCGTGAGGTCCTTATAAGCCGGGGTGCTTGAGTGTGTTTGGATCGAGTATAAACTAACCGACATCCAACATGCCAGCTGGAGCCCCGCCCACTGGCTCTGGTTCAGTAGCACTGTACCCGTTGACTGAAGGAAGTCAGTGCTGACAAATACTGGAATACGCACAACACAGACACAGGATATACATCCCAATGACAACACACTTCCTTATGTAGACAGACAGGGTCACACGAATCCTTATTCCCTATACGTTTAGATTTTAATGAGCATGTGTGCACGGCTGAAACGACTCCCTGTGGGGCGGAGGGGGAGAAATAAAGAGGAGCGCCACAGGAAGCTGCTTATCTGTGCTCCAGACTGTCAATCTGCCACAGGAGCCCTGCACTACAGGCATGAGGAGAGATCATCTGCCTCCTCCAATCCCTCCGTCCTCTTTAATTACACACGCACACCACAAACAAAATCACACACAAGGGTCCAGGCATGCGCACAAGCAAAAATCAACAAAGAAGAAACAATGCAGATCCCCTTGTCGATTGTGTTACACCACCTCCGGATCTGAATAAATGAAGTGTAGGATGAACAATTCACACTCTGAAAATGACAAGTACCACTGTTTCAATTGGGCAAAAGTGATATTTAGGTATCCGCTTAAAAAAGGATCGCATCAAAGGCAAGGTGGTGATTTTTCCCAAAAGGACAAGAACAGAAAATACAGCTGGAGTCCAAGGGTCACGGCTGACGCTCAGCCCACATCAATCTCAGACACATTTCAACTTTTTTTCCTTAAACACACACACAAACGCTGCCTCCAAGTCTCTTCTTTGTTTTGAGCGCCTACACATGAGTCTTGCCAGATAAGAGCTGGGGTCAATCTAATTAGGTGTAATGGGCGGCAATAAGCACACAAACACACTGACAGGCATGTAACCGCACAAACAATTTCTCATGCACTAAAGTGTGAGCATATGGTAGGGGGGAGGGTTGCAGAGACATCAAGTCATTTGACATTTTCATCAAGTACTGTAGTACACTCTGAGAAAACTGATATCTCAATTGGCAAAGCGAGGTATTGCCCTCGCTGCTGATCTAATGTCAAATCGAGTTGCCACAAAAGACGTGCCACCGTACTAGATTAGAATGAAGAGAAGAAAAGAAATGTCTCCATGGCCTAATGCCTGCTAAGATGAAGAATGGCGCAAAGTGACGGTGACAGCTCTGTGTTTTCTTCAGTCTGTGAATGTGAATGTGAGGGGGGTGCGGTTATTGATGGCACCCAGCTCAGCATCATTAGTGCAGCGGTCGGTATATTAAACCTCCAGCCGTTAGCATGAGTCCCGCCTATGCACAACTAGCCAATGAGCCTTGAGCAAAATGATTGACTGTGGTAACAGCTAACAGTGGAGGAGCAGGGAGAGCCAGTCAGGTGATAAACCGCTATCAGAGTGGTTTTGTGTTAGATGACTGAAACACAGTGTTTGTTTGCAAGCCTGTTGAGATTTACTACCATTTGCACAGCCGCTCCCCCTGCATCTGTTTATTTCTTGCTGAATTTTCCCTGTCTCTCCGTTACAGCCTAGAGTGATGCGAGCACAGAGGATATTTTCCAGCCCAGTGTGATGATATTGGTTTTGTAGACTCCCTTGACTGAATAACTGAAGTATTGACAACAACTGACAGCAACCAAAGAAAACAAACACACATATAGGGAAATAAAAATGTGTGCGTCTGTGTACCATTACTCACTGGCAAGCTCAATAGATCCAGGTCAATATTTCCGCTTAAAAAGTCTGATCTAATGGTTTGGTTTCTATCCTTATGCACCAGTCCTGATAAAATACTGCTCTTCACTTCATGCACCTACAATTCAGCATGGAAAAAGGTTGACACCATCAAAAATCCTTTCAACTAAAAAATGTTTAAAAAAATCCACTGTTAAAGCCAATCAATGATATATTGGGATACATTCCTTAGAGGCAATTTAATTGACTAGCTTGGTGCTGTTATAAAATCAATAATGGAATCTCACCCAAAATAAATCCTTAATAAATATACATTTCTCTTAGCAATATACAATTTAGTTAGTATTTCAGATTACATTTCAAAAGTTTTTTTTATATATTACATATAAACTAAATTAAATTTAATTATTTAAATTGAAAGGGTTAAAACGTTGTAAATTATTAATATATTGTGGTTTTTATTGCCAGTTTACACTTTAAACCAACTATTAAAGCTCTTAATTAATAAATGTGAAATTGAAAATGCATTTATTAAAAAGTACAATTTATATTGTGAGTTTTATGTATATTGTAAGCCATGGTGTTTATTTTCAAAATCACTGGTTAAAATTCAAACTCTAATGAAAAATTACCTCCAAAAAGGTTTCTAAAAAAAATTCTAAAAGGACATATTCCTATGTTAAATTATGTGTAGTATTACAATCCGCATTATTTATTATATTAATATATATTATATATATATTATATATATTATATATATATATATATATATATATATATATATATATATATATATATATATATATATATATATATATATATATATATATATATATATATATATATATATATATATATATATATATATATATATTAATTTCAGAATGCAGGATTTTTGTGTTGCTTTACGACTCAGACCAGACAAAAAATCCAGAAGTAAGATTGTACTGACTAAATCAGTGAGTAAATCTGTCACATTGCAGCACGTGAGAACAGCAAACAAACAACAGATCAAAAATCTTTGATACAATCCTCATTCTTTGCTTGCAATTCTATAGATTTGCATGCGTAAATGTCAACCTCCCACACATGGTCCTCTAATGGCTGGTGGTGGGAGCAGTTTGACAGCAGCAGCTTAAATGTGTCAATGCCCCCCATCACAAGAGACTGCAGAGCAGAGACCACTTCCAGTATATCCTCCTCTGTAAACCTTTATACACCCTAAATCCCTTCCATCCATCCAACCGTGGTAGGTGAGAGACAGTAAAAAAAGAGAGAGAAAAGGCAAGGTTGAAGCCATAAACCCCTGATATTATGCCTGCTCTGGCGACCACTTGGCATTTAAATGCCATTTGTGGCAGCAAACAGTTCACACTTAATTACAGCGGGCAGGGAGCTGTGGCGGCCAGCCTTTCCATGCTGAAGCAAGCAGGGCCGCCAGCACTACCCCTTTCAACTTCCCATGCCGCTGAAAGAGAGCTCACCTTTTAAATACTAAATTGGCCTGCTGCTCAGAACATCTCAGCGAGGGCTTCGGCTTCTGAGATGTTGGCTAGCGCCTCGGCTCTTCAAACACTTTTGCATCAGGCTGTCGTGCTGCCCCAGCGGTGCCTATAATCAATGGCCTTTATACAGCACCAGAAGCTTTGCCTTGCTTTAGGGTGAGACACACAAACGCACAGAGGCCTCCCCTGCTCTCTGAACCTGGATGATGTGCTGCTAGGTTATGTTACAAAGGGATCTCTGCCACTATCGCTCTGAAACTACCTCAGAAAGGGAAAACAGCATGACTTTCAAAAAAATATAAGAGCCGTTCCATCATACTGACAGCAGTTTAGCAGTGTGGGCGATTCACAGAGATGTAATGGTATGAGCTGCTATCTGTGTTATTCACACACCCAAACTCCTCTAACTCTGTATCTTACTTATAATAGTATTGACATAAGAATTTATTCAACCAACAAGAAAGATGGGTTTAATTTGCAATACAGTAAAATTGTCAACTAATCCCCATGATCGATGCAGTATGCAAAGATTTCAAAGTAACAGCTACAGTAAGATGGTACTTACTGCAACAATCCATTTGTATAAAAAAAGCATAGTTTAAGAAGAACAGTTCCAGTTACTGGGGTATTATATTCTCATCTGGGTTTTAGAGTTAACGAGTAGAGTTTATAAATTAATATCCCTGAAGTGTTCATTTGGAGGCTCTGTGTAGTTTCAGTACCAATTTCTAAGAAGCATGTTGGAAGCTTCCTCGCTTGCATGAAAAAAAAACACTCGTAATTCACCTGAATAATCATAATAATCATAGTTTGTCACAAGCTCCCATTTATACGGTTACAATTATGCTGGAAAAGAATTGGTGCTCTAATTGCATTCCACTAACAGAAGAGAGCATTACAGACTCAGAAACCCAAGGTTTGCTCTCATTTACAGCAATGCCTAAATTGTTGTAAAAATGTGTGACCATATAAGCCCAGTTTTGATTTCTCTGCAGTGGCTTCAGTAAAATAAAAAATTCCCCAGTCAGATCTAGGGATTCTTTTGATCTCTTTAGGAATGAAAAGCTATAGAATAATCTTTCGTCTCACTATAGATCTGATGAATTTCTTAACTAAAGAAAACTGTGTGTGTGTGTGTGTGTGTGTGTGTTCGTAACTAACGTTTGAATGGCATTAATATTAACACATCATTCTATTTTATATTTTAATTCATAACATGTACATTTGGGGATTTTATGCTGCTATTTTATTATTTGTCAGGACACTGCTCAACCACAGTTGTTTTTAATAAAATTAAATTGTGTAAAGTTGTGTTATTTAATTTAAACTACATGTGCTGTATACATATTTTTTCTAGAACTAACACCATAGATAACATTTGAAGTTAAACACTTTCTTTTCTTTATACATTTCAAAAGATTAACTTTTAATTTTGTAACCTTACGCTAGTGAGTAGAACAGAGTGGTTGACACAATATCTGTTAGTAGTGACTGTGGAGTGACTTAGCGCTTATAAATCACACAAAGAACCTCACCTACACATTCAACCAGCCAATTTCATCTTCAGTGCTTTGTACATTTCCTTGAGAGTGTGGATGCAAATGTCTTGTGAACAGTGAGCATTTTAAATGGTGAACATTGCATCATCTATACTATGAGTATGTCTGTAAGAACATGTTCATCAGTGACACCAGGCAGCTGTATATCCTTTTCCAAGAAAAATGATAGACGAGGGAAGGGGGGAGAAATAAACAAACATTTTTTAAAGTAACCATGTAGAAAATGATCTGGTGCACAATCTCTCTCATCACATTTTCTTAAAGCCATAAAGAGCTGCTCTGTTACAGACAGACTCAGGCTCAAAAGCAATCCATAAATGGGATGTTAAGTTCAATAGCCCAAGGTTAGAGGCTGAGAGAGCCCAAGCGCTTCATTGCACGCTGCATTGTTCTTTCCAGAGTTCAGATGAATCTGGTCGCAGCACATGACTGCAGTATCAAGAGGTTTTAGTGCTGGCATAACAGAAAAATAGTTTCCATCACAGGAATCTGCCTCAGACTTTGTATATCATTCCTTCAAGAATCTGTCATCATTTATTAGAGAAAATGCAGATATTTTATTAAAAATATTTAACGATTCTTTTATAGTACAATTTTGTACAGATACCAGGGGAATATAATTTTTTTCTCTGACAGAACTATTTGGCACGGGCATGTTACCGTTCCTTAATATCCACAGCACAATGAGAACAATGTTTAAAAAAAATTATGGCTTTAAAAAAAACAGGATATCAATTTCTGTTGGTCTCAATTTAGCAGAAAAACTTTTGGATTATCAGCTACTGCTAGTGGTATGAAAATGTTACTGATTTAACATAACTACATGATATATGCTAAGCAAAAAGGCTATCACAAGCTTATGATAATAAAAACAAATTAAATTCTAATTGAACCAAAACAGTACTTGTTAAGCGAGTATACAAGGCTCCATTACTGCATTTGGTTGACTAATTACAACATATATTTCCTTCAAAAATTCAGGCATTCACCCTTATAAAGCTCTTCAGCAGTCTGTGCACTACAAAAAGTTCTGAAAACATGTCAGCCTTATAGGAATGCAAGTGACACACAAAGGTATAGAAAAACAACTCCACTCAAGCACTGCTAAGCATAAAACAGACATCTTCAAAACCACTGTGATGGAACGACAGAGGGTGTGCTTACAAAAAGCTACATTACAGAATATCACAAGGAGCGTAAAGGATTTTTCTTTTGCTTTATACTCTCCATCCCCCCAGACCATAACACCCTCCCACTATCCCTCTAGAGTTTTTTTTTTTCTTTCCCTCTTCAGTGAGAGCTAATTTGCAACATGTGTTCTTTAATGGAGAGAGCCACCCAATAGAAGCATGTGAACTCGACACCACTGTAAATCTCCACTTCCACAGTTTTTTTTTATTGGCATGTCACACTTTGGACAAGCTGGAAATTACACTTGGTGAACTGAGAAGCAGTGCTGAGACACTCTAGAAAGACAGGGAAGGAAAAGAAAGGAAGAAAGACAGATGAGAAGGATACAGCGTAAGGTGCCGCGAATTAGACATCATGTCCGAAAGGGAGGATCCAATTACACAGCAGCTGGCCGTAGCACATGTGTTTGGAGATCATGATTGTAGAAGTAAATATTGAAAATAGTTTCTTTCTCCATAAAAACAAAATGGTTTGGATAACAACTTCAGGCAAATATCAATTACCACAATGTGCTTTCCAAGAACAGGAAATTCAACTGGGCAATAAAACCGATTGTGTTATTTCAATTTCATCTACAACAGAACAAGAAACATCAAGCCAAGTTTTCAAATGCAATTAAAACACAGAGGGTTCCATCAGCACAATAGCTGTTTTATCAAAGTGAAATTGCGAGGGTGTAAACATTGCCTTCGTGTTGGTATCTTTCTACAATATTTTTTTCTCTGTGACATCAAAGCAGCAGCGATAGAGAAGCCAGCCTTCCCTATTTCAAGATGAAACAGTTGGGTTGAATGCCAGAGCTCAGCGTTCCCAGTTTCAGATTCTAGTGAAGACATCAGAAGAGGGAATTTGCCTGTGATGTGCCAAAAACCGCCATTGTGTCTATGCGGCAATCTCAGATGAGGAGAGCAAAATTAAAACAGCCATTCCTGCGAGACGCAAATAATTTCTAATGCATAAAAATACTTGACAAATAACCCGGCTGCCACCAGCGCAGCAGCAGTGGTAGTCCAGGAAGGGAAAGCCGTGATAATGAAATGTGGCGAGAAAGGTTCTGTTTAATAATTTAGTCAAGGATCTGCTATTGATCGTGCTTACGGGTGTCTTATGAAAACATTATCTGCTGCCTTGTGGTCTCCTGGCTCCATCTGGCAATGTAATCACCACCTCATACTTCATTGTTGACCCCGCACACCTCCATTTTGATTCTGCCCCTTGTTCTGCTCTTCCTCCTTCCTCAATCCCTCGTTCTTTCTAACCCCAGGGCACACAGCTGGTTTCCATAGTAGCATTTACTGAAATCATAAAACCATTTACTGAAACCACACTGAGGCATAAAGTGGAAGACAGGAAGGTGCGATCAAGAAAAATAACAATATGAAGAATCTGGACATTTTGGCAAGGGTAATGATAGCTATTGACTTATCATTCACAAGCACGGCTATTTCAGTGTAATGGTGATAACCAGATAAAGGAAACAACAAAAACATACACAAATGTATATGTTGGACCATTAAATGAAAATGTAGAGGGCATTTTTTATTTTAGAGATAAAAATGGCTAGTAATTAATGTCTAATAACAAATAATGCTAATTATTTTTTTTATTTAGTTGTAAACCATTACACACACTTAAGAAGCCATTTATTGATTGCCATCTTCATTTGTGCCTTTTAGCACCTTTTTAGCTGCTTTTATCTTGGAGGAATTTCTAGCTTTAAATAAAAAGCAACCATACTTTGTTGTGTGCAACATTTTGTCTGTTTAGTTTTTTAATTTTTACATCAAAATTAATTGTGTGGATTGTGAACATTTGCATGCTACCAATTGATAGTTATACTGTATACGTTTTTTTTTTATTATTCAAGCATGTTCACATTCACAAATGCAAATGAGAGTAATTCACACTATATCAAAAATGTAATGGGGCAATAAAGCATTACTAAAAAGGAAAAAGCAATCAATAAATAGCAGATAAATGGCCGATAATAGAGTATGACTCAATAAATCGGTATTAACAAATGCTAGGATGTGCCATCAACTACTAATTCATGATTCATAAAAGAAATAAATTAATATCAATCCATCCATCCAAATGTTAATGTATCAAAAACATTGACATCAACTACTAAACTCCATATAAGTGGCAGGTAGTTGCATTTTTCCTTATTTTGAAGATGAATGAAATGGTTATTATCTAAATACAAAACTGAACCACTACAGACTTCAATTGATTTGGAGAGATGCCGATTTGTAAGTAGCGCTGTGTATTTTGCGATTGCTAAGTACCTAATGTCATTACCAGCAGCAGCATTAATGCTTCTTTTAGTGGAATTTCAAGTGTGCAGGAAGGAGGGAGGAAAAACTGAGCCCCACACTTCATTCAAGAACATTAATCAAAACGGCTATTAAGTCCCAGCTTTTCGCTGCAGATTTACTTACACGAGCTTGATGATTAAAGGGCTCTACAGACAGGTTTGCAGAAAAAAAACTTGCCTATGGTAAATCAAGGGAGGTTTACAACAACAGAACAATGCAAAACCCATTATTTTCTCAAAAACACAGCAGTAATAAAAGGAGTACCTTAAAAGCTTCCCAATTCATTTCAAAAGGCCCACTGGGTATTGCATGGTTTCGATGTTGGTGCTATACTTGAATTTAGCATTGTGTGATGTCATCCTGCTTGCTTGACTAAAAATTCACTCCCCTCATCTCCCTAAGCGCCAGACACTCACTGCTAAACCTGTAGCTACTCTCTGTATTCCTGCTCGACTCTAAACATGCTGCCCTGCAGACAAAGTGCAAGCAGGGATATTTCAATCACGCACTCCAGAGCAGAGGTTGCAGCGCCAGTTCTGGAGCTGCTGCCGGAGGCGGTTTTTTCGCAGCCGCACACAATGACGGCACAACAAAAACCTGGGGGGCACTTGTGAGAAACGTACCTTTACATATTTATACATGCAAATGTGCAAGCTCATTTTCTGTGGTTGTGTGAGCGGGGAAGTGACGGCGTATGGGGGAGGATGAGCAAGTCGAGAGTAATGCCAGGAGAGAGGGAAAACGCAAAGCCACCCCTGTCCACACAGCGCTTCTTAATGACTGCAGGCTCCCTGATGTAAAGATGGCAGCGGCTGCCGCTCTGCTCAATAAATATTAACAAGAACTGCGACTGATGGCGCTGCTCACTGATCCATAATTGCATTTCAAAATGCTGGAGCTTCTGTGGGGGTGAGGTGTATCCTGATGAGGGACCGCGTGTGTGCTCAGTAGTTGTTCTTGGACTGATGAGGCAAGCTACGTGCCTCCCACTTCCAGACTAGCTGAGAATTTAATCAGAGCTGCAGAGGGCATTAACTGGCACCCTGGGTTTAATTACATTTTTAAATGGACAGAATCATTTATTAACAAAAAAAATTTTACCTAAAAAAAAATTCAACCACATATGTAGTCTTTCCAGTTTTCCCCAATTCATACATATCCTCTGTTTTGCAGTCATAAACTATGCTGTAAATGAATACAAGCATGGGCGCTGAAACACCTCTTCATAAACCTACTTTTATGATCATCGAAGCGTTTATGCACATATATTTGCATCTTCATGAAAGCGCTTTAATTAAAGCTTTTAATCATCAGCTATTGAGTCTGCAGAGATAAGCACAAACACCATAGGGAGTGAGTTACACTGGGAAGCTTTTTGCATCCTATGAATGCTGGATTCAATGGATTATAAAGGGCCACCAGCAAGCTTATGAAACCACAAGGCCAAACCAACAATATCTGCAATGCCAGTAAATCAATGAGTGTTAATTGCCATTTCTCAGTTAGAGCGGGGTCAATGCTGGCCAGAATGCAGTGTCCTTCCCTGTCCACTGAGCTACAGTTTCACCTCATTCATTAAACAACTGTGTGTCGTGCTCTGATAAATGAGCAAAGGATCCACTAAACAATTACACCTTTAATTCATTAATTAAACTTATGAATGTCATTGAAAAGAATATAAGCAAAATCATCAGATTAAAAGAAAATGTAGATATTAGAAACATGCCCCCACTAATCCAATAGAAGGAATCCTGAGAGAGCTGACACTCAGAAGCACCCCTCTCACTGGAAAAAAAACAAAACAAATTTATCTCACAAGGCGGCAAGCATTTTGTATGTCTATATGAGTGTTACTTTTATCCACTACCCTCCTGCTCTCTTGAAACACTAATTCACCATTATTAACATTGATGAAGTATTACCAATCCCCCAATAGTCCACCAGATGGCCAGTTTAACATAAAATGATTTTATTGCTCATTATTTAAGACTATTTTTTTTAATAAACTAAATGCTAACGTCTGTGACGTGGAAAGAGACATGGGTGTGATTAATTATTCCACAAAAGGAACGCACAGTCCCAAAACAATAGCCATGGTAACTTCACTGAAAGATAAATGTGTGTTTTTTTTATTATTTAGCAGCAAGCGCAAGCATAGCATGTCACATCAGAAATTCTTAAAATGAATAAAGATTTTCCATCTTCAGGATGCAACGTTGAAAAATAACCTTAACAGATTAAATAAGAAGCAGTAATCTTACATTAAGAGAATTTAGGACATGTTTATTCAAAAAGGGAAGTGTAGGATTTTTAAAGGTTAATCATTTGTATGCTTTTTGTGTCATGCATTGTTTATAACCCTTACATCATTTCAGTGAATTGCTATACAGCAGAGCAGATCATGCAGGAATTTGTACAAACTCAAATGAATGTTCGATCTGTATGACTATATATGAGAATCGCATGAAGAGTCTAGTTTCTTTCAGACTATGATACCTGTTCTTAAAAAAAAAAAAATTTTTTTCAAGTGTTGGAACTTATGCTAAAATACAAAAGCACTGCATTTGATCTGATACCTAACACACAGATGCACGCAAAAATGTGTAAGTTCTTACAGATATCAACATGATTTAAACACTGTAGTTTAACGCCACTACTAGTAAAAAGCCAGAAAGTAACCAATCCTTAAATTTTCAGCTCAGTTCAGGTACTGAGCGTCACAGCAAATTACAAGTTCTTTCTCATTATTGTATTGTACATCACACCTAATTAAATGTCCATAAGCAGCAATACAGCAAGAAGAGCAGAGCATTTCTCCCTGTGGCCAAGCCCCCAGAGGCAAGCAGCAATCACTCCATTAGAGGCAGCGCTGTGCTGCAGCTGAGCTGGCCAATATCAGCAAATTAGTTTAGCTAGGGGGATGGGGGAAGGGTGCCACGGCAACACACATCGACAACAAGAGTGTCAGTCATTGGGCATATGCACCCAGCCCAAATTAACAGAAGGAACTATAGAGGAAGGCAGACAAAGAGGATAGAGCTAGAGACTGTGATTGACTGCAGAATAAAGGCTTGTGCTGTTTATGATCGATTCTGTGTTGAATTGTCATTGTGTTAGAGCAACCCCAGAGAGATCTTCTTCTTTCTGTCTCAGCTCTCTTCCTCAAAGCAGACAAATGTCTTAAGGCTCTGTTTTCAGCCAATAGAGCATGTCAGCAGGACTCGTTGCATTGCTGTTTTTCCTATTAGTAACAGATACTTAACTGAAGGTGTCACATTAATACAGCCTATGTCTTAAGCATGGCACTAATGGGCTGAGAGACAAGAAAATAAACACAGAGAGGCTGTCGTTGTCCTTGAAATCTGTATTCATCGCACGCTTGAGAACCACAAAATGGAGCTGGACTAACAGCAGTCCATTATACCTGAGCTGAAGATGGCCCTTTTATTTCAGAAAAGTGCAGCCACTCAGTTTGCTTTAGAAATATCATAAAACCACTTATGAATATATCTGAACATTGTGTTTCAACAGAGCAAGGAAATCTTACTATGGTATCGTAAATTTAACCAGTTAGCTCAAACCAGCAAACACAAATATTCTTGTCCAGTTACAACAGTGACCTAACACTGTCAGTTTGCCAACACCTCATGTTCCAATTCCAGCCAAAGATTTATGAACATAATGTATTTATGACATGATTTACAGATAACGCAATTTAAACTTGCTTACTTAGTGAAAACTACTGTCAGGTTATGTCATAAATTGCTCATTCACCAAAGGATCACAAAGCAGCCACAAATAGCTGTTGATGACCATTTAAACCTTGAGCATAAGCCACTGCCCGTGAAGACACAAAGGCATGATTTTATAGCACACTGAGCAAATTTTTATACGAACATTTGCACAAACGTATAATCAAGTTTATGTAGTGTCTACTACACAAACAGACTCCTTCCAAATCATTTCCCAAAATAAACACAACAGGAACAGCGACGTGTTTTTGGTGTTATGCATTTTGAAATTAGTTTGGTCCTTTGGTGCTTCTGTATACAGTAGCGTAGACGTAGCGGTCATAATGAGTAAATAAAAACAATGAAATGTATACTACTGTTATATTAGTTTGTAAGGTAGATTCAGTCAACACAATGTTATTATTTTATGGTATGATGAGGGTCATCCGTTTCAATTTTTCTGCGCATTCTTGTGTGTCTATTCTGGAGCCTGAAGTAAATTTTAAATCTTTGGATTGTCCTGTAGCTCTGTGAGGATGAACTGAACTCCCCTGTCTCTCAACAGTTTCAGGATGCGGCTCCCACGAGGGAGGTCATTTAAAAAGTATGTAATCCACCAAAGTGCCTTGTTTTCATACCCTTTTGAAAAAAGGCATCTAAAAAAAACAAATGCAGTTTGCAAGGTTTGAGAGAATGAAATTTTCGTAAAAATGGAACAAAAGTTTTGGACCTCAGTATGCAAGGATTTTTAGATTTTCAACTGACTTGAATAGGTCTTAGTATCATTTAAAGCTTTCAGACTCTGCTTGAAGCTCAAATTTTCATCAACAAGGTGCTAGATTTTTCTCAGACTACAAATAGGGCGCACTACATACGCATAAACACAAAGGTATATATTATCTGACTTCAAAAAACTTGTCCAGCAAGTGTACCTATAGCATCAGAAAGCACACTCCATGAACATGGCAGCTTATATCAGCTGACTTCTCAAGCTCTATTTTTGATAGGCGATGTTGACATTTGAAATCATTTAAACAAAAACACCCCTAGACCAACAGCATCCCATCCTTTTTTGCTGATTGGCTAAAAGTTTGTTTTAGTATTACAAGACTGACTAACTGTTTTTTAAGTGCATACCACACCTATAAGTTGATTAATATTCCTTATGCATCATGTTTATTTTAACCAATAAACAAAAGACTTAGATCCTAGATACTGAGCTGTAGTTGCTCAGCCAATTGTGTGAACATAAAAGATAGCAAGACAGCTTGAAGAGAAGCATATTAGCAGCAAATCTACAGCCCCCCTCCTTCCTTGTTAATCTCTTTTATTCTGTCTTTACTGCAGAAATGTTTATACAAGCTGAGGGAGCTCAGTTTGCTGTGCTTTAATCAGGGTGTGTGTGCGCGTGTGCGTGTAGGGGATGACCGCGTGCACCCACAAACAAGGATTGAGGCACCTGTCTTTGAGGCCGTTAAAGCAGGAGGCTTATTCAGAATACAAATTTTATTGAGGGGTAAAAATGGTTGAGTGAAAAGCGTGTCAATTAATGGTCTGATTTGGCATGAGTGAAGGGCGGAAACATTTATATGACAGTGTGAAGATTTTTGAGCGCGTGTGTGTGTGTGTGTGTGCATCCGCATCAAGATGCAGCAACACAAACAAGAGCTTGCACACATGCCACCAAAAGATCTTATTGCTCAAAGTGAGGAGAGGGATAGATTGCAGCTTGTAGGTTTCTCTCCGGTACTAACTGGATTCCCAGGTCATTAGATAAAGTACACGGGGTGACGTTGTTCAACCCTTAAGACTAGCAGAGGCCCATATTAATGAGGTTGTTTTGCCCGTAGCAAGGCAATTTGCTCACCTTGCAAGAGTAGAGGGTTGCACAGTGAGAGACGCGTGACTGCGCTTAGAACAGAAGCTCTCGAAATATGACTGAAGTCGAGTGTGAGAAAGCTGTTCTCTAGAGAGCCATGATCGTTACACGTAATGAATTCGCTCTGTAAATCCACTAGTGCCAGAACCTTTCCGATATCCTCATTTACCTTTATGAGCCGCTTTTTCATTCTGCCTCAATATGAATGAATGGATCCACCCAGTTTTAAAGGGACGGGGGAGGGGCAAGGTCAGGGTTGTTGACCTAAGGTTTTTCACTATTTCAGTGGACAGATGCTCGAATCCCAATTACATGAAAAGGAATGACAGCCAGCATTCAGAAAACCGCCTAGGAATAACCTATGATAACCTAGGTTATTACGAACCAGGTAGAATGTAAAGAAATCAAACTGACTATTATTCAACACAAACCTACATGATTTATTTTTATCATACCCAACTGTATTGTATGTGTACATGTGCTTATATGTATAAAATGTGACCCAGATATTAAATTATATATTTTATTTACATACATTTTGACACAGAAGGACACAATTCAGGATTCTATTTCAATGAAAACCTTCAAGAATTGACTATTAAGCATCTTTACAAGAGGTGTGCAAGATTTATTATTTTATCTTACTTTAAGATTTATTGTTGTCTGCTATAACATTGTTAACGGTGGTTTAATAATATCCAAAATCTAATTATCACACCATCAAACTATAATTTTTTTTATCTTAAATTGGTTGTATCCTCTTGTGTACCAACTGATAATTTGCTGCATTTAGAGTAAAATTACTTTACAGACTGCACTGTTTGACAGAAGTTAAAAGAGCTAAAAAAAAAAAACCTAAAGAAATATTTAGACACACAGATTCTCACATTCCCAGGGGTTTAGATTAGAACGTTTGGGTTTTGACCAAAACCCGTAGATCTGCAAATAGTGGCAAAAATTGCTGCGGTCACATTTGCCAAAAAAATATCTAAATTAAAACAATAACAATTGACAAATGTAAAAAAAAAGAAGGAATTTTGGAATAATTTAATGCCATTAACTCAATGTACTTAAAATTCAATGTAATTACCCCTTTTTTCAACATTGCTACAATGCTATCAGACAAATGCAACACAATATAGAAAAATAGTTTGTTACAATGGCATAGCCATATATTTGACAACTAAACTCATTTTTCAAATGGAATAAAGAACAAAGTCAAAGATCAACCAAGATATTTGATCTCTCATTCCATAGGCAGATCATTCTTTGTCGGAATTTGGAAGATCAACAGTAAATAAATAAATTGTAAAACAAATGATTCACTCACTAAAAAAACATTATTTACTAATGAAACAAACATTTTGATAATCATAATTATATACCAATAATAGATTTTATACTATTTTAAAAGTTGGTGGATAAAGATGCGACAACTATTAACTACTACTTTTAGACGAATGTACTAAAATTCATTCAACTTATATATGACTAAGCATGACAAAACAATACATTGATAATAAATGTAAAAATAAATAAACCCCACAAAGACATTGTTCAAATGTACATTTGTCCTTCACTTGCTTTTATCCCTCACTCAGAGACTGGATGGAGCGACTAAGTAAACCAGCTATTTTGACACCCAGGTGTTTTTTTTTAATATAAACATCAAACTGTATTCCAAATAATCATTTATAAACACAATAGATGTTTTTCCATATTGCACAACCATATTGACGATGAATGAACAAACAGTCAAATAAGAGAATAGCCATTCAGACTAACATGCTTCAGAAAAAAACACAATAACTGCCTTCAGAAGGTTCAGAAATTAATGTCCTAAAATCCCCTTCAGAAAGACACTGAAGATGAAACATTAGCTTCTGAGAGGAACAGTTTTATTCCCCAAAATCTTCACAATAAAATACAAAAAAGAAAATACAATAGTTTGTTTATGTTTACACCAATTTCTATTGGTTTATGATCTATGATCTAAGATCAATGGTATCTTCAACCCTCAAGCCACTTGAGGGCACCTGCATTCTTAACTCTGACTAAAGCTAAGGTAAACAAACAAGAAATGGTCTTCTATCACAGAGCTCTAAATCTGATTTAATCAAGGTGAAGATCATTTCAAAACACAATATGTTATTCTTGGCAGAACCTGGATTCTGCTGCCCTCAGCACTCAACCAAACAATCCGATTACAGACTTCCTGAATGCCAGGGCTATAGCATGTTCTTCTATACCTACCCTCCCTTCCCCAGCAACATCCTTCCCACTCATCCAACATGTACTGCCCCCCTCCCCCTACCTCACTATTCCTGCGGCTGTCATACGCAATCCTGCCCTGTGCCCACTCCATCCCATCAGCACCTTAGCCGTTCAGTACCATTAACAAAGCCTCATGGGTCCTCCAACACACACACACACACACACGCACACACACACACTCTACAGGGGGAGGGCAAGCCGAAAGACCTTTCGGCTAATTGCCTCCTGCTGTGGGGAAGTAGCCATCAGAAAAGCCATAATGTGCTTATTTGCTTGTGACATAACGTTATCTTCACATACCGACTATCAAATGTGGCAGCCAAGAAAGGAAGAGCACAGCTGTCTGAGGGTGCTGGAGGAAATGAACCAGGGAAATATATTGGACTAATGATGCAGATTGAATCAGAGAACATTCGCTTTCTGATCAACCTGTCCTTTGAAGATTCAGGTTGATTAAAAAGCTATACGAAGAGAGGATGGAGGGGTGAGAAATATAATCCACAACTCAAGCTTTCCTTTTCTCTCAACATTGTTTTAATTGATCAATTAAGGGCATGTAAAACCAAGCTGGCGCTACAACGTAAACATGTGCGAGGTAGACAAGGCTTTGTTGGGAATATCTACTGCTTCGTTTCACACAAGCTAATTAAACTTGTAAATCGCAGTTGCATGCTGATTTTCCTATACAGAGAAAAGAACAGGCAATAAACCTAGGAAACTGTCAGCACATTTCATTCCCAAAACCCCTAAAGCCTGTTTAAATGAGTGAATAGGAAAATCAGAAAGTATGAATTGTACTTTTTAACATTCTAACACTTCAACAGTAAAACCCATCTGACTGCATAGCTATAGCGAAACTAATCCAGCCAATTACACAGTTAACCTCTACGGGATTTCGTTTTTGATGTAAAGAAATAGTTAAGTGAAACACAATGGCAACAAGGTTATATAAGAGGCCACCAGAGAGGAAGCTGTGATCAACACAGATGAAAGCAAGGATAAAAAGTCAACTCACCAGTTTGAAGTCCTGAATGCTACAGATGAAGTAGGGTGTGTTTGGCCGTCGGCTCTCTATGTACACACAATCTGTAAGAAAAGCCAAACAAAACAGTTAGCAACATTATCTTGACAAGCAGACCTCAGTTATTCTCAAACCTGAACTGAGTGTCTTTCCTAAAACGCAAATGGAATGTGAGTAATAGGATTAAAGGGCAAAAGAGTCCACTCTTTCTAGGACAACCACAGAGGGGAGTCCGAGAAGGAAGGTCGGTATTGTTCCAACACAATTATTTAGTGGCGGGGGATTATGTAGAGAAGAAAACCCAATGTGCAAAACTTCATCTAAATGACGCGCAAATGATGTAACTTTGCTGATCTGATCAGTGAAGCTGAGCAGAGTGTTTCTGTGTTTAAATTCAAAGTGACTGGTGGTATGGCCAGGTCGTGACCTTCATCTCCTTAACAAAAACATTCACACTGCACAGCCTCAACAAGAGAGGAGCTTTAGCTGAGGAGACACACATACACTCGTGCACACTTCCTTCCTCTGCGGTCAATCTGCCAAACATTTGTAGAGTGCGGGGGATGAAAAGATCACCCTCTTGTTCTACCCGCTTCTCCGCAGAGAGACAATCCAAGGAGGTGCTCTTGAAATGGAAAATACTTTAGCGCTGTGTTGTAGACATCAAAATTATTGAACGTTATGTGGGGGAAAGCATGGTATCTGTTTGAAGGAAAGGGAGTTTTCAGAGAGGTTTGCTTGATAAGAATCTTATTTACACAGAGGAATGAATCACCAGGTTGAAGACAAGCATTCTTTGATGGTTCAGATGCGTTGAGAACACATCTGAGGGGGCTGTGATCAGCAGCTTGGATCACTATCTGTCAGACAATCAGGTGCTCTGTTTAAGACTATATCCACAAGGAAATTTTTTTCTTTATTTATATATATTGTTTTGGCTAAATAGAAAGCACCTAAATGGAATTGAAAGAATCCAGGTGAGCAGGTTTTTACAAACAGGCACCAAATGAGGGCTGGATTTATGCAAGGTTGAAGCGTAAATCCACATAGAAAAATTACACTACAGAGCAATTTCACACAACAAATCAATTGTACCTGAAGTTCGTGTCCCCTACAATTCTACACCTACATTGAAAATCAGGTTTTGTGAATGCTATGGTTTTAATTCATTGTGACATCAAATGTAAACAACATCTGTAAGGCTGGGTGATTAAAATGTTTTTATTAAAGTTTCAACAATTTACACAATAAATACAATATCTAAAAACAAAACTACTCTGTTTAAAATAATTCCTAAATGTTTATAGGCCAACTAGTAAACACTGTGAGCAGGTTAAACATAAGCTGTTGGCCAATAAGATGTAAAGACTTCATAAAAATGATACAATTCTTCAGTTTGAATCGAACATTGAATTCTTTGTATCACTGAGTTGATAAGCAGTAATAGAAGCTGTTTAACCGATGTAAACATCACATCAGTCCAATCAAAGAGCCAGCCATAACGAACAGCAAATGAAAAATTGCTAAATATGGAAGGTTGCCAACACCATTAGATGATTTGCCAATAGAGCCTCATTCATGGTGCAATGACCATGTATATACGATACTCATCTAAAACCATGATTTTTCCATTTTCCCATGAAAAAAATTCTTAATAAAAAAATACCTAAAGTAACATCCCTGCTCTAGTTGAAATTGCCAATAAATATAATGGTAATGTAAAATATTATTTTCAATAATATGTTACGAAAAATATTATTATTAAATTCAACTTTTTTTAAATCACAACCTTGAGTCTTTAGCCTACTAGTTGATGATAAACCATAACCTTAACCATCCGTTTAACAAATGGTCAGTGATTAACCATCACAAACGGTAACTATTTTATTATTTTTATTGCTCATGTTATGATTGCAATCTGTACACGTCCAGTTAAAAAAAATCTGAGCTCAAAGAGTGTGATGTTGATGTTGAACACTGACGAGGTATTTGACAAAAAAAACAATTTTCTAAGACAGTTGTTTATCCCCCACCCACGCAGTAGCAACACAGAATTGTAAACTGTCTGATTTAGTTACAGGTTTAAGGTCGTTTCACCCAGCCCTAGTTTATCATTACTACTAATTTTATTTAAACTAGCAGGTGTTGCACACAAAAATATGTGCAGGGCAACCTGTGAGGCAAGGTTTTTGGGAAATGAAAATAATAAAGCGATTTCCAATGTTTTCAATGGCATTATCAGCAACACTTGAATGGCAGCTCAAAATATTTCACTGAGTACCCTGATATTTTTCAAAACCACATTCTTCTAACTGTGTCTAAAATAAATAAAAAAACACCTTGCATCCACATGACCATTGTTTTGCACACACACAAAAAAGAATTCTACATAAAAAAGCTAAAACACCCCTTAACCCTTGCGTGGAGTAACGCAATCACGATTAATCTAGATCAAGACCTTTTAGTTCACACAATCATCGAATTATATGCTAAAATCTAAAATTGTATGTTTATGTGTTATTTATGTTTTTGTTTTGATTCTTAACCCTGCATTTATTTCAGCCAATCAAAAGCGTCAAAACTGCAGTTTCACTTTTGACCAGTTGCGGGTTCTTCAATTCTTCGCCTGGACAAAGCTACTCATACAAAGACAATAACAAGGACTCAATAAAAAAAAATCTTGTCAGCCTATACCATTAAATATGTCATTCTCAAACTGAGCTGTTTATTTCAGTTTCTACCCAGTTTTGTCATTTTTTGTTTGCATCACATGATGAGCAGCAATATATACTTACAAATTGTAGCGGTTTGCCACATCTGTTCTGTAAATACATTATTGAATATGTTCCATGTGCTTATGGTCCTGTCCATGTCATAAGCCATGCATTAGTACAATGAACCGCTACACAATCATCAGTGCTCAGCCCACCCAAAAGACTTCGGCTTAGCAAACAAAAGTAGCTCAGTCGATGACAAACACCAACTCTACTTATCCTTTAAAAATACTTTGATTATGTCGTCCACATGACCACATTTATGCTAAAATGCTCCTCCATTTTTGTGTGGTTGCATCATGTAACCAGTAAGAAAAAAAAAACACAACAAGGTACTTATAGATTTATTTGTTTTTTTAAATAAAGGTTCGTTTTAGACTCAAGCAGTTGACACAAACCAAACAGGGCCTTAAAATGGTGTTCACCATAGCAGAGTCCAGAATCTCTGATTTATTACCAGGTCCTGAATCATAGCAAAGCTAATACTGCATGCTAACAGACAAGTCATGCATTACCATTTGAAAGTGGCTCCCCGTCTCACCATTGCCTCAATAAATCTGTAAGCAACACTTATGGTGGGGTTAAACCTAGCAGTTACCCAGCCATCATATCAGGGTGCACAGCATCTGGACACGCTCCCATCATAGCTAGAATAGCATTCTGTGCTTTAAGCAGATCTGCAGATGCTAGAAGTCTTTGTGTGTCTTGCAGTGTGGAAACTAGATCAATGTATATATGAACGCTTGAGTTTTCCCAGGATGAATTCACATAGTGTGGGCTGAAGAGGGTAAAGCTACTACTAACAAAAGGAGAATGGTTCTTTTCCAGCCCTCTTAGTGCAGATCATCTTTTATTTATTTGTTTTGCCTGGTGCCATTATTGATCTTTGTGTGTTTATCTGTTCAACACAGCAGGCCGAATAAAGATATTTAATAGGTCGAGCTCATTGTACTCCGTTCGTGAGGGTGGGGAAGTTGAGAAAGGAAAGGGGGCCATTTTGAGGGGTTTGTATGTGTGAGAGGAAAGGATTCTTATCAGAGCCGGTCTGTGCAGGGTCTTCTAAAGCTTTCTAGTGTGTTGATGGGGTGGGCTGAGCTCTCCTCGTGTGTTTCTACCTGCACTCATCCTCTCATTTACAAGATAATAAGTGAATATATCCATCACCGCCATGACTGACCGCCTTCAACAGCGGGGGAGGGGAGGCAGGAGAACAAAAGAGACAAATCTCAATGAAATGAGATGACATGTTTCAGAACGTCCCAGGCGGTGTTGAGAGGGATTTACCTTGGAGAATTGCGGCTTATAGTCTCTTAACCCGGCTGGTAGATTCATTTAGAGGAAATGGATTCCCTACACACTGACAAGGCAATAGATACATCTGCTGTAGCAGTGAAAGAAAATACCCAGGTATGGAAGTCTGGGTTAAAAAGCTTTCTGAAATAAAAGAGCCTGTGAATGTGATTTTCAGCTACTTTCAGGGTTTATTTATTAGTTGTTTTCAATTCTAAATAGCATATGTCAGTGAATGAGATGTATTCCAATATGATAAAACCCAGACCAAATTTAAACCTTTCTTCTGTTAATTTCACATTTTTTTACCAGACAAAAACACAAGTTGACATAAATCCACATAATTTATTCACTGTTGTATTCTGTTAAAGATATGCAAATGCTAACCCTTTCTTTTTTTAAGTTAGTAGGGCATTGGAAACCATAACTAGGAAATCTTCTCAAAAGATAAAAACACAGTTATCTGCTTATAACCCTTGAATCTAAACTCCAAACAAAGATGTTTTACAATAGTCAAGCAGCCATTTTTCCCAATTAAAAAAAGCTTTTTTTTTTCAAATAATAGAAGCTCAGGAAATAAATGGAGTTAAATATTTTACAGTAATGACAAGCCTCAGTAACAAGACTGCTATTTCTGCTGTACTACTTGAAAGTGGACCTTTAGGACTCCAATCTGTTCAGCTACGTTCCAGCCATTTTGTGCTTTTAGAGAAGTCCCTCTTCACCGGAGAGAAATAGAGAGCAGGGAGAGAAAAAAGGGAAAGACACATAAAGAGAGAGAATACAAGCGGGGGAGGGGTGTATAGGATTTGAGGATATGTGTGCTGTTCCAAGGGCTTTGTGGACTCCCAAATGCCTCCCACTGGCTACAGGTCCCAGATTTCTCTCTCCTTCCATCTCTTTACCTGACTCTCTTTCAGTGGCCTGAAGAGAATTGAAGGGTGGGGGCTTTGCAAACAGCACAGATCCATTATCGACCACTCTGCTGGAGCAACCTGGACTCATCCTTAGATTGAGATTTATTGAGCTGAAGAAATAGTCGCTCACAGGCATGCACACATGCTTAAAGCAAACAACAAAATACCTGAAAGGACATTAGAAGTTGATCGGTTTGCAGCTATTATTTCTTAATGCACTGCCATCCGTCACTTAGCAACATGAATATTCATGTTGAAAGGGAAGAGGGGTAGCACTCATCCTATCCTCCTGCTTCTCCACTGAGGGTTACTGTTCAGTCAGCCATTATTCTAAACCAGTGAAGCATGGCTAATTTAAAACACACACCTTTGCTGAAGAAAACCCTTCCCTATTTCTGTGTCAGTCCGGTTGGTGTTTTAATTCACTACGGGGATTGAGACACAAAGAGGCTAAAGTATAATGTTCATATGTCACTTGTGCTCAGCTGTTTCATTTAAGGGAAGGGCAGCATTACAGTCGAAGGCACCTTTGGTTAAGTGGCATTTCACTGCAACTGTGGAAGTGGTAATTTCGAAGAAAAAAAAAAGCCAAAGGAATGCAATAATGAAATGGTAGCGGGTTCAGACTGGGTGCTGAGTTCGCACTCCATGTGTCACATTCACACCCTTCTTATCCAACGCGACCAACAAGTAGCAAAGCGCCAACAAGCAATACTTAAGGCACAAGGTACTGAGTCTGATACCCATGCCAGACGGTTTTTTGAGGCCCTTTCCACCTGTCAGGTTTTTAATGTGTTAATAGCAAATCTATTTGTCCCCATAGTCAAAATAAAACATACTTCATGTGACTCAAGCAAAAAAATTTTTTAAACCTATTAGTCATGGTATGGAGGCATCTGATAGGCCTACCTGACTTTACATCCTGTCCTCAGATCAGACATGTTGTTGACAACATTTTAAATCCACACTCGCATGTGAAAATGCAGGAATGTAGGCATCAGATCTACAGCTTTAAACCCATTTTACAGCTTTAAATACATTTGTGCTGCTCTCCAACCAACCCAAACCCCTTCAGACTTGCACATTTCTGGCTTATCTTTAAGGAGGTGACCAATATTTCCGGTCCAAATTATATCTTGACATCCATGGCGGTACCCTTAAATTCAGGCAGAGAAAAGCTGACTCTTCCTGTGGGTGATGAGCAGATGTTTGACAATGTGTGGTACACTTAGCAAACTCTGTAGCAGCTTTCTAATTGGCAGGTGGTTCAATTTCACAAAAGCCTTCACTGTCTTAGTCACACAATGCACTAGTGAAAGAAATCTTAGTGCAAATCAGGCTCTTGCTCAAGCCACCAACTTGGTTGGTATGCCCCTCCTTATCAATTGACAAGAAGACAATCAGCTATTGTTGCACTGATTTGAGTTTTTATGAAACAGAATCTGATTTGACGACTCCTTAAGCTGATTTTAAATAATTGGTCAGCAATATTGATGCATCATACATCACTAGTCAATCAGTGAGTCACAAACCAAATTATGACCTCTGTGGCACAAGAGCACTTACCATGCATGACCCTCAGGGGGAAAATAAACGCTACACTAGTGTAAATGCGTCCACTTTAATTGAACCCATTTAATGATTTGATTTAGACTGCAAAGAGCTTCTGTTCTCCCCTTCGAGACACAGATCTGAGGGTCTCCTTGTCGCCTGCTTTGCCTCTGTCTACTTTCATCCCTCATCTCTCTTTCTGTCTGTCTAAACCCTGAGACGGCTGGAAGCAGAGCAGAAGACATGCATGGAAAAGTTGTCTCTCTACGTGGGGTGATAGTGTTGCTGTCTTTTCAGAAAAGCAACAGGGAGATGAAGACTGCTGCTTGATGACTCACTCAGGTGGTCAAATGCTGTTAGTCTCACCTCACTGAATAATACATGACTCTAAGCCAAAAGAGAGCCTGGTTTCTTTGCTGAAAACAAACTCGGGAGGGAAAAAGAGAAGGCTGCTTCATCGACGGCTTGATCACAGTTGGTAAAGGTGGTGAATGTCCATTCTCACCCCACTGTGTCTTTTGTGTTCCTTCTTGACTCTATTCCAGGAATACATATGAAGCTTTGTTCTGATAGTGTTTCTATAACCTGTCTGTACTGTATCCACTGACAAACATGATACGTTACTCTTGTTGCTAATCAGGCAGAAATGCAGGCGGACAAAGAACAGGTCTTGAAATGACATTAGCGAGCTGACAAGGAACCCCATAGCTCAGTGAGGAGGTGAGGACAGCATGTTCAAGCTCCCACTGGAGAGCCTCATGGAAAGTACTGCAGTCTTTGGGTGGCTATGTAATTAGGTGACAGCTGTCCAGACACCCACAGGCTGCAAAGAGAGAGAACGAGACAGAAAATAGAGGCCATCTTCAGGGGCCTACACATACAGTTACTTACATGTCTCTCAGAAATTCAACCTCTAGACCTCTAACTCGGTCATAACCCCAAACATAAGCTCTGTTCTCAAGCTGTCATGTCGACTGCCAAAGCAACATCAAACCTGCTTAATCTGGGCATTAAAAAATTAAATAGGCTTCAATAATGTGTGGGTACACTACAATCATTTTGGGCTAGAAGTCAACTAATGACATTAAAGTCAGGAAGGGGCAATGAAGGAAATAGTTTGTGTGTCATCAGCCAAAGACTGGAATGGGTTATTTACTAAAATATATACATAAGCACTTTTCTATATGATCCCTCAGAAGGTCCCAAAATACATATGTATTTAAATTAGCTTCCACTAATAAGTTTTAGTTCTGGTGTACACAAAACTAGGTGTGGGCGCAATAAAACCTTATTTTTTATGATTTATTATTACCTTATTTTATGGTCTTTATTTTAATTGGACTATGTCTTGTCTTAATAGATCCAGATGTCCAGCTCCCTGTCCTATTCACCCACCATCTGATAATGGTAGGACTAGAGCAGCAATGACTGAAGCAGCTGATACACCATTAAAAAGCAAGAGCAGAATGTTATAAAGTAATATGCATTGTTCATACAGCAGTCATTTTGAGATTGAAAGCGAGGTTCTGGGGGAAAAAACCCTGACAACAGTGACAGATTAAATATTATATCTAACAATACCTTTGAAGTTGGTTATAATTCTTTATAGAGATTAATTGTAAAAGAAACATTGGGATTTGTCATGTATTTTGGTCCAATATCGAACAGCTTTGAAAGAAAATCTTGCAAACAGATCCATTTTAGTTTTCCAAACCATGATTGATTGAACCATGAAATAACCTTATAATCATGACAAAGCTTCCAAATCATTTTTGTTTTCACTTTTCATATAATTTCTTTAAATTGCCGTATTAAAAAAAAGTACTATGTTGTCGAGTTGGTATTCATATCACTTCCTGCATCGGGAGATTTGTCGATCTTTAATTGTTTCTCATGTAACCCTGCATCACAGTCAACCAATAAGCATTCACCCTAAGATGACTCATCCTCTCGGCTAGAGCAGGAGGTTACGCTCGCTTGCCATCTTTGTTCCCTTGTTGTTTGTGCTGTATAACTCTTGCTAACTTGTTTTTCTGTCATTCTCTGAAAAGCAGAGCACCTTTTGTTCTCTTTGGAAAGCGGTGGTGTAAAATATCATTATAGCTATTTAACATTATATAGCTAATAAACATTATAACTTGTTTTCTAAACTGCTGCTTGTTTTGACAAAGAATGATGAATTTCCCTTGATTCCTATAACATTCTTTGTACATCTTTGTGAAATACTGTTAAGTCAGGAGCTGACAGTAGTTCCTGTTTTATCTGATCATTGTACAGTGTTTTTAAGAAGGTACTATTATGTATAGTAAACTGTTGTTTGGATATACAAAGATTCTTCTTTTCCTTTGTAGTTTCCCTCCAGTCTTCTGAGGAATATAGGCTGAGGTATATTTTGTTTGCTCAAAAATCTGAGCAGTTGTTCTACCTCTATCTTCTTACTGAAAACTTTTTAGACAACTTTTACCTTGCTGTTGCTACTGACCTAGACTGGGTGAAACAGAAAGAACAAAAAAATTTCCAGGACAGTGAATTTAAAGACTTTTCTGTAAATGGTCTAAGGTCAAGTGATCAGGAACACAACATTAATAGTTGTGCTTCATTAATCAGACTGAACACTTGATCTGTTTGTACCAATTTGTACATCTATCAGGATTTTTTTTTCATGATCAAAAAAAATTGAGTGCAACACACACACAGATTTCAACTGTTTGGAATACAAGTATGAATACAAACTTATGTCTTCTGAAAAAAAAACTTATTGAACACATTTATATATGTGTACTTCTGTAATTTAAAGTGAAATATTTTTATTATTTCATAACATTCATTAAGCACTAAATCAATAGTAATCGACTGACCCCTAGAAGCTCCTTCAAAAGAGACAGAAGTTTTAATTTGTTTAGTGATCAATAGTGAATGCTTTAAAAAGAGATTGAACCTGCAATTTATTGACTAACTTTAGTTGCTACGAGAAAACAACCTTAACTCAAGTCTTTTGTTATGCTAGTTGCGCCCTTCCGCTTTGATTAAGTGTTCATATGACATAGATGAGTGGTGAACTGTTTGTTTCTCACATTAAATACTCTATGGAAGCATCCATTGCACTTTTTCCACGTTAAATTATAATTGGCCAACCTTTCACATAAAGATGGCTGATACCGATGATCAACAAATAAGCAGATTTATTGGTCTACTTCTACTTTTAAATCTATACAACATCTGAAAGTGAAGTTATATAATGGTGTTTTAACACAAATGCATATTTAGAACTCCTTTTTCAATTAATTGGAGCAATTTTGCTAGCCTAATATGGCTTGTTTATGTTCATGGGACAAAAAAGAATATTGATATCTTCAGTAATTTATTTCATACGTAGCCAGCTTGATTTGGTAAGATAATGCTAATTAAACCCATAAAGTCAACCCAAACAATCAGCAGAGTCCACAGTGGACAACCTCTCCTCTTTATTGTCAGCAGTCTCATCACACGACTGGGAGCAGTACTCAACCAGTCAAGCCCGCTTGATGAGCTCTCCATTTTAAAAGCCAAATGGCAGCCCGGGAGACAAATTGCCGTCACAGTACAAGGACATCGGTGTGACTCCTGGTTGTAAAGACAGACTTAAAACGGCCCTGGCCAGCTCGCAGAGGCCTGAGTATTGATCTCATGTGTGTATAATCTCACGGTTGGATCCATAAGCTGCCTCAGTGTAGCGAATATCCGCAAAGCTACAGGGAGTCTGGACACGAGAACGCCACTCAAAAGCCAGATCGATTCAGCTGCTTTACTCTTCCTTCCATCCGAGCAGCTCTGTCTGAAATACTAATTCCTCTCTATCTCTCCATCCCTTCTATAACACACTCCTGCTTTGATTCCTACCCCACTCAAGCACACTATATCTCTCCAACAAGACTGAGGTTTGCTTTTTCAGACTGAATAAATGCATGTTTAGCTTGCTATAAAAATGTTGTGAGGGTGATCTCTCTGTTTGCCTTCAATACAGTTTCCTCTTATCTAGTGTCATACCTGTACAGGGTGGATTCCCTCAAGCCCAAACGCAATTATTGTCTTGTTTCAGTTCTACCCCTTGTTTACACATTCTTCTCACCGTTTTTAATACCAACTCCAAGGGTGGCCGTTTTACATATTGTGTGTCACTAGACAAATATAAAAGGATTTAACATTTAGCACAGTTTAATCCAGCTCAAGCTTTGTGTCCACTTAAGCCCGACAAATCAAAACTGATTGAAATGAGGTGGCAGTGACTGACCGCTAACCTAATGAATGAAGAAACGCCAGAGGCCATCTTAACAAACTGAAATAAAACCGAAAACCGAATATGGCTTTAAGCTATCGTTATGCTTGAATGGGTTTGTTTCAAAGCAATATTTTATTCAATAGCAGCTCAGAATGACGATTTTCTGATGTTATCCCCCATTCACTGATATTTGTTTTTGGTTGTTAAACAAGACAGGATAAAATTAAAACTAGTTAAATAAAAAAATCTCTTCCAGTATTTAAAAATAAACCTCTCCCCAAAGTATAACTACCACATCTCTCAGATATTCTTCAGTTCAGACTTATCTAAAGCAAAGCAGAAGTCCCTTCTAAAACCGAGCAGACTAGGGGTCTGATGGCTTATTACTAAAAGCCACCAAGAGAAACTGTTTCAAGGACCTTCAGAAGATAATACCTCAGCCTGATTCCACTGGGCAAATGGAAGAAAAGCAGTTTGGGTGTGTGAGGGGGGGTCCTCTTCCCTCACAGAGCAAACATCTCAGCTAAGCAGAAGAGACGGGGTGGAGAGAAGAGATTGGAAATTACACACTGGCTATAATTTGACGTCCTTGCATTAAATAACTAAGCATACTGCTTGACCTTTCAGTCGCTGCTAAATAAATGAAAGACACAGCAAGGATAATTTAGAACTACGGCAGCTGCTCTGCGCAGCTATGCCTTGCCCTCCGCCAGAGTGTTGACATTTCCCCCCAGTCTCATGTACAACCAATTTCTAAACAGCAGGTGAAAGAGAGGCCATGTTTACAGCGCAGGAAAAGGTTATTGCTCTGGTCCAGGCTCAATCTCAGTGCCTAATAAAGAGCTAATGTGCCCCATTTCGCTTTTTTCTGCCATTCTCTGAAAAGCAGAGCACCTTTTGTTCTCTGTGGAAAGCGGTGGTGCTTAAGTTTAATCCTTTAAAATATCATTATAGCTATTTCCTCTGTACTTTTGCAAAGCAGATACATAGCATCCAAGCAACTTAGCCAATCCAAATGCATTCTTTTGAACCAGAGATGTGGAAGTGATATGACTCACTAATTCAGAATTTTTAGAGAATTTCCGCCACAGGATTTTCCAGAAATATTTATACAAAGAAACTTAATTTTTTAAACATGTGATCAGTTAAATCTGCACTGACTACATATATGCAAAACATGTGCAATTTTAAGTTTTCCATTACAAACACATCAACGGCGGCTGGTTTATCTAAATATTAGCAGTCATAGCAATCACCAGGCAAAGTACAGAATTGTTTGTTCTTTATGCCTTTTCTTAACGCAGTGTTGGGTAGAAATGCATTACCTAGTTATTTGTAACTGTAAACACATTATTGCTTTGTAAGTGCAGTAATTAAAAACAACAAGTAATTCAATTATAGTTCAAATTCCAGGTAACTGAAATTAACACTATAATTTAAAAAGGGTGTTGATAATCTATTAAGGAAATAGCTTTTCGGTGTCAGTTTGTCTCAGAACAGATGCTTGGTTTCTGTCGCACATAGTGTGTGGCATCACTTAAAAGAAACCTACTCTGACTGGACGCAACAACAAATGACAACAAACTCACCATAGAGTAAAAATTATGTGCTTAGTAGTTGGAAATACCATTTATACTTTGAACATGAGAGTTGAACATGGTCGTGTCTGTTATGTAGGAGAATAAAAACATTTTCAACTGTGGAAAAAACTCCATATCAGATTAATGAAATGTCCCTGAAATGTTCCAGATTTTTGTTTTGCCCATATGTGCCCGGCGAACGCCTGAAAAGAACAGCTCAATTTCTAAAGTTTTTAACACAGGCAGCTTTCATTTGTGGCCCAAAATCTAATATGTATGGGACTTTGAAATGTATTCTTAATAGTCAGATAAAATTTATGTCTCATCAGGATCTACTTAAAAGTGCTTCCTCAAAGACTCAAGTTACTGGAGAGACTGTCTTGTACTGAAATAGTGAACGAAAGGTGCCCAGAGAAGTCTTTGTTGTAAAAAAATATCTTGCTTAACAATTCTAACACTGTCATTATTCCCAAATTCTTGTTATTTTATATCTTAATTTTCTTTTAAATATTTTTTTGCATTAATTAAGTTTGCTATGTTCAAACATTACTATCTCTACAAAGCAACATGAGAAGGTAAGGAATGGTTAAGTTACACACAAGATGAATAGCAGTCGCATATAATTTGTAATGTCAACAAACCCCCAAACCAATCCCCAAAAAACAATCTGATTTCACCAACAAACCCAAACTGAGTTTTAAGACACTCAGTCTCCGTGTAACCCTAGAATCAGACTGAAAAAAATGAGTATCATCAAATAGTAACTCACCACCAGGTCTGTAAACAACGTCATCCTCCGTAATAAAGGAAGTTATCTCTCCGTTTTCCGTTCTCTCGTATCGTGACTTTTTCTTGGGTAGCTTCTTTTTACCCTTCTTGGAGCCCTCCTCGGCTGTGCCAGCCCCAGGTGTCTCATTATCATCATCTTCACTGTGTTCGCTTTCTGCATAGTTTTTTGCACCACCCTCCAGCGTGCAGCTGCGACGAGGCCGCGAGCTTTCACTTTCCCGTGTTTTGTCCCGCTTCTCACGATCTCTGTCTCGGTCCCGGTCGCGTTCCCTCTCTTTATCTTTTTCTTTGTCGGCAGTCATGATTCGCCAGGTGCCTTCTTCTGTCCTCTCACGGCTGGGCCTCCGTGAAAGGTAGACTGTGAGCCTGGGCTTCAGTCTTCTGAATTTACCAATCAAATCCAGGGAAAATTTGGCCACACCAACAACCCCAGTGTTTCGAAAGAGCTAAAGGGACACAAAACAATGACATTAAAAGTTAGAACAATCCGTATAATTGTGTTATTACAGACAAAGTACATCAAATTAAAACAAATTAAACAACATAACATATTTTACATACAAAATGGGGGAGGGCCCGGGAGGTATGCAGAAGGACACAACATGTTCCTGTTATTAAGTTAAAGTGCAATTACTACAGGCATATTAGAACAAATAGCCAAATTAGGATAACCTTGAATAAAGATATAACCATCTGTATTTTATCCTAAATGCAAAAAGATAACACACAAATATCCATTTTGGTAGAATGCTTCTCCTTTTTTATGCTATAGAATAGCATCTGTATTCAAAGCCTTCACCTGAATCATTAAGTACATACTCCACCTACTATCAGCTCAGGTATGTGCAGTGGATTCAGTTGAAGAAATTAAACATCAAATCAAATCAATGTCAAAATGATAGGGTTAGGCTGAAATTTCAGCAAAAAGTTTCCCAGCATGAGAAACATACGAAGAAATCGTGAATACAAAACCTGATCCTTCAGTCCCAAAAAGGTCCCTCAAAACTACAAGGTTGTCAACACTAAAGTTCCTCAACACTACAATTTCACCTAGTTAATCTGGCAGTATATTACCAACGAAATATTACAAATGGTGTTGATTTTAATTATATGTTTTAATTGAATCTAGAACAAACTGAATTGGCTTCCACTCTACCCCAAATGTTACTATGAATTAGGATATACATTAATATATTCAAAGCGAAAACATCTTTTTATTGCAACAGTATGAATAAATAAATAAATATGTCTTCTAAATGCACTGTAATTCCCAAACCATGTGTTTATTGAAAACCAAAGGCCTGTTGATACTGACGAAATCTGTTTAATCAATCACAGCCAGTGAGCAGCACAGTGACGCTGCTTGCCAAATGGAACATCAATCGTGTTCCTCTCCACAGAAGCGCTACACATCCTCGGGAGAGCTCTGAGCACAGCTATATCAAAAGAGCACAAACTTCAAGCAGCCTCTCTATTCCCTGGCTCATTTCAGCCTGCTGATGAAAAGCACCATGTTCCCCTGCAAAGTGACCAAGACGGGATTCCCTACTGCATTATCAAACAAGCTCAGCTGCACGTTTTACAGGGCATTAGGCTTATATGGACCTTTGCACACCCAGGTAGATCAGATATTGAAAATGTGAGAAAGTAGCAGGTTACAGGGATCTGCTCTTGCCTTCAGGTTGTTGTTTGTTGGTTGGAGAAGCTGGTCAGCCCTACCTCTGCTAGCACTGCAATCACCAGTGGAAATCAGAACAGACAGCAAAGAAGAATAAAAGCTGGCAAGAGTCTCTGACAGTAAACAGCTTTGGATCAAATGGTGTTTTTACACTTGCTGCTGCTTCCTTCCTTTAAGTCAACGATCGGAAAAAATAAAGATCAATCTTCCGCTGCCTAAAACAAACAGACTTCTAATATGAGATCATGAATCGACTCCACGGCGCTAAAATTCAATTGAAGCATTTGTGCTGCTTTTCTTGTGTTCAGAAAAAAGGAAGAGGAAGGATTACAGCCTCTGGTGCAGCTAAACTTGACAACTGGAGAACAAGCACCATTGAGTGTGTTTCAAATGGCGAGGAGCCTGCGGGAGGACAACAGCAGGACAGATTTGGGCTGTTTGTCAGTCTGAGAGGTGTGTTTATAGAGCAGGTATAAAAATGAAGAGAAATGGCTTATGACAGGCACACTGGTGCGGATGACAAGCAGCCCTGTCAATGGCAACCTGTCATCTTGAGGAGACGGAGAGTGACGGGGCAGCTGCTCCCCTCATCAACCTTCAGCACTACAGGATGATTGTGAAGCTCTACCATCACGTCGCAGCCCAATTAAGCGAGTGTGTGCACAAATGAACCAGATTAAAGAAACAAAATCATAATCCTACTCTAAACCTGTACAGTTCTCACACTGTCGCTGTTTTGCCACATGGTTCCCTCGGCTACGCTCAGACTGCAGGTCTTAATGCTCAATTCTGTTTTTTTATTGTGTGGGCATTCGTTCACCTTACAAATAACATGCGTCTGCTCTGATGAGACATGAATGCACAAAAGATGAAACTATGTCCATCAGAATGCACTGTTTATAGACGCATACGCTTAAGTGCCTGCTATCAGAAATGCTTGTTGCTTTGAGGGCCTAAATATTATCAGAGCCAACTTTAATAGTATTAAACGCATGCTACTTTATCAAACTTGAAATGCATCTTTGTGCTCTTCCTGTAACTATTTCAGTACAAGAATGTCTTCTCCAGCAACTCAGTGAGAAACTATGTTTGAGTTGGGCTCGATTATGTAAAACTTAGATAAATGCTACCTGCCTGGCCACATGGCAAAAAACAGATATTTATTCAGGACCACATATGAAAGCAACATGGAGTAAATTGAAAAAAAAAAAAAAAGTTGTTTAAACTGTGCAGATGGTCTTGACAATATCAGTGACATGGTGCACCTGAGCAAAAAAAAACAGATTTGGCCAATTTTAGGATGCAGTCTGAAGGTAGCCCTAGTTCAGGTGACATAAGGGATGGCGCTAAAACAAAGATTTGTAAACAACTTAAATTAACAAAATGCCAAAATTGTACTTTCTACAGCAACTAATAAAAATCATAAAATTATTGGACAACCCGAATGCCATCAACAATATTATCTGGCTCAACTGAACAAAACATAAATGTATAGTAATTTAAAACAAACAAACACCTTGAATAAAAAAGGCATTGACATATTTAAAATTAAAATCAGCAGCTTTAATTACTTCCCAATTCAATTTATCATTTCCAACATCTACAGCATTTGTATTCAATGCAATAAATTAAATAAAAATACATAGTACAACATATATTATAAAATATAATATAGTGCAATTCAATAAAATATATTAAATTCTTCGTATAGCAAATATATATATATATATATATATATATATATATATATATATGAATAAAAAATAAACCAAGCAACAAAAGATCCATATATTTAGCACAATCGTGTAAAATATTTAAATAGACCCACAAAAGGGCTTGCTTTTATGATTCTACAAACTCATCAAAATGACTAGTCCCCTAAAGTGGCTCTCATGAATAAAAAAACTAACCATTGCTCATTTGTTGGGTTTGCTCTGGAATTGGAACTTTTATTTATTGATTGATATAAGATACAAATATATGCCTCTTTAAAATGGTTCAGCACAGTATTTGCTAAAATATTTATAAAGACAACAAACTTGTTTTAGGTCAATTTAAGTCAACAGAGGAGGCTGTTGAATTTGGGTAAGACATTCATGGCCTGCGTACACAAAGGGTTAAAGTATATGGTAACAATTCTTTTGAAAACATACAAATCAAGAAACCTATGCATGGTTTGAGACTTTTTCCAGTTTCTATTATTATCCTTGGTCCACATTGCTGAATATATATTTAAGATGTTTATAATTGCACTTGTAGCTTGTTTCAAATCCAGGACACACTTGAAGCTAAACAAAAAAACATCAGAATTCTAAAACAAACCTGCATCACCTCAAAAAGATGGTCCTTCTACAGCCACACAACATAAAGAATAACTAACAGCAGGATAAAGATCAACTATACAAACTCTCTCAAATGTAAAGAGTGTCTTGTTTAAACCAGCGGGAGCATAAGCAGGCAGTGATGAACATGCAGCGGCAGCACTGTGACTTACAGAACTGAATAGCAACAATGCAGCAGTTCATGTGGCGTCTGAATAGTGACCAGCACCAATTAAGCAGTGGTGAGCACTCCCTCAAAAGTATCCACGGATGAATAACACACTGTGGGGCAGGTGAAGCTTCAAGCCATTGCACGTCAATCACTGGAGCAGGACCTTTTGAAAGATACCAGCTGTCTTAATGAAATAGAGGGAGAAAAGTGAGAAGAGAGGGGGAAAAAATCTACCATTTGTAAAAGCTAGATGGGATATAAAAAACCTTCAGGGGACTCAGCCAACAGCAACTATTTTACCATTTTCATTACTGCTATGAAGTCAAGGGGTGTGAGCCAGGAGGTTTTAAATAAAAACACATTTCTCCTTCAGTGCAGCGGATAAATTAGACCTCTCACCCCTCCAACCGCACAGTTGCTCTTCCACTATTAACACATCACCTCACAATGGGCACGCAGCAAGGCTCTATTACAAGACACACTCCTTTTTCAACACTACTCTTTCACGCTACATGTTTTATTCATCTTAAATCACTCTCCTATTATGCCAATAGGCCCACTCATTCATCTCTGTTAAGAGGCAAAAGCTAACAGAGGTCTGACAAAAACAAATGCCATTTCCTTAAGAAATCTAAAAGGCAGGTGCACAATTTGAAAAACAAAATTGAGTTTATAAAGTCAATAGGCAGATGGCAGCAAGAGAGCAAGCGAGCTGCTAACAAAGCATGTCAATAATCACGAACAGGCTTCAGTTATTCGTTTTGCACAAAAAATTTTACTATGAAATCCTGAAATTCACTAAATAGAAAGAAACCCATTTTAAAAATTGGTTTGAGATTTTCACATGTTCAGGATTCACTCGAGCTATTTCTCAGATAGAGAAACATGCAGGCAAATAGGAGATGTGACAAATTTACCTAAACAAAAATTCTAACAGAGCAGATGAGTTTCACTAATGTGCTAAGAAAGAAACATGCAGATAATAGGAGACTGGTTATTTTGTTGTCTTTTTTGTATACATTGATGACTTTACAAGGTAATCGAGACCCCAAAAATGCCAAATTCAGTCATTTTTAATGTGACAGCACAACCTTTAGTTCAGACAAACATCAGTTTTTTGTATTTTACGAAACAATAAGAACAAAAAAATATTGATTATTTGCAATCTGAAGACTTCATTTGTAACTCCACTTAAAAAATGGAAGCAGTCCTGCTAGGTATTGGCAAACCACCCAAGTCAGACTCAATTTATTTTGAATTATGTTTACAGTGTTTTGAGATATAATCTCTGTCAAATGTATTATAAAATACGTCTGACAGGGTTGGATTAGGGAAGACTCTCCAGAAGGAAGTAGTGAAATAAACGGCTAATGTGATTGTTTTCACAGAATGAGATTAGCCTTGGAACACATCAAACATAACATTATCTGCAGTACGAGCAACTGCCATTTATCAGACAAACATCTCGTTCCAAGCTCATCCAATAAAGCAGCTCTGAAAAGCTTTGCTGAATTCAATCTATTTTGCACAAGTGCCAAAGTGAAAAGCTAAGGAAATAAACAAATAGACATCTGAAGCACAACTCGTGACAACAGCAGTCGCAATAAAACATCACTCAAATCTGTTGAAGTTATGAAAGCTATTTTTGTTAATGAGGATGTCATCTTCACACTGACAGTGCATGACAACTTTGACTGAAATCTGTTCCAAACGATCATCCTGATTTACACAATAAATCTGCTAATAAATTACATTAATTTTAAATGTACATATTTATTCTGATATGGTTGCAAGTAGTAAAAGATTGCACACAAAAAACAAACTACATGAAATCCCAATTCCATGAAATGCTACTCGATAAAAAGCAACTTTATTGTTACTGTCTTGTAGTAGAACGCTCTCCACATGGAACTGTTTGATTGACTTTAAATTGCATCTACAGATCGATCTTTAAGCATCAACGCATTCCATCCGATTAAGTGAAATGATAGAAAAAAGACCTTATGCTTTAGAACATAACTCTAATAAGACCGCAATTCCTTTATTTTGACCTTTTTTTAAATGTAAACCAATAACAGGTATATATCCAGAGTTATCAACACTGGAGATAAGAGAATCTTTCCAAAGTACACCAAGTACTCAAAAATACGAGCCACTAAACTCATTATAAAATTAATAAATAAAAGTCCTTTGAGGACATAAAAGGCTGTTCAATTGTCTAAAGGAAAGGGAAATCATTAACTGTGATGAGAGTAAATAATATTTTTGAATGTAAAACTGCACATTATACCCCCACTTGAGCAGTCTACAAGGGATACTCTGCTTCTGGAATGTTCATAGAAAAGTATGTCATCCTATCCACACCTAACAACTGCCTGAGTTTTGCATGATATGATTTAACAGATACAGCTAAATTATGTTTGTTTTTAATATAGTTACGTTACACAACATAAACAAACAGAAACTACGTATGTTACCATAGAAAAGAATAGAATCGTATTTAATGTGTTTTCTTTTCCGAAATGTTTGAGCCATTACACATATACAGCAGTATATGAAAGGTTCTAAAGCCAATGAGTATGATAACAGAAAAAAATGCTTGTACTCAGATTAAAAAAAGTTGACATGAAATTGATTTATAAAGGTAACTTCCAGAAAAACTTTATATTCCTACTGGTTTAAAGTTGTGGCAACCCAGATGTTTCACTTTTTACAAAGTATTGGTAAAATGGTCCAGATAAGAATAATGCTAATTTCAAGCACGTAAATCACTGACAGTAAACGTTCTGCAAGAATATTCTCATTTGAAAAGCTGAGTTACAGGCCTTAAATAAAGTTGTTGTTTAAGTTTTGTGTTTGGCCTGATGCGCTTTATCTCACCTTTACGTCAAACAAATCTTTACACACAATTTAGACCCCCAAACACTGGAAACCTTTAGTCTCGAGGGTAAAGAGTCAGTCCATGCTACAAAGTATGTTTTATGTTATTGCAGTACCAGTTTTGGCCACAAACTTACATACCCCATCTATAACATGCACTACTCATATAGACTCATACACATGATAATCCTAATTTAGCAAATTGTGGAATATACAGAGACCTTAATATCTTGAAGAAGGAAGCGTCTGTCTTTTCTCTTTATTTAGCTGATTGGTTTTTGCCCAGTATGTCAGTATGTTTTTTTTAACAAACTAGAGCAAGGACATAACTTATGCACAAGTGATTTTTCCAATTCTCCAAAAAATCCACAGTTGAACCCTGACTAAATGCATTTAAATAGTGTTTTAGTAGCATTAGATTCAAACCAGCTGAGGGTTCCTAATGCAGATTTACCAAACATTACCAATTCATATTAGATGATTTTGATGGGCAGACTAAATTTACAATATTTAAAAACTGTGAAAATTAAAACAGAACAAAGTTCCATGAGAGGGTTTTAAGAATGGTTAATGAAGAGCAAGAATAATTTTCTTAATGACATTCCAAAACATAAATGTCACGAATCAATATACAATTAGAAAAGTGCAGACGTTTCTTTAAAATTGTACTCCAGGTTCGGCTTTCTATGACATTTCTATGCAGCAACACCAAGTATACATTAATTCAGTGCAGCAGCCAAACATCAGTAGTCACACAAGTACTAAAGAATTATTTAGAAATCTGTGTATATCCTGAGCCCCAGAGTCTGCAAACCAGTAACTGAAGACTAGGCTCAGAGTAATCCGAGCATGTGAGAAAAAGTGCTTGTGTATAAGTGTTTATTCCCTCTGCACAACTCCCGTAAGGGCTGGCTCCCCATACACACTTGTATCTATTATCAGCATCATGCCTGAGAGTAACTTCATTTCACACTGTGAGACACAAACACATTTTAAACCACATGGAGAGCTCTCAGAATGGTTTGTCCAAGTGGCAAAAAGGGTGGGGGCTTCTGAATAGTCACTTACAGTGGTTTAGCTTGTCAAGAAGACGACAAACACATTCACAATATACGGGAGCAGATTTGAAGAGACGGAGATGGTTCCAGTCAAAACGTATATTGTTTCAAAGTACGTCAGAGAACAGATGGGTAAATTGAGAATTGTTTCATTATTTCATGTCCTCTGTTTGTCACCAACTGGTGCAATCATCTCAGATAAATCATTATTTCAAGCGTCAAATTACTTTCAGACGGTGATTATGTTTTAATCTTTTTTCCAACACATCAGTTTACATCCAAATCTTTTTCATCAACACAAAATGATGATAATTTGACAGCTTGTAGACTATACGGTTACCCCATTGTGAAAGTTCTTAAAGGTTTATTAGTCCTGTGGGTATCTTTGTTAGTAAAGTGTGAGTTTCTATATCAAGAGAGACATTTATAGAGGATCATTAATTAATCTATATTGCAAGGCATTCAAATCTATAGGAAGCAATTGATTCGGGACATAATCTATTAAACAATAATAAACAAAAGTATATAAATTGACAAAAAAGGTGTAAAAAATTATTGAAATTAATGAGCACAATGAAGGTTCATTACATATGAATAATCACTACAAGAGAGCAACTACGTCTTTCAGAATTGTATCAAGAGACAACTATAGGATACACTTAAGATGATCAATGAGCAATTTGAGGAATAGGTATTTAAGGTGTGTAAGTGTAGTGTTAACTGCCAAACAAGCATTTGGCAGCACGCACACACTGTTCGGCCTCACCCAGGCATGAACGATCGATACTCAATCAATGGGATATAAACACATGTCACTTTCTAAATGTATTCAAGATGCAGAATATAATAACAATGCCTCTTCCCACCAGGGTTAATTACCCCAAGAAATAAAAGAGAAGCTGAGCATCCCCTAAAATTTCACAAAACATATGGTTAAGCATGGCCTTTTTCAATTCCTAAAAATTACCGAATAAAAGTACCCTTAAAGTGCTCTAGAATGTCTTGACAATGACTGAGGAAACAACTGTTTAAAGTCAAATCTTGGGTCTATTGTGCTATTTATGAGTCTATGTATGTTTATTTTGTGTTGAGATTCGTAGCAGTTGTATACTACATCCATAAGCCCCAACTGCTGGACTGAAGTGTGTTCTCGTTTTCATTTTGAAAAGTGATAGGGACCCTGAGATTACATTTCTGGGGCTGCAGGTATCTTCTGAGGGGAGGAAGAGGGTCATTGGATAAAAGCTAGACACAAAGTGTGTGGAGCCAGAGACTACGCTTCTTAGAGGATGTATGGACAAACTTAATGCAAATCTCGTTCATTTTATCAGTTAACAACCAATTGAGGACCTTGGGACTTATTAAGTAATACTTTTGCCATCGTCGGTAACTGTTTTGGGCTGTTACTGCTCACTGAAGTCAATGTGGTAATGCATCTCATCCATCAAAAACCAAAAAGACAGTAAGCAAGCACATTTTCAAGCAGGTCAGAAGGAGATGCTTATCTTTAAACCTGTTCAACTGTTCAAAATACAAGCTTAGAACTGCCACTGGCTGATGCAAAAATCTTGCACAGTTTGTGCCAAGGAGGAAACCTAAAAATGATTTGGTTAAAAATAAATTAATTAATAATCTCATTTGAATTTTCAAATATTCTTAAACTCAGCATACAGCTGCACCTTTTCAAAAGCTGCTTTGAAGTAAAGAGGAAAAAGCAAAATACATGAATTGAGCCTAACTGTATTAGACAATTGTTGTAACGAAAATGAACTTCCCCTGTTGGAAAGTTCAGAATCTTCGGATTCCTACTTCTACTGGTCTGCTATAATTCAGCTGCAATTAGCTCCATTAAACATGACATCTAATGTTAATCTGAAGTGCTTGTGTGGGATTTTCTTCAGCAAACAAAAAACATTGAGTATTCAAGGAGGGAGGGATCATCTGAACAAAGTGAGTTGATGAATGGCACAGGCTGAAATTCCCAGTGAATGCTGGGAGGTCTCAGGAAAGCTTCGGCTCTGACAAATTACCAGTGAGGGAGTGGGGGTTGCTTAGCGCGACGTCACACTCCCTTTCTACTAATCATCAAATGAAACAGAGCCTAGAGAAGAGAGAGCTCAACTCACACTTAATGTTCAGAACCTCATTTATTTTCAAGGCAATATTATCCCAAACTCATCTTTGTGAACATAAGGTTAAAGATGATGAGGCTGCAGTGGCAATGCCATTAGGTCAACGCGCAGCCCATTTCCAGACTAAATTACTTAGTTATTTCGCAGTGGTTTTCCCCCTGAACTCTGGCAGATGGTGTCTCAAACAGGTTGGGCATTCAAAAACACGCGTAACGGCTCTGCCAAAAGAACCTTCACCCCAGATGCCACAGGACAGTATTGCCTCTAATTAGGAGTGGCTTTTGTTTCTGGATCAATCCACTATTCAAACCAAAACCAAAAAAGGGTCCAGTCTAAATAACACCCTCTTTGTTCCTGAAACACTCCATTTAAGGGTGACTCATAAAAAAGCAATTAGTAGTCTTTCCAAAGCAGCCCACAAGATTGTTTATTTAAAATGAACTAAATAAAAAAAAAGTCTGTTCAAGAGCAAGTGTCAATTTTGTGTCCTCCGTGACATCCATGTGCTCAATCGTTTGGTGGAATCTGAAAGCACAGCTCTCAATCCTGCTGGTGCTAAGGAGTCCAAATGTGCTCCACTGTAAACATGATGTGAGATTGTTTCCATGCCTTAGAGCTGCAGGCAGGAGGGGAAGTGACTGGAGGGTAATGAAAACGTTGCTGAAACAAGCAGGATCTGAGTTTCTCACTCCTCTCTGGACAGCTCATAAAACATGCATTGACTAGAACTATGCCCATCCTGTCGTTTTAGTGAGAGGCACTGCTCCCAGGATGAGTGCACACTTATCAAACTATGTCAGGTAACAAGCAGGGAGGGATATACTTAAAATACAACTGCATGTTTTACCCAATTGTGTAAAACTGCAGGGTTAAACATATTTTACCTTAATCAATAAATCAAAATGCTTTCGATAGTTGCTTCACAGCAGTTTCATGAACAAGACACCTGATGTGGATTAAAAATAATTTATTTAAAGTAATTTATTGAACATATTGCTGAAATCGTACATTTTCAAATAAACATATTTAAAGAAATATACACACAGAATGAAACTTTTCAGGATGAAAACACTACAAAAAATAAAATTAAGTAAATTGTTTGTTACAGTTAGAATTAAAAGTAAAATGACACAATACAATACATACAATACAATATAAAATATAATAGTTTACAGCTATGTAACTGTAATATCTGCATTTCTATGTAAAAAAAAAAAAAAATGAAATGATTTATACAGTGCAATTCAAAGAATATTAACTCAGCTACGAGGTCATAATTTTTTCTCAGTTTTTGGTAACCGTTTCTCTATCCACTAGGTCTTTATTCTAATACATTTGAAAATTTGGGGAAAACATGCATTTATCAAAAGGGGGTGCTTAAATAACAGACTGCTCTTCTCTGTGTGTGTACAGTGGCAGGCAGCAGATTAACTCTTAAACCAATCATGCGTGAAATGGAGACTTTATCCTTAACTGATAGTGTTGCCAGCCTTCAAGAAAACACAAGATTTTTCATCACATCAGAAAAGCAACTTTAATGGATTACATCAGCCCTTGAAATCTTTTGGTCTATTGGCACAATGCGGACCCTGTGTTTTACAACAAAGCATGGTGGGAGGTAGGTGAGGTAAGTGGGGGGGCTGTCGTGTGCAACGCGGCTTTTTAAAGTCAACCTGCTTCACAGAGGCATCACAATATAATGCTTTCATTATAAAACAGCATTTAAATAGAATCCTTCGTGTGTTTTTGTTCAACTAAAACACTAGCAGAGCCGAACAAAACAAAACTGCATTGACTTTGTTCAAACAAAAATTGTTCAAACAAAAGTCATTCCATATTTATTTGATTTTCTACACTGTAGAAATAGTGTTTTTGAGTGCCTGAATATCCATTCAATTACCGAGAGAACATATCTTAGAAGATGATTTTACTAATTAGAGAACAGGAATTCCTGCTACTTCTATTCACAGAGATTTCAATTGCCAAGAGAGCTGAATCAGATAGCAGAAAGACAACGGGAAGCAGTACATTTGCGGGTTTTAAGATACTGCAATGATCACTGTATTATTCTGAGACACATTCACAGGCTTTGAGCTCTTTAGCGAGCATTACAATTCCTTCCACAGCATGGTGAGAAATGAACCTCAGGGGGGTGAGGATTGTGCGTGCTTCTGTGAGTGTGTGTGTGTGTGTCAAAGTTAAAATAGCTTCGTACGAGTAGCTTATGAACAGAGCAAGCATGTTCAGCACAGAGCCACATTCATCCAAGTGTACACACAAGTGTCAATCTAAATGAGTAGTCCATTGACTGCTGAGCAACTGTATTTCCCTTGAAACTGCAAACTAGGCAGAGCTAATAAAAAGCTCAGTTGAAACGAAATGTTGCCTGACCTTTCTGATCATGCTTTTAGTTGCTACTTTACCCAGATTTACATAAATATGTAATGTAAAGTGTGAGATACCCCCTCCCCTGAACACTTGTATCACATAACCATGCAATCAATAATACAAAAAATAAAATCAACAGAAAATTACTATATCAAAATTCTCAAAAAAAACCCCTCAAAAGTGTGGGGAAAAACATGCTTGCAGTTTAATTGTGATATTACATTTTCTAACATGTAAAACTAAAACCACAGCATGCTCACTTCTAACCCTTTGTATCACCAGAAGATCAATTCTATAATGAATCAGGAACTACCATAATTAATATTCATGCTGGCTGAAAAACATCAGTAACAAGTTTAATCTTACACCAAAACAATCTGTCATCAGCCATGCCAAGTGAGTCCAAAAACAAAAAAAACAAATTAGATTTGAAACCAAGAGCCCAATTGATCAGCAGTCATCTAAACCGGCCATGAAAAGAGGCTGGTAATCCAATCCAGCCCTTCGGAAGTGCCAGAGAGAGTTGCATCTCCACAATGGAAACATTCTGTCCACAATGTAATCCATTGTGTTCATTCGAAGAGCGCTTTGGAACCTGCGCGAATACACCAAAAACGTCCCAAATCATTGAAAGTATAAACAACATGAAGAGGATTCTTTTTCAGCTTGGCTCATGCTCCAACAACCGCACTTCCCTTCCAATGGCATTTGACTGACCCATAAAAATAATGACACACAACTGTCAAAACACTGCCACACTCTCAAAAATTCCACTCAGCCGAGTTTTATTCATACAAGCACATTTTTATTGTTACCCAGGGTTCCTTTAGCAGATCCCTGGAGACCTGTGCTTCAGCTCCCAAACAAAAAATAAACCTAAAGGTCTGTATAAACAGATGCCAACAAAAACAGTCATTAACTGTTCCAGCCACTGGGAGTGCAAAAACAGATTATACATTTACTCCTTTCAAACATGCAAGACTATGAGCTTTGAACATTAATAAGTAGTTTGTGGAATACAACCAATATGAGATATTATCACAAGCCTTCAAGCCTTGATGCATTCCAAGCTGTTTTACTACCCACTGCTACAATGGCACCTCTCAGAATACACAAGGTGATTCCAAGAAAGAAACACACGGATGATTCAACACCACATATACTAATAACCTTGGGCTGTCTGACAGTTCCACAGCTTTATGGAACTGTGTAGCGTATAAATAGCAAATCCATTCCAACCCAGTCTGTTCAGCTTCCAAATCATTAAATATTTATTCTTACATAGAGTCACTGAGGTGGCAAGCACTTTAAATCCTAATTTTCCCCACCCCCAATAATTTCCAATGTTGCTAACCTTCTATGTTCAAATCCCATATGCAACAGAGACATTTCCTTTAACGGATTATCTACAAGTGCCCCTTTAATCGGCACAAGAGAAGACTGAAAAAGAAAGCATATTCCCTAAGGAACGCCGCTCTGCGGGTTTTATCAGGAGAGAAATCTTTGTCAAATACCAAAGGGATGAAACAACTTGATTTGAGAGAGAATCTGTGCTTTTGTAGAGAAGGTTAAAGGTGACGAGTCAGGGGGATTTCAGTGTCCTCTTTCAGCTCCACAAATTATCACTCAAAAGAGGAGCTGAAATTTTGACGTGGAATTGCAGGTCAGTGCGTACCAAACCGTATTCAGCATCTCCTCTGCTTGCCTAAGTGTTTGGCTGGAGTTGAATTTGGCATCTTAAGCCTATAAAGATGAAAAGATTTCATGTCTCAGCCTTGTGGGTGGTTGCTGCTGGTGTGAACGTATCGCAAGAAGACCCTGCATGCTTCAAATGCTTCTAGAGCCAGCCCTGAGTTCTTCACAGGTATCCTTGGACGGACAACAAAAACATCTGCAAGGCTCACTGGAGAGCTCCCTGCCAGAGGAATGACGGCTCACATCAACAAGATAAACCCCAAACTGAGCTGTAACAAATGGACACAGAGCTCTCTGAAACCCCTCACAAGAGAGCATTAAACATTTAGTCAATCCTTTAGTTAATATGGATGAAATTTTCTTGAGATAAATATCAATTAATTAACTTAAGAGCTCACAAAGGGAACTTTGAAATGCACATATGTAAACAGAGGGTACATGATAAAATCGCAATGATAATTTACAAAAACACTAGCTTTTCAAGGACATCTGTTCTGGTCTTAACAGCTAACCAATTTTGACCAATTAGTGTTTGTAGACTGATTTGATAAAAACATGTAAAACAGACAGAAATAACCAAACAAAAAATGTGTACTGTAAAAAAAAACTTCGTTTCAAGCTGTGCAATTAACCAAATTATGCTAACAATATTTATTTTTGGCCCTAAATTTCCTAAAACAACGTCTTAAAAAAAACTAGTCAATGTTTTTTCAGTCTAAGCAAGCAGGCTATTACTCCTCCCAAATCCTATTCTCTCAGCCAGAACAGGTCTTGTACGTCCCGAGTGCTGTCATTCAGAGCTTTCTACTATGATCAAAGCAGGAAGTAGACCGGTTTGCTATGCACTACAATGCATCTCAAGATCTATGCAAGAATATGTTTTTTCCTTAAGGAATGAAGAGAAGGACCTTAGAGGGTCAAATTTGTGCCTCTAGGTTTCATTGGCTGTGTGACAGACAAAAAGTGACACAAATTTTTTGATTGACTGTGAAAAAGCATATGCCTCATATTTAAACAAATAATGAGAAGAAAAAAGTGTGAGAGGTATATTTTGCCAAAACAGATGTACGAGTCTAAGTTATGAGAATACTACCCTGACAGTGTTTGGAATGTAAAAACTATGAAAGACAATTCAATCCAGGTGTTGAAATTCACTTGAAATACACTTCAACATAAATACTTTAACTTTTTTAAGTACTTACATATTAAGGGCTTACATATTTTAGAGCTATTACACTAGTTGACATAAGTTCAAATACAAGCTCAGTAAGTTACAAAAGAGAATTGTTAAGACATGAATGCAAAACATTTCAGCGCACACAAATATAACCTTTGATTTTAATTATAACAAAGGATCATATAATTTTGCCCTGAAATCAAGCTAGTATGGATATTGCTAGGTTTGACTAAATTGGCTGTTAGATCACTTGTGTACGGGTAGCTTTTTTTTTTATTTTGTCATTGACAATATACATTCAGATTATACTTCATATAATTGTACATCATCAACTTCAGAATTTACAAAAACAATTTCATTAAATTTGCAGTCTATACGAATCCTATCATTGCGACATTTCATTTCCAGCAGAAAACATAACATATTGATTCAATTCCACTTTAACCCTCAGTATACTGTTAACAGTTATCAAACACTGTCTGATAAAAAGAAAAAATAATTACATTCAATCACAAAATCCAATACAAAACATTATGCTGTCTATAGTTTAGTCTAAGGCAAGTCAACCAGTGTACTTCAAATGTGAAATGAATGGCGTGTTTAACCAATGTGTCACACAGATGACTAACACTGAACCGCACCATGACCCCACACATGCTTGTTTCTGCATGACCCCATCTCTAGCATGTACAAACACATTTACACCAAGTTGAATGTAGTATAAAATGACACACATATACAATTCTCACAAAGACTACCAACCATGATTTGACAAAGGAAAAAATTGAGTTTCAAATGTTTTTAAGTTCATGCAATCAAAAGTCCTCCCCGGAAAAAAAAGAGGTGCCAACAAGAGCGAATGCAAATATTCAATAGCCCCGCTTAATGGAGACTGGAGAGGGATTGTGGTGTATTGCCACAATAGACTATAATTTGCCTCCCGCTCTGATGGAGCCACTTCACTCTGATGAAGAACAGAAGCACTGAGCTGATTCTATGACCACAGTTTGTGTTTCCACCCCCCACGCTCCTCTTTGTCCTCCCAATGACACGGCAGCATTTTCAGACATGAGCATTTTAATCTGATCGATGTATTGCAATCAAAAGATGATGAGAACCGCAACAACACACAAGACTGGCTCCGAAAGGGTTAAATAAAAAGCAGAGGTCTCTGTGTTAACCAAGGTTTTAACCTCAATCTGAAAAGCACCTTTCATTAATACACCGTTAACAGTCAGTTATGGCCAGTGGAACGGCACTAACAAAATCAATTACCTCGAAAAGTATTGATATGTCTCGCGGTCTGTTTACAATTTAATCGCAAAGTTGTCAGAGCCATTATTTTCCTAAACACAACTCCAGCTCTTCTGTGCCTTTGTCTCTGGCTCATGTTTAAGGGAACAGAAAGGTCATAAGCTTGAGCGCTCCCCAGGGCACAGCCTGCCAAGGCTGTAATTATTCCTCAGCAAGAGATGACAAATGAAGTGGATCAAATCAAAGGTGTCAGTAGCTCTTCTGACACAAACCCAGACTCACAGGTTAAAATCCAGGTCAAACTAAAAGAGAAAAACTAGTTAATTCTGTCCTTCGGTAATTATGTGCCAGGCTCTTCATGATAAACTGCTCATAGTTCCATCACAATCTAGTGTGGAATCGATACAGGAACAACTTCACAAGACCACACCGCTGAAAGGGGTTCAATGTATGAGTTTTGTAGTGGTAGACTATGCCTAAAGAGGTCGAGTACAACAGCAGTGGGTTATTTCTGATCTATCTGGATAATTCTGTAAAAATGAGCTGCACAAGACTGATTACAGATATCAATGTGCAAGTGTGGTGTAATGAATCAAAGAATGAATAAAACTATACCCAGTCATAAACCAAGTCAATACTCTATCAAATGCAAAGAAATGTCCATTTTACCATTTATAATTAACCAGCAACCAACAACATAGCAAAAAAAGATGCTAAAAATTCCATAGAAACCAACTTTACACTAGAAAACTAAACTAACCAACAACAAGAATATCATCAGTAAACACACAATTTGTATCCTGGCCAGTAATCATTGAGGAATGGAGGCTAATGTATTATTTACTGCCTAATGTATAATTCAGTGCCAACAGCAGATTTAATGCATAAATAAGCTGTGATACACTTGCATTAAATGTTTACTCACCAAAATAGGATCTGAAAATACAAGCATGTCACACAGAGCCTTTGAAAGTTTCAAACGAGCCGGCAGTTTCTTTTATTTTTTCATCTTGGGTGACTAAAAGTGAAAATAGTTTGCAGGTGGTGAAACCCGCGACCTGCTTTGTTCACCTCCTAGAAACATAAACAGAGATCAAACCGAGACACTCAGATGTCGAAGCACAAGATCTCAATTACTTCGTTTGAAACACAGGCTGGCAGGCAAGAGCATGTTTGTCTTTCGTCAAACTCAAAAACTGTTATGGGAAGCGAAAGCTTTTGCAAGTGTAAAGTTACCCATTTTAGTTTCAACCGACTATAATAATATTGAGGCAGAAAACAAGTTATTTTGAAAATACTTCTACTTTACTTCTATTGCTTACTCAGCAGCTGTTTTTAAAATGAAACAGAGCGTGGAAGCTTTCAGGGGAGCTGTTATCAAGCAAAACATGATGAAGAGAAAATAAGTGTGAGGAATTCCTGTAAAGAGGTTAATTAGACTGCTTCGGAGAACTGATCTTTAGACGTCAAACAAGTCAGTCACAATTCCCTACAGGCTCTGCTTTTGACCCCTGTGCTGAAACTGGCCTACTTAATCATCTACGATTAAAACCACTTTCAACAGCTAAGCATATATCTGAAACAATCTGGAAGCTCTAAAACTGACCGTTACATTTTAAAATAAAGACAACTTTGTGTGATATATTTATTAAACACCCAAGCCTGCTTGAACAGCTGCCAACAAAAAAAAACAAGGAATTTTGACAAGAGATTTTTACAATTTTACCCTTTTCCAATGAGTAGTTTCCAATTATAAATTGTTAGTAAAAAAAGGAATCAATTACAACACACACTATATAACATTTAAATAAAAATATGTAAATTACAAGTTGTTATGTTGGTTAGCTAGCCCAAATAACCAATTAGAAAAATGTGTTGATCAAAAAACTTTAAATGAAATTTCAGGGCACCCAAATTTATATATGGATCTATTCCCATAAAAGCATCTAAAAGAACCTCATAGAGAAACCACTTTCTTCTACAGTTGGGACTTTTGCACAAGATGTTTGAGTTGCAGGGGAACTGCACACAAAACCTGAGCGCTTCATGAGGCTGCATTTATTTAAGAATAAATCTGCTTTAACACATTGAACTGTGTCTGTGAAACCTTTTTCTGTGCTCACTTGTCCACAAATTTGATCACACTTGATTAAGATTTATCACAACGCTATAATTGCACAGCACACAGGCAGAATCTCTTCAAGAGGCCTGCAATTGCTTTCACACATGATTTCATGAATTTACCGTTCATACTGGTAGGAATGCAAAAATTCTGAAAACTTGATATACTGTCAATATAATATAATACAACAATCCCCTTGAAAGCTGAAAACAGACTGTATGGACCTTGAGAAATGCTGAATGAGGTGCAATTAATTCTCTAATGAATATACCTGCTGAAAAACATTAAAAAAACACAATAATAATTGTAAAAAAACACAATAATGGCAAACATCATACAGTTATTAAAACTACCCTTCAAGCAAACATACTCAGCAGTTCACACCTCGGCCATCCTGTCAACCAGACTCGACGTAATTCACATGATCATCTTCATATGGTCTTCCATTAGAGGCATTCGACTTCATTCTTGACCTTTTCCCTCATGCACTCATGCTTCTCTCGATGATGTAATTATTTTCACAGCCGCAAACATTTCTAGATGCATGAATTTTAAGAACCAGTATTCAACTCCTTTATAATGAAACCATTTATACACTATAACAGGATGAGTCGAAGAGTGAAAAGGCCTAAAGTGCTGTTTTCTTCTGCCAGCAGTGAATTGCACTAAAGGTTTATTTGATCTCTGAAAGATACAGCTTGATCCATCAAAGCAAGCATTATTCTGCAACAAGCCTGCTTTGGACAGAACAATAAGCATATTGTGCCATACAAAAAACAACACATCACCTAAGGGAAAAATGAGAAGGGCTCAGTAGCTAAAAAGTAATCATGATCTCCCTCTAAATAGATCTTTAGTCGTTTGTTAATTGGAAGTCTTTAAATGAACACTTCTAAAGGAAAGAGATCATGCCTGAATAGCATCGACTGATCAACTTAGTTCTTGTTTTCAGCATCCTTCTAAATTAACTTTTTTAGTGCAGATTTAATTTCATTTTAATTAGGTGACAGTAAGTGTGTTTTTAGTGTGTGCATTGGCTAATTACTACACAGACATCTTTAATGTTAATGAACATTTTTAATACTGTGCATTTGCAGTTCTGATGTCCTTCATAAACACAGGACTCAAACACATATGTAAACATTAAACGTGAGAGATGTACCTTAAACTAATGTTTCCACCCATCACAAGCGCATGATCATTGTACCACCAGAAAACTGACTCCATACTAAAACAGCGGTTCTTCAAATAAAAAAACAAACCCATTTGGTAAACACACTGATGATGTTTAGGCAACACAGCGTAATATTTATTATTTTTTAAAATATATTAGATTTTTCTGTGTTTATGAAGATGTTTAACAAACACTGAATGATCTCTCTGGTTCCACAACAACAATGGATTGAAAGACTCCCGGCGCACCTGTTTACATTACTGCACCACTTGCATGTTTCATGTGAAAACCACAATCCAGTCATAAATCAGAAACAGTCACCTTTAACTCTTCTTTCAAGACAAACTATGTAGTCACAAACATAATAAAACACCATCTAAATATTTATTTTAAATAATATTTTTTTGCTTAAAACTGCTCCAATTGTTAAATGGTCTCCAAAATCTGAAATGACTTTACTTATATAAAAATGTTGACGTATATATGTCATTTTTGGTTAATTGTGTGAGTGTGCATCTGAATGCAACATTGGAACCAGTCATTAAAAAAACATGATTGCTGCTTAACTGATGCAAAATGTACCAGCACATAACTGTCTCGATGATTGTAGTCCTTGATCAGTAAACAAAGGCTCAGTTAGGAACAATATTTAAGGTGTGGAAATATGTGTATAAGGACAGTAATGCACTTCCTTCTTTCAACACCATTACTAGTCTTTCAATAAATGTGTAGTTATAAACAGAAACTCTGCCAACCGCTGTTTTCTCATTTCAATTATGTAGCTATTTTACAACCTGCTAAAACCATCTAAATCCTGCTTATGTAACAATTAAAACCATGACTACAATATTTAAACAATAGAAGAGCCTTCGTAAAGAAAAGCAAAACCCATGAATGCTTGTCAATAACTCAAAGTCAGAAATTACTCTGCATTCCAGCATTCTTCCCAATCGGGATCCTTTTTAAGTGAAAAATGCTTCAAACCCAACACATGCTTTTGAAGATGAAAGCCCTTGAGTGAAAACGGCATTTTTATATTATGTTCATCCCCACTGAGAGTGTTCCTCTACAAGGACAAGGACAGACTGAGTACAAGCAAAGGGTATGCGGGCAAGAAAATGAATTTCTGACATCCCTAACGGAGCAGGAAAACAGAGGGGCCTATGGGACCCCAACCTCACTTTATGACCATGTGCTGAATTAACAGGTCCAGATGTCCCCTCTCACTTACCATGTGCGAAGCATCCCGAGCAAAGGCTCAGCTGCTTAAGGGCTTATTAAAAAAATATCAGTTTCAATTATACCCATTAACTCTTCGCGCTACTCAGCTTTACATTATGTGACATCAACAACTCGCCTACAAATCCACCGGCTTGTGCCATGGGAAAATTAGAGAAGAGAAAAAAAAGAAGAAACATAAAAAAAAATCTGCTGAAACACCACACCGTGCACCCGAGAAGCCCGAGGAATGAGTCAAACAAAGACAAGCCTATTAGCAGACAGATATCAATCTGCTCTTAGTACTTGCTGCTGGAGAAGCATTCAGACGACTCAGCTGCTTGAGCTGTTTATAGTTTGACGGTGTCAGGACTCTTTGTCACTAGGACTATGAGCAGGCGCCTGTGGTTACTGTATCTATTATCAAGGGGAAAGTGCCAACACATTCTTGTAAACAAAGGAGAGTCTACCTACAAGTTCACCGAGACAAAGCCCAAGCTGAAAATGCCTAAGTCATGCATTAAAATCTCAAATCTGCTCTCAAAAACCTACATGGCAGAAGGTTTTCGTGTAAAACAATTATCTCTCGCTCTAACCCAATGAATTAATCACACCATTGCACAGGCTAGGATGCAGCAGAATCAGGAACATGCGGCGTAACACCAGGCAAGCAGTTCCATCATGTGCGAAGATTAAATAACACGACTGCTCAAACCCAGTCAAACATACGGTGGGAAGTATACACCAACCGATGCACTACAGTACACCGAATAAAAAACCTGGTCGTCAGGCCTACCAATCAAGATGCTACAAAGAGCAGAACACAAAATGCTTCCCTGAGATTTGAGTAATTCATTAAAACTCAAAACCATGAACTCCATTGCTTCTGCTACCAATACACATAGACTAAATGTCACTGTGCACTTAGCCATTAAACATTTAGTAGTCATTCACTGCTGCTCAAGCAAAGAGGCAAGCAGTTGTTAAGGGAGAAGGATGACACAGTTAATCATACACCCACACATTGCAAATGAAGGCCCAGCACTCAGATGTATTGTGATGAGAACATTAAAGACTTGCAGCATTCGCTAGTAATTTTTAAAGAACTGGAGAAGGCAAGCAGGACATTCAAAAACATCTTTTGCTAACCAATTAGCAGTATTTGAATCTAAACATACGACGCTGGGTGCTACAAACAGCCCGTGTTCAAATATTAAACTGGCGTCCATGTAATCTAGCTCAAACAGGTTTGCCTGAGAGTAACAAAAGACAATGAAAACATTCTGTTCCTTGTTGTAGTCTTTAGTTCCTCGGCAGGAGACGCTTCACTAAATGTTTGATTTCTTTCACCTCAGGCTACCCTCAAAGCCATGGCATGTGTAACAGGGGTTTAAAAAAAGTGTTTCTTCTTGCTCTGTTTTCTATGAAGCAAAGGATTTGGAAGGATACCGTGTTGGTGGTTGTTATGATCGGAGATTATGAATGTCCATTCATCTCCATGCTGGTCAATCCCATGTTTTAATCTACATATGTATGTTTATGTTTTTAAATCAACACAAGGGTTTGAGTCGCTCGTGTAAACTTTTAAAGAGGGATTAATCATCTCAAAGCTTTGGATGAACTAAATCATCTTGTTTGAAAACTGGCCAGAAAAACATTTCAGTGTTGGGGGATGGGACGATCACTCTGGGTCACAAAAGAGAAAGAGTAGGCCCTTCTAAGCACAATTAGCTACATCTCTTACATATGCAAAACATGGCTCGCTTAACACGACCCCTGAAGGAACAGTCACATGAAATTCAAGTCTGATGACCAATAAACCAAATAGATAAACCATTAAACACTTCCTCCACAAGCACAGCATGAACACCAGATCAGATAAGGCAGACTAGGGGACGAGAACAGTTTCAGACAAGTTTGACTCCTAAAAAATATGATTCTTTACTGACATTGAGAGGACATTGGAATTCTTAAAATTGTTTGAAGATATATAGAAAAGGCTATTTAAAAACAAAGACAGTTTCTTGTGTGACAAGTCAAATGTTTTATCTCAAATTGATTTTTGTTATCAGCCATTTATAACAGCACTATTTAGTGTTTATGAAGTAACAAAAAACTGACATTCCTTGAGCTCAATGTCATTTGTGTGAAAGCTTTTCACTACACCCCATTTAAAGTTATAAAAGACAATTTCACAGGGCACATTCGTTCCCATTTTGGGATATGCTTCATGAATTTCAAGTTCATAAAAGTTAGTTAGCGATACTTGGCTGTCCCATAGCAGACTTCAACTGGCCAGGCAGGTCTACCAAAAGCTCTCCTCCCCTGCTTCCAGGGTTTTCAGTAAACAAAAGGTCCCTTGCTCCATGTGAAGCGAAGAAGAGGGTCGGGGTCATTGCAAATCCACTGCTGTGATGGCGTCTGATAATGCTAAACAGAACACTTAATGTATTGAAGATTCACAGCACCTCCAACTCTAAATGGACCCTTTATGCTGCTAGCAGAGCATTAATAATTCACTTAATGCTTGAGTTCCCCACTTAATAAAATGGAAACAAACACAGAAGAGCCTTGCAGGTTATACAGCTGAAACTTTATAGACTACTTACTAGAATCTCATAAAGCATCCTAAAATGATTACACGCTGCCTGTCTCTTCAAAAACAAGAGCAAAATTGAAACATGCTATAAAAAAGCAGACTGCTGCTTTCAACTTCAGAGCCTGTAGCAATTGCCAACATTCCATCTTTATCCCCCCCTCATTTACCTTCCCACCCACTCAAGCCCTCTAAACTCCCTCTGTCTTCTTTCTTCCAGTACACAAGCAATGTCGCCAAGGCACTACTCACCCGCCAGTATGATGATCTAAGTTCCTATAGGGCTGCTGCAAACAACTTCAAACACAATTCCACGTCTGTTTGGTGAAAACGACCCCGCCGAACTTCTCGGCCTGGGCCAAAATCCAAGAAGCCGAAGGCTGAGCGCTATCACGCAGACACTTTATCCTGAGAGCGCCGCTGTCCATACAGAGAACCGGGCAAATGCCTTAACAAAAGACGCTCGCTTTATTAATTAATTCGCATTCGGACTGCCCGGGGACTCGTTTATCTGAGCGACCGCGGCACCCCTCCTCTCGTTCGCCGAGTTGTAACTCCAAAAGCTCGAGTTTGTGGAGGGTAGGAAATCAGTGAGTTCGGCGTTTACAGACTCCGCTTCCTTTTTCACTCAAGCGCGCGCGCTCCCTCGCTCGCTCTCTTCCTCGCGCTTTCTTTCATATGCACACACAGCACGTTCGTTCTCTCTAGCTCTCTCTCTCTCTCTCTCTCTCTCTCTCTCTCTCTCTCTCTCTCTGTAGAACCCCCTCCTCCTCTTCTTCAGCTGTTCAACAGACGCATCCACATGGCTGACCTAGTCTTTCTTTATCCAGACACTAGTGAAGGAGAATTACCCCCCCTCCCCTCCACCACACATATATACACAAACCACTTCTAAAAAGCGAGCAAGAACAAAAACTCGGACTGGATTTTCTGGACGGCAAATTAGCGGACAGGAGTTGTTATTGATCAGAAACCTCGGGGATGTATCCTGTTGAGAAACCAGATTCACTCTGAATTTTAATGGTCAAGCGGTCGACTCCACCTCCAGCAGCCAGACAATAACTAGATCCCCACAGGAAAAAAAACAGGATCCTACCGTTCAAATCCACCACAGAATCCAGCTATTGATTTTCTGTATCCAATCATGAACGCCCTGATTTTATTGCTACGCTCCTCCGCCGAATGATTGGGACAGAGCTTGAAACAAGCTGAGAAAATTACAGATACATTGCGCGTTTGTGCTCTGGTTAACATTTGCATACTAGCATAATGAATTAATTAGTGCGCTTCTCCTGCCCAATGAGGAAGAAGCATTTATTCACAGTAGAGCTTATTAGAAATACAGGCATTCTTTGTTTCCCTTTTGACTATTAAAACTAATTGTATGTGTGCATACAGAATTGTGATCATTAAGTATTTTGATATTACACACACAAACAAACAACTGAATTTAGTGTTTATACATTGTTAACTTTATGTTTATTTTAAAAGTCTCAACAGCTGTTCATAGTCTGTGAGCAGATACTGTAACCTATAGATAGATATAGATATAAATAAATAGGTAACATTAACAGTGCATTGGTTTGTTTCATCATTAGCCATATTGTTATCGTGAGTTGCGTCTCATCCCTACAACTCAGACTTTAGTATGCTTTGTATTACAGAATTGAGAAGTGTAGAATAATACCAAAAATAAGTGACTGAGTTGTAATTCCTCAACTGACCACTAGAAGCAGACTCCCATTAACACGCATGTTAAAACTGCCCTGCTTTGCAGCATAAAAAGAAAAACATAAAACTTCCTCCACAAGTGTGTTTTTTATAGCTAAGTTTACTCTTTGAGAGAACTGAAAGACTTGTCTTTTTTATTTCTAAATTGTCATCTACATGAGTGACAGACATTTATTTACCAACAATGAGAAAGACAATCTCTGTGATCTGAAAAATATCTTCTTTTTTTGCCTTGTAGTGATGCGTGGCCAAGAAATAAATGGCTGACCAAACCAGATCAGAGGCTCCAGTGTACTGATTGACTAGGAAAATCTCCTCAAAACATGCACAGCACTTTGAAAACGCAGAACATTATTATAGAAATTAAAGAATTATATCAGCATTAGTGTTAATATGTTTTTGTTTCTCCAAATGCCTCTCCAAATCAACAAAACCCTGAATATTAAATGTCTTAGTCAGAACTGAATGAATCTTTTCTTGTTTAAATGATAAGCTCAGATTCTAAAAACCTATTCCTCTCTGTGTTATGTATTTATAACAACATTACAACAGTGATGCTTACAAATGACAAGGGCATCATTAGATACTGATAAAAAAAAGAAAGAAAAAAAATCTCTTCTGCAAACTAATATTTGTGGAGGCAGCTAAGATCAATAAGAAGTGAGTTTGGTGTACTGCGGGCCCTTTATTGTGCTGCAAACCATGTAGCCTGTCAGCTTTTCAAAAGGGAGGAGGTCTCCCCAGTGATCCCAGCACTGGCAAACGCTTTCCAGCTCCAGGGGAGCCAGAGACAGTGTGACTTCTGTTTCTCCTGACAATCCTTAGCTCTGCCGTGCACCCACACGTACACACACTCACACCCCAGCAGGATACCCCCTCCCCTCCTCGAAAGCGTTTGAGCTTCACATTCAGCCGTATTTATTACATTTACTCAAGTGCATCCATATTTATCTCCCCAAGCCGCCCTGATAGCACTTACAATGTGCCCAACACAGGAAACCTGAGTCACTTGCTTATGCCAGATCCTTGCTCTGCATGCGGTAGATATTTAAAGAATGCCGTTTCAAAAAGATATCAATCATTGCCATCAGCCAATGGGAGATTAGCTACTGGCTCATGAGAAAAACACACAACAATGCATTTGACATGATGATAGAGAGATAATTAGAGCTCACACAACAAGGTAGAGAATGTCTGAACAAAGCCAAAATTGTGTTCTTTACAGTCTTTTTTTTTTTAAATAACCGCAATGCTATTCCCAAATACACCTTTTTTTCTTTTCTTGTTTTCTGGATAACTGACATCCATTCACTGTGTTGTTAATCTATGCATGCTGGAATGTGTTTTTTTTTCCTCAGAATACACTCACTTGCGTAATCATAACCCATCTGACGACTGTAATAAATTTTCCCTTGATGCATGCAAATCATTATCAGATTTACCAAACACATTCGAAGAAAACTTAAGCTATTCCAGTTGCTTTATGAGACTAAAAAGGCTAGCCAAATTGTGAAAGGTTTACATTTCATGCGCTCAGATGGCTGTTCCGCAAGCATTCGCAACAGCAGATGAGATCCCATTATCAGGCAGACGAGAACTCCACCTCCAGGATTTCACAGCTCCTCTGTTTATCACATGGCCCTGTCAAGTTGGGCACCATTAACCGATAATGAAAGGAGACAACCGGTGCAGTTACAAGCAAAGCATTCTGCATTCTACAGGCCTAAGCATGTATCTCAGAAGCTGACTGTGTCTATTCAGCTCTGCTCTGCATTCAATAGCCATCACATTGCCTTCACTACTGTACCCTGACCCCTTCTCACCACTGTATTATTCAGGGTTTCAGCTTGAGTGGACTGGAATTCAAAGAAAATTCCAGTTTCAATAGCAGCTTAGCACAATCGGAAGCACGTAAAACACATTTTTTGTTTGTACGAGGGACTTCACAGTTTATATTTTATTGTTAAGTAAAGTTTTATTTTCTTACATTTTATCAAAACATGGTCGCAAATTACAGCTACTTTTTAACTGTAATACTAGCGCTTATATAAAATACATTTACAATATGAGAAAATACTTATTAACTGAGATGTGCTGTTTTTTTTTTTATTATTTCTAAATGTAAAGAAAATATTTTTCCAGAATCCTACTATAAAAAAATATTCTGTAGTTTCTCATGGACAAAATGACCAGTGCTACACAATTTTTTAATTACTTTTTTTATGTAATGTACAAAGTATAAATATTCTAAAACCTGTGAAACTGTTAAGGGTAACAAAAAAAATGTCAAAATTGTTTGCATGAAAAAAAGTTTAAAAAGACTAAATCTTTCATTAAATCAGTCATTTCCATATTTGATAAACCCCTAATCATTCAAACAAACTCAGACTACAAATCTTTTTTACATTTGAAAACATGAAAATGTCACTTCAATAGGGGGGCTACAAAACACTTGTTTTATTTGGAAACATTCTGAAACAAAATCATGAATTTTTATATTTTCAGGACAATCTGAGCTCAATTCAGATTTTTTTCATATGTGCTCCTGAATCTGATAATTATACTATTTTTTGGTCATGCAAGCTCAGTCTGAACAGCCGGATCAAATTTATCTGACTTTGCCATCATTTTTGGGGATGGGCATTGCATTTCTGGCAAGGGCGGGAAGTTTAACAATAATGATGCAATGTAAAGCAGTCAGTGGAAGGAAAGTTAAATGATATAACTAATATATACTTCCTTTTTTGACTTCTTTATATGATGGCGGCTCCAATATAAACTGAATTTAAAGCCACACAATCGACTGGAATAACATTCTCGTCCATGTTTACTTTCATTTTGATCAATGCCCTTTTTGCGTATTCATACACAGGATGGATACAACTTGCACGTTGTTTGTAATATGAATCAGCACACACAAAAAAAGGTTTTATAAAATACTCAAGCATTAAGTACTGCAGTCTGAATATAGCCAAAGACTCTATGAAGTATTTATTAAATTTATTCTTAATTTATGACTATAAAACCCAACAAACCTAATTTTAGATTTAGAACCAAATGTAATTCAACAAGCAGTTAACATCAGTCAATTAAAATAGTGAATACAGTCTTGTCTGGTAGCCTTACAATGAAGGCATCTGACTCAAATGCCCTGCTGTACTAATAAGTCAGCCAGTAGCTGAGACAACACAAAAAAAACTGGAGAGAGAGAAAAGATGACATGGTTGACTGAGCCAAGCTTCAGAGCGCCTTGGCAAGCCTGGGAGGCCCTGGCCCCTTAAGCACTCATATCTAGTAACTTCATTTAATGCATTCACCAGGGATCAGCAGACAAGCGGAAGGGAGGCCGAAAAAAAAGGAACATTCAAAGTAAATGCTCACTGCTACGAAGTTTGGCTATTTATCAAGCAATAAAAAACATTGGAAAAATTAAACGTAATCTATCACACCTGTTTAGTGATCGACAGGATTTATGCTAATACTTTAAAAATGGCGATCCCTGAAAAAAAACAACAACAACAAACGATAAAACGTGAAACAGCCTATTTAAAATGAAGACAAAATTACAGCAGTGTCTGAGAGTGGAGGCTGATCTCAGCATCCATTGCTTTTCTTTTTCTCAGCCACTGCTTTCCACCAGAGGTCATATTCACACTCCGATGCCTGTCATCAGGAACAAACACTCGTGCTTCTCTTCAACAGACACCAGCCATTTCCACCCCCATTTACTTTCTCTTCAGACACACACTCCAGTGGCTGACAACCTCTCTAGACCATCAGAGCCAAGAAACCTTGACTTCAATTTCTAAGGTGCCATTTTAGCATTCTGCCTTTTTCAGGAACAGACTATTTTACAAAGAAAAGCACACTGACTGAAAACAACCCTTCCCCGGCTACAATATGGCTGAATTATACAGTAGGTAATGCTTAATCCAATTTACAACTGCCAAAAAGAAAATCAAAATAGTTTTTTCATAACAAATATTAATTTAACTAAATATGACTTAAAGTTGGCAAAGATCAAATCTTCAGTTATTGAAAACACACGATTTTGCTTTAAATGTAAAGAAAGGTTTCTAACGGACCAAAACCATGCTTTCATTAAAAATAAAATGCATCTTTGACAGCTTTTCTGTCCATTTGTAAGCGAACTCAATATTTTGTGTTATACCGTTTCATAGTGTAAAACCAGTGTAAATTCACTTTCAAATTGTAAGTTCAAATTGTAACCAGTGTAAATGCAAGATCAATTTCTTAAAAACACAGAGCCATCTAAAATTTTCCTTTTTCATTCAGCCAGGACTAACAAGGTAAATTACTACACTTCAACTACGAGAATTGTGTGGTGGACTGACTATAGCTGCTGCTGCTGTTTCCATGTCAGAGCGTCGCTAAATCAATCATTGCCGGGGCACTTCTGAGGCGAGTTTGTGTAATCGTCCATATCCACATGTGTGTCTTTCCATCTAAAGTTTGTTTCTCCCACAGCAAACACACAAGCAATAATTCTTGTCAACTGGTATTTTTATTGTTTTAACAATTAACAAAAATATTGCATCATTAAACTGGAAATGGTGACAATGGCCAAACGCATTCCAATTAAAATGGGAAAATCCTTAAATCTTGAAACAACCTTAAAACGTTAAATTCAGGCTAGTGACTGTTATTGGAAAATGTTTAAACTATTCTGTTAAAAATATACCTTTAAATAGATGGTGGCTGGTGTATTTATTTTATATATTAATATAGAAAATGTTATAAATGAACAATTTTTATTCAGTATTTGTTTTAGGATTTACTCTACTTTGCAAAAGTCTTTCCTTTTTCAATTTATAAATTGAAATAGCTCAAAATGAAGAAAGGATATTGACCTTGACAAACGTCTTTTGTGTTCAACAAACACTTATTGACTGTATCATCTACCGTAATCTGTGTTTTTTTGACACCAGGCTCTGCTTTTAAACAGAAGCTAAGTAGATCACTGCCTTCCGAACCTTTATTTGAGATAATAAACAGCTCAAGATAAAAGCAAAAGCCTTTTGATGTGAGGCAGGAACTCTTCATTTCATTGAGAGATTGCCCTGTGGCGAGCTCGACGTAGTTGTATTGTTTACTCAGCCATTCATCCATCTTTGGCAGTCTCGTGAAACCTCAAAGCCCTGCGACACTACGCCGAGGTTATTTATCCTATTGCCAAGCTACACAAACTCATAAAAATCCATCTTTCAAGAGTAAGATTTGAAAACCATTGCACGAGGAAAAAGCTAAACATCAACAAATCCAGCTGTGCTTTGCCATCACCCAGCAAACAAATTAGATCAGGGAAAGCTTTTATATGCTGTCTTCTCACGCAATTACACAGCTCAGAAATCCCTGAAAGATGAGTGGCAAACTGCCCTGATGGCCGGACCAGTTTCCATCAGCATGTGTAAACTCATGCTCGGATCCAAATGAGAGGCTACTTCTGAAAATAAACAGAAGCCCTTGGCCGTATTCGTACACGAGTGCCTGGTGATTTTTAAGTAGCTGTGAAGCTCCTGTGTGGACGCTGTGAATTTTCTCTTTGTTTGCCACTGGTAAATAGTCCATCAGGGCAGAGAACCCCTCCCTCTGCTCTAACCTCTCACACTCTAGCTCGAAACAGAGGTACAAAATCAGGCACTCTAGCCTCCCCAGGTGCTACTTTCCTCACCTCCTGATTGCCCATGTATTGAGAACATCCACTTGAGCCAACACAATGTGAGAATTGTCATGGATTTGTCCGAGTTAACCAATAAAGGGGTTCTTATTTCAAACATTTGAAATGATGAAGATAAACAAATAAAAAGAGGATTTCAGGGTTTCTACACCTTTTGAAACACATATTTATTATCTTAAAACACTACTTTGAGATTTTTTAGAAATGTACAGCTGTGGTAAACACTTTTTTGTGAAAAAAGTTTTTAACATTTATATTCCTTCAGCAAAGATAATAGTGATACCATCATTCGGCAGAATATAAGAGTTCTGTAAGAGAAAATAAGTTTTGCATAGCATCTATTTCCTAATGCTGTTGACTGCATGTCATTGCAAAAAAGGGGGATGTTGGGAGCATTTCAAACCATATTACTTTTGAGCCCCACCATTTTAACAATTTGTCAGTCTAACTTAATGGGACAATATTGGTAAAAATTTTAATTACAAACCTTTGGACTTAGAAACATTTCCAACAAGTGTTTTATTCATTCGATCAATTCAGATAGTTTGAAGAAAATCTTTCATAAAACTGTAAGCCCTTATCCTGCACTTTAAGATCATTTCAAGTCTTGAAAACACATTAAAGTTAGCTCCAACATTGAAAAACATAGCAGAAAGTGACAATGTTAATCTATTTGAATCATATCAGTGTTAATGTTACTATGGTTACTACGAGTGCTTTAGCTGTGATGTCAAAATTTTAACTGCTTTTCTATGTGATCACTCGTGATCGCAGAACATTTTAGAGCAGCTAGACATAAATGCAAAAATTCTTTTTTTTATAAAATGAAATGTACATATTTAGTAAATAAAAATACAGTTTGATCAGAAACGTCTTGGTTGGATTCTTTTCATATCAGTTTATGTAATGTACCAATTAACAAACTTTGTTTTCCTTTAAAATATTTCATAAAAGCATAATAACTCTTTTGAGGAGAGATAACTAAATCCTATTCTAGTTGTTTAGTACTAATTTTACTTAGATCTTTAGTCTGTACTTACTTTAGTATCTAGTAGAGGTTACTTGTGTAAATAAATAAATAAATATATATATATATATATATATATATATATATATATATATATATATATATATATACACTTTTTTACTCTTACTTGACTAAATCATTGGGTAGTTAGTTACTTTGGCTCTTACTCAAGTAGGTATTTTCACAAGAATTTTACTCGAGTCAACTTGAACATCCAAAATTTTTCAAGGCTTTCCTGGTGATTACATGGCTTACAAAACAGGCTATAAAATGTAAAGAAATATATGAATCTTCTCGTTTCATCCGATTAAAAAAAATAAAAGAAAAAAATAAAAGAATCAGATTATTGAAATGATCAGAATTTGGATAATTAAAACTGTTTTAACTGACAATAGGAGGACACCCACTTATTGACAAGGTCATACAATTAACTAAGGCTATTTAAAAAAAAATGCTGCTGGAGCTAGCTATATATATATATATATATATATATATATATATATATATATATATATATATATATATATATATATATATATATATATATATATATGTATATATATATGGTACCGTGTACATACATAAGGTAATAGAGACGTTTGATCTTTTCTGTGATACCGCTATGCTAAAATACTAAAAGAAAAAAGCTCTACAGATCTTTAAGCTCAACTGTCCAGCCCAATTAGATCAAGCTGTGAGTGTCTGCCATGAGAGAAGGCACGTTTACACAGTATAAGTCCCTCACTCTGCCACCTGATGGAAAGAATGAAGAATCACACCATACTTTCCCTCTGAGAAGAAGAAAAATGCACACAAAAATCTCTGGGAGGCTGTAATGTGCATTCATGTCATGCTGGAATGTGGGGACTTTTGCAGCAGAGGGAAATTCTGATTCATTTGATCTTACTTCAGAAATCAATGCCAAGCTACAACCCCCAGCCATTATCCAAACAGAACAAGATGGACAGAGTGACTAACAAACCACATAGAGTGCTTACATATTGTGCCACACAAAGAACAGATGGACCAAAAAGGAAGTTTAAGATAGTACGATGGTAAAACATTTGCTTGGCAGTCAACAAAGAGAGAAATTTTCTTCTCCATATTAGCATCTTAAAGCTAGAAAAGCTTAAAGCAAAGCATTGGGGCTATTGTCAGAAAGTAAATGCTCTCAGCGGTCTCTCACACCGTTGTTTCAGTAGTCTAGGTGCCCTAGGCTGTGTTTACCAGCTGGAAAACCATTCAAATGCAGATGACATCATCCTCAGTCACCAAGGTGTGATTTTCACACTATAATCTCGGCCAGTCCTAAGATCTCACAGTCAGGTTTACACCGACTCTTCACCCTCCTAACGCCCGTCACAGGAGAACGACAAGGAATGATAACAAAAGAAACGCTTATAGAAGGTTTGCCACGACACACTCTGGGGAAGCACAGAGGGAGCTTTGTTCCTCCTTTAGCACAGGTACATTCCACCAGATGGCGAAAACAAACCTAACAATAACGGCTACATGAGTCAAACGCTGTCAGAGTCACTCCTGCCGGGGCACTGAATCATCCTGAAGGCTGACATCTTTCCAGCCATGTTCTCAATGCTGAAGTCAGCATCCATCTAGGGCAGCCGTGTGTGTGGGGGCTTGCGAATGGTTGTGAAAAACTCAAGCGAAGACTTTATGACAGTTGTCTCAGCAGCCTGTCTCAGTGCCACAGACGATTTTTCAGAAATCAGTTAAGCTGGAAGATGGGAGGGCTGATTATCAGTAGGAATATGAGAGAATATACAGAAAGCATTTGTTAGAAGGTTTAGAAATTCGAAATCAAATAATTTAGCATTTGCGTCATCAAGTTGTTAACTTGTATTATTTTAAAAGTGTATTTTAAAAGTGTTTGATGTTTTGTAAAACTATACTCTTTAGTTTTATTGTCAAGACCATGACCATTTAACATGTGGTGCTATTCTATATCTTGAGCGGCTTTTCCAACAGATCTTAGCAACGATACGACTCTGTTATGACTTTGCTCTGTTTGCTACGGTTCACGTAGGTTTTTCCACTGACTTTCAATTTCAGTTCTGAGATGGCTTTAGAGATGCCACACAAGACGCATCAGAATAATGAGACTGGAAAGAAGTTGTGTTCTTTATTATGTGTAAGTGGTTACTTAATGCTCAACCAAAAGACTTTGTGTAATAGATGGACACTGGAATAAATACAAAGAACTGGCAGAAAGTTTTGGAGTTCAAGTCAAGTTTGTTACCTTCCTCCTGGTCAATCTGTGAGATCGACTGACCAATAGGTGAATAACACAAAGGCAAAAAATACCCATCGATTCAGGCTTGTGAATAGATATGACATATGAAGACAAATGTTCATAAAGTTGAATGTCACAGCTGGAAAATCCAGAACTAACCACATCTTTTTTCCAATTACTAAAAACAGTTGGAAAACAAACAAAACACTAAAACATTAAGCAGTGGCGTTCAGTATAAACAGGTCTATCAAAATCTAATGACAAACCATTGAAAAAGAGTTGTCAATGTTACTTTATATACAAGGTGAAAAAAAATTGCACCTGCTTGCAGTTTTGTTTTAATTGACCTTAAAGCCTTGATTTGTGTTCAAATTCACTTTAATGGGGTTTGATACTTGCGTTTCCCCATTATATATTGGCAAAATTTGCAGCACAATGGAATCACAACATTACCTATAAAATAGCATTGTTACTAATAAGTTGTAATTTAGAACTTTATGTATACTATCTATATGTGCACAATCTAAACTCCTGTAAAAAAACACAACTAATAATATAATTTAATTATTTACTGCAACAAAATTGAGTCTTATGTCTTAACACATCCAACTAGCTCAAAAATATTCCCCATAATTAAAAAAAGGAACACAAATGTGATCTTTCCCATCAAATATATCTCTACATTAATTTCATCCAATTATATGCATCTCTTGCTTTACGCCAGCTTGCTTTCTAACTTTAATCCTCAAAAATTTCACTTTTAAGTTTATTATCCACAGTTACCGCAATTAGTTGCACAAATAACAGTAATTTATTTTCAATGGGAGTATCAATTTCAGAAATATTTTTTATTTACCATTGGTGTTAAATTGACTGGCACAATGCAGCTTGGATTTATCCTAAATTCACAGCAAATGTGCCAAAAATGCAACTAATGTGACAGGCAAACACTTAAAGGGAACACACTGGATGTTTTGAAATATAGGACAATTTCTTCAAGCAGTTTTTTTCTTCCATTTCCCATCTTCTCTACAATGGAGGACACTTAACGTCAAGGAGAAGGAAAAACAGAGGAGGAGATGGAGGTGTAAAGAGAGAAAGGGAGACATCGCCAGCAGAAAGCCAATTATCAAACTCATTAAGTAAGCCGCTCCGGTGCTTTAAGAGGCACTGCCTCCATATCATCGCTGGATTTATTACTGTCATCGACATCCTCGGAAGCAGCCAGTCACATTTTCAACAGACTAAGAGTCATAGAAAAACAGTCGCACACATCACAGATGCTGGGGAGTGGGGATACACAGTGAATCTGTGCAGCGGTGCAGTCTTGTTTTTCATGCTATAAATATGGTATGGTGGTTAAACCAGACTTTTCCAACCAAACACTAACACTACTTCAAAAATATGACATTTTATCAACCGTTTATACAATATAAAACAAAACAATTGTCTTTTTAAATGCATTTTCTAATCATGAGGATAGCAGTCATTTAATTTGATAATATATTAGAGTTTATGGTAAGAGTACTGCACATAATTCTAAAGCAGACTAATAATAAACTATTTAAAAAAAAAACTGTATCTTTTTGCAAAAATGTGCCACAAACACAACAAACACTTAAAAATACAGTAAAATCAATAGATGTTTTGTTCAAATATGGTTTAACCATTGTATTTGTTTAAATATTGCATCTATTGTCTATGTAATTATAATTATAAACCAAAAAGAAAAAAACTAGTTGGTATTGGAATGTAATTTTTTGTGTGTTTGTATTATAAATCATTAAAACAATTATACTTTTCCCCACAAATAAGATGAAAGGAAAAATGTATAATATCCAGGCACAAAAAAAATATAAGGAAACATCGCTACAAAACACTAAGCGAATACAGTGTGTGCTAATTGGATCTAACAAAGGGAGTTCTAGGAAGCATCAGTGAGGTGCTCGGTTTGCATCAGAGGTGGAAAACAAGCAGATTTCGAAAGGGAACAGCTGGATTTACAGCTGTAGTGCTGACTAACCTCGACCAAGTCTCAGCAGACCTCCAGCTCTCTTTACAGGCATTCACAGCAACACGCTCTGGGAGAAGTGAAAATAGACAAAAGGGAAGAAGAAGGGAAATAAATCATGAATGCATGAACGAGTAAGTGAATAAAAAGCAGGCAATAAATGAAAAAATGGCATCAAGCCATGGCAGCCAAAGCAAAACAGAAGATGAATGCGTCACCTAGATTTAATACGAGATGATATATTTAAAAGCAACTTCCGTTGTTATAAACAAGGGCTGATTGTAAGTTAAGCAGTTGCTGCTTTCACAGTCACTTGGTTTGTGCTTTAAAATGAATCCAAACATCAACTCCCTTCAGAGACTAGATTTGCTTTTCCTCCTCCCCCACACACCGGTTTCTATTCCTCTTCCATGCGCATTTAACTCCCTGATTCATTTTACTCCTGAAGCGGCTCTTCCTTACAGGCAACGCTGTGGAAGTATAAACATCAGGACCTTGCCTCACAGCACCTGTTCAAAAACATTGACATTTTACATAAAACATGGTCCCAGACTTGAGCATCCAAGCGATTGCAAGGCTTTGGGAGAGAAAACAGAAAGCAGCTGCAAGGGCTGAAACACACTTACTGCTAATCCAAAGCATTCCACACAGACAGACCCTGTCCTTTTTATCTGGATGTGTGTATGTTGTGCTAAGGTGATGTTGAGCAAGCCCTTGACCAACAGTGGAGGAAAACAACATGAGTTGCTGCTTATGCTATGGATTTGTTGCGTGTGTCTGAGCATCTGTTCTTCTTTGATTTAATATCGCAGGAGGAAAAAGGCAGTTTCCACAACACACACCAGCAACATGGCCGTTGGTCTGGTGAACCGTCCCTGAGCCTCTGGGACATCTGCTCCACAGAATTAAAGCATTTAGCCTGCTGCAATTACTACAGATAAAGGTTATTAACTCGCAGGATTAGATCACTGTATTATAACATGGGGCTTTTCTCTTTTTCGAGTTCAACGTTTGCATCTGTAACAGTTGGTGTAAGATAGACTAGAAGCATCGGCCGTGAGGAATAAAAATGAATAAAAGTATGTATTATGAGGCTCGACTACAGTACATGAAATAAAATTCCACTAGGTCTAAAATTGCTTTGCTACGAAGCCTTCTCTTTTGAGGCCAACAGAATAAAGGCATTTGTTTGAGGTTAGCAATTATGTGAGGGGGAGTGAATCGTGAAATCTGGGTCTTTTCAAAATGCAACAATCCCCACTGCTTTTTTATTATTGAATAAAAGTAATAAACAGCGCTTGTTAAGGGAAAAAACTACTATAAAACATAACATTTATATGAAACCTTGAATGCTGGCTTAGAAAACAGAGGCTTTAAAGTAAGTTTAAAGCTAAAGCATTGCGTTTCATAAAAATTCAACTCATAAAACTCAAATGAACCAAAGTTAGAAGATTATACAGCAAAACTGTATTGATACAGTTTTCAAAAATATGATGAAATTTCATGTTGCTATGCAAATAATAGCTAATTTTGTATTTTCCGTTTATAACCTAAAACAACTCCAGTAGTATGCATTTTTATCCTATGTGCAACTAAATAAATATCATTAAATGTTAATCTATAAACTGTTAAGACACAAAATAAAAAAATGTAAAAGCTGTTCCTTACAGCATTAGTAAAAACCTAACAGTGGGCTTTATAGTCAGTTTTTATAGTAAGTTTTATTTCAATTAAAGACAATTTAAAAAAAAAAAAAAAAAAGCTTTCAAATGGTGTATAGTTGAGGGGTGACTTTGGGTTTGATCACATGATTTGTAAAAGACCGTAATCTGGAAAAAACATCTGGACATTGCAACTGTCTCACTGGAAGACCAATCAAAAGCCGTGCTTCTTTTTGGTTTATCTCATTGACTGGCTCCACCACATCTTTGTCAAAGATATATATGACATTTGAATACCTGTTTTAAAACAATTTATCTGAAACATTTATGTGAAACTCATGTTCAAAATGCATGACATTTCAGCTTTTCATGACTCATGACTATAATTCAAAATATAAAGTATACCCACGTGTCTGGTCACACCCTCCTCTTGACTCCTCTTTGAGGCATCAGTGGTCACAACTCTGATATATTAATAACAAATAATATTTTTTATACATATTTTTTTGGTGCACCAGTTCTAATAAGTTTTGCTTGGATTAAATTCTGCGGGAAAAGAAACCTGGGACAACATGACTGAGTAATTTTTCTTTTATTCCAAATGAATCACTTAACTGTATTTAATAAGGAAAAATGATTGAATGTGATCCAATGATTAATTGTATCGGAACAAAAAAAGGGATTGGATCTGGAAATATCTGGATTGATTTTATTCAAAATAAAATAATTGGGGGAAAAAAAATCACTAATGATTTAAATGTAATCAGTAAAAACAATGTGCAGTATTCAGTACGTAGGGAGCTGGAATTCCATTCTAAGCACAGCCTCTGTCTTCTTCCAGCCATCACTTGTTATTGATCCAGAGCAACATGGCTGTCAAGCACAGCCATGCACAAAGAAAGAAAGATGGAAAACAACCTGACTGAGAGCGACAGAGACAAAGGACGCCCCAGCCTTGATTTGAGTGGGTCATATTTTTAACATGAATATTTCATCACTGATTAGCTGGTTTGCTTTTGTTCACCCACACTCAATGATTGCAATGGAAGGAAAAGAAAAAAGGCTCTTGACTTAAAAGTCAATGTGATACAGCACTTGCATCACACGCTATGATGTTGAGTATTTGAATACAGAATATTCACAGTAAACTATTCTGATTTGCAATGACACAAGATTAAATTTGACACTTTAGGAAGAAAAATGGTTTAAAACCACTTGAATCCAACCAAATTTCACTTGCTTGTATTGCATCATGAGACTACAGAGAAACGTTAAAGGAATACAATAGCTCATCCTCCTGTTGTTTAGAAAACATACCAAGGTTTAAGCATTTATCTGAGGGGAGATTTTGCTTCTTCATTTTTAAAGATTAAATTACAATTGAACATTTTGCATAAGAAAGAGTTTGTCTACTCAGCCTAGTCATTTCTGAGCCACCAAATAGCATCTTTTTCCCCATTTTTTGACTCTGATTAATGCTTTGTCAAGTAGGAAGTGGATGATTTACCCAAACTATGTAAACAAATTGTTTGTTTGTTTAGCAGTTTATAACCAAGGTGGCATCTGGGGTCATTTCATGGCTAGAGAAGTACATTTAAGCGGTCTAGTTCATATAATTTTACCTTGTTTCTCAGATTATTTCTAGCGATTAAGTTCAGGATTGCTTTTGGTATTTAAAAAATTTCCTTGAAGTTTCAAGTTTTTTTTAGAATTGGTCTTTCATGGTTTGCATATATGGTGCAATTGCTTTCTGCTAAAACCTATTAGCTGACGTCACACAATCTATGTCTTTGTTATAAACAGTCAATGCTCATGAGTTAGGCCAATAGATTGAACTACCACGAACAACACACTGAATTTCAGGATACATTTGAACAATACTACCACTTTTACAAGAAAAAACATCAGCCATAATGTTTATATATTCTTATGCCTCCACCGTATCCTGTATTTGGATTTGTTTATAGATGTATTTACAGCCCATGCAGCATTCAGTTTTCAATCAAGCCACACCAGAGTTCATTTGACAGAGCTGCCATCTTGCATTTTTGGCAAGAGATCTAAGCTCGGATGCCAGCATTCACGCTTATTCAAATGAACCCTGTTAACAGAGCAATTGCACGAGCGATAACACGTTGTGGAATTAAACTTCAACAGCTCGGCTCTCTCACTAAGTGTGGTGGTTGAAAACAACTGACCTTTATAAAAAGCAGCTTCAATCTCATTATGCAACTGCTCTCTCGTTTTCTCTCTAAACTGTCTCTTTTCCTTCCTCTTCAGTGTGGGGTTTAAAAATTCTTCACCTCCCCGCCTGCTCCGGCCCCTGCCTCTCTAGCTGATTTCAAACTCTACTGACAGCTCTCATGACTAAGGCTCTCATGTCAAACACTATTATATCAGCCATCCATTCAATCCTCTAACACTGCTTTAGTGACATTTTCAAGCACTTAGCAGAGCGGCAGTACTGTCAATGCTACCTCTCATTTCAAGGCGGCAGCCATCAGAAAACCTCCATAATTCAAAACTACAATCTAGACGCTACTTTTTAAAAAGTGAGGAAAAGCTCAGCTCCTCTTTTCTAGGCTGGTGGCTAGGATTAGAGGTTTAAATGCTCCTCCTTTAACTAGATCAGTGTGATTTAATGCTAATGCTCTTGGACAAAAGCTGCTAGCGGCTTTTCTAGTCCACAGCTAGTGGTCTCAGTTTGCCCACAGTTCACAGAGCATCTCAAGAGGGATTGTCAGCTCAATAGAATTGTTGAGAGGTTCTGTGCTTGAGGGGGAAAAGCTTCAACCTGAAAAATTAGAATAAAAACTAAAACAGCTTAACCTCACAACACTCAGTTAACCTAATGAAAACAAGAGATGTGTTGGAAAATGAGAGATGTGCATTTCAGTCGCAGCCGCCTGGACGAATCAAACAGATCACCTGCTGATTAGCCTGTAGTATGGGGCAGCTCTAAGCTTTATGAAACAGACTAGCTGTTCTGTGCTAAGCCAAGCATGGCTCCTCTTCACCAGTGGAGGGAGAGAAAAGTGCAGCGACTGCTCCCTATTAAGTAAGCGCTCTGAGCAGTGAGCCCTGCACATCCATCAGCTCTCAATGACACATAGGCTTGCCAACCAGCAGCCTCCCTCTGCTTCTGTTTCTCTCAGAAAGAGGTGTAGTGTTCGCTCAGTTCCTCTGTCTTGGAAGCTGACAGGAAATTATTCACAATTTGGCGTGATGGTTGCTGCGAAGCTGTGAGATGATAATCCATCACTTGAAAACACAAATAAGCACTGGCGACAGAACGTCAATACTAGATGATGCTTAAAAAACAAAAGGAATGCAAATGACAAAAGGTGGTTGAGGTTTGAGATGATATCTTCTAGCAGACTCCTCTCAGTACTCTCTTTCTTAATTCTTAGTGACTTGTTAAAAAGTAAACGTGAATGACCATGTCTATATGTACTTGGTTATTTTTAAAATACTCACCTAGTCACCAAAAAGTAAAAGTTTGTAGTCTAGTTTTAATTGATGTAAACTTTCAATAAACTAAATACAAGCAAATGTAACTATAATTTATACATATATCAAATATAATATTATACATAAATATAAGAAATTGCACATTTTATTTTAATTCATGAATTAATGTTCCATTTCGAATTGTGAGATCGTTGATAGGCTTTCAATTATATATTTGTTATATATTTATAAAAAAAGGCGAAATAAAGTTAACACCATGCAATTTATGTTCCTTACTTTAAAAAAGCCAAGAACAAAAAGAAAAGTGTGAAATTGAAATTGTGGCTTTATTTTTTAAGACCACCTAAACGGCAATAAACATATGTGCGCCAAAATATAAGGAATGGAGTAAGAACATGTACTTACATATTTAGAAGCACGAAGAAAATATAGAAATTGAAGTTTTTAAAAGGAAATGAAAGAAAATTCTCCTGAATGTCACTGGGGAGTTGTGACCACTGATGCCTCATGCACAATGTCTGTGCAGAGAGTCAAGAGGAGGGTGTGACCAGACAAGCAAAACACGTGGGTATACTTTATATTTTGAATTATAGTCATGAGTCATGAAAAGCTAAAATGCCATGCATTTTGAACATGTAACCGTCTCCCCAATAACATTTGTAACGTCACGTTTCATCATAACAAAGACATATTTCGCTCGTCAATGGCTCGTTAGCATTCTGAAAAAAATATGCATCAACAAAGTAACTTTGTTATACTTATTGTTGATGACATCTGGCTCATAAAATACTGTAAAGAGCATGCCGTCCCATTAGGTGACAATCGACTCTTATATTGTCCTCTGTGAGGTAAAATTTCTTTTTTTTTCTATTTAGAAATGTTGAGGTTGTCTCAATTATTTTAGCTCGATGCATCATTCTCTTATAGGTTATTTTTATTGGTCTTTGCCGTTGTGACTACACTTTTGCAGGGTGTCCTTGAGTGTAAAGCAAGGTGCAACTATATTTGATTATTAAGTCGCAAGTATATATTAGTATTATTATTTTTATAAAAGAACACACTATACTAAATGGAAAAAAATTGTGTACCAGTGAATTACAATAGAATACATTTTTGAGGGTAAATTTAAGGTTAGTGACATCATATACCAAACAATATAAGATGGTATAAAGACTTGTGTTGATAAAAAAGGATGATTAGGCCTTAATTCTATCATATTTTCTAAGCTATGATTGATCAGACGTAAACAACAAGTAAAAAGGAAACCAACTATTGGATGGCATTTAAGTTTGAAATTAAAATACATTTAACCAACACATTTTAAAAGGAATCTCAATTCAATCCAATTGCTACAGAAATAGATGCACGATTATTTGGTTACAGAAAGATGTTTAAGCCTTGGACTTTCAGTTAACAATATTTTAGTTGTTGGTGAAAATAGTAAATCAATTTATTGTCATGACCTAAAACATTTAATTGAACAAATCAATCACATAACCCTTTATAAACAAGAAACACAGAGGCAGAAATGCAAGCATTCATAAAATAAAGGTTTTATACAAAATATTAAAATTAAGAGAAACTGAAACCATTCCTCTAATTTCAGAGACAGTGTGCATTTGTCCTTTTCATTCACAAACAAGCCTAAACGAGGCAGCCAATTTTCCAAGAGCTCTTAAAATTGGCTTTAAAAAGAAACAGATAAAGACAGGATTGACAAGACCTGTTCCAAATCATTCAAACAAAAGGATCCTGACTGCTTGCTCTACAGCAGAGCCTCACACTCCAAATCAATTCAAATCATCGCTCGGCACCATGCTTATTCAATCCAGGCTAATATCAGCGCTCAAGCACACTGGCCCGATGCCTGACATTTAACATTCCTCGCCAGCAGACAGAGAATGTTGAGGGAAGAAATGAACACACTTATGCGCCTTGACACGGTGCCCTCTGCAGGAAAATAAAAACATGGCTTTCACTTACTGCCAGCCAGCATGCTGAGCCTATACATCACCCCCGCTACAAAGGAGACTGATCCAAGGTCAGCTCCATTTCCTCGTGGTGCTATTTTCTATACCAATCACCCAGCGAGACCCGGAAGAGAAGCACCAACACAATCATCTATGGAGCAAAGGTACTCTGGAAAGAACTCAGGCTATTTCTTGCAAGTGACTGCTGTAAATAAAGGACAAAGGTGTGGTGGACACAGACAACAGAAAACCTACCGTGAATAATTGTATTCCTATTTTATAGATAGAGTTATAAGAGGCACAAAGAGCCACCACAGAAATGATGGTATCAAGAAAGTCAAAAACAAGAGGTAATGTACAATAAATATGCTGCAAATATGGTTTTACTTAAGCCAAAACAAAACAAGGATGGCTTTTGAAGGGACTTACTTTTCATATTACAATCAAGATTCTGGACTCTTGTGAACTCTGAAATCCCTAGAGATGGTTCATTACTTAATCAACACATAAGTAATCTGACATTTGTCAGGTTAGAGTTTATTGCAGATATAAAGTGTATTAGAATAAGATGTAAAGACTCTAAACCACCATTAAGGAAATAGCTCATGTCTGTTTTTTTTTTAATTATACATGGCAGAATGTATAACCCTCTTTTTCTGTAATTTTTTTTCTTTTAAGATATTTATTCAGGTATGAAAATATTATATTATCAATGGAGGGATATGGGCATTAGAAGTTCAGGGTCTTGATACGCGGTTTGATACATGCTTTTCTTTTTTTTATATATGTATTATGCAAGCGTACACAATAAAAAACCCAATAAAAATCAAGTATAAAAAATTGAAAAAAAGAAATGTATTCAACCTGTACATCAGAAATATAACAACCCCAGAAGATGTCCCTGGTTAAGTGACATTAAGGATTTATGTTCCGTTCAAGTATTAATATAACTGTAATATAAGTATATAAATAATAAGTATTGGTATAAAAACAATATTTGTATTTAAAAATGTTAATTTAGTCATGAAGCATTTGATTGTGTTTTCATTTTGTTTCATCATGGTGTCTTCTCAAATCGCATATGCATAATGATTGCAAGATTGTGTGTGCTGCGAACAATTGCATTTATCTGAGAGGCACTAAACCTAAAACCTCTCCATGATTAAAACATTTTTTATCTTTACTTGGAAACAAAGTACAAAGATATGTATAGGAGATGCTTTAAAAAAATTAAGACGGCTGAAAGCAGAGAAGAATATGAAGTGATGCTGAAGTTTTCTGAATAGGTAACCTAAGGTAGCATTACAGAAAATTCCTTTTGCTAACTTAAATATAGCTTTCTTGTACTAGCGATTAACATTATGCAAGCACAAAAATATATTTAATGTGGGTCATGTTCTCTTTGAAAGCACACTTTTGTCCTTTCAAACTGAAATAATATCAACGAAAGCATCTTCACAAATACTGAAGGTAAAGAATGTACACTTTTTTGCTATACATAACTAATTTTCAAATCTTCACAACTAAAGCATTAACATGATTAATAGACGAACAAATGACTGTGTTTGAGACATTTCTGGCCATATAGCACATAACATAATGATAATCTGGCAATAGCTAAACTATTCCAACAGTTTGGTAATTTGCACATGCACAAGCTTCAAATTGACTTCAGGTCACATAAATTTAGATAACAGTATCAGAAAGTTTGTTTTGGGGGTGTAGTATAAACCGAGACGATCACTAGTGAATTTTACAAGTGACTGTAGTTGATGTGAATCTTACAAGCAAACACTAATAATGTTGAGCACAGCACTCACACTGATTGCTTGGCTGCACAGCTGATGTGTGTTTCATTGAAAGTGTGTGGGTTAGGCTGTGGAGTCATCACAGCACTTCACGGTAGGTTAACACTCAAAAGTGCCAAGGGAAATAACGTTTAGGCTACTCAATGCTTACTTAACATGACTTTGATTGTTTATGCCAAACATGGCATTTCAGTGACAAATTCTACCTTAGGTCAAATCTAAATTATAACAAAAATAAGAAAGAGACCTCAAAGAAATAATTAATAATGTAAGATGTGGAGAAATGTAATCTGTTTAATTTTACAATACTAACATCCTCATTAGACGTATTAAAAGTAAAGAAATCAGAAGCAATCATCATGTCACTAATGACCAATAATCTATAATATATAAAATGTTCTTTTATCCATTAATTTTAATCATGACAATGAATAAAGCTTCTCGATCATTTTATTGATTCATATGTAAGCTGCAAAAAAATTATCATTCCAGTAAATTAGCTAATCTATTGATTAGGAAATATACATTGCCTTATTTATCTATTTCATAATTACAATCAACTGGGTTTGAACAAAAAAATGTTTTCTAGTTTCATCGTTTAGATATTAACTTTATATATGTATAAAAATGAGACTTCATTTGTGAGTGGTTTTAGGGAAATCACGTTTATAAACAGTGGGCATAAAAGTAAAATAATTAACATAAAATTGGTACACAATATGTGCTTGTACTCAAATACCATGCTAGTATTTGTAAAGTAAAGCTTTTCAACAATGTTGTCTGTTTTATACTTCCATACCTTAGATTGTATATTAAAATTCCAAGATGTTACTCATAAAAACAGAGCACAAGCTGTGTAAGGGAATACAAGCATAACTTGAATGTTTCTTTCGCAGCTGGCACATATGTGGAAATCCATTACATTTCACTAATCAAGATTTTTATGGGTATAAATGTATGCTTTACATTTTCAGGTGCTTTTAAGTGGTGACTACTCAACAACATAAATATTTTCAATGATGTTATGGTCAATAAAGCTTAGGAAGGTGACATCACCAGCTGCTGCATAACCCGTGTAGCCCTCGTCCATGCTTTTTCATCTCTGCATAATTAATGTGTGAAAAATGGCACATCAAGTGACAGTGAGCTTTCAGAAACATACTAATAAGGAGCTTAATGATCCACAATGCAGATACATAAATATTATGTTTACCAACTTTTTCCGCCCTGAGAAACCATAGCAACTGTTCTTACTAATTAATATAATTTTAATGCAAGGTTATTCATATAAAGTTACTTTATGAGTTATTTTACCTATGATCAAATTAAAGCACTTTTAATGTTACCTTTTGCACCTTTTTAACAATTTGCAATTGTAAAGTGTACAAATATACTTAAATACACAATCAAAAGTAAATTTTACTTATTTAATCCCAAAAGGAAAGACTATATTATGACATACACTGGAAACGTTGGAAAGCTTTCAACCACTATCAAATGGCATCATTTTGAGCTGGTTTATCTAGATTCTTTTAAATATATTCACTGGTTGTAGTTGTGGAAATGGGATTAATGTTTTTCCTTAAAAGTCGGCAGAGGGTATACAAGTTTATTTTAGCTGAAATTGCATTAACATTTGTTATAACAATCAAAATAGTTTCTCTCGCTGTAGATTTTTTCATCAACAGCTCAATCACTTGAAAGTAAACAAACTGAATTGGTGTTGCAACATTGCCATGAAAAAAAATCAGTCACTTTTAACTGCTTTTAACTTTTAATGAATTGTCCAATCACACTGATTGAACTTTAGGACCATTGCAGGCCAAATTGGTCATAAACTGGAGCAGTGTTCATTTAAGGCTCTTCAATCAAATAAACTATTTAGTAATAAATGTTTCAATTATTTTCAAGCACCTAATTTTAAATGCAAGCCCTTGACCTGAGTACATTAAAAGATTTCAAGCACCAGGAGGAACCCTGTGTGGTACTAGTATTTTCATGATTCAGTTAAAACAATTTTTTAACTTAAAGTAATCAATTAATAAAATTAAATGTAAGAACATTATCCCTTTATCATCAATGAGTCAAGAAAACATTTTATTTGGCATGGATTTTTGTGAAACGGGTGAAAGGAATTTAAACAACATGAGGTCAGGCACCAGACCTGACCCCATGAGATCCTCTCGTCTTGTCTAAAGCACATTGTTTTAATCCAACAGATGAATTAGAAAGCCCTTCAAAAATCCCCAATATACTTCCTCTTACTGAAAACCTTGCGCTCTCTTACTCTCTCCCTCCCCATCCGTCACTCTCTTTTCATTTTACAGCTTTGGCCCTTGTACCTCGCTCCTCTATTCTCTACTCCCTCCCCCAACAGAGTAAAGCACAGTGGCAGATGGGGAACATACTGCAGCTTGCTAATTAAAAAGAATCTGAAAGTTCATTTAACAATCCAAAACACTGGACCCATCACCTCCACAACGTTCTTCTTTCTGAACTCAGCCTCAGCATGCTTTGTGTATCATAAGCCTGTTCAACATAATCCAGCATTAAAGAGAGAGAGAGAGAGATAGAAAAAAGAGAGAGATTATGAATGAAACAGCTTCAAATGCACAGAGGAATTCCTCTCTATGACCTCAACCCTCTGGCTTTTTCTCCTAAAGAGCGTTCCTTCATAAATTATACACTGAAGACAACACATTTTTTTCTTACTACGGCTCATTCAAATATAAATTCTACAGTTGAGAATATTGAATATATAATCAGAGTTCCTCAGGGGTTTTTGTTTTTCATTTTTATGTGATGCAACACAAAAACCTAAATATAATGTAACTTAATCGACATATAATAAAAAATACACTATTCATACACATTCTTTATTATGAGCAATGAGTGTAGTCTAACACTGCAACCACTTCCTGCTGTAGTTACACTAATTTCTCCAAGACAACAAGCACCATTGCACTCTGAACTGTGGATGTCCTCATGTTCTCAAATGCATGTTTCTATGGTAACATGTGAACGTTATGCGGACGTGAACTGTTTTAAGAGAGAACATTACATGGTGAAAACAAAAGAATTTTGATCATTGGTAATGAATCAAAAAACAAAAAGCAACAAACGAGCCAATTGATTGCACCCGGTGAAAAATTGCTGTAATAAAAAGTGGCACCCCTCTTGAAACAAAAGTGATTCTTTTTCATTTCTTCTTTATGCTGCAAAGCTAAAGTTAGACAACATAATTATTGAGTGGGCAGTAATGTTTGGTGGAATAAAATCTCTCCAAATTTGAAGGATTTAAAGAGTTTTCATGTAATTATTCTAAATAAACTTTATATTTTGATTAGGTACATCAGTGTTTAGAGATCAACATTAATTATTTTATCCTGACAGAATCATGGATCTTACATGAAGAATAAAAATATGATCCAGTAGAGCATTTCCATGCATATTTGATTTTGATCTTGTGATCTGAGCAGAGCTAGTGATGAGAAATTGAAATCTGTGACGAGTCTAGAGAGAGAATGATTTGTTATTTCATCCATATTCTCTGCCCTCTATCGTTCCAGACATAATTGGAGCTTTTCTTACAGTCCAACACATCAGAAATATATAACTTCAAAGAATAAAAGAACAATTCATGATCTAGAAGTACATAAACGCAATTTTACTGGCTAGAGTCTTAAAGTCTTCATCTTGCCAGTCCTTCTCCAATTCTTTACGAGATGGTTTATACCCAAAAGCACATGCTCACGGTCAAAGTGAGTGTGCATGTCAAAGTGACAAGCTTTAACTCAAGCCCCAAAGAAAGCGATGACGAATATAAAAACCTTTATGCAAAAACAAAGCTAGAGCAAAAATTGGTGCTTAAATTGATAATGAATTTTGGTGATGAAGCCCTTTTATGAAGGCTAATAATCATATGGACTGAAGCTTTTATGCAGTGTTTCTAATTCGGTATAATATATTGAATAGACTGGTTCACTTCATTTCAGCTGGGTTAAAATGAATTTATTCCTACAAGATAAAAGTCCCAGTTTACAAAGAGAATATATGGAATGTAACAAACACCCTTTAATAAATTGACATTTGACATGATGTCCATCATCCACAATTTAAGTGAATTAGTGGCATATTAAGACAAACTGGACCAAAAATTATGAACTGAAACAAACCATTTACAGAAAAATGGATACGGAATCAAATTTAAGATCAGAATATTGAAATGATGCTAAGCCTAAGTTCTATTCTCTCCCTCGCATAAAACTTTAGCTTAACAAAGTTTTCATTGAGTTTACCAGTTGTGTTAAAAAAAACTTGTTTTACAAAGTATAGTGTGCCATTGTTAGCCATTTAAGAGTACCATTACACAATACACTTGCTTATGAGACATACAATTTAGTTAAACACAATATTATTGTAAGTTGTAAAATGTCACACTCTTGGTCAAATCCGTCCCTTTATTTGACCAAGAGTGTGAACTTTTACAATCGCTAAGGGTTAGGGCCAAGAGAGAGAAACATTCTGTGATAGAATCAGGAGAGCAACACAGGTTTACAATATTAAAACATTGTTCCAATTCATTCTGCCAGAACCAATTCAATTTGACATTCTTTTAGAATAATTCTACTTTATTAACATCAGATCTGTTCAAGCAAAAACTAATGAGTATGGATTAAACGAGAGGAGTGCAAGCAAAAACACAAAGGAAATTTGATTAATGATGCATTATAATACTAGTAGAGTATAGTTGATACACTATATTCATTTTTGAAAACACTGCAAAAATGTTTTGTTTTGAAACTAAATTGTGAAAACATAGGGTGGATTCGTTTAAAATACTGTTTAGTAAATGTACAGTCAAAATAAGTGTTTTTACTCTCATAGATTCTATTCTTTTTTTAAGGGGTTTTGCTGTTATTAAACAGGTTGAAACTATGTAAAATGAAGAAATACCACAGATGTTTACCAATGTTCAAAATAAATATAAATAGACTTTCAAAAATCCATGCAATCCTTTCATATAATATAATGAGCTATTTTACCATGAATTAATGATGTTTTGTTTTAAGCTTAATCCATCTCTAGCATTGCCTCAACACATCAATTTTCACAGAAAAGAATCACTTCTGGCAGCTTTGTCTTTGCTCTTGCATGAACACCCCTGAAGTAATAACAGTGATTGTAATCTAATGAAAGCTTTTAAAAAACAGAAAGATATAATTTTTAATTATCAACTCATTGAAGTGTTTTCAAAAACACCCCTGTGCAAAAACCAAAAGCACTACCTAAAACAGAACAAAAAAATGGTGTGTGTATTTACCCTTTCCTCGGGGGTTAACCATATGAGCACATCAATCCCATGAACCCCTATGCTCTCTCATCAGAACCTCACGTTCCATGCAACTGACACCTAATCTGCCTCTCTCCAGCGGGATGCTGTGTGAGCCACTGCCCGAGGCCTGTCCCCGCAGGACCCACTTGATTAAACACAGCAGTTGGGGATGTGACGGAAAATATTGCACCTGTCACGACACCTCCCATCATCACTCATTTAGCGGCTAAATATAAAACATCTACTCAAGCAGATCCAAGAGGAATACTTTTACAACTAGATCAATACTGATCAAAAGAGAACAATGATACACCTCACTAATTTCAGCGGGTTTGTTTAGAAATGACCACCGACCAATGAGATCGCTCCCCTTCCTGTCCTGAATTCCATTCTGTTTCACTCTGTCCACCTAAACAATAGATGTCAAAACCTTCTGTCTGCTGTCCTCCTCCACCATCGGCTCCCTTTTTTTCTCTTTCAGATATTGCTCTGTGATAAACGGACGAGCACATCTATTTCAGAGCAGGTCTGCCTTTCCAAAACTAGTTAAAGATGATCAAGATAAAATAAAAGAGAGGCAGAAAGAAGGGGGTTATGCTCTTCTTAATCATTGCTTTTCTGGCCGCCTCCGTGCCCTTCAGGGGCTTTTTTCTGTCAGGATTCGGTGCACAGGAGCTTGTGTCAGGGGAGTTTACCCTCAATTAAGCCCAGGTAAAGTAATGCTTGTTCTGGGAGTGGTTGTGCATAGATTACACCCTCCCTTTTGCCCTTTTGACAAAGTGGTCGAGAGCAGATTGGATAGAAGGGACCTTTTTCTACCCTTTTCAAAACGGCAGGTGTAAAATTACCCTTCGGCAAAATGCTGTGCTTAAAAATGGTGGAGGGTGATTTTTCTCCATTAAGTTTGAGCGCTGAGCCAAATGCATCAGCTGAATTCTCCAACAAGCCAGTGAAATTACAGGTTCATCACTGCTGCTATTTTAGAACACTTATTACATTCTCTCAATGGACAAATAAAGAACTGCAAGTGTTTAACCTTTCTTTACCTCTCTCTCAGCAGTGGCTGCTACTTGATTAGTTTTAGAGTCTTTTACAACGCAGTTTGTCATGTAATGCAATGTCAACATAATATATAAGAATGTAGATTGATCAAGTCTCGGCTGCTCACTGCCAGATAAAAATGCGAATCTTCTTCTTAAGTGAGTTGAGACTTCAGGGAAGTACAAATGTGAGAAAGGATTGAAAATATTCCCATTTTTCTGTCACATGGAAGTCCATAAGCAAATCTGGAAGCCCGGAAACGGATTAATAACTGCTGCACTCTGACTTAATGGCTTAAATAAGTGCTTCATTTGTCAAAATTTCTCATCATTATTACAAAAAGAAATATCAACTACTCACCAAGAGCTACCACACTATGACCAACCAGACTTTATCCTTGAATTTCAGTTCACCAAGTAAACTTCATACTTTTATTCAAGTTAACATCACTTCAAACTAGTATGTTCCTAACATAGACACTTCTTTAATACAAACATTTAAAAAGTGAGATGAGTGTTGGAAAATCCTTAAAGGGTCATGAAACTTTTGCAAAAATGTTGTGAATTATTGATGTTGAACAATCTTTTGAGAGGAATAAAATTGATTTAGTTTTTATCTTTAGATCTTTAAAAAATCTCTTCTGGCGATGAGTCAGTTTACAAAGTAAAACAAAAGCAATTTCTGCAAAAACAAACAAAAATATACTGCCAAAACAGAACAAAAAACACACTGAAAACAACAATCAACTAATTATCAGTAAATTGTACATTGTCCTTAAATAAAATGCAATTTTTGTTAGTTTTTAATGGTGTTAGCTTCAGTTTTGCTATAAAAAAATGTTATTGCACTTTCGACATTTTAGTTTTCACTTTATATGTTTTTTGTTTTGTTTCTGAATCTGAAATTTATATTCGTAATTCTGGCTTATAGCGGTTCGCAAGTAGGATTTTGCTTGGCAGCTTGTTGAACCTGGATGTACAAGTATTCTCTGGGATGTTTTGTTTTTTTTATCAGCGTTTCCCCGAGTAGAAAAAAGTATTCAAAACAAATGAATACAACATTGCTTCATAAGATTAAAACAAAACCACATTTTTACATTAATTGCTGGAGACTATTCAAGATGGATAACACTAATCAGCAGGCTCTAGCCAATGAGTGTGACCCACTGTGCACCCCTCCCCCACTGGAGATTTGTGAAAGAATAACAAACATACATTTCAGATACGCAAACAAAAACTACACTACAGATGTGATGAAATAATTTAAAAATAAAACAACAAACAAACATATAAACCTATTAACAAGGCAGTTTTGATCAACCAAGCAACATTTCACAACCCACTCATCAGTACCAAGTGTCACATTGAGGATTTGTACAGTTTGTTTGGTTTATGATAATATTGTCACTCACATCATGTATTTTTCTGCTGATAAAGAATCCAGAAGAGATGGAGATGTCCTGCTCTCTGCTCAAACTCTTGTCTCTCACCCCCTCTCGTCTAGAGCAGTGCACAGTATGACAGGCGAGTAAACACAGATGCTGAGCAGCACACTGGAGGAGAGCGTTTCATCAGCCCTGACAGTCCTGCCTGCTGCAGGAATCAAACAAACAGCACAGGCTGTAATAAACTGCCAGGGAGAAGAATGGAGGCCCAGCAGAGGAATGGAGTTTACATCTCCAAGTATTAACAGGATATTATGCTACTTACACAGATGGAAAGGTAATATTAAGTAAACAAGGAAAGAAAACATTATTGGTTTGCATATTTATTATTTTTATTATTATTAGGTTTTAAAGCTTGTTACAGTAAAACATTTTCTAGCTTGTTTTATGCATTTAAGCTGAATGGTAATTTAAATTAAGCTGATTTCATATAGTTCAATGCATTCCTTCAGTGACGTCTACTGCTTAATATTTTATTGTAATCATTCTTTAACTGATCAATTCCGGAACATTAAATGATAAGCAAGTAGGGCTGAGACATTTAATCCGATGAATTAATTTTATCATTCACAAAAAAATATTGATTAAAATGATTGCATATTTTTGTTTAATAAAAATAAACATTAGACACCCGATTCAAAAATCAAGAGTGTAAACCTCAGAGAAAGTTTTCCCAAGTGTGGGGAATTCAGAACATCAGTCTGTAAGATTTTAATATGGTGCAGGAACTTGCAACACGTTATCAAATTCTATACACTTTTTATTTGTCTGTTAAAGTATCTTCATATAACATCAGGAAATCCAAAAATGTAAATAGCTTATCCATTTAATCCATCGATTACATTGATAGATTAAGCGATTATCGAAATAATCAATTAGTTATATCCCTATAAGCAAGCAATCACACCAGCAGTACCCATGAAAACAGAACTACAACTATATCTTTGGTCATTAAAGTTTACCAGCTGTATTTCATGGTTTGTACAATAATACAGAAAGCATTGTAAGCACCAACTGCACACGCCTCGCCCTATTCTGTCCAAAAGAGTCAATCTCAATTAATTACTTTCCCCTCTTAATACCTCTAATATAGATAAAAAGATAAATAAATGCATCAATCTCCAAGACCCAAGAGGATCCACGACTGAACAGCAATGTGACAGCTGAAATCCTCTCACCACCCCCAAGAGCTACAGATGTGACACTCTGTATAAAAGAAGGGGGGAGGGCTAGGGCTCAGAAAAGAAGGGAGCTTTTTGTTCGGAGCCCACACAGCTGTCACAGACAGAGTCCGGTTCAGTCACAGTCACACATGCAACTATCTCACCACCCAACCTGAACGAACACAGACACACACAAATGTGATTCAAACGAGAGGTTAGACCAGACAACCCATAGCCCTCGATGCACTGCTGCATTCATGACTGTGAAACCACAATGAAAATAAAAATATCAAAAGGGGTCATTGCACCTGGTCAAGCTCTGTTTTTTCCACAGCTCTGTTTGTCAAAAACACATCAGAATCAATTACTTCCATTCACCTCTAAAGCCAGCTAATCCACTTGTGTGCCATAAGCTTCCATGTAAATCCAGTTTTATACTGCGTCGCCGCTGCCCCCATTAATCACTGCTGGCATGGTAAAAACAGTCACAGGGAAGATCCTTTCTAGTCAGAAAGGAAGAGCTGCAAATTTCATCGTAAAATAGATTTTACAGACCACATAGGAGAAAAACCCATGAATAGAGGCTTTTGTGAGCATTGCTATTAGCCAGCTTGTGAACTCAAGATCACACAGGATAGCTATTATATATAATATTTTGTTTGAGTGGAATACATGATTGTTATCTTTCATTTTTTCAATACAAACAAGCCAAATTACATCTGTTGTAGCAGCCAGTAATTGTGCAAACTCTAAGCTATTGAAATGATTTCAATGGAAGGCTGCAAATGACTGACCTCACTTGATTCATTAAAATGTTTTTTTTTTCATTAAACACCAAATCATGTAAATCTCATGAAGGACATCATCACTTTATCAGAGACGCACTTGTAATGGAACTAAAGTAGAAGGACTTAAAAATCTAAATACAAGGGTCATAATACAAAAACATACTAATAAAAAATGTTTTTTTAATTAAAAAGCATCAAAGTATTTTTTTTTAGCATTTTTGCCAAAAACTATTGTTTTGCTGCAAAATTAGCTAAAACCAGGTGCTTCTTCTACACACAAACCTCTACACCCATAAATTCAAGATCAAAATAAACTGTAAACATTAAAATCAAACAATAAAAATATTTTTGCACACTATTAATTAAAGGTAGTAAAATATTGATGCATTTGTGTACTGCGACTTTGGGTTTGACAATACTCAATAAAAAAAAAAAAATCTCCATTATTACATTTATTTCCAGACTCTCAAACAAACCTTACATCTGTTCAACAAACAATACTGCCTCCTCATGCTCTTCCGTTTACATGAAATAGCATCCAGATGAAAAAGTTAAATTACATTGTGCATAATATTATGGATATCAGATTTAATTTCGTGAAAGGTAAATCTTAGAAATCTCATTAGCAGACAGTGCTGCTTAGCCTGAAGCGGAGCACAGCTCTGATGACTATAATCACAGAGGTCATGTGATTTTATCTTTAAGGACTATACACCTATGAATCTCCTGTGTGTGTTGGCTGTATGCGTGAAAGCCTTTTAGGTCAAACATGAGAGAAAGGAACTTCTCTCCACGATGTTAAATGGAATGTATGGAAACACGGGTGCCTTTTTAGTTTGTTATTTTGTACTCAGGGTTACATTAATTCCCAAATGGAAAAAAACAATATCATTTCTTTGAGTTTATCTGCAGAGAAAAAGAGTTCTTTCCTTGTGCTTTGTAAACAGATCGGATGCTCACTTGCACCCTTTCACTTTGAAAAACAAAAAAATGCTAAATATGAAACTGGTACTGTGTTTGAGAGATTAAGATTCCGGGGACTGGATCAAAAAGAGTTAAAGCAACATAAAAAAAATAACCATAAAATCACAGCATTTTTATGCAGTGGAATTCAAAAATATGGAAGCTCATTTCTTTCAGGCAAAAACTATCAATGGCTTTAAAATTGAAAATTGGATATTAAAAGTTTAAATTTTAACTTAGAAAGTGGCTTTCAGATAAAAGTAAATATTTGGACATAAAAACAAAAATTTTGGAGATAACAAGTACAAGTGTGAATACATTTTGAGATTAAAATTTTAGATAAAAATTGAGATAAAAAGTTTGACTTATAAAGATGACATTTGAATGTATAGATTTGAGTTGGTGACCTGCAGATAGGCAATCTATTGCTAACTACGGAAACACACTTTTTATCTAAAAATTCAGACTTTTTATCACAAAATGTAGACTTCTTAAAGCCATTGTATATATTTTTAAAACTGGTAGAAATTAGCTTCCAATCCAAAATGAGGGGGTTGAATTTGTTAAAAAGTGATGCACTGCATTGTGTGAAGTCCTGTCAGTGCTATTTGCTTTAGAAAGATTCAGACATGAGCTGTACACAGCAAGGCATTCCTCTGATTTGTTAGTGAGATGTTGAGGGGTTTAGATAATGATGGCATATTAACTCTTGAATTACTCTTAGTTTAAAGAACCATAGCAATGCTTTTTTTTGCACATTCAAAGTTTTTTATTTGTCAAAAGTGTGTTATTATTATATAGAACAACACAAGAGTAAAAACATTTTTTGGTCTTTCGATGTAGTATTTCTGTATTAAAAATCATACTTTCGCTTCTGGAAAACTTAGTAAAAAAAGTTGAAATGATCAACAGATATCTGTAAATGTTTGTATTTTAATTGAAACAATTAAAACATCTTGTCCTATTAATTAGAAAGTACTGCTACAAAGCAAGATTTATTGGGGTTGTGTATTACTTTGGGGACTAATTACCAGTTTAATCACCTCCCATGTCTCTTTCCATACTAACGTCAACATCACAGATCAGCCAGCAAGCAAATAAACCCTTAACTGCACTTCTCACCCATATGAACTGTGATTCAGAAACATAAGAACACTAACCTGGTTTCTTATTTAATAATATTCTATAACAAGCTATTTTTATTTTATATTTGATACCTTCAATACCCTAGATGCAATTTGAAGTTTAAACAGTGAAAGTCAATCGCAGACACAGACATGCATTAATAAATGATAAAATAGCTCTAATCCCATAAAGCCAAGCCAAGTACTTTTTCCTCATCAGCGAGACTGATATTTACACAGAAACTGGAGCAGACTCTCGAGACCAGACAGGAAAGAGAAGTACATTGAGTATTTGCTCTGGTTTTAGCACTTTACTCTCTTATGAAGAGCTAAAACTGCTTGAAACAGACTGTTACAATTGCTCCAGCTAGCTTTTCTTTTCCCTTTCTTCTCTCCTCATTCTCTTTCACAGAGTGACAGATGTAAACTCCATCATCGACCTAAATCACTCTATTCCAGCACATTAACCCTGGTGCCTATCCAAACAACTCCCAGAAACACAACAGCTCCGCATCAGAAGCACATCGCTGCTCCTGCCACCATTTTAAACAGAACCCCAACTCTCACCTGCGCTAATTGTTAAAATGTCCTCTCATTACATGTGGGTGGCTGACGATGGAGCCTGCCAACACGACTACAGAGCACAAAATGAAGCCGTGATAGACCGCATTAATTGATTAGAGGAGGAGAAGCTAGAGAGAAAAAGCAGAGTGTCAATCAAACCCTGAAGGGAAACAGCGGAGAAAGAAAGAGAGACACAACAGCTTGGATACAATCCAGCCTGGTGCTTCTCCCTCCAAATCGATACCATTTGAATTTTTTAAAGCTCTGTTTATGAAATGCAATAATCTCTTATTAAAAATGCAGGCAGCACGTGTGAGCGCAGCTGGCATAAATGATTCATGGGTTGATTTAATGGGCTCCTCAAGGTAAGGGAGCACTGCAGCAATGGTCATCGTGAAAGAAAAATAAACTAGCTCCACACAGGTGCAGCATTTCCCTCACTTAATGGGACAAAAAAAAAAATCACATATTCCTTTTCTCTCCTCGTTTTTTATTAAACATCAGGAATCCCCGGAACTTTCTGTGTGAAACAATAACCGTACGGACTACCCAAGCTCATCTAATGCCAGATGATTTACTATCTCCTTCAGACACCATTTTCCCCTGATCTCCTCCATCCCTTCCCCCCTCCCTCCCTCATGCTCTCGTTCACTCTCTCTGCAGTGTCTTCCTGTGTGAAAATGAAGAGATTAAGGCTGTAGCATGTGCCTGACTTTGATTTAGGGGAACTGGCTAATCATAACATAGACAGTTTAGTGCAATCTTGCATAATGAAAACGCTCCGCACTAACCATCTAATGCATACTAATTTAAAACTATACACTCTTGGGACTGGCAAAGCATGAAGGGACTGCCCTGAAAGAAGAAACCAGGCGCTCATCAACACTAACAATCGTCAACATCACATAAACAGCTTTTTTGGCCACGGACCATAGGCATGGATTTGTTGAGAATGGCAGTGTGAATGCTTGGAGGCAGACTTGAATGGAAAGGTCAAGCATCATTATCAAACAACTAAATAAATAGTGCAGCAGCAGCTGGGAGGTAGTGTCACAGTTACTGCTGCTGCGGATCCTGCCAGTGTCCAGTTAAATCCTTCTCTCTGGCTTAGACATTGCATTAGGGCTGTCATATCCTGTATTGATCCTTATCTAGACGAGGTTTTATTGCAGCTCTTCTAGCTAGTCAAGGTGATAAAGTTATGTTGGCGTTCTGAGGTTCAGAGTGTGTTAATATTACCAGCAGCTCCAGGAGAGACTGACTAAGGAATTACTTTTGGTGGAATAAGCAGGTGCATACATTAGAGGGGGTCAATGCGATGGTGTTCATGAAACCAAGAATCGTGCAGAAAATTAAACCGTGTAATACAGAAACCTATGCACAAGATCAAACCTACATCAAAGGCTAATGCCATGGTATTTTCAGTTTTAGAAGATGATGTATTAGAGCTACCTCTGAAAAAGTTAAATGTAAGTAAAAGATCTTAAACTAAAGCAATATCTCTTATACTAAGTGATTTTTTTGTTTTAGAGTTTACTAAAATCAAGTACTGTTTTCTATACATAGAAAAAAATATTTTTATATTATAGCTTGTTACAACCTCCATAAGATCATAATAATTATTAATTAATGTGTTATTTTTATTTTTAAGTTCTTCATCACGTATCTTACTTATGTTTTAGACGCTAATATTTGCCAAAACAACGCATGACATGCTCATCAGCCAATCCTGAAGCTCGACTGCTCTACAAATCCACCCAGTTCCATACAGCTCATCCCTCTAGACCCGACTTTATTCCTGCACGCTACTGCTGTGTGTGTATTCTTAACGCTGTCTTTCGTCTGGTTTCGTGTGTGTTTTAAGCATACAGCTTGTCAGTGACTGATGTTTGTAGCGTGAGCATTTTCTAAGTCTGAATTATTTGCAGTGTGTGTGCAACAAGAGAAGCGCACTAGAGAAAGAGTGTAAGATGGAGAGAGAGAGAGAGAGAGTGCGTATGTTTTAATTTTGTTGTTAGAGCTTTAATCGAGTGAACATTGACTCTTCATTTTCATACTCAAGTGTGCTCAGTTGCTATTAGTAAGTTTAACACACTAAATAGGAGTGAATGTGAACCTCTGAGTAGTATTTTGCTTAGCTAGTGAAGGTTATTTAGAGCGCCTTGTCCCTGAAGATTTTGGGTTTTCTTTTGTTTCAGTCTAGGTAAGTGGTTGGGGTCCAGTTAGAAAGTTTTTATTTATTTTTCAGAGCTATTTCCTTGTTTTCTTTTGTTTCCCCCTTTCCCAAAGTCCTGGGGAAGTGAAGTGCTCTCAAAGTGTTTGTTGCTCTCTCTAGCATATTTTTTGTGACGTTAAGCAATTGTGTAAATATAGTATTCATATTTGCAAAATACACTCTATAGTGCCTCTTTCTCAGTTTATTTCTTGACTGACCGTATACACTCAACATGGGCTCTTTGAGCCAGTCTGCTTTATTAAAGTTTAAGGCATAACATGGATTTTACTTAAGAAATGTACTTGTTTTTCATCTATTTAGGCTAGTTTTAAAACATATGTAGGGTATTTTGCAGATGATTTTGATTAAGTAATTTTAGCTAATTTAATTTCTTCTTTTTGAGAGCTAACTTTTTGCAATGTATCCACTCATTTATGTAAACCTGTTAAACTACAAATACTTCATTTCAAGTTCATCTCAGTTAAGAAACAACAATATGCTGAAATATAATTTAAGCACCAGAATGGGAAAGGATGTTTACTCTTGTCACTTCAAAGCTGCAGAGCTGTGGGTCCAACATTGCTGATGTACTGGAGTTTCACAGACAAATATCCCAAGGGATGGAGGAGAATAGCCAGATTGCTTCCAGCTGATGGAGAGGATACAGTAACTTTAAAAGATTTTTTTATGCCTGCAGAAGTGCATTCCTGAAAACACATCATACAAACGAATGTGCTACAAAAGAAAAAACTACATCTTTTTCAACAGAACAGAAATTCAAATATTTGCACTGTTTTGTCAGAGCTGAATAAAAAATTGCCTCATTTTCATTCGCTAGCATGCATTTGAACTGTTAAGTAACTCCTTTATAACAACGTAACTCCAGCTTTCAACTCAACAAATATGAGAAATTGTAAATGATTCATATCTTGGTTAAGCAAAAGAAAAATCTGTATTCATATCGACTAGGAATGTGATTCACAGGATATTTCCTAGTATTATACCTCAATATATTACATCATTAGACCACAATAACAGTTATCAAAAACCTTTTTAAAACAGGACGCTACATATTAATGTGAAGGACTACCAGTTTCATTCACTTTTGAAATAACAATAACTTTAAGCTTAACAATATTTGTTACTAACAGTTAATTGTATTTATCTATGTTAAGATTATAAACTATGATTCAATAAGGAAGGTAACATCAATATGCAACACCTTCTGTCCATAAACCTATAAATGTATTTACATTTTAAAATTTCTACATCTAGATTTTCGATAGCCATTTACATAGTTTTTTAACAAAACTTGCGCTGCCTGTTTGTACATATCATCAATTATGTAACATAAAAAAAATTAACCTTTGTGTTTTACTGAAATTATAACCAAATATATTGCATTTTAACTAAATTAACATTTTTACATTTAATAGAAACATTTGACTTCAAATGTTAAAATCTGAAAGTGCTTTTTTTTATCAAAACATTCTCAGATCTAAACGAGCTTTAAGAACTTCGTAAAAAGTAATTTAAAAAGACTGCTATTTGAACCCACTCTAGCCTTTACTTTGTTTCTGCTGCCTGGTTAGCATGCTACCTTGTGTGAAATGCGTTTTAATTGTCTTATAACATTAAACAGTTTTGCTATCGGCAAAATAGTGTCACAAATGAGACACACAGAGTAATCTTTTACACTAGTAGAAAAACATCTTCTGGGATTCTGAGATGGTGATTAACGAAAGAAAATAATACTATATATGTATTTTATAAATAGTACATCTGTTTTCCAACAGAATTACTAAATATAAGCTTAAATACCCTTAAGCTTAAAAAAATGTCAAACCATAAATCCTTCACACAAGCTTTAGTTCAAATCCATGTTTATTTTAACAATAATTAGCTACCAAACTATTAAGAGCATTAATAACAGCTCATTTGACAATAACAAGATAAAAACACTCTGGCAGCCAATAGAAAGGACAAGTGGTTTTTCAATTAATTGTTGTAACAAAAGTTGTAAGAAACTAAGGTCTCATCAGGTCAGATGATTGGTTAAAATTGTTTCTTTGTCCCAACACTGAGCTTTGCATTTGTTGGTCTTTCAACAACTGACCACTCACAGCAAAGTCAGTGAAGTACCATAGTATTTGTTCCTGTAAACCAAAAACCAGAGTATATCACTATTAGTGTTATGCTTTCCTTATCAATGCCTGTCTTCTGGAATTTTATGTCCTTATCCTAGTATTGATCAAATATTGATGGATATCTAATGTAACGAGTTAAGCTAGCTGGACTGTAAGATCATAAATTGTGTTTAATGTTCATTCTTCTAAATGCACAAAAATAGGAAATCACATATAAAACAAAGTGTTGATGCTTAAACACAAAAGAAAAACATTTCTTTTAAAATCACTGCCTCTCTTTAACCCATCGAAGAGGTGTTGGATTCCCTCGATTCCAAATCTTTAAGTTAATTACCTTCAGTCGAGACTGCCACAGTCACAAAACAACTCTGCGTGCGAGATTAAGTGGAAAGAAAGGCCAGAGCAGCAATAAAACTCTGCCCTTTAAAAACACCAGATGAATTAATAGCTTGGCCTTATTTCCACTCTCAGCTTTCATCCTCCTGAACATATTCAATATTCTCCCACACCAGTGTTTTAAACAGTGAAAGTGTTTCCTTTCTGCAGCACCGCCTAATCATTTCTCAAGGAGAGATTGGAAAACACATTACGAGTTCAGACCGACACTGGTGCCAATCAACACGTTTTTGCTTACAAATACTGTCGATCAAGAGCAGGCATTTGCACTTGACAGCTATATCACTCTCCTTGCCCTCCTCCCTTCCTACTCTCTCGCTGTTCCCTCTTTTTATCAGTGACTGAGAAGGAACTGACAGCATATTTAACATTGCAGTTTTGCAGTGCATTTGTGCTCTTCTGGCCGATTTCCCCTCTAGACTCATCAATGCCGCATTACCAAGTCAAATCAGGTGGTGCTGCAGAGCTCTCCTCGCACCAACACAAAACATCCAGCACTGTGAGCATCCCCATCACAGCCTGGAGAGAATATAAAACATGCTGCTCTCTCTCACTCACATCTTGCCCCCTCCATCGTTCTTTTTCTCTGCAGCCAGAGATTATAATCACACAGGCCAACTGTGACTTATCCTCATTTCAAGAGTCTGATACAATTAAAAAGACTACCGCCATTCCAAGGACCAGAACACGTCTCCTCCTTTCAACAACACAGGGTTTCTATTACTGCATGCTGCAGTGTCAGATGGCTGGCTGGTATTTAAAAGAAAAAGGTCTATATCTTTAAAAAAGGTACAAAATTCTTCAAAATAGTTGTTAGAAAATCATAGTGAAGATGAAATTTGAAATACTCAATTGAAATTATTAATGACTTTTAATAATAAATTAGTCATAACTGCAGTGAGAGGTTTTCCGTCATTTATTTTTAAAATATTTGAGACATCTCAGACAGTGCTATCCTTAAAATAGGAATAGATTTTACTTCAAACTGTTGTGACAAAATGAATAGTTTTAACTCTCCACAAAGGAGATTCTTTCATAATATATCCAGGAGAAAGGTACGCTGTTTATCTCTACATTTTAGTGGCGCTGAACATTAGCCTAGCATTGACCTGCTTGACAGGAACTAATTAGTCAAGTACGCATCTTCAGAAACGTCTAGCAATTTGGTTGATTTGAGAACTGAAACAATGGGGACAATCAGTCTCAAATATAGAAAAGAATGGTTAAAGAAGCCGTTTTGTTTATTATTAGGTGAGATAATAGGTTTTATATCCAGGGGAATATTATGTTTTAACCTGATACATGTTGTAAAATAGAATAGAGTCTAGGTGTAGTGTTTGGTGAAAACTGCTGTTCTATAACCTTTGCATTTAAAGATTTACTTGGGAAGCAGCGATGTAACAAATGTGAAATATACAAAAAACTAATGTTTTAAGGCAATTTAAAAATATAGTTGGTAATAAAATATAAAATATTTATTGTCATCTGTTTGGTGTGATGTATGAATATTGTCCACAGTTTTTTAAGATTGAACACTTTAATGTCCTATAATAGCATTAGTTATTGTGTCTTATACAGTATGTCATCGGCCATATCACATGATTTAGTTTGTAAATTAAGAAGGAATGGGTTGTGCTTCTTACGTAAAAGGGTGAAGGCTTTTGTACATACTAAATCTTTAAAAATACACAATGTAATGAAATCTTTAGAACTGTAAAACAACTCCCATGATGACCAGTACTTCAATACTCTGTCAAATATAGATGTGATTGTTGTGAAACTGTAGACAGCACATTTAACGGCTGATTGTTCAGTCTTAGATTAATCGTCTGATGTCAAACCCAGCAAAATGAATACACTGAACATGCTGAATTTGAAATTACTGTTCTGTGTTTTCCAAAAGCTTGCTTGTTCTCTCCATCGCTCCTCCTTTGCATTTCACTCCTGCATCCCTCTATCAAAGGAAAGGTCACTCGCGCTGCCCCTTTCATCATTCTTATCACCATGCTGCCATTTACAAGGCAGACAAGCTCTCATTTGGCACAAGCTCAGGAAGGTAGGTTAGAAAGGACAATGGGAGAAATCTGCCATTTATTTCCCCCTGTTTTTGTTGTGGTTTCCACGGCTGCAGAGGCAAGACAATATGCTCTAGGGAGGAGGACGAGAGAACGAGAGGGGGATTGTATGTGCGAGAGAGAGGAAGCATTGTGTATTGTTTACTCAGTAATTCACAGCGCATGGCGTTGATTAGCAGAGCAGACTGCGACACCGAGCCTTACTGTGGCTCTGAAGGAATAATGCTGTTCCACAACTCTCACTTTCTCTGTTACTGTAGGGCAGACTGTGGAGTGACTGATGGCTGCAATGTGAAAAAAAAACTGGCAGGCAGAGGAATGAAATTTAAACTGCTGCTGTCAGGAGCATTATTTGGCTTTTATTACAACGTGCTGCTCCAGTTGCTTGAAACAAGTCTGTCTCTACATGAGGCAAACGAGGCAACGGCGCCTCGCCTTGCCTTTATTAATTCATGTTTGCAATGAGCTCGTACATGATAATTACTGACAGAAAGACTGCTCTGGATACTGATAGTAGACACAGAGGTGAGAAATAAGAGCTTGGACAAATGTTTTAATTGCTGGGGAGGGCTCATTTTACCCAAGCTGGCTTTTTATGCATTTGTTTGTGTGATCAAATATACAATTAACATCTTAAACAGTTGCATAGCTACAGGAGTATCAAACACAGATTTCTCACAAAAAGCCAAAAGTAGGATAAATCTCAATAGCAGATTAGCAGTAAACCACTTCAAGAGAATTTTTAAGCAATAAAAGTGATTGTGCTGGAGAACACACATGCCTCCTGCTGCTCGCTCTAGATGAATGAGACTGGGAGAAATTTAATTCCCCGCTAATTAGCATTCTGCTCAGAGGAGCATGTGGTCTCTCTGTGGGTTACACCCAGGTCAGGTGACAGTAGGCAACTCGGCAGCAGTCACCGGCTTGGCAGTAGTGAATGTTCTCAGGGGAAAGTAAGTGGCAGAGTCCCTGTTCTGCTCTACAGTCTGTCTGTCCCCTACAGCTCCTTCACTCTTTATAAAAAAAGAAAGAAAAAATGTAGTAGCAGAAAGCAGTGGGATTTTCTTCTCTTCCAGAAGAAGATAAAAACAGGATTACAGGTAAATACCAACACAAGATGCTGCCTGGAATCACTCTCTACAGCCAAGAACAAAAGCCTAGTGGAAGTAAAGTGCACTCAGTTGCAAAGTACAAATCTATGAGACGTGTGATTTGCTTTAGACGTGAGAAATTATCGTGTGTAGCAAGGCAATAATTAATCTTGCTACAGAGAGCGGAAGAAAGGAATTCAACAGCGCCTCAATTAGAAGACGAAACCACCTTCACCAACAGACATGGCTGGATTCAAAGAACACTTGTGATGCCAAAAAGAAGAGACAACTACAGTGTCATCAGAAATAGGCAGCGATGTGGGAAATCAATGGTAAGATCAATGGTGCGCCTGCCTTGCTCTCTAGAACAGCAGGGGAATGGAGCACTTTACATAAGCACTGATAACCATCAGGGAGGCCGGCTTCAGCTAGCTGATTTACTGCCATGGACCCCCGAGACACCTTCAGGTGGCAGAGCGGCTCTCTTTTCTCTATCACTGTAACCTTCTCAAACACATCTTCAAAAGACACACAGTCAAGGGGAAAAGAGCTGTTTATACCAAAAAGACTAGGACATAAAAGCTGTGCTGAACAACTTTCAGATTTGTGATCTGATGCTGCGTTTTTACACTGTCTAGTCAGCTATGACAAATGTTTCAAGAATTAAACATCAAAACATGATTATTTATTTATTTACAGGGGACATCATGAAAATAACTATTTTACAGGTGCAAAAAACATTTTTATGCAAATCTTTCTCTAGAGGTCATTGTTTTATTAAAAAATACTATGGCTAGCATTATAAAAATAGGTGGTTACTTAAAACGCTGCTGAGTATACGTTTGAACGAAAAGCATTGCTTTACATAACATAAACTTAATTTAAAAAAATAACTGGCTTTGTGTGGACAATGGCACTTTTATCAGTACTTCAGTGTATTATGTCTGTTAAACAATAGTCTTGGGCTTTTGTTAGCTGTAAAGACAAACATTGAGGACACAAATGACATCACACAACTTACAAAGGATACAGTATAGCAGACTTCCAAAAGATTGAAGTAAATGTAAAAAGTTTAACTGACAATTAATATTCGATAATTTTATCTGGTCTAAAAATGGAATTTACATTTACTGTTAACTTTAGTAAATAATTCATCTTTTAAAAAGGACTTCTAAACTTGACATTTAGAATAGAACAGACTAAAATGGTTTATTTTGTACATTTTAACTTCCAAATATACCTGTAATTTGCTACACATCTTTCATAAATACCACTGTTTGTGAAGCAACTGAAATGATGATGGAGCTTCAAATTAATTACGTTATTTTTATCTTGAAACTCAATGTGATACAAGGTGATTGGGAATCTCATTTGATCAAAATCATGAAGCAGAGATATTCTGATCTACACAGAATACACAGGAGTTTTAGTCTTTGTTGAAAACATGGAAAAGGACTGAAGAGATGCTTTAACCATAAATGTTTTTAAATCACTCCACATCAATGCTTTCTCATGCTGAAGGACACTCATCTCTCTTAAACCAACAATGCGATTGAGCTCATATTAAATTGAATCTCTTACTGCTGCGGAATGAGATGTGCCTTGGACAATGTGCATCAGAAATTAAGAGGCTCAATCAATCAATTAGCAAACAGTTATTCAATGTGTCTATTTTGAATATTACACATTAAACGGTTACATCAAGAAAATCAGGGCTGGAAAAAAGTTAGTTCAACATTATATACAGCATATATGTCAAACTCAAGAGGAGAGCTTAAAAGGTATGACTGCTTAAAAACTAATGGTTTAGAAGTGTGTTTGATCAAAAACTACACTTCCCAGCCATGATTACATTTTGATAATGGTAACTGCTAAGTGATGGTTCATTGCCATTATGTAAAAAAAACTGTAAAATAATGGTCTCAAAATGTACAGGAAGAGAAAAATAGAAAAAAAGACTCTTTTAAGGAAGAAGGGTAGGTGAATACTTGGTTGTCCTTCAAGGAGAAAGACTGGCAAGTGTATTCTTGTGGATATAAGTACACCAAAGCTAGCCTTCAAGAAAAGCAAAACATAGAGTTTTTTTATATTCACTAGGTTTGACCCTGAATTGATGGGGTTATGCATGTTTCATAAACTAAAAACAATTAAAATGATTAATGTTATTAACAGAGCAACAACCAAACATGTTTTTTTCTATGTAAATGTAATGTTTGTCAATTGAATGAGTAATTATTTATGAGTAGTGAGTTACTGAACATTAAGGATATTTAGTTTTTCTTACATTTACAAGTTACAACTGCCCCTTTGAGTACAATCATTATGCTGAAGTGGCCTCAGGTGAAAATGAGTTTGACACCTTTAATGTACATGAATATAGTTTGGCTGACAGTGACACTATAGAGAATGAAAGAGCAGCAATACAACAATATGAAATAATTATAATAGGTGAAAATATTAGTAGAATGGTACTGTAAGTTTATATTGCATGGGAGAAATTCTGCCTGTGTTTCACCTATTTACATGTGCTAAAACATAATGGATCAATGCTATAGAAACTCCAGTCGAAGTATTTTCTGAGATGATGTGTTGCTATAAGGCAGCTGTATCTTCTAGCTAAAAACGCCATGCGTTCTTCCTTTCTTTCTGCCGATCAGTTAATTAGGCTTTTTGCTGCTTGGTTTTGCGTGAGAGAGGCGGGAAGTGGAAGGTTGATTGCCTTTTATTATCAGTCTAGCTGCTTCAGTGCTCCCTCCTCCTTTATTGCAGATGGTACAGATATGAAGCGACTCGGCAAAAACATCAATTCCAATAATTACAAGAAAGTGCAAACAAGAGCAGGATCCGTCGCTCATCCATGCTCACCCACAGCCGGCAACACGGTGATGTTCCCCTTGATGACAACATGTGACAGCAGCTTTTAAAGAGTCATTCTTCAAATTGGAGGTTGAATGGAGGTAGAGAGCTGCTCTCCAAGTATGAAGGAATACTGTAATAACTGCAATAAGCAAAGGGCGGTGTGTAAACATTTTATGAGGGCCCTTAAAGTTCTAGGAGAGACTTTCACCATACTGTGTGAGCGTAACACCTCCAAGCAAAGTGTGCATCTGTCTGAACGGAGAATTACTCATTTAACAGTTCAATTTGGCAGAAGCTCAAATTACACGCCCTAGAAATCAAAGCAGACAAACTACTTGGCTTAATGGCTTTGTTTCATTCTGGCATATTTGCATGAAAAGAAACATCAGCAAATGCCAAAAATGTAGAAAACAAAATGATGAAATCATAGGGCAATAAAAGTAGTCAAGCAAAAATAATGTTGAACTTCTGAGAAGGAAATCTGATCTGAAGAGTGCGCTGGCTTGTCCATCCACATACAGAGTTTAACAGGTCCCTGCTGATAACGGATGCACAGTCAATTGCTTTCTTTCTCTTTTCTTCCACTACATCAGTCAATTTACAATTATTCAAAAATTATTATTATGCAAATTCATAAAAAACAAAACAGCTATAAAGAGCTTAGCCAATGTTCAATTTAGCCCAGAGCTCAAAACAAGAGGTTGCCTTCTGAAGGCCATTATAAAGACAACAATAAATAATAATAGTAACGAAACACGAAGCTCATAGAGTCAACTACAACCACCAAACAATTGGGAAAATACATAGTTGTGTTTAAGGATATTTGTCACACCTTTGTGTTGCATTTCCTTTTTGAAAAAAATGTTGGGTGTGTTATGATTTTTTCAAGCATTTGTGTTTTCGATATGAGCAATGTTTTTTCTTCACTTCATGTTTGTTTTTTTTTGTCAATTTTCATGTCTTTGTTCAAGGGATCTTCAAATATTATTAGCTTCTTATTTTTTATCCTGCAATAAAGTAAAATATATAAGATGTGAAAATCAAGTACACCTTTTCCGAAAGAAAACTAGTCACTAGTTTCATTCGGCTGATATAAACAAGTCTCCAATTTAATTACAGAATGATTGTTCATTAAATTGGCTTCTTATTTGTTAAAGCAACTACACAAAGTTCTCACCAAGTAAAACATAATCATAATAATGTTAATATTGTGAAAAGCATGTCTAGATAAGACGGTGACCATCAGAGGTCAAATTATGTAAGACAACACATGAAAATAAACACCAACTAATTGTGAAAATACAGGGTTTTTCTTTTCAGATCTCTCTGAGTTTTGGAAGTATCTTGCTTTCTGTCATTTGTAGGAGCCATTTGATGATAAAACATATAATGGAGTATCTTTATAACTTGTTATGTTTTACTATAAACAGGAAGTGAAGGTTTGGTGAGTGTGTCCGACCAGAAGAGCACATCCTTGTAACCTTGAGTTCAGGCATGGATGGCATAGCTCTATAGTTGTTTAGCTAAAAACCACTTAACACTACAGACTTAAAATTTTCATCTATCAGGAGTTTATTTTGCACATTAAATTTGCAAATGAAGTTCACACAGTTAACATATGCGTGGAAAACAAACACCAACAACAAAAAAAGACAATTGTCCATGAAACAAAAGTCAAAATGATTGGAAAAGGATCTATGAAAAAATAGAATATATTGGATTGAGGTTTTGAGAAGATTCAGCCCTGAATAAATCAACTTTTGTTTGCACCATAAGATTCATTATTTGATTATTTATTTAATTATAACTCCAAAGTAGGGCAGTTTTAACATTGGAGTAAATGACACCCTGCTCACTTCTGACCCCACGCCCTTGCGCCAGGTTTTGGTACTACAGTTCAGTCACTTCCTATTGCACAGAAGCAGAGAGAGCATATGGTTGCCCCTTGGTATTCGGCCAAGAATTCTAATTATTACAAACCACATCTTAACAAATCTTTATTTCGGGTGAAACCCTATTAGTTATAATGATTTCAAACATTTGTGCTTTTAATATGAGAATATTTCTTGTAATTTTCTTATTTTTATATGTGTTTGCGCAAAGGGTTTCTCAAACATTTGAAATCTACTAAAGTGCTAACAACTTCCCTTTTTTAGCCTTTGGTTATGTATAACCTATTAAATGTGAATATCAAGTACAAAGTTGCAAAAAAATTGTCACTAGTTTCATTCTGCTGATACAAATAAAAATACTGTTTCCAATTTATTAACTAAACTATTGACTGATGGTTCATTAAATTGAATTCTTTTTTTTAACAGCAGACAGAATTGCACTTCTAACAAGCTAAAGAAAAAAGCTTCATGGCTGAACTAACACCACTACATTTCCACTTATTACCGAGTCTAATGCTGCCATTTGAATAAAATCAATAGTCCTGTTGACTCTGACTTTAAAGCATTTCTCGTCTAATTTCTCTCGCTAATGTTTTTTTCATGAGGCAGTGCCCCATGACACTTCATTCCATGTGGTGTGAAATCCCAGGAGTATCCAATAAAATGAATCAGCCCCTCTAGTCTCTCAAAACAACCACTGTCGCCATGCAGCTATACCTTCTACTGCTATATAGAACATTTTGAGGACACCATTTCACTTATTGCTTTTCAGTGTAATAAAACAAAATATAGATTGCTGGCTTCTTTCTAATGTCTGAAATAAATATATGTGTTCAAAAAGCACCTTGCTTTCATCATAAAATGTGTTTAAGTCCATCAAAACTCTTCAATGCAAAGAAATGAAGCAGGAAGATAACCAATGCTGACTGCCATACAGACACTGAAAGCTCCAGGGTAACACATTGATGAGAGAAAATCTTGTTTTGATAAGTGAATTACTGTCCTTCACTAAATTTCCTCCATTTCTGAACTATTGTGTTCATTAAATGCATTGATACATCTGTCAACATCTTCCAGGCTGCAGAGCTTGAGACGGAAAAAATGCAGTCACCTTTGCAAGGGCTGAATCGCTCAACAGCTCGAGGCAACAGATTTATTACAAATTGATCCATTAGATAGCACTGGCGTGGTTTATTGTTTGTGCTGTTCTATCACTCCTGCTCATCTTCCCAGAACACCAAATAAAAAGGAAAACTACAAGTGTAGACTCATCGCCATGCACAGAAACCAAGAAAAGTGACAGAATAAAAAAACTGACAACAATAAGCTTTTTAACCATTATGACATGAAGAGGAAGTGGCCAATGGTGGAAGGGCAAATGAAGGGCAAAGGAGAGGAGATTCTCTGATTAGTCAGAAATGATTAAAAGACAGAAAGACAGCCCCTCCCGACACAAGCTCATTATTCAGATCCTCACATATGTTGAAAACATCAAACCCATATCTATGGCATTGTGAAAGTGCTAGTGTGCTTATAGAAATACCTATATGTGCTGCTTTATGAATGGGCTTCATGAACAATGCACTCTTTTATTTCAGTGTGGGGAGGGGTAGGGCAAAGCCACCAGGCAAGAAATACAATCTTTTTTTTTTTTTTACTTGCGCATCGTCAATCCAAGATAATTCTGTCATTCAAAATCATAATTCCAAATCAAAATGTGACAAAATACACAGATGGAAATCTATAACATAAACCTCCAAACATAGATGGTGGATTAATCCTGAAAGCCTAAGAAAAGCATCAAGCCAAACAGAATGATAGAAGCATCCGGGATGACTTATAATGTTACAATGATGATCTCCATTGGACTGATGTGAGCTGGACATGCAGCTGCACATCCATCGTTTCATCATTACTGCGGATGGCAGAAGTCGATTGTGTATACAGCCTTCTTCAACAGAGTGAGAGGAGGGTCGGCCTCAAGAATAACAGATGAATATTGATTATCTTTACCTTGAGGTGTCTGGCTGGAAATCTAAACAAAGGGAGAAGATAGCGTCAAAAGCTAACACACTCTCTTTGTGCAAAAAAATAAACAGAAAAAACTTCCAAGAATGGAAGGCTGGAGCGTGAACATGCAAATTCTGAGTTTTGCAATCTTTCATCCAATCATCCAATTGGAGTCATCCAATCAGGACCCAAACCAGCAGGAACTGGTTAGGGATAGTATGTTGTAGAATATCCAGGTTTTTTTTCAAGGTTTTCCTTCTTACATTTTCCTAAAACTAAATTGTATGGCGTCCTATATCTGAAGCAATCAAAATATAGTAATTCATTACCAAGGAATTTACATATTTATTTAATTTTTATTTCTGTGGTATGTGATAATACTTACACTTATGGCTTGGTGACAATTCAATACAGATCATTTACATCATCATTCTCTCGATAAGGTCGATAGAGAGTTTTATAGTCGCCTAAAAAGCGGATTTCCAGCTCCACTTCCATGTGTTGCACACTTGATAGTTTTTTTTGAGTATTTATATGAAATCCAGAGTCAAGCAGGATTAAACAGTCGAACTGTTCATGCTCAGATATTAAATCACCTCAGAAAAATACTATGTATTCTCAGTCAGTCCAGGTCCCGCATCCAGCACTTCCTGTTGACGTATTACATGGTACAATCGACTGGAAGACACATCAGAAGTTTTGCTTCAGACTAACTTCTTTTTTAATCTATGGAGTCAGGCGGAAGAGAAACCTGAGGTGAAACACAGTGTTGACCGCTATAGGGAAACAATGGCTGCAACATTTAAAATAGGTTTATTTACAATACCCGCTAACAATATTGTGATATTTATCGATAACCACTGATATAAAGAAAAAAAACTGTATATATATTTTTTTGCAATATTGTTAAATTCCAACAAAAATCCCCACAAATAAGTAATTAAGTGACATTGTTCTTATTTGGTGTCCCTGTTTTCTCTGCCAAGCTAAGCATATGTAAGTGACTCTTAAAAATAAGATGACGTTTTTGTCTCTGACACAGTGCAACAGTTCAGTAATAGAGATAGTTTCTAGTTTGGTTTGAAATGAACTTAGCTGATGGACAACATCTAAAAAAGTGTATGTCTGGGTCTCATCTGATTTTTGAAGTTTGTGGAAGCACTCTATTGATAGAATGCATGAATCTAAATATTTTATATCAGACACCATAACTGAAGAAAAGACTATTAAAATATCTCTATTGACAACTTATTCAAAGACAAACATATCAAAGCATATTTGATTGGAAATCTTGCGAATAGAAAAATATATGGAATAGCAAAGTAAAAAAAGATTCAGACTCCAGATAAGATTCAGCCTTGCTAAACAAGCAGGTTCAATATTTATAAGCACCGGTTAATTGCCCACAAGCTTTATAAGGGATGATACAAAAAGGCCCATCTCACACAGAGGAGAAACCAGGCTCTCTGCTGCCAGCCAGGGCTAATGCATCAGAGAAAATTGCATGGCTTTGCTAATACATCCTCCCCGCCTCCCCATTCCACACACTAATGCACTTACAAATGGACAAACCAGACTAGAAACTGACTCTGTGTCAAAAGAAAGAGTGACTGTCTATGAGTGTGTTTGTGTGTGAGGAGGTGCATATGCAATCCTCAGGGACCTTCCAGAATACAGTCAGACAGAGAGGGAGCACAACAGTTCTAGGAAGCTACAAGAGCATTTTATAGATCCTATAGTGATGAGCAACACTAGCAAGATCTTATTTTAAAGCCTCTCCCCAGACAGTAGCCAAGTGTTTTACTCTTAAACCGGTTCGCTAATAGCTGCCCACACCCATTCCTATTGTCACCATATGTCCTGGATGCCCATGGTAAGCCTTTAAGTATCCTTATTTCACAACATCTGCTTTGGCTTTCCTAAAAATCATGAACGTCTTTCCTCACTTTCCGAATCCCAGAGGATAACTCCCTTGCATACTATATTGTCAGATCCAGAAAGACATCTTGGAGCAATCCAAAGTAGAATCTCATAACTCTTGAGTGGGTCTGCTCCTGGTTACATGTTGAAATGCATCTGGAGCATAGCGCACTCTTTATTACAAAGGCAAATGTCAATGCTTGACTGCTTTTAACTCTTGACACATTTTCCGCAATCATAAACCACTGAATTCAGCTGTTTGTAATTGCGCGAACACTGAAGCAGCTGGCCTGTTATCTCTTGATGCTTGCGAGTGATAACTCTGATAGCTGGTCATCTCGTTAAATCAACCCTAATGAGCAAGCAGAACCTCCGTCTGAATTCTTAAACAGGAAATAATAAAACCATTAACGAACCTGAGCCTGCAGGAGCAGCACAACAGCTTTCTTTTTAATCAGAATGCTAACACCTACAATCATAATTCTCTTCATCTATTAATAGCCTTTTTTAGATTGCTATAAAAATGTAGACTCTTATTTCATTAATAAACGTTTATGGCATTAAATATTATTAGTAGTGGTTTGGAGTCACAGTAAAATTGGATTAAGCCTCAAATTAACAGAGGAAATTTTCGGTTAATAACCTTTAGCTCAATATTAAGATTTACAGCTGAATTAAGCCACAATGAATTAGCGTTATTGTATTTCTTGATAAATGTCATGTTTATTAAGTAGACTTTCATGTATTGGAATAGATTAAACTGAAAATCTTCACAAGTGTGAAATGCTCTTAAAACAAATATAATAAAATAAATGGCATGCTTTTGAATAAAATATATTATTTTAAGACCTTAAACACAGCTGACAGTACTTCCTCTTTTCTTCCTGAGGTTTTATAACTGGACAGATCTGTCTTCTCTTTCAGAGAGCCAGGTAATGAATTCACACTCTGACTCTGCAATGATCAAATATCTATTCCATTTGTAAAAATCAGCTATAGCTTCAGTTTGCGGCACAAGCTCGGCAGCGTGTATTACTACTTGTTTCTCTCTCTTCTTAGATGCTACATGAAAAATTATGTACACTACATTTGCATGACTCTGGAAAAACCTGTCAAGAAACAGAGGGCAAATCAGCCCCGCTGAAGACACACAGCCTCTCTGTGTCAGGGAGGAAGAAAGAAGGCCTGTCTCATTTCTGCCAGGCTGCCCTGAGTGTCAGCCTAATATCTTAAAACAACACATGCAGAAGGCACTGCTGCAGCCAATTACCCACTTTTGGCATTTGACACACACACACACATGAAATCGTCTTTTGAGAAGAATGAAAGAGCCAGGTTGTTATACGTGCTGTCAATGTGTTGTCAGAATGTTAGATTTAATGAGTACACCAAATTTGAATGGGCCATCAAGAGCTGTTGGAAAAGAGCATAACGGGATTGTCCAAGGCATCAGATCTCTCAAGCAGGAATCATGGTTTTCAACCAAACTAAGATGATTTGCACTCAGATTGTCTTTGCAAATCAAAGCAGAATGTTCAGATGTATGAAAGATGACCGGCGCTGGTGAAGAGAATTACAGCTCTCAGTTTCACACATTAAACATTTACAGGTAAATAAAGATGAAAAACCTTTTATCGAGGTAAAAATAAAACTGGTTGTTTTGTGGCCAGTTAAAGGCAGGGTGAAATTGGCATCTCTTTAGGTCTTTTCATTTTAGAGACCATTTGTTTTGTTACTTTTTGGATTAGTCTGACAATTCAGTTCAACTTGTACTTTGACTTAATCAGTAGTTGAACTAGTTTGTTTTTATTTTTTACTGTATATGTTAAGAAATGACAAGATTCAAGATGCCTTTTATCATTTAAACTGTTGGTTTATGTACATTCCATTAATATTCCTAACTAAATCTCTATTTATAGTCCTCATCTTTAAAAGGTCAACCCCTTCAGGACTAAAGGCAAAGTAAAGGCAATATTCACATATTATGCGCGTTAAGAATAGATTTCAGGATATTTTTACTTTAATTGAAAACCAATAAATCAATACATCAACCCGGCTCTGTTTACCAGATTTTAAGGTCGTTCATATACATACATTGATTTTAAAGAGGGACTGTGATGCCTAAACATTTACAAGGCATTCGTATTTGGAACTTCTATTACAACATTGTCAGCATGTAAAAAATCTTTTTAAAAGGATCATGAAAAAAAAATCATCCTCAAGCTTTTATTTCCTACTGGAAAAGTACTCAAATTATGTTTTTTTTAGAGCACTTCTAGAAATAGCTGACACCTACTGCCAAGGGTGCTGAGTTTGTTTTCTGCCTAGAGACAGGTCGAGCAGTATTGGTACGGCCTTTGTGCTTGACTTCATTGATCAAGGCATTTTTTTTATCGAAGGGCAAATACTGGATTTTAATATTTTGCTATTCTCTTTTTAACCTTACATGAGAGGTTAAAATTTTATCTAGGGAGTGTTTTCAACTTTGCAATTTTGTCAAAAAAGACCAAAGACTCAGAGTTTCAAAAAATGCTGTGAAAATGTGCTGCAATTGTTATTAATTTTTTATTATGATGATAGATCACCCAACATAAGTTTAGTTAAACTCAATTATACAAATAATTATTTTAACAAATAAGAATAATTTTAACCCAACAATGGAAATTTGAATGTTAGGCTGTTTTTTTAAAGCAATAGTGTGACAAAAATAAAAGTAGATTTTTCCCCTCTGTGTCTGCTTATCCCAAATGTCACAACGCTATTAAACATCGAGTGTGTGCAGAGTGTGTCAGGCTGGTCAGCTCTCTGGCATGAATCAAGTCTTGGATCAAAAGCAACAGTGTGTCAAGATGATGGAGCATTATGTAAATGCTACCTCTCCCTGCCTAAATATTGACAAATCAGCACAAAGATTCAAGGCAGGAAGAGCACCCCAGCATCCACAAGGGATCTCCCCTCCACTCACCTGACTGACACTTCATAGAAAATGTCTTCCATTTACAAGCCATTATTTACTGCTCTCCTCATGATTGCCTCACACTGGCCCTGGCAGTGGCTGACTCAAATTGCCCTCTTGGGTGGATTCTGAGCACATCGACTTGCTAAAAATATGGATTCAAGCCATGCCAAAAAAACAGAAGCAGATTCCCTTATTGCTGCCTGTGTCCTATAAAGAGCATGAGGGTTGTGAATCCTTAATTATCCATGTGTTAAAGATTATCAAAGGGTATCTAGGGTTAAACAAACACAAGATAATCAAGAAAACTAAGCAAAATTTATCAGCATTATTACTCCTTTAAAATGCAGGTTCTCACAGTCTTATAAAGTTTTTGCTGACATAATACATGCTCACTTCACCACCAAAAACAATAAAAAATGCACTAAGATTTACCCCTCTTATCAACAAAGTACAGTCTCAAGCCCCACCTAACATTAATGACTGATGACATTACATCGGATAACACGTTTATGCTTCTGCCATGGTCTGTCTGAATACTTTATTCTGATTGGCTGGCAGGTCTTGATTAACTCTGACTAACTGTGCAAGAAGTCCAGGTTGTTTTGCTCACTACATGTATCCTTGTGCAACACTATTAACCATTGTAACAAACATTAAACGATCACTCAATATGTGCGCTAGACCACAGTTCAGCATTCCTTCATTGATTTAAATTTAGTTTGATTCTTTTATCAACTATATAGTAGTACAGCTATTTTTTTTTCCACAATCATCATTTGTGGAGCTGTGCTGGACTGGAACTGAGTGACATTTGATCGAGTCAACTGCCTATTCAAGGACAGAAGACTGTGAACATGAGCTAGCTGCGCCATTGAGAAAATGGAGAGCATGAAGGGATATACAGCCCCCATTTCTTTTAATTTCTCACATTAAAAGGAAACAAGAAGCTGCACATTGGGTACTTTTTTGCCTCCACATCGTGAGTTAAAATCTGAATAATGCACGCTTAACCATTGATTATTGCATACATGAAACATTGTATACATGGCTAAACTATGGGAGTGGCATTGCAATTCTACAGCTACGTTTGCAATGAAGCAATTTTTGTAGAAATATTGTACAAAAACGTATTACTTTATAAATTAGGCACATCAGCCATTCAATTGTTTTTCAGTTTTTATGAATTTTTTTTTTAAATGAAGAGAACCTTTAAATTTCATCAAGTCATGAAACGTTAATTCTTTCCCCCAATAACATTCCAGAGTTAAGACGTTCTAAACTACTCCTTAAAATTAGGAGCTATCAAAGAGGCTGTAGCTTTAAGTTCTTATGTTTGTTTTAGACCGGGATGATTCTGTCTGGTGTTTGCGCAAACTCAATCCACTTCTAATGAAGGAGACAATAGAGACAATTCTTTCTCCCATGGCGACTCAGTTTACAGGTCACACCTTCAACCATAACAATCCATGTCAATAGCCACAGTATACATAAATGTATCCTGGAAACCAACTATAGGTCTGGTCAACGACTTTTGGCAACATTATTAAGAGATATTATGAAAACTCTTAACACCATTGTGAAGCTTCACTGTCGAGAAGCCCTCAGGGCACTCCATACACAGGTAACAGGAATCAAAAAATGGGATTGTGCTAAATTGAGAACTGTCGTTGCAATGAGAAATATGTCCCCTGCTTTAACCTGTTTTCAAAAGCTGAGCCAGCCCTATATGCATGTTGCATACAAAGGCCGTCGCCTTTAGGGGTGAAAAACGAGCACAGCTGTGAGTCTGTGTGACACTGATTTTGTTCAACAGTTTACATAGCTGCTCTGTGATACCCTTGAGAGTACTCTCATGCCCTTTGGCCAGCAGAGAATGATTACTAATAGCTTTCTCCTACACAGTTAAGACTCCCACACACACTTCTGTAGCATGGCGCCGAAATAACAAGCTCATCAGAGAATAGCAAATTGAGAGTTATTCTATCAAGCCTCTGTCAAGTATGGTATGTGCACAGATAGCAACATCAAACAGGAACCACTGACTACATGTGTGCAACACAATCTTCGTTAAAAAGAAACGATTGTAGCACTAAGTGTTTTGTTAAAGTGGTGACATCAGCTCTGATGTCTGTGTACGGCCAACTGCTTATGTGATAATCTCAGGCTGTCTTATTCCCTTTTGCTTTCCATCAGCCTGCTAGATAAGCACATAACTTGAGACAGATGGTGCTGAGAATCAATGTTGCAGCACAGCTATAAAGCTAAGTCTCTGTGTTTAAGATCTGATTTGTTACGAGAATGTCAACGGTGTAAGTCTGTTAAATAATTAAATGGAAGACTACAATAGTTTCACAACATTACAGTGGATCACTAAAGACAAATGCTCACAGCATGGCCAACAAAGGCTTTTCTCATTGATGGAACAGATTAAAGGAAACTGAAAATATTATTACTACATCACAGCATATATTTATTTATTTATTTCAATGTTTTAATCCTAAAATGTAAATCTATATACAGATCATTTAGATGATTAGATCATTATTATATTAAGTCATCTTTTTTAAGAATAAAAAAATGTAGTAACATTCATTTAATTTTTTATAACCCATAAAGCCCCTTTACTTCAATTTAAAATAAACTGTAAGTCCAACATAACAATATCAAAATAAAACAAAAATGCTTCATTTTAAATATTTTTTTTTTACATTAAGAGTGAGACAGGTGCCATCTTGCTAAACATTATGAGACAATGTCACATGACTGATGGAATACAACAAACAGTTGGAGGGAAATACATGTTTTAAGATGCCAAATTCAGATTCGTCTAAAGGGGATTATTAAATTATTTATTTAATTCTAAAGTTATAATTATCAAAGGTTCTATAAAACAACAGCCTTTTTATGTGGACAAACAGCTAGTTTTTATGTATTTACAACAACTTACCAACAAATGCAGCAGTCTTGTTGCTGATTTTTAAAGTTTTTCAAGCTGCTTGAGTTGAAATTCCATCACAACTTAGAGCTAGGCGTAAATTTGTTTAAAATATAGTAAACATAGCATATTTAAAGGCAGGGCTACTCAAATGGAAGACACTAGCCAAGCGCTGAAGTTTCGCTCTCAACATTTCTGATCCACCCAAATGCTTGGTCAAGGAGCAAGAAGCTGATTTACCCAAACTCAAGCCGTGCTAACTAGACCTATGCTTCTTCCATACTACTTCCAAACAATTGTGTTACTCTGATAGTGAATCTACTTAGTAAAAACTATCCCTTTCAAAATTTGTCAACCATTTCATGATAAAGTAACATCTTTTAAATTGAAAAACACAGTACAAGGAGAAAACTAGGGGGTCATAACACTCTTTTTACTCAACAGGTAAACTCAAGGAAACTAGAACGTTTTGTCTATTTGACATTTTCCTGCATAAAAAAAACTCATAACAGTGAAACCTGTGTTCACTAAACACCATCTAGCTTTCAAGCATAAGAGCTTGAATAAACAATAAACAAATAAATAGACTATGACGACTGCTTGTTTTAAGAAGGAAATTAAATATAATTGGTGATAAGCAAATAAACACCTCTTTGGACTTTGTTCATTAAAGGGTAATTTCACACAAGAACATAAAAATCAGCCACAATTTTGTTGAAACAGCCGGAAATGTTATATTTACAAGAAATAACAACTGGAAGTTATAAAAATTGTACTGAGTCACATGCTTTTATCGATCAAGTGAATCACAAGCCAGATTAAATACTGTTGGCAGACCTTTTAAATTTGCAGAGTATTAAAAAACTGAACATGGAACAACTACATTTTTGGCATCGCAAAATCAAAACTTGAGATTAATTACTAAACTGGTTAAAACAGTGTCTCCCAAACTACTCATTACACCCAGATAAAGAAGTAAAAATCCAATTCTATCTAAAGGTTATTTATAAGTGATAGAGTATGATACAAGAAGACCACTGATGGGAATTATCAAACACACTGCTGAAGAAATCAAAACCACAAAAACACACTTCTGCCTCCCCAACCGCACGCTATTGAGAGTGCCAGTTGGTCTTAGTGCACCACAGTGGCAGGTGGCAATACAATTCAGCCTGTCTATTTAACGTATGTGAATGGACAGGATGAAAAAAAACCCAATTATGATCCCATTTCTTATATAGCTCTACTTCAATCATACCAGAGATATTCTGAGCGCCATTTACTTCAATCAAATTAGACAGTGAACTGCTCATTATTAACCACAGTCACATGTTAAAAAATAATGTTACTATTTTTAGAATGCAAATCATTGTAATTCTGCAAAAAGAATTCATCTCACAACATGTGCTTTATGTTTTAGTAATAAGTAGCTTTTAATTCCAGGTTTGAGATGTATAATGTAACATTATGCATACATATATTATAAATAGCCTGTGATTCTGGTGTGATTCTCAGACTTGCATTTAGTTTCCGCTAACTTTGAAAAAGACTGTAGAAAGGTTTTTCTAGAGTTTATGTCAGAGATTATATTATAAATTGCAACTTTAATGGCGAAGTATGTGATTTCTAGGAGCCAATACTGTCTTATGAAAGACCTATAGCAGCTTCAATTTTGACAGGTCAATGTAATTTTCTACAAGGTAGTTTAGTTCTAGATGAGTCTGCCCACAAATAATCGCTTTCTGCTTCTTTACGATATTTTCTGTGCCGAAACTGGCAACCACATGCTGAAGAACCACAAAGTTGGAAGCCATTCGTGTGTGTAGATGTGATTATATTTGAGTCATCAGAGAATGGTTTGAGTTTAGTGAAGTGAGTCACTATCAAAATCATAACACTGGCAGGAATTCCTTTAACAAGCAGTTTAAGATATATTTTTAAAAAGACATTTAAAAAAAATTAAAAGACTTAAAGTTAGCTGAAATGTGTCTTCTACACCATTCAAACCAACTTATTTTGTTATATTATACTCTCTGAACCGCGTGTTTTGATGTCTTTGATTTATTTTGTATTTGTATTTAAAAATATGTATTTTATATAGGTAAATATCTCTAAATACATGGACCTGGCATGTGTTCACTGCAGTTCTGTGTCTCTAGATAATTACTCAAGTTTTACAACATTTTAAAATACAGATAAGCTTGGCTTCTGCCCACTTATAAAACATGATTCACAACACATAAGTCAGTCAGTTTCATGTTACCATGTCCAAACGTCACTTTATCAATCCATGTATTAGATAACATATTCTACAAATAAATATCCAAAGCTTAGCAGAACTATCAAAACAAACTGACGACAGTGGCTTGATCTTTCAAACACATCTTTCACACACCAGACAGTGCAAACATGATGTGTAAACATTGCCATCTGATCTCTTGGGAAACATTTGCAAGAAAAAACAACAACTAAGTGGTCTGCTATCACCAGACAGGTAGGTAACCTCAGAAACTCGCATTGACACAATGTGGGAAGATCGATCCATTTAGGACGAGAGCAATTGAAACAGCACTGAGAGAGAGAGAGAGATAACAAAGCGCTCGTGACTCAAGTGCAAACGCGCAATAAAACACGAGCCAAACAAGTATCAAGTTCAGTACTGAACGAACTCTCTATAACCCGTCTGACAGAGGTCACCAGCCTTCCTAAAACTCAAGCTAGCAATGTTGTTGTTGTATCCATTGTCAAACGCTACAGAAACCATGCGGATGGTAATGATGACGTTAGCCAGCTAGCTACTAATCAAGCATTACACCTCTTCCATGGCAGCTTACAGCGGCTGTGATTAACGCACAAAGCTAATTACAGGAGCCATAAGCTAATCATATCATCTTTCCTACACCAAAGACGGTTAAAGGCGGAACTTACCTGAAATCCTTCTCTACAACATCAGAGAGGTTTGTGTTTTGAGATGTTGTTACTGAGCAGTTGCGGTTGGCGGAGGAGAGTCAAGTGCCTCATCAAGTGTTTTGGAGTCGTTATTCTGTCACTGACACGCCGATATTGATGATATGACTGTCACTTATCGGTATTTATGGTGACTAGGAGTGTTAGAACGGGTCAGTGTTGGGACACAGTGTGTTGTCTATTTCTGGTTCGCTGTCTCTTTCTCTCTCTCTTTCTCTGTCTGTCTTTCTATAAGAAAAAAGCCTCGCTCGAAAGCCGCTCTTCCTGAGAGCAGAATGTATGCTGGCAACCTCGCTGGTTACTGACTTCCCAATGTCGCGTTCAGCGATTGGTTAGCAGCCTGGAGCGAGAGCCGTTGACCAATCAAGTTGCTCGTATTGTGATTTAAAAACGCGCGTGTATGGCTACGTAAGTTTACGCTCCTTATAAACATACTGACTATTGAGAAAGTACTTTGTTGATAAATCGACACAAATGTATATAAATAATTATTATTAATATTAAATATTACTTAATGTATGTTTAAAATCATGAGCTACAAACATGTAATTGATTCAATACATCTGTAAGTATATGAACAGAATAAAAAAAAACATAAAATAAAAGAGGACAATGGCAAATTATTCAATACTGTTTATTTATCTATTTATTGTTTGTTTGTTTACTAAATTTCACAACTTCCCAGTCATTCATTTTGCGTTTTATCTTTACATTCATGTTGTTGGAAAAATATTTCTTTTTCTTGTGGGTATTGTTTTCAGAAAACTATTTTAATCAAGACTACTAACGATTAAATATGTTATATATTACATTTTTGAGATCCAGTTTTGATGTTTGAAATCCCCTTAAAAACATGCACATGGAAAAAATATGCTTTGCTATTATTTTTTTATATAATTCCTGCTGATTGGCAACATAGTCATTTTAGTACCCCAGGTTTGGTCTGACTAAACTCTACTTAAGCGTTTTCACAAATTGCATGATTCTCTAAATACATTTACACATAGTTTTAACATTATTTACTTCTGATACAATTAATAATGATAACAAAATGTTCACTTTAGGCTTTCGAAGTTGGATGACTGAGTAGTTATCATCAGATAATACATTACTAACCAATACAATAAAAATCAAATAAGCTTTCATCTAAATTATCAGATCATTAATCATATCATAGAGCTTCTCTTATTTCACAACGTCAATGTTCATTGGTATCTATTACCATGGGTGTACTTTAGTATGAACCTGTTCATTTCTCAGTCTAGCAGCATGACCTTCACAGTTCACAGCAAGATTCACCAAAACCTGAGCGAAGAGGAAACACATTATCTTGCAATACTTTCCCCAACTACTGCTCTCCAATGAGTTTGCTACGCACATGGCGTTTGGGGCACCCTGCAGTGGAAATGATTGGTTTGTAGTGAGGTTTTGCACACTTTTGTGTTTGTCCCTCTCTGAAACGAGGCTTCGGCCGTGCAGTCCCCGGGGATTCATTCAGCAGTGGGTCGTTGAACATGACCGCTGAGCCCTGAATGCTCTACTTAACCTTCTGCTGTGCTGTCATGGATATAATCACACAAACATAACATCAGATCATTTTTACTTTTGGCCTTTTTCAGTGGTTGTGTTTTTTCCACTGTGTGATTTGGTGAGTTTATCAAGGTTAGTCATTTATTTATTGTGCAATAAAGATAGCAGAGACAGTACTATCCTGTTTTGCATTTTAATAGACATCAAATAAAATGAGTTACAGTCTGTTTTACATTTTATAGACAGGTCTTATCTGTATGAATCATTCATACATAACTAACCAGCTTCTAAAGGAGCCAACGATGATACACAATACATTAAAATATGTAATCTATGACTGTTACATGATTATGTTTAGGCAGATTGAAACAACATCACATTTTCCACTAATTGTTTCACATTCTTCAACTAAATATTTTGAATTCGTATTTTGAATACTTTTTTACATTATTTATATTTGGAAACTAGTTCATAATCACAAATGAAATTATTTTATATAGATGGTAACATTAAATGGTAACAGTTGCTAACAGTAACAACTAAAAGTTATGGATTATTTCGTATACATGGCAAAATATACATTTTTAGAATCACAATTACTTACTATTGGTATTGATGAAAAAGTGTTGATATTCAGAATCACAATAACTTACAGTTTTTATTAATAAAAAGTTAATTGATATGTATCCACAATAACTTACAGTTTTTATGGATGAAAACCCCAATAAATTCAAAACCACAAAAACTTAAGTTTTTATACATGAAAAATATATTGAAATTAAGATTCACAATAAAAAATACTATTTTTATTAATGGAAAGCTAATTGAAATTCAGAATCATAATAACGTTCCTTTTCGTTTAATTAAAAACACTGATGTGCAGAATCCCGTTTATTTGCTGTGTTGGCAAACAAACAATCCATAAGTACTACAGTATGTACACCTGATTTTACCCTTAATATAGTACCATAGTTAACAAATGCTGTTAAAATACATTTCATGGCATGTCACCGTAATTTGTTCTACTGAATGTTGAAAACGCTTCGCAGCCTTTCGAGTAGATAAGAAAAAGAGCATACACAAACATATCCTAATTATACGATCTTTTACTGTGTGTATGTGCACATGAGATATCTGTTACTTTATCTGTGATTTTAAAAGATCTTATTATTAGATTCCAAGAGCAGTAGGAGTCACCACCTGCTGTAAACATCAGCTTTCAGGATCCTTTGCTTATGTACGTGCAGTGTTGTTTAAGACAGAAACGGGGAGAAGGCTGGTAATAGAGAAGGAAGTGTTGAACATGATAAATGGACACTCCATGTCATCACAGTGCCTTGAAGAAGCAAAAAGAGTGAATTCGAACTGTTTTGTGTTATGGTGTAATGATCACAGCTGGCTGTTTTCTCCTCTCATTATGATAAAGGTATCAAGAGGCTCGCACCGAGATATTGTGTGCGAAACGGATGGCTTGTTATTCTATTGTGACATGACAGGCTGGATGAACAATAAAAAATGGGGGAAGAGAGAGAATTTCTTTTGCAGGGCTTTGATTGGTGGAGAAGAAGCTTGCTGTGATTGATTTGGGCAGGAGAGAACGAGTGAGGAAAGTGGATTCAGGAGGTGTCAGTAATCAGACAGACAAAGGTTTACATACAAGTGCAGTTAAGAGACAGGCAAAAGAACCAGCACCGTTCCCTTTTCTCTTTTTATTCGAAACAGGCAAGCTCTTGATCTGAAAAGCATAGCTCGATCATTCCTGCCAGCACCAGACAGATGGCCTGAATCTCATTTCCACTGCTGTGCTACCTTGTCTTGGCAGCTCATCTGAAAGTCTGCTATTAGTAATCTGTTACACACTGTGTCTCAAGCTATACTGTACATTACAGGTACTTTAGTAACTTTCATCTGTCAAAAGGCCTTATTTTAAAATCAAAGGAGTGTGCGGATTGAAAAGAGGCCCTGGATTATGTGTTGAGGGAGTTTTGAGGGCTGAAGCATTGTTCTGATATAGACAATGAAGAGCACAATGGTTTGATTTGTATCTAACTGTGGGTAGATTTTTGGTCCCAGTGGAAGAGCAAGGCAAAGGAAAAAAGGGGAAAATATTCAACCAGGCGCATGCTATGCTGATGAGAATTATTCAATTAATACTTTGTAATCACATAAAACGATAAGCCTCAGTGCATTCATTTCTTCTGTTCTTTCATCTAGCCTGAACACTCAGTCTCATATTTCCATTTAATAAATATGTAGTGAAATATCACACGGAATATCAATTGAAGTTGTTGTTCATCAAGCTGTCTGTGAGCGTAGGACTTTTTATATTCAGGAGAGGTTAAAAGAGACATTTTAACTGACATGATTTAATACAATTCAGTTGCTAATGAAACCTAATTTGGTAAACACAAGAACAAAGAAAAAGGAAAAAAAACTCTAGGCACATTCTGACCGCCAATATAATGACACACAGATATTCATCATTCATTCTCCATGTCGAGTTGACTCTTACATTTTAACGTATCATTTTAAATTTAGTGTAATAAGGGTTTAAAACTGAAGGCCGAGGTGAATTTGTGTAATGCAACATATCAACAGCAGAGGTCAGTGTGGAGGAAAGAAGATCTCAGCCTTTGAAAAGAAATTAATCTTCTGCTTTATGAGTTCTCTTCGTATTTTGGTCGCTTTGTATTTTGTTAGTTAATTATTATTTTTTTCTTGTTAGTTGTGCTGCTGCTTGATGGATGCTTAGGCTTGTCATTAAAGAAAAGACAACAGATGAATTGTACATTTCGGTGTCAATTAAAAAAAGTTAAGTGCGATATAACGATATAATCTAGTTTTAGAAAAAAAAACAATGTTAGTTAATATAAGACTGCTTGTATTCCTAAACTTGTGTATATAAAATAAACACAACTAATGGCTCACTGTGTTGTTGATTGTGAAGGCAATATAAAAAGTAAAAAAAAAAACAATCACAAAAATTCCTAAAAATAGTGTTATAAACTAGTTTTGGAGGGAAATCCTCTTTAGTACAAGGAAGAAAAAACAATTAATGGCAGCTAAAAACTAGTTTCTCACATACATATACACATAAGCGCAAGAATTCCAACTCTATGGGCTAAATTATTTCTTTTTACAAATATAAAAGAACCAGAATAGCGTTAGTATCGAGTTTGTAAGTCGTTGAAGGAAGAAGATGAGATTTACGTGCAGCGCTCCTCGTCTAGCCTTGCACAGCTGCATGCTGATTAGACTGAAGTTGCACCATGTGTCCACTGGAGGAAGCAATCCACAGTTTCTCTTCCTCACACGTGCTGTATTTTAATTCAAATGGACTGTCTTTTATATTCGTCACCAAGCAATATTTACTTTAGACATGTTATTGATCACTTATTTCAAACAAAAGTATTTCAGGTTTTTAACTTTGAGTTTGTTACTCAGCTCAGGTAAGCACTGTTGAGATGTCTGGGCAAACAAAAGTTTTCTTGATTTAATGTACAATTGTTAAGCAAAACTTCATGTCTAGTCAATTTAGTTTTTCTAAAAGTTTTTCAAATCTTTTGATCGATTCACCACATCAATCTGACACAGCTTAATAACAGTTGACTGAACACCTTTTTTTATGCAGCAAATAACAGCGAGTGAAAAGTTGAATTCAATTAGAAAATGTTAATTCAGTTCACAATTTTGGAAAAAAAGGGAGACATTTTTTTAAAAATTTGTTACATTTTTTGTGACGCATGAAAATTGTGACACACATACAGTAAACATCCTTTGCCTTTACCATAAATTAAACAGTTTTTAAGTAAATACATTGAAAAAACACCCACACTTTTGTTTCCATAGGTATGATTTATTTGTTATGCCAAGCATACAGAACTAACACTTCTCGAAAGCAACACAATGGAGATTCTCAAGCTGCAGGCCGCAGCATGGTGGGTGGCTTCATCTCTGCTGAAATATTCAGTGGAGCACCAGAATCACTACAAATCACAAGAAGCTAAACAGAGAGCTCTCACAAACACTGAGACACAAGTAAAGGACCGTTGCTATTTGGATACCAAAGCATAGATGGGGATGAGGCAGTGTTTAGTGCCAAACACTAGGGTTATTAACTTTTTAACTCATTGCTTCGTACTGCCATCTAATCTCCATTCTACACCACATGGCTTTGCTTGGCGTCATGTATGGGAAAGTAAAGCACGATGAACACGTCAGGACTGGAGACCAGCAGCTGACTCAGATGGGCCTCCTGAAGTTCTTGCCAGCAAAACGAGCCTTGTCACCGAGCTCCTCCTCGATCCTGGAGACGTCAAACAATGTCATGATCTCTCAAAGAATCTAACAGTGTTTACACAACATGACTAGCACGGAGAGCCACTCATCACTGTTTATTACAGTAGAAAGACAAAACTATGTAAGAAAAGGTAAATATTTGTGTTGAACACAACTTTAAAAGGATTTCAATTATCTTATATGCTTTTTAATGGTTTCTTTCACCCGAGTATAAGTATTTATGTTAAAGTTGCAGCCAAAGTTGAACATTCTATGGAGTTGAATGTTTTAGATTTCAGGCAGGGAACAAGCACAGCTGTTAAGCAATGCAGTGCTCCTCACCCTTGGATGGCGCTCAGGGGTAATGATAATGATGTTTGTGAAACACACAAATCTAAATGACTCATGAATAACAACTCTTTCCACAGAATGAAGCGTTTTTTTTTTTGATGCATGTGGATTACATGATCAATAATCAAAAGACACAGTGGGCAAGTTCATTTGCTCAGATTTGTATATTTCATAAATAGTCGCAATAGTTTGAAAGTAGATAAGATTATTTTTTCAATATGAGTGATGTAAATCAACCACTAAAATGAACCATTCTTTTAACTGAACAAGAGTCAAAAGAATTAAATTACATCACTACTCAGGGGACAACAGCCACGCGCGGGGCTGTTTTATAATCTTTGTGGGATTTGTCGAACAACGCTTAATGGTTGGAAACCAGACGAGCTTCCGGTTGTTCATATTTTCCTCTTTTGCAATTTCATCTCTTCATCACATTGTTCTTCATCGCAATTTTTTGATGCGAGTGTGTATCGAGCACCACCCAGATGCTCTTTCATGCCCCATTGAAGAACCAGCTTTCATTATTCGTTCTCTTTGTGAAGAACCAAGATGATATGGCAGAGCCAAACTTTTTCATTCGCACTGATTGTTCGGCCAAATATGTGATGTGTCGTTGGCACCTATTGCTTTTGATCAAGGCATGTTCACAATTGAAAATTAGATCTGATTTGGTCTGCCAAACATCTGATGTATTGTTGAGAAATGTCACAAGAAGGGTTCACCGCGACTAGTTAGCCAAATCATCGTAGTCATTTGTGGACATCAGGTGCGGTGACAACAGAAATATTAAGGATCTTTTTGGTAAGAATGTGTTGAGGAGGTCAAATTATTCTTTAAGTTATTTGTCCTATTTGAACTGCTTTCTCAATATAACCCATGACCACCATTTTGCAACAATTGCAACCGTAGAGCGGAATGTTGGCTTCACATCTGTTTTGAGGAGAAATACCAAACGTGACATGAGTAAACTCGGTAGTCACTAACATCCACCCAGACGACGCAATCTGTTCACTCATTTCTCTCTTGGTGATTACACATAATAAGAAGAAAAGATTGAAATACTAGTAAAACCTCCTCCCGGAATGGAAATTGCATTGTTTCCTCCTGTTTGTATGGGTGCTCTCGTTGCCCTTCCACACTCTCAAAAACTTGGATGTTATGTCACTTTTGGATTCTATTGACCACATGATTGAGAAAGACAAGCGAGACAGTGTAGCCCAAAAAAACCTGGCAGCATGCCCAGGCTGTACCCCTCCCTTCCACCCAAAGGGATCTGCAAAAGCACAAGCACACCCTCATGACCCTAATTAGCATTCATAATGAAAAATTTAGTTCCGTTTTTAATACTTGAGACATCATTTAGTGCTAAATTCATAAAAAGGTTTATGGGGCTTTTGTGGTTTTGTAGAAAACTTGAAGAGATAACCACAAATGTAAAAACAAATAAAAAAACAGTTGTTTGAAATTCATAAATAAACTACTGTTAGGGTTGCCATATATTATATTTACTCTGTGATTGTTGGCTTTGTGACTGAAAGCAGACACTCACCTCAGCAACTGATTGTACTTGGCCAGACGCTCAGATCGGCAAGGAGCACCAGTCTTAATCTGAGGAGGAATTAGCATATTCCATCAGGCTTCAATGGTGGCCGTACTGGGCAAACATTCAGAGGCGTTTTGTACCTGGCCAGTGCAGAGTCCAACCACAAGGTCAGCAATGAAGGTGTCCTCGGTCTCTCCAGAACGGTGACTGACCATCACACCCCAACCGTTCGACTGAGCCATCTTACAGCTAGTTACAAAAAACAAGAAAAACACACACCGCAAATCCCATTTAAAACCATATAAACAAAAAACTAGTAAAATAAGTGACTTTGGGATGACTCACGCCTGCAGAGACTCGGTGACCGAGCCGATCTGGTTGACTTTTAGCAGCAGGCAGTTGCAGGCTTTATCGGTCACAGCCTTGGCGATGCGCTTGGGGTTGGTCACTGTGAGGTCATCCCCCACCACCTGGATGTTTGTGCTGGCAGTGAAGTTGGTCCAGGCTTCCCAGTCATCCTGGTCAAATGGATCCTCAATGGAAACCACTGAGAAGCAAACGATAACACCACAATGACGTTTAATTCCTTTTGTTTAAGAAATAATTCGAAAGTTTAACAGAGTTTGAGATCAATGACACTATATATTTATAACTGCTTAATTATGGGGAAAATTTATCAGCACAACTAATTTTATAATAGTTGCAATCTTGATTATTTGTAAATATGTTTTTTAAACATACTGCATTTAGAAGTAGATATTCCAAGAGTATTATATAAATGATAATCATCAATCACTTTTTCACAAACATAGACACACTTCATTTTCTGATTACAGCTCAAGGGAGCAATGTGACGATGGCGCCACCATGTGGCAATAAGGCATATGAACAAAATAACAAATTAGAGATTTTATGTACTGTGTGAAACAAAAACATGCTGTGTTTCTTAAAAATTTATGCATCGGAGCGCTGGTATTTTTCAGTGTGTAAAGACCTTAAGGTTTGTTTATTTCCTGAACAAGGTAATTTCCTCTCAGTGTTCCATGACCTAGAACTAAACAAGAAGTATTCTACGTACATCTGTCTGCAGCCATCGGAGTAATAATGTAAAATGAAATGACAGAATTAAAGCCAAACACACTGGATAAACACTCCAGGTGAGAGAATGAATGTTGGCGGTGCATTAATGTGCATAAAGTACATAACGCGGAATAATGATTTATATTTAGTGATATTATTTCGTTTAGATCTAAATGATCTAATATTTAATGCATCAATAGCCTTTTTTGGCCAGCATGGCATGGGTGTATTCCAGAAACCTGGTTATGTGACATAACCGGATATATCTGAAAGCAAGTTAGTGTTTAACACCAGCTTTTGGTTTCCAAAAGCAAACGTATCTTTCAAAGTATTTAAGTAACCATAGAATTATCTTCTCTGAACATAACCTGCTACGGTGCAGAATATGTAAAAGAGTATGTTTGTTTCAGGAGCATGGCGAGCCATTTTGAAGAGAATCCTATTGACTTGGTAGTGTAGAATACATGGCCTATTATATAGCCCTAATTTTTTTAAACCGATACCACCAAATTAGTTTAAAAACTTGCAGACCATAATATGTTAATCATTGCAGTCTCTAGATTTGGTTCATTCATTTCTGGACCTTTCAGCAGTCAAATGGAAAGGACGTAGACAATTAAACTTGTTAGAATAGGATTTAAAGTGTTATCGTTTTGTAATTTGGACAACAAATAAGATCCTGTAAATTTGATGAGATTTTCTGTGTCATTTTACTTTATATTCTTCGTCAAATTAAATCTGTTTAACCCACACACACGGACACGCACACACATAGTAACAGTAAAGATGAGGGAAACTGACCAGGATAATCCTTCACAAAGCTCTTGTAGAGGTCAGCGAGCTGATCAGGGCTGATATAACGGCTGGGGTCATCGGGTGATTTGAAGTCCAGGTCATACTTTCCACCCTTGTAGAACTCTGAGGCAGCCACATCCATGCCGATCACAATCTTGTCAGTGTAGCCGGCTTTGCTAATGGCATTCTTCAGCAGCTCCAGAGCTAAAATTGTTAAGAATTGTTTGCACAATGTAATATCAGTAAGAGACACTAAGAGTTAAATGTTATTATAATAACATATAAAAGCAGCCTTGCAACCAATGTTGTCATTAAAAAGAAAAGCTCACAGCATATTCAAACTGTAGGCTTTTAATTGTCAAAGCGGCTTGATTTATTCCATAAAATACCACGAGCAGCTGTTACGTCTCAACAACCCATAAAAATACTGTAAATTATTACTTGAGGCCCTTATTTAAACATAAATGGCTATAAGTTTATAGCTTCAGTTCTTTGAATTCCTTACACACATTTGATGTAACCATAATTCAATGGTATTCAAACAAATTAAGACAAGCATAAATATTTAGTATTCACAGAACCCAATAATCTACAAACCTTCACAGCATCTCTCTCAAATGGACAGATGTTATGACTGATATTACAGAGTTTCCCAGAAATCATGGAGGACTGAGCCAAAGCTGGAGTTTTACTTTAACTATAATTGCGTAGCAAATATTAATGTTTACATAAATGTCTCTTAGAGAATCATTAGATTGATGCATGTTCAGCAAATAGTGTTCAAGTGTTTATTGTAATTTACTTCACTGTATGTAATTAGGTGGCAATACCAACAATACTCATGTGCCAACAGGGTAAAAAGAACAAAATCATTGAAATGTGGATTCTCTCTTGGCTGCTATAATCCCTAAAAAACATTTGCAGAAATGTGTCATTAGATTCCTGACACTCACAAATCAGACACTTTCAAGGCTCCTCACCTTCTTTGTTCTCAAGGATGTTGGGGGCGAAGCCACCTTCATCCCCCACATTTGTTGCGTCTTTGCCGTACTTCTCCTTGATGACATTCTTCAGATTGTGATAGACCTCAGCACCAATGCGCATAGCCTCCTTAAAGTTGCTTGCACCAACAGGAAGGATCATGAACTCCTGCATGGCAAGCTTGTTGCCAGCGTGGGAGCCTCCGTTGATAACATTGAAGGCCTTTGAAAACAGACAAACTATTTATAGAGAGCCAAGAGTGTGCATCAGTCAGTTATGTTAAGTGTATTCCTGACCAGAATAATAAAACACTTCTCAATCATAGAAGTACCTTTTTCATGACATTTAGCCCCAATCTACAAATGTCAATATGCATTTAATACTTGTACTTTTTAAAATACAAATGTTTTGCTAAATGACATTTTCAAAGTTACCAACTACGAACAAAAGTAAAACTACTGTAAGTTTTGGATTTGTGCAATTTAACATGTTAAATAGCAGTGTAAAGTAATGTTTGACAACATAATGTCTTTATTAATGACAAAAAATGTATTTAAATTGAGTTTTTTTTACCAGGTGCAGTGTTGTTATGCCTTATTATGCCTTCTTCTCTATATTTGCATATGTACTTTATATTTTTATTTAAAAAATGTAGGTTCTAGTTTTGGTCAAATAGCAGGAGAATTATGAATTGAAACGATTTTCAGATAAAAAATTGCATTTTAACACCATTGTTCTAGGTATATAGAACCATATACAGAATATTTAGCTCTTCTTTCTTTGTTACTTTTTTTAAAGCTATACCAGCATCTATGGCTATAGACAAGCAGAAATGTATAGATGTTGCCCAATATCAGTTTTTCTAGGTGTCTCATCTCCAGTTAATAAAACTGGGAGGCGAGTCTGGATATCCTAAAGATCCAGCTAAGTGTAAACCACTTGATCTCATCAAATGTTGAAAGAAAATAAAGTTTCTTCAATATTAGGTTTAATTGCCTGTAACTTATTGTTTATAAATCGCTCCCATTCTGACCGACCTTAATTTTTAATGAACAATGTCAAAATGGTTTTATAACTAGTATCTGCCATTTTGTTTCCTCCTGAAACAGCCTCTCTAGCAAAATGGTTTTCCTGTTCATTTCTGGACATTCTGATGTCTCTAGATACCCAACAGAAATTGACGCTGAAAGATTTGTAGAATGATAGGTAGGATACTTTGGTCAGTGTTTTCACAATAGTTGGATTCTGGTTTAGAATTTTGATTAAGGTTTAGAACGTTTAGCAACAAGATGAACTATATAAGGACATATTGCATTCACCTGATCATATTTATTATAGTGTATATGTGATTGTCGTATTTTAAGATTTTGTTGCTTTGGGCAGATACGTACAGGCACTGGAAGAATGACTTCTGGGTTCCCAGCGAGGTCAGCAATGTGGCGGTAGAGTGGCACGCCCTTCTCTGCAGCACCAGCCTTGCACACAGCCAGAGAGACGCCCAGGATAGCGTTAGCCCCAAACTTGGCTGTGGAATTAATCCAAAAAGAGTTGATTAAAGGTAAACACATGGGATGACAAGGTTTGAAGAATTACACCACGAAAATCACAAAGTGAAGCATAATGAAATGCTTAATCAAATGAATATGCTTACACTTGTTGTCTGTGCCATCCATATCCAGCATCAGCTTATCAATCTTCTCCTGCTCCAAGACGGACACACTCTGTTTAAATACAAGAGAATATTATTGATGATATCAATCACTTTGACAATCGATCAAATTTGATTTAGTGTTCACCACATTTCAGCAGTCGCATCACTGTGATTAGGAGGGACTTATTTTTTAACCGCATTTACAAATGGACATTAGTCATTCATTAGTCACAAGACACTTACCACTTGAATAACTTATCCGTAGTTCTTTAAAATACTTGAGCATACTACAAAACAATCAGACCTCAACAACAAGTGCATTATCATGTTAATCAAAAAACAAATCTTCCTACCTGGCTAACCAGGGCAGGTGCAATAGTTTTATTGATATGCTCAACAGCTTTTGAGACACCTGCAGGGACACAAGCAGACCATCACTGATCCAGGCTAAAGAGAAGTGAGCATGCAGAGCAGACATAAATAGGAGATCACCGATCTATGATTCTCTACTTATATCTGCTGCGGTTAGTGTCAAAACAAACCCAAAGGCTCATGCTGCTCCTGTGCTAGATCAGAGGGGATTATGCTCCTCACTTGGGTTGATTCACACACTAATTTACCTGATTACACAAAGCAGGGGCCAAGAACTCATTTACATATTTAACAGCTCTTTTCACCCCTGAGAGAGAAGAAAAGAATGCATAAAAAACAGAATATGAGAAGCGGGAAATAAAAAGCTACAAAGCAAATTGACAGGCCGATGACAAATAAAAATGTACTGATGAAATTATCTATAAAAAAACCTACAAATATGTTTAGTGCCAAAATTCATAAATTTTTTCAGAATAGTTCTATGTATTTGTAATACACATAAGGAGAACATTCACATGGATTTAATTAAAGAAATGTAAAGATTTAAATTGTGAATAAACACAAATTAATTCAAAATACACATATATCCATAACTTAAGTGAACCTATTGGGACATTAACAAATAACAATAGATAAAACCATGCAATACAATCAAATACATATATATATACAATTGTAATCACACAAACATTAAATAACCAAATGATTATATAAACCTAAAAAACGTATTATCTGAGTTTACAAACTAAATCTTTTAAAAACTTGTTACTGTAAGTTTTGATATTACAGAGGGTTACAGATAGTTATAGAGTATGGGTTATTAATAACTATCATTCTTGTTGTTACATTGTTTGAACATTTAATGCGACTGAGATTCTTTAAAAAATGTTAAACTTGTGGTTAAATAAAGTTTAATATCATATACTGTGATGCAAACAGAAATGCAAACTACCCATTAAAATGAACAACTAATAAACTTGTTTAGTTGTTTAGATGTCATATCAATTTTTACTTTTTACTTCTGCTAACAAATATCCTGTAAAAGTGCATGCATTATGGCAACCCCCCAATAAATATAAAACTATATTTTAAATCAAAAAGCAATTCATTCATTAAGCAAATATGATTTACATAGGAAACATTACTGACACTTTTTGTCACGACAAGATTTATTTACAAATGTGGTCATATTTAAAATATCTGTCAAGAAGGTTATATTTTATAGCTTAATAAACTGGTAATCAATGACAAACCTTTGCCCAGGTAACGCGTCTTATCATTGTCACGGAGTTCAAGCGCTTCATAGATGCCAGTAGAAGCCCCACTGGGCACTGCAGCTCTGAAGAGACCTGTTGAACAAGAAATACACCCAACCACATTTAACATCAACTTCATGGTTTCTTTTAAGTTTGTCAAAGATTGACAAAAGAGACCCATGAATACTCACAATGTTGGCTAACAATTTGAATGCTACACAATAACAGATTTCTAATAAAAGTTGGCACAATTTGGGTGTGTTTTAATTTAAATATACTGGTTTTGTTAAGAAATAAATAATTTTGTTAAATAAATAAACTAGATTTAAAGCTTGAGCAATCAGTTTATTTTTGTGATTAAGTTGCATGGGCCAGGGTGAGTTACTTCCAATTTATCAGGAAGACAGGCCAGAAACCTACAGGAATGTTGCCAGAGAAAAAATAAACATTCTCCATATTAATCTTAATAAAACCACTTTAATATTTTAAACTGAATTATTCACTTGGCAGAATATGCCCTCTCTCTCATTCTTTCACTCTGAATTCAACTTGGCACAAGAGTCTTTCTGCATTTTTGCTCTCCGTCCAGGCTCAATCTTTCAAATTGCTCATTCACCGAACATAATTTGCATACTCGTGACATGTTAGAACCCACTGTAGTTAATGTGTGAGGCAAGAATGTCAAGTTTTATCTAATATTTCTCAAGAGGAAAAATACCTGGGTTGCTAAAATGTGCATTCTGAAATTTAAATGCAAGTATTTTATTATCAAATCAGTTCACAAAAGTACTGCAGCAATGCAGCTCAAGTAGTTAGTATTACTTTGGCTATTTTTATCTACCTAGCATTTGATATATCTCCTCTACGCAAGAGGACACCAACATGCAAGGCTGAACAGGCAGAGAGGGCCTCAGAGGGTCAGCCATGCGAGACGGCCAGAGCATTCAGACGGTACGCTCCAAAACACCACATAGATTGTCAATTAATTGTGCTTTGTATTGATGTCTGGTTTGTTGTGGATGATTGAGTTCAGCAGTGTTTATGAGGACACAGCAGTGATGAACAACAATGCCTTTTCTCTCCAGTTCTCTTTTCTGTTTCAAGAACTTCAGTATTCAATTTTAATTTAAAGCATTATTCAAATGTACTTAGTTGCTTTAAAGTTACTGACTTGAAAGGTAAATTGTACAACTGATATAAAAATAAACCAGATACTACAAAAACAATTTGTGCTAAACGCCTCATAATTTGAAGCCAATAAAACTAATACGAATGTAATTTAACATCCCATTATACCTTTCTTGGTGTAAAGATCAACCTCCACAGTGGGGTTTCCACGGGAGTCAAAGATTTCACGAGCATGGACCTTCAGGATGGACATGTTGTAGTTCCTAAATGGAAAATAACATTTAAATAACAATTATGTCACAAAATAATTATTAGGCGCGAGGAACACAATATACAATTCCATTTTGGCTTGAAAATAAACTAAAAAAAATTAGCAGACATTTCCTGTAGAAGTAGGCCACTCTGAAAGTTGAATTAAGATTTCAATCATTTATTTAGACAGAATAGTTGATAGTATATTGATAAATAACAATAAAGAAAGTCAAGTTTCACCCTATCAGCATTTGGTCATTTATATTTCCTCTGAATTTAACAACACTATACTGAATGTAACAACACTATACTGTAACAAACATAAAGTATTGGAGCCTCCCAACTCAAATAAGACACAATTCAAGTCAAGAATACATTCAATTTACACCTTGTAATCATTTGTCTCTCCAGCCAAAAGAAGCTGCCTCAGCCTCACCAACGCTTCAATTAAACTGCAGCTGTAGCAGACAGTTGGAAACATGCAAACACTATTTAACCCTCAAAATAACATCCAACACTGTTTATTTAGCATTTAACTTTCTATGCAAATCAAAAGGTCTCGATGTTGCAACTAAGTTAAGCAATACAAAATGAGTTATGTGCAGATGTTAACCCACGATGTCACAGACTCATTTCCTAACTATACCCATTTCCTGCTCAGCTACGATTTTGTGCAACTATGAAATAAAGAAAAGGAAAGTTTTTAATATTATAAATATATTTATAAATTAATGTGGACCAATCGAATATCCTGTAGCCTTAAATGTCTGGAAACTTCCCACTGGCAACAGGAGAGTGGGTTGGGTCTGCTGAGACAGACAGTAACAAGTGACTAGCCTTCGGTGTGTCTGCAGTCGCTGGGAACAGTGCTGGAATCTAACAGACTAATAATGAAATTCACATTCTGCGACGTATTTGTCATTTACAATGACCATCCATTACAAGGGCAAAGATGTAGTCGATTTAAAAGCAGACGCTGTACTTACGTCGACGAGGCCTTTCCTCTGTCAAGTATTTGGAACGAAAATCACTGATTTGCGCAGCTGTTACACTTTACGTCACGTGACCTCAATGAATGACATCGTGAGGAAAATAAAGATGTACTCCAGTCGGTAGTCAAAACCAAGTTTAACCCTTCCCAAAACAAGTTAAAATTGTGAGATACGTTACTGACATGCTGTTTAATTAAAATAACATTAACTGAATATTCTTTCTGGGGAAAACGCCATCTCATGACAGCATCATCTTCATAATTTATTACATAACTGTTGATTGTCACGACAGCACCACAGACTTAATGTTACCTCGACTACCACGTTTTACCCGTTCCAACTAGTAAACTACTAAACTCAAAAGAAGTACAGTTGCTAAACTTACCTTATCTGGCCTAACCAGCGCAAAGGCAGTCGAGTGCAGACCGTGGTGCAAAGCAGAGAAGGCAGAGCGGCAGCTGAGCTCGTGCACGGTTAACCGTGTAGGGCATCAGGAAGCAGTCGGAGCGTGCTCTCTGATTGGTCAGACGCGTCTCACGTGGTACGTCAGTGGGATTGCATGGCTGTGCGCACGTTTTCAAGAGACATCCCTCCTCTTTCGAGAGGATGCGAAAAAATCATTTTAATGGTTGTAACGTTTGTTTTATGAGGACATAGAGGTTGATAGTGTAATTTTTAAGATGTTATCTGTGGTAATAGAAGGTATTGTCCTGTTTGAAAGTCTCAGCTTAGTTAATTTTGGTGTTTTGTTAGCAAAACTGCTGCATTGGGGAGTACGTGCAAAGCATCACTCGCATCCTGCGATGCGTCACAGGGAGCGCGCACATCAGAAACTCATTGGACAGCTTGTATGTAGTTTTGAGCTCGGGTTATTTTTTCTGTTAAATAATAAGTGGTTTTGACAGCTTCAAATGTAATTTATTTCCTCAATAATGAAAGAAGATTATGGCAATCTGTCAGTAAACAGCTGCAGCATAACATATGTAAAGTAAATTAAAATAAAACATACATATTTTATAATATTTTATTGCACGTGATTTAAATGTATTATTGTTTTTCATGTTTATATTTTTAACACATACAAAACATAAAAAACACATTATTAAAATGTTTTTCTTTATAAATTGTGTAAGACGGGCACTGCTCAATTATTGTGTTTAGCCACCCTTCATTGCTGAAAACATGAAAATCAAGAGTCATATCATCTAAGTTAATTCTTTGAAACGCTATCACTCTGTTTAAAAAGCTATTCGTAGTGAGAAGACTGTACCAACTGATGCTGTGCTGTTTGTGGCTTCCTCAATGGCAGCCTCCTTCGTCACTGAGTGACCTTGAGCAGGCAGATTACTAGCGCGCCATCTCCTGGATGCTCATGGGACTGACACTTTAAAGGTTTTACATCTTAAAAACTACAAAGGAAATTTCTATTGATTTATGTGTATTTGTAGGTTGGACTGTGTTGCTCTAAACATAAATAATAGCATTATCGTTTTACCGTATTCTTGGATACTACGTTGAAAATAAACAACTATCTAATAAACAGCTACAATAATAATGATCTTATAGAAAATAAATAGATTGTTTATATAGATAGATATGCTTTGTAATATAAAGTTTTTTTTGTTGTTTTTTTGTCTTTTTCCACTAAAATATGTGCACTGCTACCTGTAAGTAGTATAGTGATGTGAGATCTACTTACGGAATGGACTTTGCTTGTTCTCCCTGCTATTTTTTTGGCTTCTTCTGAGTGCTTCATGTGAATTGAAAATAGTAAATTGAGTCGTGTTGAGTGGTTTGGGCAATGAGTTGGTAAACTATACAGGGTGAGCCCTACCTTTAGCTCAATAGGACCTGCAGATCACTAACCTTGCATTACTAACCATTTGTCTACTTGACTTTTAAATTACACCCTGTGTCATACACAGAAAATACTTTTCTTTAATTTAAATTCAAACAAGTGAAGACTACAAACCTCAAAATCTTGACTCACTTATATAGCAAGATAAGTTAGAGTAGAAAATGTTGTATCTGTATTATGCTACTGTACGATTCTTCAATGTTCATCAACATTTTTATCTGTGATCAGTTATCGCTCTGCACTCTGATGCATCGTCTGTACCGTGTACCCTTACAAGATTCAAAGATGTGGATAAGTGCGGTATAATTAAGGTCTTCAGACAGCAATTTAAAATCTATGTAAAAATGTAAAAAATTGCTGTGCCAAAAGTAACCCAGTAAAAAAAGAAAATAAAATGTAATAAAAATAAAAAGTCAGATCAAAGCAAGAGTTCTTTTTTCCAACTTGATCTAGACAAAATAGCAGCGATTGTTTGCTCACATCACTTTGGAATTTAGGTTAAAAGGTACATCTTGATGCCTACATGTTTTCCCTCATTGCAAGTAGGTTACAAACTCCAGACATATTTCCGAACACAAGATAAATAAGCTGAACTGTTTTTTTAAGTGGCATCTTTTCTTCATTAACAGATACTAAACTAGACCCTGCAGTTTTAACCTTTGACCTCCATGGTATCATGTTTACTTAAAGTGTTTAGATGGCTGTTTGATGCCTTTACTACAGTACTCCTTATGATTGTAGGACACAATTTATATAAAAAAATTATTTTATCTTTAAAATAGAAACATTTGTGTTTTGTACAGCATATCTTTTCTTTCTCTCGTGTTGGTTTATAGTTTCTCCATTAACTTCTTCCTGAAACCACTGTTTGAACTATTTTGACAGTTAAAATAACAAATAATTTTGTGTTAGATCTATTAAATTGCTTTATTTATGAACATCAAGCATCGAGTTTAAGGAACTGACATGGATGTTTGAGCACAAACCAGGAAAAGTTAATTGCTAACATCAATGTTGTTTTTTATACAATCCCTATTTAACATAAATCATATTTGGGCTAGTTTGCCTTTCAGCAGCATTGGTATTTCTTAATATTCAGACTGGTATTGTCTTATCTTTCAATGTTAAGAATTCAATTTCAATAAAATGACCACATTTTTGTAATAGCCTGCAAGAATTTCCTTGAGCTTGTTAATAGCTAGCTCAATGCTTTTATTGTGTGTTACTTTCCAATTCCTTTCATATTAATTATAAAAAACTAAAGAGAAGTCTTTTTTGACAAAACAACTGCTGTGAGAGTCAAACCTTGAGAGGTTAAATGAAAAACAGAATGAGAAACCCACCCCCACCCCCAAATAAAACCTGACAAACTAGAACTGCAACAGCCTCTAACATTTATTTGCCAGGATGTAAATGCTTCTGGAATTGACCATGTTACCACATGCCTTTGGCATCCTGGGTGTAAACCACTGCATTCAATGTCACTCTCAGCACCACTGTAGGCAGTTCTCCTTCAAAGGAAGAACAGCCTGAGACAGTTCAGAGCGAACATCACACACTCACACTCTGCCACAGCATGGAGCTGAGTTTACTGCTCTTGTTTTCCGCTTTGGTCAATGTTGTATTGGCCGGCATTGACGGAGAAAGATGGACATATTCAGGTACGATCTTCTATAAATAAAAAGGCATTTTTCATAAACTGTTAGAGCTGAGATACATGCATGAATGAGGCGGTGTAGAATGTTTATGAATCTTAGGTGTCTAAAGAGTAAAATATGTAGTAGTATAAATAGTTGTAATTGAATTGAATGAACCTGAAATGTATTGAATGAAAATGTGGAGATTCTTTAAAAATAAACCGTTTGCATGTTAATTGAAAGGTAAGGCTTAATAGTTTGCATTTTCAATAATTTAATAATTCACCAATTTATTGCCCTCTAAACTTTATTGAGTAAAAATATCTCAGCTCTATCCTGCCTGCGGGTTATTTATTGGACAGAACAAATTTTGGTTTGATTACAACATGTAAACCACAATACCAATGGGGCAATTTAACTATGTTTTTTTACTTTACACATTAAAGTTATAGAATGCGAAGAGAAGGTGTACTCTCTAAAGAGGTTCAAGAATTTTACTCAGAACTCAATAATGTTTTTTTGTTTTGTTTACCTGGTTAGGTGGGGAAGAACAAAATATGTGTTGTTTCTGGGCTGTGATTGATCTATATTTTAAATACTCAAACCTAAAGTAACCTGCAGCTGTGTGATAGGTTGCTGGCTGGCACATTCATGTGAAAACACGTGATTTCCTTGTTATGAAACATTTCTATATGTTTTCTTTAAAAGACAGTGAGGTAGTTATTAACAATATTTACACTTTTGATGAGTGGTGTATATAAAAGCAAACACGTTTTTAAAATCATCAAAACATCTTTTTAAATTCATAAGCCTGTTTTTATTATTCTATGAACTTTATGTCAAAACCCAAATTGCCTCATGACCTCTTTAAACATTGAGTAGATTGAGAATGAAGAGTATAATTGAAGAAAATTTGTATATTTAGCCTCATATTGTATGTGTTGAATAAGAATTGAGGTTGGTGTTCAAGGATTCAAGATTTAGTTGTTGAAGGACTGGCCTCTGAAGTGTTAGAGTATGAGACACACTTACAGTATGTTTGCAAATAAGCTACACGTGGGATAATATTGACAATATAGTTTTAAACATCTCACAGGATCCAAAACTGACCTGTTAAAGTTAAATACAGCAGGTGATTTCTGACAACTTACAGGACAATGTTACCACAATATTACTGGAATGTTTCAAAGCAGCTATAGTCAAAACAGTCACCCCAACATTAAAATGTGGTTTACAAAGTTCATGAGAAATGTCTCACTCGGTTTAAATGCCTGACTTTTTTCTACAGAAGGAGAGCTGGACCAGAAACACTGGGCAGAAAAATTTCATGAATGCGGGGGTAACCAACAATCCCCCATTGACATACAGCGGCGAAAAGTGCGATATAATCCTAGAATAAAACAGCTGGAGCTGACAGGTTATGAAGATATCCGAGGCAACTTTCAAATGAAGAACAATGGTCATTCTGGTAGGAATTGTTTCAATTGAATAGATTTTTGGACTGTGAGTAATCTATATTCATGATAAAAACCTTTATCCCATCTAGGGTACAATTTTCATATATGTACCCCAAATGCGTTCAATATGTCCTCTTATTTTAACAAATTGGCAATACAGACCTTATCATCATTTTTTTGATAGTGGAAATTGGACTTCCACCCTCTATGATGATAACCAAAGGCTTTCCAGACCGCTACACAGCTGTACAAATGCATCTGCACTGGGGAGGCTGGGACTTGGAGGCCAGTGGATCGGAGCACACCATGGATGGCATTCGCTACATGGCTGAGGTATTCTATGCCTTCGGTTTAACATATACAACACTACAGATGCTGTATATGTTGCTTTCTTTAGTGACAGAAGCGTGTTGGTTGAAATCCAATATGTCGTTTTGGCAAATAAAATCCTAGAATTGAGTTTCACTCCTATCTACCCTTACGACATAGTGATGTTACAAGCAGCTCTAACCTCAGATTTTGCAACATCTGCTTTTTAAAAATGTTTTACTGACACTGTCATCTCTGGATTCTTCTTTCACAGCTACATATTGTCCACTACAACTCTGAAAAATATCCCAGCTTTCAAGCGGCCAAAGACAAACCAGATGGTCTTGCAGTTTTAGCCTTTTTTTATGAGGTAAGGTTAGTTGTAACCACTCTTTAATTGAAAGCATGTGTTCTGTTTCATACATGTACAAAAAGGAAAGGCATCTATTAAGAATGAGTGAATAAAGTGAATTCATAAAATTACTCAGCATGAATATAATTTTAAGAGTCGGGATGGACAGCCCTACAGTTGCCTGGAGCTTCCAGCACGAGTAAAGTTAGTTTGTCTGTACTCTCTGAACTAATGGGTTGATTGATTGGGTCGTTGTGGTGTGACCAACTGCCTGACATTCTGTTTCCACAAAATCGTGAGCAGGTCACAGGCCCCCACCTCCTGTGTTACAGTACTGTACCAGGAACACACCCAAAGGCACTAAAACTACTGTACCATGTGGTGTACTTCTGCTGAAAACCTCTCCTCAAATATTGCTGTGCTTTTAATTGAGATCAATAGTATGTCCAGGAAACTAATGTATAACGTTTTATCTGAAAATCTTTACACTTGGATTCATTGACTCATTGAACACTGCAGAGTACAGTACAAAATGGTGCTTCAGTCGTCAGAACTCAGTTATAGAGGTTTCCTGGTTGAAGCCTGGAATCCCAGAGAGCAAACCAAAACTGAATCAACACTGAATCACCGTTTCAGCTGAAGTTTACTCCACATCGTTTTTACTCATCAAAATAATATATAAAAAATGGCACAGGCATGTTTAATTTTCCTAAATACATTTTTCTCATTTAATTCTTAACTGTGAATTTCTTGAAGCAAATCAGTTACTTATACATTTTCTTATAAGTTCTTTAGTGAATTATTTACATTAACACACTGCAGGGACTTTAAGAGTGAGAATACTCCTGGTTGATTTGATTGTTTTTGGTAATTGTATGTTTTTGTATTGTTTATCAGAGCTGTTTTTCTGTGACCGGCAAAAAATTAAAAGCCATGTGTGTCTTCATGGTCATCTGTCAAAAGAGTTTATTTGATCCAACCAATCGGCTAAATTCTAACTTTGCTTTTTGTTATTCATTCAAAAATTATTTCGAAGACCCAAAAAAATCTGTGTCAGCTTATTCAATGATAGTTTGTTATCTGGGTTGTCCAACCCTTCATTGGTTACAAACACTTAAAGTTTGCTCTTGGAATGTGTTTGATGCTAAATATCCTGTTTAGGATGGGCATTTTGAGAACACATACTACAGCGACTTCATTGCAAACCTGGCAAAAATCAAATATGCAGGTAATGCAGAGCATTCTTCAGCCATATCACTCGCTTGCTTCTCATCAGCTCAACTCTTTCCTCTTCTGCTCTATCTCCAGATCAAACCATGAGCATCACTAATCTGAACGTCCGGTCCATGCTCCCAGAGAACCTGAGTCACTTTTTTAGATATCAGGGCTCTTTGACCACACCTCCATGCTTTGAGAGCATCCTGTGGACAGTCTTTGACACGCCCATCACCCTCTCACACAATCAGGTCTTGCAAATAATTAGAGGAAAAAGTTTTCCAATTGTAGTTTCTGTAACTTTGGTTGTACTGTACCGCAGATCAGAAAATTGGAGAGCACATTAATGGACCATGAAAATAAGACCCTGTTGAATGACTACCGGATGGCGCAGCCTCTCAATGACCGAGTGGTGGAGTCTTCTTTCCTCCCGCGAGTGGGCAAAGGAGGTCAGGCCAGAGCTTTACAGCAGTTGGCAAAAATAATCAACTCACACAAATGTTCTTTGTCAGACCTATAGTGTTAGTTCAGCGTGTTCTTTCTCTTTCCTTTTTGGTTTCTCACAGGAATCTGTCGTCAAGAGGAGATTGAGTCCAAGCTGAAACGGATTGAGAGCCTCATTGTTTCACTGGATAAAAAAGCAGTTCAAGGTATAACTTTTCATGAAATGTGATGACTGCTGAGCAATCTTAAAGGGACAGACTGTACACAATTATGAATCTGTTATTGAAACATAAATGACTGATTCCAATTAAAAATTGTCTAAATTAATGTATTTAGCTAATTATAGTTAGTTTAGTGCTCTCAAATGGCTTAAAAGACAAAGGTATACTGTTATAGTATGTACATGATATTTTTATTTAAAGGACATTACACTGACATAATTTGTTATCGTACAGAGGTTGAATCACACTATTTGCAATAATCTGTATCTGTCTTCACACCGTCAGCAAGCAGCAATCGCAGCACAGATTTTCAGTTACCTGATGCAGAGCTTAACCTGAAATGTAGTTCCTGCACAAGTCAGCACACATTTGATAATAAGCATTTGATAATAAACCTACATAGCAGACAGCTAGAAAAAATATTTTAAACAATGCTTTTGCTTTCGTAACACTTTAAGAGTAGTGACAATAAAATCGGCACAAATGCTCACAAGACCACTTTGCTCTTTATGCTAAAATTTGGGACCTTTTGAGAGGTCTATAAAAGCATCATGAACATTACAAAAGCTAATGTTTGTTCCATATAGCTTTAAAATTCTCAGTTCACAGTGCAGTTTGTAAAATTGCACATTTGACAAATTTACATGAAAAATGCACATATTAAAGCATACAACCTTTGTTTAATTGTATGTAGACAATTATTGGTTGTGCTTTTGCAATTTAAGTTCCATTTTTATTTGTTATTTGTATTTTGAGTTCAGAAGACCTATCTGAGCAGCAGATTGAACTATAAAATGTGCTCCTTCTGCCACTAAAATATGCTTTATTTAACCTTTGGGATTCAATGTTTGAATTGAAACCCCCAAACCAATATTGCTTCATCAATATTTTGAATCGGCTACACATATGTTTTTGGACCCATTCTGTCATTCTAATCAAGTTCTCACAAAACACTTTCACAAGTTCACTCACTTCCATTAACGGTAAAGCTAGGTTTGCCTCTAGTTGCTGGACACTGTCACACATTGGCAACAGCCAGTTTCACTTCAGTCTCCGGAAAACAGTGCCATCCAGTGTTCCTCATGCCTCATTAACACAAAAATCAACCTTTCTTGATTTCAGTGTATTTTTCTACTTTATGCTGCTTAGAAATTATACTCAATGATTTTTAAATAAACCCAACAAGCCGAGGTTTCACACACGCTCAAATTGTTCCTCAGACCTCAGACAACTCCACATGCAATCATCAACCAATTTTGCCCTAGTTGAGGGACCTTAGCGCTCTTTGTTTTAAAAAAAATGGGAAGGTTTTGCACATGCCTCATTGGTGGCACTATCACTTTTTTTCCCTGTTGGTGTGAATGAGGCAGCTACTAGAGATGTGACAGCACAGAATTCCATAATTTTGGGTACTGTCCCCTTAATTTTGCAGCATCAATTTTTTTATTTCATCTGTGTCTGAAAATATGTATTTATTTGTGATATATCCCTTTCAAGTACCAGGGTCTGGAAGTAATGGTGAGTACTTTTCTGCAACTTGAGCATCTGTAGTAATGAGAGTCATAAATTAATTGTTCAAAAATGATCTTTCCTTCCCTAGCCAAGCAACCTATCTCCCCATTGGTCCTGTACTTCCCAGCCAAGAATCTGGAGAGTTACGCTTTAGTGAACCTGACACATCCCATGAACCTTCAATCATTCACAGTCTGTATGAACGTCCGGATCCCAGCCATTCCTGATCTGACCGTGCTGTCCTACTCCACCACTCTGGACAATGAGCTAATGATCATACTGGGCTCTGAAGTTGGTCTCTGGATAGGAGATGAGTTTGTAAACCTGCCGTTCGAACGGCAGTCCCAAGACTGGACCAACTACTGCTTCACTTGGGCATCCCACACTGGAGGAGCAGAGCTTTGGGTTAACGGGCTGGTCGGCAATGAGCGCTACATTCGACCTGGTTACACCATCCCAGCTGGAGGGACGCTCATTCTGGGGAAAGACCAGGATGGCTTTTTGGGAATCTCTGAGACTGATGCTTTTGTGGGGCAGATGACTGACGTGAATGTTTGGAATTATGTCCTGACACCGACTGAGATTGGTGATCAGATGTCCTGTGAGAACGGCAAAGCCAAAGGAAATGTCCTGAGCTGGGGAAGTACTCAGCTCAGCCTGTATGGAGGAGTCCATCTGCAGGCTGAAGATGTGTGCCACTGAGAACAAGAGAGAGACACAGAGAGACCCAGAATAATATCATCCGCGTTAGCACGGAAAAATACAACTTGCAGAAAAAAAAATTCAATACACTGTGTATTTTATGTATAAGCATCTCAGTTTAGTTTACTAACCGAATAATGTGAATCATATCATGAGAATTTCTTTTCAATAAATAGCTGAATGAAAGTATTTACACTCAATCTATTCAAATATTTATACATTTTCATGTTTTCATATTCAAAAACGTTATAAAAAATATACAGCATTGTTATTAATAGGATTGGTCAAACGTTTGCTACATTCATGACATGGACACACAGAAAAATTGGACAGTTTGTTTAAAAATTGCATCCAGAGACTAAAACAAACAGGTGTAGAATGCTTGTTTTATATTCATGTAACAAGCCAAACAAAGGTACAGTTTTTTGTTCATCCCATTCCAAGCAAATAGATATTAGATATTTCAATACCACAATTAAAAACCTTCAAAATATTATGAAATCTTTGAAGATACCTTTAAAGGTTTTGGAAAGCTATGTAGACAGATAGATTTACAATACCGGTGTGAATATCCGTTCACAGAAATGTGCTGTTCATTTCCTGTCTGTGGCTGTCTTCTCTTGGCTCTTTGATCTCAAAATCCCCAGGCTCCTGGTTAACCTCCACCTTGTTTCTCTTCGCAAATAGCCCGCTGGTCTCCAGAAATGTCTTGTTTTTGGTTTCTGGAATAACCAGCCAGATGTAGATCAGAGTTGCAAGACAAATGCAAGCAAAGATTATGAAGCTGTAAGCACCCAGGCCTCTCTGTAGACACACATGAAGAACCTTCTGTTAGACTACTTGACATTTTCTAACTAATATGATTTTGTTGTTAAACTTATTTTAAATTAAATAATTTTTCTGGTCTGGTTAAACAAGAGTACTGGTTTACAGATTTTGGTTTGAGAAAAAAAAACTAGGGTTTCTGCTACATTTACTTTAAAGACAGCTGTTCAAGAATTGCGGTAAGCAATCAAACTTTTGTAATCTCAAAGGCATGTAAGGTAATGCAGTTTTTCCCTAATGAACATTTTCATACATATTGGCAATTCAAAGAATAAAGATTAAAAAACCGACCAGAGATAAAACAGACAACCCCTTCAGACCTGAATCACTTTCTTGGCATTAATCAAGTTTTAAATGTTCTTCTTCTTAAGACTTGCAGAATAAATAAATAAATAATAAAAAAATCTCGAGGTTGTTTAAAAAAATAAAAAATGACTTTTTTTTGTTGTCGAATGAACAATAAATAGTAGAAAAACACTGAAATATCTAATTTTGTTTTTAGAGAATAGACCAGCTTCTTTTTTCCGATTTCAATATACAACTTAAAAAGGAACGAAACAAACAAATTTACTGTAAAAAAACGAGCTGTAATTTGAGTATAATTGTCAGGAATATAAAACAAATGGTGGAATGTGATGTTCATTTTATTGGATGCATGGTCTGATTTGGTTAAACAGATTAGAGATTAAAAAATAACTGGATAAGACAATAATAGCATTACAATTCAAAGACTAAAAGAACAACAGAAGTTTAGAAGTGCAGTGCTTTTCGGATGATTTAGAGAGAAAACTAACATTTTATTGTAAAAGAAGTCTGGCCTCAGAAACTTATCATCTATAGGGTATCTCAGAGAGAGTTTTTGGCAGTTAAAGTATTACCAAACAGAATTGAGTTATTAGTTCAGTTTCAGTTTATAATTCAGATTATAAAGACCTGAAATAATGTTAAGCTTAGCTTACACTTGTTCACACAAGCTTTTATCAAGGCATTTGATTTTATATGTGACCACTGACCTCTAGAAAAGGGAAAACCAGGCCTACGGTGAAGTTGGAGAGCCAGTGAACTGAGCCGGCCAGCATGAAGGCTGCAGGTCTAGAAGACTGTCGGAACATCTCAGTGGTGATTACATTAGGAATAGGACCTATAAATGTATGCAGCATAAGCCGTCAAAAAATCACTGCCTTTTCTTTAAACTCCTCAACTTTTACAAGCAGTATATAAGATTGCATGACACACTATGCTGCATTTACAGCTGTTTTCTGTTTTTTACAACCAATTCAAAGCACTCCCTTTGCACTCACACCAGAGATTTAAAGTACACTCCCAGCAACTGCTGCAGAAATCTATTGTCATGCTTCACAGAACAATGTAAAAGGGAGCAAATTGACTGAGACGCAGTGTGCTGTTGGGGAGTGGCGCTACACCCCTGTGGGTTTGGTGGAAGGAACTCACTTGGCCCGATGGCATGACCAATGACGTAAACGATGACACAGGCGATGCTGACATAGGGCATCCAGTCCAGTGCTGTCTGTGGGTGGAAAGTGGGCTGTTATTTCACCACATTTACGTAAACGTGCATGTTACATAGAGCCAAAAGCCAAAAATGATGGACAAGAACATTTCCTGTGCTAAAAGTACATTGTCTGCAGGGAAAGAGACTTTACCAGCCCTGTAGTAACATCCTCTTTATAACACAAATAGAAAAAACAGCCAACATAAAGCCAACATCATCATCATCATCATCATCATCAAGAACCATTTAAATAAAACAGTATATTAAATATATATGATATAATTTAAATATTATATTTGTGTGTTTTTTTCTGGCTTTTAACATTTTCTTTGTTTCATTCTTTCAGTGGTTCATTGAATAATTTTTTAATGTCAGGTTATGTGTTAAATTCTCTGGAAAATAAGACTAGACTGAACATTTGATGCAGTAAATTCCCTTTATTTTAAAACACTAGTATAACTATTCATACAATACAACTGATTAGAATTGAAAAGTAATGCTTTAGAAAAATACAAGGTTATATTGCTGTTAACCAAGCATCTGACAGAACACTCTTGAAAACTGTTATAGATGTCACCAAATCTAGTTCTTTGGCTTGAATTCATAGAGCAACCTAATATCCCCAAAACAATAGGTCATACTCATGCATGGAATATACAGGTAACAACTGCAACAACAACAACATCAAAAAAGAAGGTGAATGCTGTTCTTTTAGGAGTTTAACATCTTCCAAGTTTGATGTTATTTGTCAAACAACATTTGGTTTCATTACACTAGCTTAAATACAGCCATATGGCTGGTCAATCCAATCAGATTCTTTCGAGTGTGCTTAGGTCAGTTTTAAACTTTTCTGGTTGGAGATAACATCTACAACTCTACCCAAGAGGGGTTGTAAAATGGGGTTGTAAATACCAGTGGTTTGTGAGGATGATAAGTTTCCAAAAGCTAAAGTCAAATCTTAAAAACGTATTACTGTAATCACCATATTCTACTAATTATTTTCAACCACATTTCTGACATATAATAATTAAAACACCTCAGCATTGGTGTACCTCAAAACAGGCAGAATCTGTTTTAAGGTACTATGCTGCCCACAGCTGAAACCAGCTTCAGAACAGATAAAAATCAATTCAAAATTGATTTAAATCTAGACGAAAACACCATCTAAGTAAATTTGTGTTTACTGATTGAGCACTGCTGTCCGAACAACGCTGTGCCTTGCTGTGACTTTTTTATTGTCTGTTTTATATGTGATTTGTTTTTAATGTTCTTTAAAGCACTTTGAAATGCCACTTTTGTACGAAATTGTGCTATACAAAAAAGGCCTCGACTTACCTGAAAATAGAGTGCAATTGTCAGAATAATGCAGGCTGCACAGCAGATGCCAAAGCCAATCAGCAGCAACAACTTTCTGCCAGATCTCTCCACTATGAACACCTACAGAATCAGATAGTGATATTATTATAAACGATGGATAAAGGCATCACTAAGTTCAAAAGGCACGATTTAAGTGGCTTACAGCTGCTACAGTCATGACAACATTCACAGCTCCAGTTCCTACGGTTACAAACTGAACATGATCTTCTCTCACTCCTGCTGAGCTGTAGATGCTGTCAGCGTAGTAATAAATCTTAATACGAGAGGTAAAAATACACGGATTAGAAACATGCACCAGCTCACGTGTGTTTTGGAGAAAACAGATTCAGCTCACAGCATTGACTCCTGATAGTTGCTGGCCCATGTTGATGAAAATCACGGAAAGCAGCTGCCAGCGTAGAGAGCGAAGGCTGAAAAGCTTGAGCAGAGAAAGTCGACCCTCCGCTCGCTCCGATTGCACCTCAGCACGCATCTCAAACAGCTCTTCATCCACATCGCTGCACCCGCGCAGCTTCTGCAGGCCTGGAACACAGCACAGGTGAGCTGCTTCACAGATATGCAGTTTTTAAAGAAGACTACCACATGTTAAACTATGCGTCTGCCATCAGAAGTAAGATGAACGATTGATAGTTGAGGTTACTTATGAGGACACTCAAAAGACTCAGAAAATTGGTTATTGTATGTTGAAGAAAATCAACTGAACTGGAATTGGAAGAAGAAAACTTGTCACTGAATTAAGCGGAATTAAGGTGCTACAACATTTAGAAATAATAATTTACTGTAAATAACCAAAGTTATTTTTGTATTCTTTTTTATATACATAAACAAAAATAGTATACGGATATATAATATAAGACCTTTGAACAACACAAAACCTTTAAAAGTAAACACAATTCTAACAAAAATACAGATTTTAATTACTTTTCTGAGATATCTTTTCTTTTTTTTTTCAATTACTGCATTTTATAGGCATGTGTACAAAAACAGACAAACCGAAAAAGTAATTATTTGTATGGAAATGTTGAACAATATAGCACTAAAACAAATGCTAAAACATTGTTTTGATCCATGGAAATAATTTGAAGGATGCAATATATATGTTAAACAAGATATATGTAAAACAAGATATGTGTCCCCTTCCATGATTTAGACAAGTAGACAATTGTTTCCAGTTTACTATTGTCTTTTCCTTACAAAAAAATGACTTCTTTTGCTTTAATAAGAATGTTGACAAGTTTCCAGATATTGTATAAGGATTGCATAAGAAGCTGTAGTGATAAAGAAATGATAGGCCCTCATAAATGCTTTGCAATATTATTATTTTATTGCCAGTGCATGTCTTGCCATGATTTCTGCAATGATGTAATGAGATAAAGGGACCAAAATAACTGTTTCTGTATACCTGTTCTGGCAGTTTTTTCATCTCCTTTCTGTATGAGCATGTAGCGTGGACTCTCAGGGAAGAAGGGCAAAAGAATCAGCTCAATAGCAGCTGGAATTCCCGTGAAACTCAACATGATTGGCCAACCTGGAAAGAGAGGGAAAGTGGCATGTCACAGTAGGTACAATGAAAGCATGGCCTCTCACTAAACACAGGCAGTCATCACACTTCGATTTTTAACTATAGTGTCACCGGAAAAGAAACATTTAAAAAGTTTAATGATGTAATTTGCTTTAAAAACCCAGTAAAATGTTTCCTATTTTGGTTTGTTAATTGAGAAGGTAAAGATTACGCATATTTTACTTAAAAACCATTTGCCATATTTTGCAAACTTGACTTTCAGATTTGTTTATGCAAGTTTGTGAAATCTTATATTTTCGTTTTCTGAGAGCATGAAATGGCTCGATGATTATAGCACCTCCCATTAATATGCAAACTCTCACTGACCAATCAGATGAACTGCTAATGCAGCTCATCTAAATCCAAAACTGATCTGCTGTCTGATGTGGAAGTGTAAGAATAGCAAACACAACACTCAGAAGGGGACACGGAGGAAACATGGTAGTGAAAGAAGCAAGGGTAGACACTCAATAATCTGAGGTGATTGAAAGTCATTTTTTATGATAAATACTACATTTTGAAGGTTCCGAAGGGTGCAGTGATAGTATAGAGGGGTCATATATTTATTCTAAATGCTTTAACAAAGGCATAATATAGCACCTTTCATTAAATTACATACTATCTAAGCAGTGTCTATGTTGAGTTAGTAAACATAGTTAAGCGAGTCTAACGGGTTGCAATCACATGTTAAATTGAACATGTTAACATGAAAACCACATTTTTTCAGCATTAATATTTGGTGCAGTGGGTAGATGATCTTCGAAGTTCAGTTACTCATTTAATAGGGGTTTCAAATGCCACATGTGGCAATTTTTTTCAAGCTTTAATACTGAATTTTATTGATAATAAAATTATGTATATATAAAATATTCAGTTTTTATCTTTATTTTTTGGAAATTACTGTTTTAACATAGAGAAAAAACTGACCTCCCGGGTTCCAGAGAAAGACTGGTTCGTTCTCTGTTTGTACAGAATTTTTTTATGATGTAGTAGTTGTTAAAAATGTGGGCTCAGTCTAATTCCAACAGGAACAAAGTTCATTCACATTAATTGGATCACATTTTTCACAGCATGGAATTAAAAAAAAAATTATAACAAATGGGTCAAACCATTTCAACCAAAACATTTTAGGCATACAAAATTACCAACATAAAATTGTCATTAACGTTCACCATTAGTTTTTTTTGTGTTACTTTCCCTCACAAATTCTAACTTAACCCTGAAACTGTTGCATCAAACCTGTGAACTTTCGCACCAACAAATGAAAATAACAAAAACGAATAAAAAAGACAATTTACTTTATTACTTACCTTCTTTATTTCCAAGTATGTTGCGAATGCCGAATATTTGAGCAACAAGGATCCCAACAGTGATGAAAAGCTGTGGCACAATCCCAATGGCCCCTCTGTAATTCTTGGGTGCAATCTCTCCCAGATACATAGGCACCACATTGGAGGACAGACCTGTTGCAAGCATGCAGTTACAAACCATCATGGGAATCACTGATCACTAGAAGGTTTGACCGACCTGCACAAATGCCCACTACCAGGCGTGCAACGATGATGATCTCAAAAGAGCCCGCCACTTCACTCACTCCCATCATTACAGCAGGAACAATAGAGAAGATGTTATTGAATAACAGAGTGCCTTTCCTGTGAATAGTTTAAACTATTTTATTGGGGAGATGGAGTTCAATGAGAGAAACCAAAACAATTTCCTGAAAGAATGTTACCTTCCGAACTTGTTCACCAAAGGTGCAACCATAAGAGACCCGAAAAATCCCCCCAGTGGATACATGGACACCGTTACTGACCACAAGAGTGTCAGCAGCGGGTCTGTCATGGGACCATAACGATTCTCATATATTTCAGTGTAGAACAGCTTCATCTCCTTTAAAAGAAAACTACAATTAATTGCAATAGGGAAAAATGTAAGAGAATGTAATAGAAACAAAGTTGGGGCAAGACGGTAGAAATGCAAATGCACCTTTTGTGTTGTTTTGTAAAGAGGCAGTTCACCAAGTGTGATAAAATCAGATAAATAATTGGTAAAAAACAGCAACAACAAAATCTAAATACAGGTGAAATAACCATCACGTACACACACAACAAACTCAAGGACAAATAATGCCATTGGCAGCAATGATGGGCCTTCTCTAGATTATACACTAGTAGATGTTTGGGAGGTGAGTACTGACTCATAATCGCATGTGAAGACACAAACGGGGTTTACATTTATCATTATTATTCATTCTTCATACTATGTGTCATATTGTTCTTTATGGAGCAAAACACTTTTAACACTTTCCAACTTTCATTTGTTAAACACCATGTGGTTTCTTTACACTAGCATTAATACTGCCATATTATAGAACCATGATAAAATAAAGAATAATCACAAATAAAAAAACATACATATTAACATTTAATTTGATAAAGTGTCTACTACAATGATGTAATGGTGAAATGAGACCAACGCATTTCTTTGTTGGCACTTTCATGTTAAAAATGTATTATTGCTGTCATTTTAAAGTGAGACTATATGTAAATTTCACAGGGCAGCCAAAATCTATTACTGGCACTAATCTGTCTATTTCTCTGTTATCAGTTCCAGCTTTTGCTCTCCCTTACATTTAAACCCCTTCTATATCATTTCATAGAATTGACCAAAAGCATTACACAGATTCATCCAACATTGATGCAGATTCTATCTGGCCCTGCTGATGAGTTGATGAGACAATAAGCAACAACCGAGGACCAATGAGCAGATATGAGCAAGTAACTTGGTGAGAGACAAACATTGCCAGGGTTTCTAAAGAATAGCGGCTGTGAAGTCAGTAAGTAGTATTTACTGGAAGAATTAAATAAAGTGAATTAAATGCAAGGGAAAGGTACAGAAAGGAATGGAAGTCAAAAGAAAAGCAAAATAAAATGGAAAGGAAAACAAGGCAAAGGAAAAGAAAAGAAAAGTAAAAGAACGGAAAGGAAAAGAAAAGATGGGAAAGAAAAGGAAAGGGGAAGGGATGGAGAGAAACAACGTGGATTGTAATGGAATGGCATGAAAAAGAATGGACAGGAAGGGAATAGAAAGGAAAGGAAAAAAGGAAGGAAAAGGAAAAGAAAGTCCTTACTTACCCTGGTAGGGGAGTTGATCACAGCTACATTGTACCCATACTGAAAAGATGAGCCAAATCCAGCAATCAAAGAAGCTGCAGCCAGGATCAGTGTCACCCTCTTTAAAAATACATGGTATTTGGAATTATGCATGCTAATAAAATAAACATTAATTCCATTAAATGCTCAGTAAATTGCAAAGATGGATGTCGTTTATGAATTATGATCTTCATATGCAAAAGGCTATTAAAATATAAAACATAAATCAAAAGTACTCACTCCTTTGGTTTCTCCTTTCTCCATGTGCTCCATGTTTTCAGTCTGCAGTAGAGATGGGAAGCACGCCGTATTAAATTAAGTGATTGCTGATTCTCTATTGTGCACTTTGGACATTGGAGTCAACCTTGAAATTCCAGATTGAAGTTGTATAGTATGGAAACAACAGATTTACAAGATAAAAGTAATGCCTCTTCTTATTGGACCAGCATAAATGAGAACGCTGTTGTCATTTATATATATAACATGCAAGTTTGTGGAGTTGAATCATTTCCAGTAGGAAACATTTCAAGTATGATTCCAAACAACAAATTCACTGTTGTGTTATTACCCTAAATGTAACAGATTTTTTACAATAATCAGGCGCACTGTCTTTAATGTATGTTGCTAGGCAGAACTACTGTTTGTCCTTTACATGACACTTCAGATCTTCTCACAGGAAGTGACTTGCAGCCTGAAAAGACCTACTTTATGATTAAAATAGGTAACCTATGCATGGTTAATCCAAAACAATGAAAAGTGTTTACTTCAACTGAATCCCTATACTTATCAGAGTTCATTCAGGAGTTATAAATTGGCTCATTACTCAATGCCATGTGCTTAAAGAAAATTATTAGCCAGAAAAAAAAAAAAAAATCTGGATCATTCAAACTCCAGTGGGTTTCCTGTTGTGGACAAGTAATTGCAATACAGGTTATACAAAACAATTACTATATCTATTAAATAGCCTCTGAATGACTGTTCCTAGTGGAATGTGAGTCTACGTATGATATCAGCGTCCTTTAAAGCTGTCTAATCCATGATAAAAAGATGACTTTGCAGCTATAGCCAGTCAACTAAAGACTAACAAGCTTCAAAGAAATATTCTTAGTTAAATGCGAAACATCTTTCAGTCAAATGTGAGATAAGCATCCTCAATGTTATGAATTACAGCTGAAATATTTAATGTAAAACAAGAACAAGTGAGTGATTGGAAGACTGAACAGATTTTGTTCTGTTGAGTTTGCAGTTCCAGCTCCAGTGAGCTTCTGGGCATCTTTAAAGTGTGGACAGCAGAGGTCTCTGTGTGCAAGGCGTCTGCTCGTCCTGCACTGCAGCACTGCAGAATCTCTCATTCCATCCCTCCTTCAGCAGCACATTCATCACGTTGATTAGAGCTCATCAGCATAAAGAGAGACCCTGAGCGGAGTATTCTGCCAGCTTCGGAGCTGAAGACCCCACTGGAAATTCTGGTCAGATGTTTCCACACATTCAGGTTTGAGATGCTTAAAAAAAAGTGTTTCAAGGGCCTCTCCAGAGATATTTAGTCAGTAAGTTCTCACTTACTTACTCAATATAATTTTACACAATGGAGTTAAGTGACCTTTTTCCATAAAATAGTCCAAATTAAAATCTATGAAAACAAAAAAAGTCTATGAAAACAAGGTAAAATGATGTTTTAAGGAAGTTGCCTAAAGCTAACAAATAGAGCCACTGGCTTTTGTAATGTTGTTTTCATTTCTGTGAATTTTTTTGTTTTAATAGCTTGTATCAGGTATTAAATTAAATATCTCATTTTTGCTTCGTTATACCCAATATTTTCTTCAATGAATGACACTCTTTTATTAAAACTTACAAGAAAGATTAAGCAGTGATTCCATGTCCATTCAATCATTAAATTATGGATTTGAATTTTGTTAACTACACAAGAGTGCAAACGAGACTTGTTTTTCTCACATTCTCAGAACTTTTTCCTCATTCTACGCCACAACCACAAGATCTGCATTGTGTTCAGCGTCTGGCCATTTCCCAAAAACCGTCAAGCACTTCCTCTTCTGCTCAGCCGAGAGCATTATCATGAAGTTACCGGTTGTCCTGGTTGTGATGAAACTAGCTAGGGGCTGTTTATTATATTTTGGAAAATAAACAGGGCATCTCCTATAGCCGTAAAAAAACCTGAATAATTCAGCCACATTTTGTTTAAAAAAATAATGAATCAAGCGAACAGAGAATAATTGAGAATCTTTCAATGTACTGTCTCTACTTCTAACAATATTAATAACATCAATCAATCAACCACATTAGTTGCTAAAATAAAGATCTAACATGAGTTAGAAATTATAAACTAAAGTATTTCAAATAGTTATTTTTTCCAAAACAATAAAAAACATAAAATATGTACCTTTTAAATAGTGAGTAAAATAAACAAAATATATCTATAATAAAATGAAACTACAACTATGTACTATAAATATTAAACGGTACTAAAATAAAATAAAAACCCTGAGAAATAATTTATCACTTTATTTAAATAAATAGTTATTTAGATAAAATATACAAATCCATCATTTTGATCAAACTAAAAGGCACTTGATGTTCAAGTTTTGCAATTGTATTTCTAAACACAGCAAGAAATTTGGTAGAAATAATAGTAACATTTTCCTGGATGCAAACAATTCCCACTTAGCTGCTTAGTGCTATTCAAAGAAAATTAATGAAATGAATGCACACATATACAAATATAAACAAACTGTGTTACAAAAGAACCTAACTTTAACATAAACATTAGACAGAATGAACACTAAAAGAACTGAAAACGTGTGTTCTTTGTAGGACAAAAATAATGCTCAGAGTATAGTAAACGGCTGTTTCCCCACATCGCTCCAGATCTCATTTCTATTAAAATGATCAAGAGCAAGAGCATCTGCGGCAAACAGACCTGGAAGGCAGAAAGCCTCTCTCCTAAAGTGCTGAAAATAAACAACTAAAAGAAAGTGCATTTGTTTCCCATGCTCTGCGGCTTTTGTTTTGTTTTTTTTTGTGTGCATGCAACCAACAACAGTCCACTGTCAGCCTTGATCAAAACAAGAAGGCTGAATATCATTTTATAACATAATAAACAGCCACAGTATCAGAGCTTCTCCTGAATCACCCGGTAATGTGAGATCAGATATTGAGTTTAAACAAACTGCAGGATAACAGCGGCTCTTATTGGTCAATCTTCCCTTAGGTTTGTACAATGCCATTTGCAGTCGTCCTGTTCTGGGACACCGACTCGAAGGTCCAGTGTCTGCTATGACCTCTGCAGCACAGCAGAGCCAGCAGTCGAGAGCGAACCGAAGGAGTGAATAGAACAAACATGATGCAGTTCGCTGCTCCCTGAAAGGTGTTTCCAATTCCCTGGTTAGAAAACAAATTAGAATCAATATGATGAACCTCAAAACAAATACATGAGTATGATGAATCACACTGGTAAGTTCAAGGAAATTAGGTTCATTTTTAGCTAGCTAAGCAGAATTAGCTTCCTCACATGCAAGGTCACCAGCACTGGGTTTTGTCCTGCAGGAGAACCAATCACCAGCAGCAGAAACCGGATGGTGCTCCACACACGTAGCATGATGAAGATGATGGGGATGAGCGTCATCTTTCTGTCTGCCATCGACGACAGTGACTGAGAGACAGGGGTGCTGGTCAGGATGGGCCGGTACTCAGATAATGCTTCGTGCTTAAAAAGAGAAAGCAATCAGAAGATTTACTTTTCAAAAAAGACTTTTCTGAATTCTGAAAATACAAAGAATAGAGTAAGGTTTGGTTCCGGGTGTGCAGTCTCAGGCGCTCATGTGGCTCCGGCTCAGTAGGGCACATGCACACACAGTCTCGCCCGGCTCCTCCTCATCAATGTATTTAGTAAAACATACAGATTTGAGATCTGTGGGGATCGTCAAATAGTTTCCTTGTTAATATCAGTTTGTTTTCTTTCCCTTTTATTTATATAAAATAAAAAAAGTGTAAGTGTTGGGATTGGGATGCAACAATGTCTCTCTGGTAGCTACATGACCTCATGTGTGCAAAGTATTTTAAAATGTTACAACTGTGTGATTGAAGTGTTTATTTTAAGGTTTTATTACTGTGCTAAGTGTTTTTCTCAGCAAATACAGGTATCTTCTGTTATACACACTTTCAGTGACAGCGTTTCATGTATTTCTGTTTTCAGCTAGTGTAGGGAAGGCAAGGCGTCGTATATGCAGAAGATTTTGGTTTCATTTTGTTTTAACCTAGGTAAATGGTTGGGGCCAAGGTAGTCTCTTTTGGTGTTATTTATTTGTTGATTTCTATCGCTGTGCTCTCATTTTTGTTATTCAAAGAGCGCTGAAACACATGCTCTGAAACAGGACGTTCCTGTGAGTTCTGATTTAAAGTTTTTAAACTATTATTATAGCTGGATAGTAAAGCTTAAGTTAAGTGTTGTCTTTTTTTGCAGTTGTTGGCTTTTTGGTTAAAATAAATCAAGGTTTTGGCTAACTCTGGTCTTCTGTCCACTCATCTCATTTAAATTATGAAAAAAAATATATGTTATGACCAACCACCTTCAACATTTTATCTCTAGATCAAAACAATTTAAAAACTATATAATATGCCAAAATCAGTGAAATCATGTACAAATTTAGCAATTAAAGAGTCAAATTCCTAGATTTTGAATTTAACATTTGTTAGTTTTTGTTTGTGCTAAGGTTGATCAACAGATTTACGTAAGAAAAAAATATCTGACTAATTTCAACAGTTTCGGCTAACGTAACAAAAAAGTAGTATACTTACCAACAGAGCAAAATTCTAAGCATCTCACAAAATATGAGTAAAACTAAGCATTCTCCCCAAAAATCATTCCATTAGAAAAAACACAGAGAAAGCGATGGGCAAATTAAAATTCAAACTTACCTCAGAGAGGACAAAAATCACATAAGGGTGAAAAAATTGCTTAACGTTAACTTGCATCGCATTTACATTCCAATACATTTAAATGTAATTGATTGATGAAGCCTCAAAGTTATTCTCATATAGACATACTCATAACTCAAAGTAAGTTTTATGAAAATGTTAAGAATCGTGTTGTGCTGAGCGAACGGGAAGTCAAGAAGACTTACTGCTCTGTGGATGTGTATCTTAATAAGAACATACAAGACTGGGAGCGTGACGTAGGCAATGAACTCCCAGATTTTTCCGGTGAGCAGCATCCACAGCACATAGTCTTTATTCTGGATATTGATCCAGCACCAGCCGACGGACACTTCAGACGCATCATAGCCAATCTTGTGCAGAGACAGCGCGGCCACGGTGATGGCAAAAGGGACTCCCCAGCTGACAAACCACAAATCACAAGATCAGATAGGAGAGAACTGTAGAGAGCAACAGCGTTCAAGAGACTCTTCTTCAGACAAATTTAAGACATTTTTCATTGTTACCTCTGTCAAAATAAAACACTCTGACAGTTCAATCATTCATCAATTTTCTTTGGGAAACTATAAGGATTCTTTTTAGGTTATGTCTTTTCTAAACTCCTTTCAAAAGGATCTATCCATCATACATTTATCTTGATTTAAGTTGATAAATATTTTAAACAGAACATGTCTTAGCATATGAGCATGGATATAAAAGATTGTGTGGAAAAAATACTAAATACTAAAACAAATCTAAACATGACTGAAGTTTACATTTTGTGCACATTCCAGCTAATACACAGCAAAACTCTTTTAAGAGTGTATTTGGTCTTTCTTTGGAATGTGTAAACAACATTTAAACCGAGTTTACTCAACATACAGCCAATTTTTCACAGAAAACTTTGGAATAAACATTTTCATTTTGCTACACAACACTCAGCAACAAAAGCTTTTGTTTCTTTCTCAGTGTAGTAAAAAAGTTAAACTAAATAAATTTTACTAAATAGTTATAAGTAACTATCTAGAGAAGCACCAAACAGACTTAGAACTGAATAAATTCAACTTTTTGAACTGTGTACAATAACCTGTGCCTTGATACTAAACTTTGAAAAAGTCTCTCTTTGGCCTCCTTTTGTACCTCTTTAATGTAGAATGCAGTGTTGCCATTGTTCTTGTGATAAACAGCACGTTTAAAAGAAATATATTAAAAATTTAATAGGCAAAAGTAGTATAAAATAAGAAGTTGGCATATTTTTTTAAACAAATTATTAATTATTAATTATGCATTATTTTTCTTCTTAGTTTTTAATTCTTGTTTTTCTTTTCTCATTATATATATATATATGAACGAACGAAAGAGAGAGAGAGAGAGAGAGAGAGAGAGAGAGAGAGAGATATTTATGTTATAAATGTTTAGAAATTATTTAACACCCGAACTGCATAGTTAGTTGGAGTGAACTCTTTTCGAAGACTTCACCTGATAAGATGGAAATACAGCACCAGGTCGTCCGCGTGCCTCTGGCTGGACTTCACTATGAACACATACAAGTAGATGGCGATAGCTACAGTCCAGAAGAACGAGCTCGTGTTCGCGAAGGTGGAAAAGGCTCCTTGCGCAATGCAATCCCAAGAATCAGAGTCAAACATCCGCAAAACTCCGTAAAAGTACGAGAGCGACGAAATGAGGTCCGAAACAGACAGATACACCAGCAACTCTCTCGGTTTAGTTTTCAGGTCGCGCCAACTCAAATACGTGCTTATGATTAAAAGTGAACCAACAAACGAAAGAGCACACGATGTCAGGATAACAACCTGCTCGTAAACATACACCTCCGTTTGGTTATTCTTTGCCATACTGACGTTCCTCACTCCGGTTCGCGTGTTTGTTCAATCTTATGTGAAGAACGAAAATCACTTGAAAAGTGAAGAGACACGTTTTCGACAAAACATTGCCTAAAAGCGCGCGACGGACTTTAAGATCCAGCGGAGGAAGCGCTTTCACAACAGAGCAACTCAACCCGCTTCTTCTCCGCTGCTGAGTCAGTCCAACCTTCATAACCTCAACATGATATTGCGTTCTAACTACTTAACTGCCATTATATAACAGACAAGGCATACAAGCGACTAATTGAAGAACTTCTTGGTGGTTTATTAAGATTAAAAGCTTCATATAATCTCCACCACTTGTTTGAACTGATTTGTTAAGATTTGAATCACCTGAATCAATTTGAAAAAGATTCACGTCCAACGAGTCACTTGATTCTACGAGTCACAATTCTCGAGAAACAGCAACCAAATACTTTTTTTGCGTTAACCAAAATGCAAAGATTAAATAATTAAATAAATACAAGTTATTTCATTAATAAATAAAAACGAGCCACAGCCACAAATTTTTTTGTACTTTTTTGTACATTTTTTGTAAATACATTTCCTGGAATTATGAAAACCTGTACAGTTTTTCATAACAAATGTTTTCATTGAAAAAAGTATGTTTACAAAAAGTAAGTTTACATTTCTGAACTTAAGGATGAAGTAAATAAATTAGAATACCAGTAGCATCTGTAAAATTAATTACTGGTCGAAAACAAGATTAAATCTTACTCTACTCCTTAACACAACCGGGTTTTCTTAGAATATAACTAAACGTATTTAAATATGTAGAATTAGACATTGACTGAAACAAACACTCACAATATGTAATAAGTAATCTTGTAAAAAGTAATTTTATTTAAGTAAAACAAAAAACAATTCCATAACAAATCTGTCACCAGTACCGATTTTTGCAATATCGCTCTTGTTCCTGAAGATGGCGCAATTTTCCCTACAATCAGGCTCTGTGATTTGCTTTTCCTAAAGTTGAAAAAGTGAACTTCGCAATGCGGGATAGGTGAACTTTCTCAATTGATACATTGTGTTGTATTTTTAGTTGTCGATTAAAAATACTGCTAGCTTACTTCTTTAGCTATCACCAGAACAAGCCTTTTTGGCATTGCATCTCTCTGTATAATGTTTCTAACATTTATAAATGCTAGAACTTAGGCTATGAGAACTTTATCAACATGCCAAATTCATTTAAAATTAGAATTTTACGCTTTGTTTGAACATATCATCACTTTGTTTTTAAAATTTAATTAATTTAATCCTGCAAAAAATATCAAATAATTGGCTCCATTGTCAGTATTGTACAAATATTTATTATTTAAATAATTATTTCTCTGATTAAACTGCTTCTTCAGGATAAAAAGTTGAAACATATAGACATGAATGAAATTCATTTGAAACTCACTCGGCTCACAAGCTTTTATTCGTTTACAAAATAAAAACATCCATTTAGATGAAAAGTACACATTAAATTTAGCAACACATTATTCTGTTAAGAAGACGCTGTTTTTGGGACTATTGTAACAACAACAATGACCATGCAGGCGTTAAAAAGGACTGAGTAAAGATCTTGCAGTCAAACAACTAAAAAGCTAGACTTTGCTTAAACCCACTTTAAATTAAAAAAAAAACAAACGAAACAAAAAATACAGTTCCATCTAGGTGGACTGCACACCTTAAACTCACTTAATTTTGAGATACATTTTGTTGCATTTAAGATCCAATATTGTACAAGACTAATCATAAAAAATAACACTAATAATAAAAAATAATCAGAACAAATTCCATACATAATCCAGAATAAAAACAGCTTGTTAATGAACAGTTCACAGCTAAATCTAAACACATCAACAGACTGTACGCTGTAAGAACAATCACATGACAAAACTGACACAATGACCTCTAATCAGCTGATACAAAACCGGCTGAAGAGAAGAACATAACTGTCCACAAAGAGCAAACGATGAATTAACACATCACTATCCATCCCCTCACCATCCGTGTTCAAGCAGTGACAAACATAAAAGCAGACGATTACAAGAAAGAAGGAGAAGGGGATGTTAACGCAGAGCTCTCTTATCTGGTCTCCGGCTGCAGCCTCTGCTTTGCTGAGTGGCGTCGAATGAATGAGAGAATGATGGGCCTCACAAGGTGACGAGTTTCTGCGGCAGTATACTTGCTGATTGCTTCGTTCTCACTCCACACAACAACCAGCTAAGACACTGCCAAAGAACCACTCACAGCAGCGGCCCGCATCCATTACTCACTCTCAGCTCTTCTGTCAGCAGCATTCGTGGAGCCCCTGTCGCATCTCCTGCAGGGAAGCCTCTGAACACGCTCGTCCTCCGCTCACAGAACGTTTGCCTCTGTTTGACAGCTAGGCCTCGAGTCAGACATCCACTCCACGAATAAACGTTTCTTCTGCTTTCGTTTTCCAGTACACTGCAGCTTTCTTGAAAACACAAAGAACACCTCATACTTCCAGTTTATCACTTCACAACAATGCTCGTCATGAAAACAAAACTGTGGGAGTACCGACAAAAAATAAGTCTTTAGTTTTACTTTTTAAATGAAATGAATAACATTAAAATACACTATTTAAAAAGTTGCCGTATGAGAATGTGCTTACGCTTACATTACACGACAGATTCTTTTTTTAAACAATATTTATATATAAGATTATGTCAGTTAATAATGATCAAGAGTTTAGTTTAAATACGTTTTTTATGTCCAAATAGAACTTTATATAGCATATAGCGTAATAGTAATTTTTTTCTCCAGTGTAAGGACACAGTACAAAAACATTCATATAGTACAAAGGGTCCAAAGTCGATCCTGGAGGGCTGCAGGCCTGCACAGATTAGCTTCAATCATCGTAAAAAAACACCTCATCGCATGAGTTAAGGCCCTCTGTGCTTGTCTGAAGTCAGATCAGTGTGCATAATAGCAAGGGTTGCTATTAAAATGCGCAGGACTGCGGACCCCAGGAACCCCGTTGCACACTGATAATAAAGCACTTGAATAAAAAGTGAAAGAAGGCTTTTTGACCTTGATGTAACAATGTAATCAGGAGACATAGAAATCAGCATTTGTAATTTTTGGATTAATTTTTAAAACTATAAATACTTGAAATTACTCATTTAAAATGCTACATTATGTATTCTTATTACTATTATACTACATTTAAATGTAAATCAGTCATCTTGTCGACCTCAGTAGCCAAGAAGTTGGTGACTTAGTTGTCAAGTGTCCAGTTTTGGCAGGAAACCACTGTATTTTATCCCTTTTTCTCTTTTTAAAATTTATTTATAGAATGAAACAGCATATATAGCACAAACATTTTGATATTTTCACATGCCACTCTTCTGTTTGCTCATGCACAAATATTATGAAGTTGCCCATTAAGTTTTACCACTATATTTGAACAGCATATGCGCACCGAGAGAAAAGCTAAAACACGTATGTTTGTTTCTGGAGGGTAAGAACAATGACAGGCAGCAAAAGGCATGTTAGACATCTAGGTGACCAATCAAATGCAAGCTACTCGTGCTCAAAAATGAAAGTTCACAGCAAAAAAACCCCACTGTTTATAAATGCTGGATTGTTCATGTCCGACATTACACTTCCAATTATTGTGTACTTTTTCTGAAGAAGCATGCTTCAAACAAAACATTTCATCTGTATTTTTCATTGATCTGCAAAGCTGTCGTGAAATGAAAATGTTAATTATACGTGCTACTCACGTATATGCAAGAGCTCTGAAAAATCTTAACAACAAGAAAATCGGAGTAAAAAAGGAACTTAATGGTGGAATGTTAAAAGGTTTGTTGATTTGAAGCAGGAGGAAAAGAATGATGTGAAGTTTGACTTTAAAAAGTTTTATTAGACTGCAGCTTAGATTTAATACTATTTTATCTGATGATTAAGTATTATTAAAAGTTTAAACTATCATAAAACAAATACTTGAAAAAAATTAAGAATATTAATGTTTTTACTAACCATATATGTTTACTCTTATTTTAAAGATAAACGTTTTAAAGTACACAGATTCTTTTTTCAAATGAGTAATGCATCATTTTAAAAGACATGATTAAAATATTAACACACATTTGATATACATCTAGACAATATACACCCAGTATATATGCAGGAAAATATCCCAGATTTGCTCCCAACAATTCCTTTTTTGGAATAAGGTTAATGGGCATGACATGCATCACTTTTTAGGCTTCTTTTAAGCAACTTTTCTATTGAGGATGGAAAAGGGCCCAAAAAGCAACTTTTCTTTGCATGTTTAGTCCTGTTAAGGGTCAGAAGGATCCGCTGGTGGCCAACACTACTTTAGACAAATAAAAACCAATTGTTTTGAGAATTGTTTTCTACATAAAGTCCTCATTTAGTAAAGTTTTGAGTCACCTGCAAAAAGTGTTAAGTTAAAACTGAACAAATCCCTCAACAGGTTGGCATTCAATCCCAGGGCCACATTAACTGGTCACTTACTCTTAAGCCCTATTCGGCGAGGACTACGTGAACAGGGGGTCATTAGAGACATTTCTGTTTCTCAGACGTTCTTTGTGTTTTTAATTCTGTTGTAAACTGCCATGTCGGTTTTCTTCTCACCAGACCTCTGTAAAAATTCCAGAGCAAAAGACCTACTCTAATCCCATCCAACAGCAGATGTATGTGAAAATGTTTTCGTATAAAATGAGTCTTCTGACAATGAACTTGCCTTACAATATATGGCATGCCAGAATAAAGTTTCTGGTGTCGCTATAAACGTTTTAGCCTACAACAATGAATGAGGATGCAACCCCTTGAAGTAAAATAAATCGGTTTCAGATAACATAATTTTCATTTCAACATTCAATGACAATGTTATTAAGGTTCATATTACTATAATAAATAGTATTAATACAATTAATGACAGTTTTTAAAAATGCCCTTGCTCCGATGTTTGGTCGAATGACCGAACACAGTTCACGCTTTCTGATCATGCGGTGTTATCCATCACATCCACAACTCAAACTATTGAATATATATATATTCTGGAAAAATAATTGACATGTTTGACCCGTCTGAATCAGCAAATGAAAAATGACATTCATACATTGGTAAACTAGTCCCCTCCGAATAGGGTTTTACATTTACTCTTGAGACTTCAATATTCACAAGAAACAAGTTTTTGGATTGCGAGAAGAAAAGTTACAAGGAAACCACACTCTGTTAAACCAATAAACTAAAAATCCGTAACATGTTAGTTTTAGACCTTTAGCTTCTCTAGGAAATTCCAGTTCTTTCATGTAACAAGTCATAACCTCACCATCTCCTTGTTATTCTCCATTCAGAATAAACACCTACCTCTTCTAACAACCTGCCGTAACAAAGCAAATCCAGTGGAAACTTCTGTGCAAACCCTTTCAACAATTTAGAGGGGTCCTTCCAGTAAACATGTCATCTCAAAGAAAAGAAACTCCTCAGCTGCGTGAGAGGCCGCCACACCTCAACACACCTTCCTTTATTACTTCTACTAACTATGCTCACCTACCTTCAGCAACACAAACACAGCCGTGACTCACTTATTCTCAAATAAACACTGAATTGTGGTTCAAAGGGCTCTGCTGATATTTGCCTATGAGAAACTCTGTGAGAGGACGAGTGTAAAGAAGAGCACCACCACGTATGTTGGTTGGTCCAGTCCCGGTCTTGTCCTCGTGAGGCCATGTGAAGGTCTTATCTGCTGGTATTCCCCACTGTGAAGTTATTTTTATGGAGAAATTCTTGCTACCTAAAGACTTTACCAGAAAGGAAGGGCTCTGCTCACGTAATCATTGAGAAACAAAACATGTTCGTGGGAGAGAGGAAGAGAAAGTGAAAGAGATATAGAAACTGATTAAAAGAGTTCAAGGAGCATTTTCTTGATTTGCCCTAATTGTTTATTTTAGCGGAAGGAAAATGCTTGATCTGATCAATATGTGAATGGCTCAATTATAAGTTATATAAGAAAAGCTGCAGGTTTGTACTCCTGGTGAGTGAGGTTTTAATTGGAATTAAGCCTTAAACACAGGCTTAAAACACAGAAGCAATAAATTGGGTTAGTCCAAAACTCAAACAAACCGTCTATGAAGTCACTTTTGTTTATAAGGTTTATTCTATTGTGTCCTTTCAGTTTCATAAAAGGGAAACGTTAAAATAAAAAAAAAATGTTACTTTTAGCAAATCAGCATTAGGAGAGCTTGAATATTTATCACATTTGTGGGGAGAAATATATTTTTACGAATAAATCTGATTTACATGTTGTTAGAGCACCCTCAGGAACTACATGTCTCCATGAATAGAGGACTTGTTGTGGGGAGATGTCTGTGATAAAACAGTAATATGCCAAACAAATCTCTAGTGCAGTAGTAACGATTAGTTACTACTATTAATTGAGCAAAAAATTATAGATATATTGTATTGTACACAATTTAAATAAATATATTTTTCTTTAACAAGGATATTGTTATTGAGTGAATAATAACTATGATTGATGAGTTTTTACATTTTTTAATTCTAAATCCCTATTTGCTCTGATTGTAGTAATATGCCTTGAATTTGAGTAATTGCTATTCATTTCAGAGATCCTCTATGTTCTGAATCTTTAAACCAGTAAGCTTCCTCCAAACTCTGAGATGCTGAAGTAAGACTAATCCACCATGAATCGGTGTGTGGGTTTTATCAGTGTTCAAAGGTCTTCATCATAAGAGAATAACACAGAACTTAAGCGGAACAAAACTGATAAATTATATAGTGCAAAAAGTTATAGGATAGGTAAGAGATGTTCTGTTTTAGTAATATAATATAATATAATATAATATAATATAATATATAAAAAAGTGTTTAGATTAGTATTTTTCGTTCAAAATGGAACTTATGATAAAAAAAAGGCTCCTACGCTGATGAAGGGGGTCGTTTCAAAATTAGCTTAATTCTCTAGATCGGTGGCGCTCCACAACTCGTTATCTCAGAGTGACACTGAAAGAATACATTTCTGTAATATTTATAAGCCACATCTGAGCACACTCTTATTTATATATTTTTTAACTCGCTGGGCATAATAAGGGACTTAATATAAATACTTAGAGATAGTGAAAATGCCAACAGAACTGCTAGCATTCTGGATTAACATCATGGGATCGCTTCAAATTTGTGATAGACCTGTGTCTAATCTGGTTGTATATCTGAGCAGTGAACAGTGCTTTATGCAGTAATAAAAAAACTAAACTTTAATTATATTTTGGACATGGAAATAACATTCTCAGTTCATGTGTCTGTCTCCCATTAAGGAGAAACAGGTTTATGGTTCTCACTGTTTCCACTTTATATTATAATTAGTTGCAATTTTTTTATATTAAAAACTATATTTAATCATTATTTTGTATGTATATTATTTGAGAGCTTTTCAGGGCAGAGAAGATATCCTTCATGTTCTGTTGCCAGCACATTTGATTCACTTTAGTGAATATATTTGTAAATTTTCCTTTTTTTGTGTGTGACAATGTAGTCCACAAAAAGATACAGTAATGTTGCATTATGGGTTTTATTTTCAAAAACAAAGGGCAAACATTAGTAAACTTATTAGTATGGGACCATATTTCTCACATATTGAAAACCTTACAAGATTGTATTTAAAAAATGAGCATACTAATCGTTAAAATAATGGAAATGAAGGTATCGCCCTTAAGACTAACTTACTATTGTCTTACTGTGCAACGTTAAACACTACTATGAAAACTAATGCCAAAAAATAAAGCTCAAACATGCAGTTGAACTCTTGACCTGTGCATTTCCTATGAAAAACATCTGAACCTAAGAAAGAGCTAAGAGGTGTTTGTGGCAGAATCTGACGTCCCTGCTCTTCAGTCCAAGCAAGACGTGCCTTTTTACAGCATCACCTGATACAATATTATATTACAGCCAGTGTTATCAGAGTCTGAGCAAACACACCTGTATTTATGAGACTATTTCAGTAACAGCATGACGCTGACGCCTAGCCCTCTCTATCCACAGCTTCATCATGGGACAGGGAGGAGCTTAAAAACGGGGAAAGCCATACTTTTCAAGAATCCTTTACTTGGGACCCAATGCGTCAACAGGCGGTTAAAATAACATTTTTATGGCTACATTTTTGTTTGATTAAAAGAGAATCAGGGGAAATTACACCAAAAATGTGTATTTATGAGTTAGATTGCGGATCTTAAGTAAACCTTACAAGATATAAATGCTGACTAAGGGATTATTTTTTTCTAAAGTCTAAGAATCTGTCATTTTTACATTTGTTTGAGAGTTTAATAACCAGTCTTTCCTGCTTGGCTGGATTCATGTATCAAGCACGTGGGGTTTTTGTGTGATATGGCAGGAGACATGGCATGTTCAACGCTGCTACATGTTATCAGATTAAAGGGCTTCTGACAGCCTAAAATATTTTCAGACCTTGTTCTAAAAAGACAAAAACAAATCGGCAGGCTTTTATGATATATGGACATAAGCAGGCATTCAGAGGTTAACACAGAACTGTTATAAGAAATAGAAAACCCCTTCCATTGTATGTTTCTATAAAATCATTAAACCATAATGCAATCCCATGTGGCTGCGCATGCAGAGCCCCATATAAGCACTCACACTCAAACACTCGTGATCTGGTTTGTGCTGCAGTTGCTAAATCACAGTGTTGTGTCCCTGTGTCTGTCTCGTGAGGCCGGCAGCTTGCTGAGGCCACATGACGGCAGGAATTCCTGGCTGCTTTGGGCCTGATGTAATCTCTAATACAAGCTTTCAGGAAGCAGGGGAAAAACATGCCCGCATTCACACACAGACACACACCTGCCAGCTGGCACTGGCGTGTGTCCGTATGCCTCTGACACACTTCAGACCCAAGATGCACAAGTGCTGTGTTCCCTGACAGTGAGAGTGAATGTGTTTGCAGGTCAGAGAATTTGATAAAAACAAAAACAAAAACTGATATTTTCGATCGAGTCGGTTGGTTGTAAAATCAGCCAGGGACTATCTACAGCAATGAGATCACTAGAGTAAAAAAAGAGCCAGTAAAATAAACTTGGGTTTGAATTCGGGAAAAGGGAGACTATGAGGCGTATGGCATAAAGCCACTATCCTCGATACAATACGAATTATACTCTAAATCTTATTTCAAAATATGATTTCAATTTGATTACATTCTGTTTTAAAAATATCCTGTATTATTTCAGTTATTAAATGTGTGGATTTTATTAAACCAATAATTCATCTTTTAACCCACTTAATTTAACAGTTAGATCTGCAAGATTTATTGCATAGTTATTTTATTTATTTTTCAATCAAAGTGCTTTTTTAGTTGATTTAATTTGTATATTGCAATGTTATTCAAAAAGTAAACGTTTTTTTGTATTCCACACATCTGGTTTTGTATCACACATCTGGCAATTTTCCATATATATTGATAACTATATATCGTTTAATTAAGCTATATATATATATATATATATATATATATATATATATATATATATATATGCACACATGCTTACTTAATATACGCTTGCTCTTGTTTCTTTTTCTATCCTGAATCATATTAACATGAACCATCCCTTCACACAAACGTATTCAAAAGTTTTTAATTAAATGAGAATTTAACATTCAAGCCTAATCTAACATTTACGTCTTAGAACTAAGAATGCAGCTAAAGTTATTATATGATTTAAGCATTTAAAGATGATCAAAAATGTACACGGAGAGGTAAAAAGGCAGATTAGTTGATTTCTGAAACTCACCTTTCTGCAGTCAGAGGCTCTCTCGTCATCTTCAGAACATCTGGACATGTTCCTGTAAAAGAAGGACTTTGTTTTAGCCACAGTCTGTGCTGTTGTTTCCTCGCCCTCTTTCTCCCACGCCTGTGTCACTCTGTCTATAGTACAGCAGTCGTTTCATTCCTCAGACTTAATCATCTTAAAGGGAAAGTACTGCTAAACGTCACAGAACCTAACTTCTCACGCTTGTTTCTTCATTCAGCTATTAAACTGTGACTGCGGCAGTAAGTCCTGCTCTGTGATTGTAGGAATAGTTTAGGTTCTTGTTGTGAAGCGTCTTATAAATAGGTAACATTTGATGTGTTTTTGTAACTAAGTGGAATCTAGACAGTTTAGAACATAACTATCATTGTTCTCGACTAACAAAAATATCCCAAACTGAAAAAAATCTAAATTATCTGATAGAATTTTCTTTTCTAATACTCAAGCCTAGCTCAGATCCATTGAAAAAGAAACATTCATGACAAACAGAGTAAATGTAGAGTATACTTAGTAGTAAATATAGTAATACTACTAAATAAAGCAATACTATTTCTATAATAATAAAAAATGACAAAATTATGATTTTTTAAAATAAACCTAACCACAATTGTCCGCAATTAACTTTATTGAATAAACCTATTTAATTAATATTAATACCAACAACATCACTATATTTAATAATAATTTAAAAATTGTGAAAACAATGTCTCTCTATAAAATATAAACAAAAACAAATGAATAAATTAAATATTTATTCTAAGGTTTAGAAATTCCCCATATTCCTTTAAATTGCTTAAAATAGCCACATGTCATGTATTGTATTTTAACTGTATAATTTTATAAAAATAAATCAATCAATTAATAAAACTTCACTATTATTTGTAATTTTCTTTTTTATCTGACTGAAACACCAAATCAATTTGAAGTTAACTAGTTAACTCTAACTTAACTGCTCTGTTCTGACAAACGACAGAAACAAAAATGTCATACAAATATAAATTTTTTATAAAAAACTTTTGTAAATATCTTAAAATAATACTTTTCTGAAAGCACACACAAAAAGTGTTTAGAAGGCTATATGGGGAGACAAAGTGCTAACATTGCATTCCGAAACAATATTGGTTTACTCAAGAGATAGTTGATCAATGCAAGCTCTATTTGTAGAGCGAAAGCATTAATAATTCACATGACCCACCTTTCGTGAAATACATTAATGTGAGCGGCCCACTGCTGCAACAGCAGAGGTGAAGTGTTTAGAACAAACAGTCCTCAAAACAAGGTAAAAATCACCTTTTGTCTTTGTGACCATCCCATCAGAGGCCTGGGGACCCCAAGAGCAGAGAAGACCAAGACTGTAGGAGACAAAACAGCACCAATCAACCAATCAGATGTCAGACAACACTGAAAATTATATACATAAAGTGAATCTGCTGTCCAAACAGCACTGCGCTTATTAACTTTTTTCTTCTTTTTAATGTATTTAATACCTTATTCCATGCTTTTATCTCTCATTACTTTGCATTCTTTTGCAAAGCCCTTTAAAATGCCATTGTGTATGAAAATTTTGTATATAAATACAATTGTAATACATATATTTTGTTTTTAAAGTACATTTTTCAAATGATTCAATGATACAAATGATGAGTTTAAACAAATTTACCATTACATATTGTAAAAATATGCATTCTTGTTAATAAAAAAGGTATACCTTACAATGCCTATCTCATTTAGAACATAAAATGTAATCAACACCAGAGGAAGAACTATTGGCCCACACATATATAAAAAAATGCCTATTACAATTATTGATGTAGATCATTGTAATAATGTAACTTTCAAAAAAGAAAGTATTATTCTTTCAGCAGTTTAATCTTGTACTTAAGTGCAGACTGATGATTAAGCAGTAAACCCAAAAGACTGAGTAAAAAGTAAAATATTACCTTTGGAAATGGCCATCTGTTGAAAGAGTTTTGTCTCACAGTGTTCTTTCGCAGTCAGCTGCACTAGAAAGCTTGGACGTTATTAATGTTGTTGATGACCAGAAGTCTGAGCTCCCTCCTGACACACATGAATGGTACAAGTCAAGACATGTTCCTGCAGCTCAGCACAGCGCCCTCTACCTTCCACACTCAGCAGAACCTGCAGGGTAACTGCAAGAGGGGAGAACACTTATCAGCAAACATCATCAATGATCAATGTGGTACAAAATTATTTTACAGCAAAAAGAATGTAATGCAACAATAAGACAGTTCATCGCCACTACTTATTTGTGGTTAATAGCAAAAGTTATTTTACATATATATGCTGTAGAAAAGGCACTAGCCTGTATAGAAGTATGGCTTCTCATAATGTACAATTACAAAGAGCATCTATTAAACATACAGATTTTTTTGTGGTAAGAAATTGAAAAAACAACTTCAAACTATCTGTATTTAGGATAGTTTCTGTAATTATCTGTAATCTAGTCTACAATTCCTGTCTCATTCGCACCCCTGGCACTGAAGGTTTTCTAGCGCTATCCTTCAACTTCGATGTGTGAACTATTCAAATTTTATGGGAAAAAAATATTATAAATACCTTTAAAACACGAAGTCTGAACTTTTCTATCAAGTTTTTAACTTACTTCGTATTCTTAATGCATGTTTAAACGATTTCATTGTCAGCTAATTTTTCAAAAGTTGTCAATGAAACCATTTATAAATAAAAATTAAAATATTGAATAGTAGCCATAATAATAATTTCCCCATTTCAAAAAGGAATCTATTTTAAAATCAATTAATAATTAAAAAAATAATGTAGCAACAACCATGAAATGCTGACAACCTAAACATGCATAATTAAAAGAAGATATACCTTTACATAAAATGCACACTTACCCAAACCCTCAATGCAAACTACGTATTCCACTCAATGGATTTCAGAGATATTGACCAGCACTGATTTACTGAACTCCATTGCTTAATTAAAAGGAAGCAGCAGAGCAGTAATGCAGAAAACGGATAGCAGTACGGCACAGAAACTTCATCACCGGGCAGAGTTGTGGAGCAGCAGTCCAGCTCAGCATCACAGTTAATGTAACGCTGCGGCCTCCCCCTCTCTCCTTCTTTCTCTCCCTCTCTCTCTCCCTCTCTCTCTCTCTCTCTCTCTCTGCAGTCTGCTCTACTGTATGTTACAGTAAGACTGCACTTCACTGGATTGCAGCACTCTGAGACTGATGACCTTACCAATAAAAAATAGCAGAGTCACAAAAGCCTGCGTTTCCTTTTCCATCAGCACACACTGTCCTGGGACTCACCTTCATCTCACTTTCTCCTCTTTTAGGATGCTCAAGTAGGATGGACTCTGCTCAAGTATGATGAGTTGATTTGTCCGGGACCATTTGGTTTCTTGCGGAGTGTGTCACAGCTGACTGGTAGCTAATGAACACAGATGCTGCAGTGAATGCTAAAGAGCAGCACATTTGGTGGATGCGTCCTGGCCTGCCTGGTGCTGCATTGAGGCGGGTTAAATTCAGTCAAGAAATGTCTTGAAATAACTTAATCTAATCCTCCCATTGATCATGAGAAGTGTCTTGTGGAACAGCACTGAAGTCTTAGCATTTCTTGTTTCTGAGCGATGGAGGGCAAACGTGGAATCCTTACCACAGCAAGATCAAAGCTTGCTGCATCGATTACATCATCGGAACTAGAGCACTTGTACAGGACAATGCACCATGGGTTGGGGGGGGGGGTGATTTAAGTTCGGCAGGGGGAGGTGATGAAATAAGCAGGTTAATCTAGCTGCTCTGTCATTTTACTCTTTCTTCCTGTCAAGCTGCCATATCTACACTCTGAAATGCCAAACTCCAGACAAGAGTGATGCACTCTTGCATCAACCCTAGCTTTCTCCCTCTCCTCAGCCACGTGACAGTATACTAGAGCTTGCTTTCTTTTTTGCAGCTGCTGCTGCTGCAGCTGCAGCATTTTCTTGTTAGTAAAAGAGCAGCATTGCTGCAGAACACTGCAGAGCATCTCCAGCAAATATCACAATGATGCAAAATAGTATTTTTTAGACTTATAAGAATAATCTTAAGATTCGTGAGATTGCCATTCAAAGGAGATTTTCTGGAGAATGTAGGAAGAAGAGAAAAGTAGGTGATGGGGAAAAGGGAGTTTTGAACATAAGGTGAGTGCGGCAATATGCTTTTTGGCTGAGTAGCAGCAACCCCCCCCCCCCCAGCCCCCCCTCACCCCCCCTCACCTCCCTTTGGTGAGCGCCAGGAGAAACTGCAGTTTCTACTAATGATGTCAGGCAGTGGATCTGACAGTGATATATCACTGCTTGCTTTCCTGCTGTATAGCGAACTCATCCTGCCCTATAGCTTGTGATGTATGCAACCATGTCCGTTTATCAAAGTTCTGAAGGGATGAAACACATGACCTGAGGTGAACCTCGTCCCACTAAGTTTTACATCAGTAATTAGATGTGGATTCAAACTGTAACTTCATGATAAGCAGGATAGTTCACACTATAATTCTGTTCTAGAAAAGAAGTGTCATTTAAGCAGAACTCAAACCTACAATGAGAACTGCATCACAAGACAAATATCACAAAAACAAATGTGGTGGATTTTCAGTGTTAACGAAGCTGAAGACTATTTAACAACTCAGTAGTTGTGCATAGAGTGAGCTGAAGCGGAAAATAAACCTGCGGCGAATGAGTTATGAGTCCCCAAATCCATTATTTTAGTCACTCCCCCTCATTCTGAGACAGGACGGTTAGCTAAAGTGCTGCAGTGGACGCAAAACTCACAAGAGAGAGTGTGAAACTCACACAATCAGATTCAAACTTGAATCAGAGACTGACAAACCTAAATAGTCTTTCCTTGCAATCTAAGAGTCTATTGTGGTGGCGGTTTCTACAGCCGACACACTCACATCTGTGCTCCATCTTCCCTAGGCCATCCTAAAACATTACTTCCACCTTCCCATCTGCTGCAAGCTTTTTAACTCTTTTCTTTCCAGAGGATTTGAATTCAAGACAAAATGTATCCTCATTACTTTGAGGAAGAGTGCCACAATGTACATCACCTTGTGGCTCAGTAGGTCTGGCCTACATCTTTTATTTATACCTGCAGGCATCAGTTCTATAAGTGGGTTAGTGCAACATACACCTGCTTGTACCAGGTTTCAGAAAACTCACTGAGCAGCACTCACTGAAAAGGATCACTCACTAAGCAGGTGGATTCACAATTTCTTCAGTCATAAAGAAAACTTAACCTCATGAGGTGAAAAGTTCAACATGCATCTCCTTGCCCTACAGAGAATGAGAAACTTGCACATACTCACTCAGCCTCTGCTCTTCTCCGGGGATGATGCACAAGCGGCTGTGTCTTCTCCTCTGCTGGTGTAAAGTTGACTGCAGCATTGCCAGCTGAATGGAATGACATTGTTCGCTCTATCTCTCCCTGCTTCATTCTCCTCCACTCTCTCTCTCTCTCTTTCTATCTCTTGCTCCCCCTCCTCCTCTGTGCACGCTCACTGCCAGCATAAACTGCACCGCTCAGCAGTGTTCTCCCAATGCCGCAGCAGCTCCTGCATGAGCCTTGCGTATCCGAGTGTGCCATGACTTTTAAAGGGGAACGCAACCTCTAAGGTCAGTTTGCGCCTCATTGCCCACCTTCTTAACCAGCACTATGATAGCCCCCCCACTTTCAACCACCTTCCCCCAAAGCAGCTGGTAAAGACATATTTTTAAAAAAGATATAGGGGATGAGATACGAAGATAGGGATTGGATGAACTTCCCTCGATTACCTAGGATTAAACGGGTGACCCTTTTTTTAAACTAAAGTATGCTATGATTGTAGTGCGAACAACATCCATCAGAGCCACTGACAATGGCCTAATTTGACTTAACGAGGCTATGTGTGAGATTTTAAGAGGATGGTTTGAATAGCGGATGTTCGTAGTGCTGTTAATGAAAGAAATAGAAAACCAGGTTCTTGAGAAACCTAATCTGAGGTGTTTGAGGTGTATCGTTGCTTCCATTGCAACCAGGAGGTCAACTGTCTGGGAATGAGAGAGATACATTACCAGCAACGTGCAACATTATATTGGACTCACCACATAGAATTTTAACAATCGTGATTATTGAGGCTTCCATTTTCCATATGTTCCTTCAGCAGATCTTAACGCTGGGAGATCGGACTTTGGTGTAACTTGGAACAGAGGGAGGCTTTGTGCGGGCCTGCCCAAATTGTGTACAGTAAATCAATTGCAACTCTTTGAATCAGCAAAGCTGGAGTTGCAACCCTGCAGTAGATTTTCTCTGGAAGGATAGGTTTGACGCTAAAAGATTTACCATTGCAGAACAACTCCTAAGCTTTTACATTTGATATCATTTGATGATATATGATAAAACCAGGGTTTTAAATACACAGGTACAAGCATGACTTCTGACTTCTGCAGTACAGAGTGGGAGCTTTTTTTAAATGGCAGCCATCATTAGAACTGTGTTGGTTGGTGATTTGTAAGTTTTTGCTTAAAGGAGGGAATATGTTTACACTTTATCATTAAAAACCCTAAACTGTTGAAATCCTTAAAAGTAATTAATTACATTTTGTTCATTTATAAAGTAAATACAGTATGTTTTGTATTTTTGCCATATAAAGAAAATATTAAAGGTACTGAAAAGTTTTGGTGTTTTTCTTCTGCATAGGCCTTAATTAAAGTCAAAGAGGGATTAGTATAGATTACATAACATTTAATTCAGACGCATAGGAACTGCGACACGTTAAGGAGTGTTTTGACAATTTGATGATCTAACATGTTTTATTTAAAACACTGTAATTATGTATTGATTATGAAATACTTTAACATATGACACAAGAACATTCCTATCTCAAAGGTTGTGAATAAACTCTACATGTCAGCACTAACTGTGCAGATAATGTGATGCACATGGGCATACGTGGAGATCTTTGAACATCACATGTTAAATGTATGTCCATAACATGTCCTATAACATTGATATCAAGAGTTTAAATATCCCACCTTTTTATTACCAAGTCTGAGCAGAGCAGAATGGTCCGGAGCTGCTTCACGATGCTGTTACTCTTAAAATGCTCATTCAAAATAAACCGTCTGCTGAAGAGTGTCTGTTGAAGTGTTGAAGAGTCTTCATGTCATATTTTTAAAAATGATAGCTACAGTTAAATCCATCTCTAAAAAGAAAATCAGCCACATTGTAAGAAAATGATCCACATTTTAATGGTGTCACGAACAGGATACTCAGAGCATTAAAAGTGCTACTAACATGCAGCTCAGGGAGCAGAGAAGAGAAAGTTGAGAGAAACATGAATCCAAAACTCAAGCTGAACTGACAACAAAGAGACACATTACATCAAAAATCTATAAGCACTATTTTTATTCTCTATCCTAATTGTTAAAGAGTTAAAGAGTAAAAAGTAAAAAGTGATGGTGTCTGTCAGTATTATTAGATCGATGCTAAGCTCTAAAACCTGTAAAATAATATTTTATATATATAAGCGTCAGGACAATAGTAATTAATACAAATAACAAGGAGCATGGTGGCACAGTGGTTAATATTACTGGTTTGTAGGCAGCTCGGGGGTCTTCCCAAGTGAAGTTTCCAAGTCTTCCATTGCTTCTGTTTATTGTATCTAGGTAATTTTGCTCTCGTAGTCGAAAAACAGGCTCAAGGTTTCGTTTTGCAATGGATTGTGACCTACCTTTCACATTGACAGCTGGAACCCTGTGACCCAAACAAGGACTATGTGGTTAAAGGAAATTGATGGACATGTCTTGCTATGTCAAATGACATTTTCTATGTCTGTCTTCTTTTGCATTTAATTTTACAACTTAATGTAAGTCAAAGGGAAATTTGTAAAATATAATCAATAAACACAATATTTGTTTTTTACTGTTTAAAAAAAAAAAAAATCCACATGCAGCTCCCAATATTTGGGGCTCTGGTGCTGCTGCATCTTTCCTCTGAGTGTGACCTCTGTGCTGACTGGCACACATGGAAATGCCTTTACCAGCATCTTCATAAGAAGTGCATTTGGGTAATGGCATCTCCATTGATTAATAAAACATGAGTGAAGGGCCCTTTTACATGGCTGATCACATTACCTGTCGCCTCAGCTGATGCTCTGAGTCAGCTGTCAGCGTATCCCCTTCCGCCTCCGCACACCTCTGGCTTGAAAAGGATGACCATGAATGCCCAAAAGATCCACCTCAACAGCAGCGCACACCAAACCTGCTCTCAGTCAGGTGAACACTGGCTCTTCAGAGCAATTTGATGTTGTGTGGAAAAACACAGTTCATTTAAAAAATGACACAATATGTAAAAATTGTATCAAACTTTGTTTGCTGTGATGAGTACATTTCCCTTTTTGACTTGGTTTTGCTGCATTGTGACGAGGGAAACGATTTTACTGCAGCACTAAAACAAACAATAAAAGGATCTAATAATTGCAGATTAATGCAACAACCAGAAACAAACTATTAATAAACGGTGTAATTTATTATTAATTCATCTGATTAATGAACAGGTTTAATGAGTTCATGATTAATACATGCATCATTGATGCATCATTGATGCAAAATGAACTCATCATACATTAATAGTTGATTCCCGCATTAACTAATGATTATTCATTTCACCTAATTGCAAAGGGTTTAACACATTTTTACCAAATTTCTGCAGACAACTTTTTTAAATCTTAGAAGCAGTAAAGTAGCTGTTACACTGAGGTCGGTGACCTCACCCAAAAATGATTCCTTCTAAAAGTGTAAAAGTATTATAATAGTAGGCCTACATTGTTCTGAATAACAATGACATGTAACATGAGAACAAATGAAATAACAACGAAGGTAAAACATTTCGCCCAAAAAAGTTATTGTTAAAGGTCATTTAGCCAACGAAAGCCCGGAGTCAGAAAGAAGTGTTTCAATCTTGCTATGCCAGAGGCAGCTGTCCTCCAGAAGAACTGTAGCACTTCTGAACCCTTCTCCAGATCTCTTTCACCCCCTCTGTCAGTCACCACATCCCTAGCTCTCAGCTCCATCTGAAGATACTGTATGAATGAGAGAAAGGGGAGAGGGGGGGCTGGGGGGATAGGGAGAGGGAAGGAGGGAAGGAATTTAAATTGCCTGTACCCCATAGTTGGCCTCTTTTTTTATGAAACAGGTCAGATCTCCCTATAGGCTGCATTGGCTGACGACTTACCTTCACAGGTCTTAAAAAAGTCACAGAGCTTAGATCAGCAAGTTTGAGCCAAAGAAGCCTATAACCGAGAAACCTTTATTTTATTACATGAAGAAAGCTCAACTTGGATAGGTGAAAAAACATGTACTGAATAATATTTTATACTCAGAAATTATTTCTAAACGATGGTTTAAACATAATTAATGGTAATAAGAAGGTATGCCTTAAATTTAAAATGAGAATCTAAAACATTATTTATTTAAAATAGTCTGTGGTGCAAACTAATAGAGATAAGAATACATTTGAAAATGCTTTTTTTGTCCACTACTGTATTATTACTGCTTTCTGCCAGTAATACTATATATAGTACTAAATTCATTAATTTAATTATGAAGGAGCATTCCATAAAATGAGTGGATAGCATTATTAATGGATAAGACATGCCCACATCTTATTGGTGATGTTTATAATCAAAGACTTTTGAAGGGAGAAACTCTGTATGGAAGAATTTTTTGATCACTCATTTATTATTTTGTGGGGGCTGCTGATGGTGGGTTAAAGTTGTAAAAATGTTTACATTTTAGTACATTTGTAGGAAAATCTTAAATTATAACAATGGGAATGGCAGTATTCGTAATAATATTGTCCGAGTGGCACATTTAAGCATTTATAAAGTTGATTTATTTACATAGCACATCAAATAATAATAAAAAATAGAAAACAATTATAGTTTTAGGAATATTGGACAACTCTTCTGTCTGCATTGCAAACCACGAGAGCTAATAAGTATAAAGAACTGGAACTGATTTAAAAAAAATCTTTTGCAAACCATTTTCAAGACTGGTTGAAAGTGATGTAGTTCTTCTTAAAAGAGTTTAAACTTTCAACATTTTGTGGTTTGTGATTGAGAAAAACATGAACTTTCCTTAAATTTCTCTTAAAATTTGTTATGTAATTTATTTGCAAAATAATGGCCTTTCTTACTGAAAAAGAATAATACAACAGGTTAGAAAACATTGTAGAAATGAATCCACATGAATCCAAATTTATTAACAGTTTAATAAAATATGCTTTTTCGAATTATTTTATAGCATCACGGTGGTGCAGTGGGTAGCACGGTCATCTCATAGCACGAAGGTTGCTGGTTCGAGCCTCGGCTGGGTCGTTTGATCCCTGTGTGGAGTTTGCATGTTCTCCCCGTGATCGCGTGGGTTTTCTCCGGGTGCTCCGGTTTCCCCACAAGTCCAAAGACATGCGGTATAAGTGAATTGAGTAAGAACAATTGTCCATAGTGTGAATGTTTCCCAGCGATGGGTTGCGGCTGGAAGGGCATCCGCTGCGTAAAACATATGCCAGAGAGTTGGCGGTTCATTCTGCTGTGGCGACCCCGAAAGGGAAGGAAGATGAATGAATGAATGAATAATTATTTTATCTAAAAAGATCTGTACAAGTAGCTGGAATTAAAAAAAAACTATTTCATGACCATGTATGTGCAACTTTATCTTTTCAGTGACTTTACAAAAATATTCATTTGAACTTTTTACTCATCATGAGAGATCCAGCCTTTAATTAACTAATAAGCTCATACGAATTCAGTTGTTGAGTTTGTTACCTGCTATTTAAGTAATAATGCTTTTCTGAGGCCCACTTTTTTGTTTCCAGCTGGCTAAGAACACTTTGGTTGGCTCCACCAGCTCCCCAAACCCTGGCTCTGCAGCAACACAGATGTCTGAAACACATGCCCTATCTCAATGCTGAGACGGAGAGACGCTGACCTAGAGAAGCCATAACGGCACCTTGTTCTTGTGGCTGTTAAGGAGGTGGATTGTTGTGTTGTCAGAGTCATGTGTGTGATGAAGAAAGGCTGCCTGCAGTTCTCGGCACATTTGATTAACGGATTATTCGGCCTCCCCCACACCAGCCAAACTTGAGCAGACTGCGGCTTTATTGCACAAAAAGTCCCATCTGACCCTATGAGCTGTCAAAGCAGGAGTCTTGTATCTCCCTGATTTGAACAAATCCCATTTTTGGAATGTTCAGAGCTAATAATTAAAAAGGACTTAAAAATACTTTATTTGTATTTTACATTTATTTAATTTAATTTAAAAATAATTTCCTTGTCTGACTGAATGTATTTATTTCTCTGTTGTTCATGTATTTTTATTTTATTGTTTCCCTTTTGGTCTAGAAGGGCTTTATAAAATAAAGTTTATTATTATTACCTTCTCGGATGGAAGGTTTAGAGAGCTCCTAATTTTAAGGGAAATAGCCTAAATTCCTCTTGTTTTGGTTAAGACAGAATCAAGAATGCATGAGTCATTATGAATTGGTCATGGTGTATCTGAAGATCCTCGATCCTGATTGGTTGGGAGGTGTCGATCAGTACAGGTAGTCCAGGTGAGTTTGTTCACTCTATGTAAATGCATTTGTGTATTTCCAACTAGAGTGAATCACAGTAAAACAGACTTTACTTTTATTTGAAGTTGATGCTTATATGGAGAGACACCACGACAGACACAGCTAGACATCGATTACTTACTTTAATCAGTAGTCCATCAAGGACGCTTGAGGTTTCTAATGCAAAGGGATTGGTAAAGAGAGTGCTAAAATAAGAGAATATTAAGAAAGAAAGCAGATTCAAAACAATTAAATAATATGTAAAACAATTAAGTACAGTTTATTCAGAGAACACTTTTACTACACTTAAAAAAAGTGCTTTACATGACGTAACAAACACAAATTGAGTGTTTAAAGCTAAAATTTTATGGTAGAGAGGACATATTAAAAACAGAACTAAAACAGTTGAAAATATTCAGATATTTTCTAAAAACAGATGAAAATGAATATATTCAAATTCATAGGTTTAGAACATTCGATATTCATTACAAGATTTTGTTTTATTTTTTAAAGAAGAGAATGTATAAACAGATAACTGTGCTTCATGTATATTTGCTTGCGCAGTCATTTGCTTAAACAACATCAGCAGCTTGTCTCACATACATTCATTTCAGGACTTTTATTTCCAATACATTCAGTGTAAATGGATAGGCAGTGTGTTGCATCTACTTGGGTCACTGCTGTATGCTTAGATGTTGTAGGGTTCTGTCTCTTTATGAGAAACCAGGTACTGTCGCTTTAAGAGGAGAGCTCTTGAGTGGGAGCAGGGTTTTAGAGTTGATTCGTCGTCATAAAAGATTACAAAACGTTGAGACCAACTTAAAGTTTATTCATTTTATGTTCCCAGCGTTGGTGAGTTGTTTGTATAAATGTTTGAATATGTTTTCTTAGTTTTATAGTTCGCGATGCGCTTTATAAGCTTCCGCCTACGCGCAAAAGATGTGTGTTGTTTTTGCTGTCCATTTTCAGTTCAATAGGGGTTTATTGACATTTATGTAAGATTTAAATGTATGATGCTGTGATATTTTAAATCTAATTTGATAATGTGTCGTAGTGTGTAGCGCATTTAGTAATCTAAATGTTTTTGTTCTGTTTAACAGTTTGACCGCAAGTGCGCAAGTACGTACTTGTGAGTGCTGCACGAGGGAATAAAACAAAAACAAAACTAACAAAAATTCCACGTTAATGTTGTCTTTATTGATAACAGATGTGATATGTATGCATGCGTTCCAGTTATTCAAAGAGATTCATGAATGCATGTGATTATTGCATAGCTGCTGAGCTAAGGAGAACAGGATCACAGAACCTGCTGTGCAGCCACTCAAGTGCGAAAGAAGAGCCACACAACAATATTACTCCCTCTGCAGGACAGAAGCGGAGTAGGCTTTCAGGAGAGATCCCAAATCTTGTTTATTACTAATCAGATGATAGTAAATGAAAATAAAAACTGATGTGGGAGAACAGGTACTAGTTAAACGTGGAGTCAATATTGGGCAAAGGAAATGTGAAACTCAATTACATACTCTCAATTTCATTTTTGAAGAAAAAATGATTATTCAAAAATGTTTTTATCCCTACAAAGATTTAAAGTACTAAATGTGTTTAGATAATTAGCTGGGTTCAAATTCAAGGAGAACACATTGTTTGATTCTAATGTTTTAATGCAAAATATTATTTATTTCTAGTATCTGTCTACTTGCTTTGCATCTGTCTTTGACTTGAATTGCTTTTATTTTTTAATTGTGTCAAGTTTTAAAACCCAGTCAAAATCTTAATAAAAAAGTTTTAAGTGTCTAAATTCCTTCTTGTCCCTGAGAGAAAGATTGGCATGATTAATTTTCAAAAGCTGTGTGAAATGCAGAGACCATATGGAGGGGCTTTTTGACCTTCATCAAGGGGATCTATGCTCCGGGCATCTTAGCTGACACAGCTCGGATGAACCTTGTCACCATCAAAAAGCAGGTCATATGAAAAAAATATTTCCATTTTAATTAAGCTAAATCTAACCACATTGAATCATGAGTAATGTCCTGCGCTTTCACAAACTCATATTTGGAGGAAATTTCTGGAGGATGAAAGTCTTTGTCTAGCATGAACGCTTAGGACAGCTCTGCTGCTTTGCGGAACACAACAAGAGAGAATTTTGCAGTAAAGTGCTTAAAGGCACAGCACATTTTTGCCCGTTTGACCCACAAAGTAACCATATGTGTAACTGTGTCTGCCTTAGATGGCTCCAACTGAATTTATGAATAAAATGTACTCACATTCAGGCAGATTTTTTTTACATAGATGAGAATTTAAAAGCCCCACTAAAAGGATGTCATTGATTCAGTTTTATAAATTATTTTATTAAAGTAATTTATTTTATTCTAAATTAATTGTACATAGATAATTATGTTTGTATTGAAGTATATATTGTTAGAATCTGAACGTAACTGGGCAGAAAAGATAAATGATTCTGAGTTCACACACAATCTTGTCAAAAGTTTAAACCTGTAATCACTGCTCCCTTTGAGCGATCATATACCGCAGTTCAGAGACGGTTGTGAGTAACAGAAACAATTTAATGCAACGAAGCTGCCAAAATGAGATCCTTGTGAGGAGAGTTTCCGGGAAGTTTTAACAACAAACTCTTTTTTTTTTTTTTTATGAACAACGTACTTACTCCTGTTTGAACGTGGAATAGTCTGACTTGATATTTTCATGAATTTGAAATAATCTGATCACATTAAGTTAGCTTAAAATCATTAACTTTCACCGGGTTCTCTGGTGATCACATGTGTTTGGGTTTTTAGGAGCTTTCAAGGAAAAAACTATTAAAGATATTTTTAAAAAATGTCACTTGTGTACTGTTTTCACTACTTTACTGTGTTTTCTTGATATAATCAGAATACTCAGACAGTGTAGGCACATTCATGACCACAACGGCTTGTTGTTAACTTGTTGTTTTACTTGTAGTATTTGGGAACTAAATTTCTTTTTAATTACTTTTTACTAAATGTCAACTATTTAACACATTTCATTGTTTAACAAAATCACTCAATAAACTGCAGCCATTAAATGCACCATGAGAGGTGGAGTATCCCTTTAATGGCCACATTTTTATTTTGGTTATATATTTTCAGTCAAATATCCTGTACATTTTTCTATTTTTATGAGTGTGTTTTTTTGTACTTATTTACTAAAGGAATATATGTGTTTAGTTTTATTTTAATATATTGTGTAATTTGTTATATAAACATTTTTTTTTACATCTTTTTGTCATTATTAGATTTTTTGTTACATTCGTTTATTTTGAAATAGATCAGGATTTAACTGGGAGCTTTTTTAGTTGTTGGTTATATTTATAAATAATAAATATTATTTGTATAAAATGCTGTAGTTGTGAGTAATTTTTCCATCTGTGTTTAGGTGCTATTGTTATGGAATTATTGACGCTGATATATGGAACTAATCTGATCTAGCAGTTGACAACTGTGGCCGACCTCATTTTTGGCATTGAAAAGATTTATTTAAGGTTGAAGTTTGGTATCACTATCTGGTCCGAGCTAGGGCCAAGTGTAAGTAATGAGCTCGGCTGAGATTTGGACCATCCGTGGCCTTTTCTGGGATCAAGACTTGGTCCATTCATGTACCAGAATTCATTGCAGTACTTGGGCCAAGCAGAAGCTGAAAGTTTGTGCCAAAGTATAGCGAATTAATGTTTGGAGTGAGTGTGTGGGTTCAACAGTACACAGTCTCCAGCTCAAGAATGAAAAGTCCATTGCAAGGACATAGCAAGAAAAAAAAACTAAATCTAAAATAAATGCTTTATGAGCTACATGTTTATTGTGGGTCAAGCTCCCATAAGACATAAACAAATCACAAAGATATTATGGATTAGAGTTTAAACTTTATGAAGCATTCCCTGGCTTCAAAAAGTAAATAATAGTTATTTCCAATTCAGATATCCCACAAAATTGAAAAACAACAAGCAGATTAAGAACCAATTCATCTTTTAACCCCAGACATTGCCGTGTTTCGTTGCTGAAAAGTTCAGGTCCAGATTTGGATAGGAAACCATAAAAGCTAAAGTGATCAGCACTCACTCATCTGTACCACGGATTTCCAAACTCGTATACTCTTCAACTGCTCCCTGCTGACAGCCACAACTGAAGTACTCAGCGCTAATAAAACAATTCCTTCAACTTTTTAACAAAATATATTACAATATATTACGACACAAGAGCCCTTTCTTTATTTAGTGCTAGCTCTTGCTATAAATATAAAAATGCAGAATACCTCACTAGATACATTGTCTACTGGCTGTTCAGTATCTTTCCTACTTAAGAGTGCATTTAAAGGACTACAGCAAAGGGAAAAAAACCTGTGTGTGCAATCTACAAGAGCTCAGATAGCGAGCGGATATGCAAACGTTGCATGTTCAGCAAGGCTTGGAAAACACAGTATAACATTATACATGCCCATATCCTTTTTTCAAGAACCCATCCTTAGCTAGGATATACTGTGAAGAGGATCATAGCGCACAAATCCATCCCATTTTGAAAAATCTTTCATATGTGGCCTGTAAATGGACACTGCAGAGTGGTCCCTGAGGACCGTGCCTGGAAGACGTCGATATTTCTTTGGTTTTGCCTTTGCACACAATGAGATTTAATAAAATGTTATTGTTAACTTGTTCATCTTATGGTTACATGATAAAATGAAACACTTTTAAAACTGGTTCCTCACTGATGTAAACGGAAACTTTGACGATGTTTACTTTATTTAATCATGAAATTAAATTAAATGTAGAAGGGCATATAGACTTTCATGTTAGTTTTAACAAAATGTTCTCCTTTGCACAAACAAGTTCAAACTAATAATGTTAACAACCCTTCACGGCACATACAACTGATCTTTAATATCATATTATATTATATTATATTATATTATATTATATTATATTATATTATGTTATGTTATGTTATGTTATGTTATGTTATGTTATGTTATGTTATGTTATGTTATGTTATGTTATGTTATGTTATGTTATGTTATGTTATGTTATGTTATGTTATATTATATTATATATTAATTGTCATTGGAGTGAATGGGACTGTTTTGAGGCAATGGATTACTTTGTACTTAGAATTGACCTTCACACGAGTGCCACCACTTCTGTGTCCACCGCATTCTGTAATGAAGGAGACTTCTCGTAGCATGCTGTCCCAGGCCCTCTTGCACTCCTCCACCCCCAGCATACAGAAGTGCTGATTGCCTTCCCCCTCTCTTTCAGCAGCAATGCAGCATTCAGGTCCTGCAGGCAATTTGACAAATGAGCTTGGATCCGAGCTGAAGGGGGGGAAGCCTCCAGATGCCTCCACTGCAGCACATCTCAGAGTGCACATGCCCGAAAACAGCACTGGTGTGATTTACGTCCGGCATTCCATTAGCTTTATGCATGCATACACAACATACACACAGCTGCTGTGCTGCGCTATGCTGATATTCAAGCTTTTGTGTAAAGCTGAAGAATCTACTTAAGACAGGCACTTCCAAGAGTCCCATTTCTTTGTACTGCACCATCATATCAATACGTGGTTCAAAAAATTTTTTAATATACAATTTTTTGCAAAAGCTTAGAAATAGACATTCAAATAAATTGCTGCTGTTTCTTTCTCTCTCTCTCTCTCTCTCTCTCTCTCTCTCTCTCTCTATATATATATATATATATATATATATATATATATATATATATATATATATATATATATATATATATATATATATCTTTGCATTTTGTTAAGATTGATAGTAATAATCTTGTCCCATATAAGCTTTAAAAATTATTCACTCTAAAAACACAACTCTGTAATTGTAATTGAGTCAATATTTTGTTTGATTTGATGTTTTCTATTTCATCATGTTTGGTGGATGATTATTTTCAATGTTAGTGCTCATTTAGAAAGAATATTGGTGAACAAAAGCTGATTCAGACAGCACTACAACTTCATTAAAATCAAGTTTGTACAATTGTTACTTTACCAATTAGCTAATAAAATGTATTTTTAAAAGTAATGAACTTCTCATTTATTCAACTACATATGTTGCTAGTAAGATTGTGTAAAATGTTGTTATTATCCGGGAATTTGCAGCATTTAATTGCAGCATTAAACTAATTATCTACAAACGAAGATTTTGTGTCAGTGAAAAATTTTTAACATTATGAATTATTTAGATCGACAGATTTCCACAAAGTTAAAGAAAATTAGAATATTTCAGTCATGAAGTGTAGAACTTACAACCTTTGGGTTATTTTAGACTGCAAATTGAAATGTTTTATGGGAAATGTTGTTCTTTGTTTCATGAATAATTTAAACACATTAATGTTTTGAAAACTTTTTAGAAATAAAACTCTGCAATTTTTCTTACTTGATGTTTAGAAAAATGGAAAATAAAGATAACTTTTTAAGCTTTGTATTTTTATTACATCACAACACAAAAGGATGTTTTCAAATTGATCCAAGAATTCGAGCAGCTCTGCGCATTAGTTGAGAAAAGCACCTCCATCAGCACAGTGTGAATGACAGTCTGTTTTTCAGCATGTGGCTCTGGGTTTGATGGTTTACTGTGTGCTGTCAAAGCCCCTGTCAGCCGCACATGCTCTGCTATAGAGAGGCTGTGATTTGCAGGTGGCCTGTTGGGACTCTGTATTGATTACATCGAAATTACAGGTTCTAAAACGCTGGCAAAAAAGAGAAGCTGTAAGCTGCTGGCGCGCAGCAGTGTCTGCATGCTCTCCGGCAGCAATCAGCATCTTCAGCAGATTGTGCTAACACTGCACAGGAAAATGTGAATTTCACTCAGAGACAGCTGAGTGCTGGGTAATTTAATTCACTACTCTCTTTCCTCCGCAGCCTGAAGTGTAAATTGAACCGTGTAACCTTCAAAACAACACGACCTTTCAGCTGATCAGAAAGGATAAATGACAAACAGGAGCGGAAAGCATTAAAGGACATTGTGTACGCCAAGGGATGTGACATGTTCCACACTCAACTTTAAAACAAATGGTGGGATAAAAGGTTATCTACAATAATTACAAATAGTTTTGTTTTTTCATATTTTTATAGTTTCTGATCTACCTGACTCAAGATAGGTTCAGTGTACAATCATGGGTTTAATCTCTTACCTTTGGCTTCCTGTGTTTATACCTTTTATGGTATATCTTCACCCACTGCACTTGAATTTTGCTTAGAGTTTTAGATTTGCGTTTAGCACCTTTTGTTTTTTTGGTTGGCAGTACTTAAAAATGTGTTCAGTTTACTTAAAAACTTAAATTTTCATGTCAACATAAGTTAAATCGAATATTAATAACATGAACCTGATATAGTGAGCTTAGTATAATTTGATGTAATATTATTTGCCGTTAAAGTAGTTTAACTTCAATATATATGCTAAACTTGATATTTATTAGCAAATTAGTAAACACAATGAATTCAATTTACCTGTCGATAAATAGTAAACTTACTTAGTGAAAAGTAAACTAAACTTGCATTTTCACTAATCTTAGTTAGTGAAAAATTGGCAATTGCTGGCCTCTTAATAAACAAGACAGGGGCCTTCTTGACTGGAGTGTGCTTGTCTTCTTGATATTTGTGTGGTTTTCCTGTGATTTCATCCTCAAGTCCAAATATCCATCCCTGGTGAATGAATGAATTCTGAATGTAGGGTGAGATCAACTGGGTTTAACTTAAGCACCAGCAGAACCTTGCGACCTCACAGAACTAAAATAAATAGCTTGATAGATAGATAGCATGGTACCTATCATGCTATCTATCATGCAAGAGACAGATAGAAACTTTTATTTATCCCAGTGGAAAATTACCATAATTCAGACCTACTAAAGAGCTAATTATAAAAAGTGTTACTAATTGTGCAAAGTCAGCAAGTACTTTACTATCCAGTGAGGAACATGGTTGAATATGACTCATACAACTGCACGTGATTGTAATTGTAGAGTCTTATGGGATTGGGGCAGCATGACCTCCTCAGTGAGTAAGGAATAAGAATGTCACTCAACAAAAAAAGAACACAAGGTTATACAGGAGTTAGAGCTTCTTTGTTGAGTGAATGACCCTGTGATGGACTGGGATGGGTTACCTCTGCAACCTACAAATAGATTCTTAACTATTTTTTAGCAAACTTTCAGAATAACTAAAGCTGTCTCTTCGATTATAAGTACCGTTCCGATTTTCAAACAACATTAACATGTTTACATTAATTTGTTGTTTAACAAAGATTAATTGAATTCTGTTAATCTCTTATTAGGAAACACATTTTAAATAACATTTTCAGATCTGATAAAAATGCATTTGAATTTATTTTCCTTTTGAGCTTAGATTCAACAAATGCTGCAGCTCTTTTGGAAGTAATGATGTGTCATATTGTACTCTAAACACTAGATGGCAGAGAAATTATGTCTTTCTCTCAAGATCTACACCTGCACTTTTCTAACCAGGGTCACAAGGGGCTGGTTTACATACTCTAACCCACACGGCGAATTTGAGCCCAGACCTATGAGGGTCTTGTGGACATCTGAGGAGAGGCTGTGTAGGTTCGTAAACCAGGTGCCATTTTACAGTGAGAAAACAGTGTCTTAACAAAAATAATTATAACCCATAATTTTACAGCTTAATGTATAACAAAAAAAACTGAATAAAATAAAGAAAGATTTGTTTATAACAATCAAAATAATCAAAGGAAAATACTACGAAAACTATATTTCGTAAACTAAATTGATGTTGTACATACGTATAGTATACTATAGTATAGTATAGTATAGTACAGAATAGTAAAATATAGAATAGTATAGTATAGTATAGCATAGCATGGTATAGTATGGCTGGTGAAATAAGTAACGTGTGGGCTGGAGAACATTTAGCCATGCAGGCTGCTATAAGGCTGAGTGGTGAAAGTGTCAAAGTTTAGTGACGCTGGGATTAGCTCACAGCAAGTTTCCTTTCCCTTATGACAAGCTTCACATGCTCACATTCCTGCAGCCAGTTCCAGATCCTGAAAAGAATGAGCTGCTTGTGTGTGTGAGATGTTTGGACTGCTGCTGAGAACACACAGCAGGTGAGTCACCCAGATTCAGTCTCTTGTTTGTTTTGTGGAGAAATGAGACAGAGTGGTACAAATTTAAAGCAATGCTAAAAGTTTTGATAGTTTAATGCTTGTGCATGTGTGATAAGGTCTCTACACTTTCATTTTAACATACCTAAAGAAACCTAAAGAGAAAATTCTTTGAAAGCTGTTGCTTCGATACAGTTTTTTTTTCTCATTCATGGTTCAGTCCAGACAGCCAGTGCTATTGAGCAATGTTTGGCTCTGTTTGCTAGCCATTAATGAAATACACTTGGCTTGGCAGCATGAGCTGAGTTTGATCAAGAAATTGCCATTCATTTTTGGATGGGTTTCTTGTCACGGATATTTAAGTGAAAGTGAAGTGAAAGTGAAAGTGAGTGAAAGTGACCAGATCTGGAGTGACCCATACATGGAATTTGTGCTCGGGATTTAACTCATCCCAGTGTACACACACAGCAGTGAACAAACACAGTGAACACACACCCGGAGCAGTGGGCAGCCATGATTGCGGCACCCGGGGAGCAGTCGGGAAACTGGTGTCTTGCTCGTGGGCACCACAACTGTGATTGTTGAAGATGAGAAAGCAAGTGTTTCGTCACTCACACCACCTTCTACTTGCTGGATCTGGGGTTCGAACCAGGGGCCTTTTGATATTCTTCAGTGTACATTTTGTTTTGTTTCATTTTTGTTCAGCTTTATGATTTTATCTAAACCCTCTGAGGTCAATGCAACCATTAAATACATTTCTGATAACGAGTCGATCTTCTTATCTACCAGACCACAACTGCCACATTTATTTAATGGTTAAATTGACCTCAGACGTTTGGACTAAATCATAAAGCGGAACAAAAATGAAACAAAACAAAAGGTGCACTGAAGATTGTAACCTTAACTTCTAAATCAGCTAATGAGCCTCAAGGTAGAGTTGGTTACAGAGGGTCTTCTAGTGTCTATCCACAGCTCAGATTGGGTGGACGTCAGCTGTATAATCTGAGTAAATTCTGATTTAACAGACACTTAAACCAGTTACAAGTTTACTGTTTTATGTTCGTGTAAGATAATAAACAATATATTTACTCTATATGAGAAGAAGGGACGGAATATGCAATAAGCACATTTTTTGTAGATTATTGAACAACAAATCCAACGTAACATGCTGCCAGAAAAGCCTTTAAATCCATTGGGAAACAAAAGGCTTTTAGACTTAATATTTCCCTGTTGTGTGATTATATTGTTCTTGTCATGTCAGAAAATGTGATATTTGTGAGAAACCAAAGTGAACACAAGGGGACAGTAAAAGGCTTTAATATGATTTAGTCCGTCTAAGGCAAAAATACAGATTCAAGAACAGTTTTGATTTTTAGCTAGATAATAAAGCTGTTTGTATCATCAGTGCTTATCTCTTCCCTAAAACTCAGATCTGTAGTCAGTTTTTACAAGAAGATCCCAATAAAGCTGGGAGATGGGATCAGGAGGAGGGAGACATTGCTGGTGTATTGCAGGGGTATTACTCTAACTCCAGACAGTTTGTCATGCCAAGATGTCTCGTTGTCTGTTGATTCATATAGAGAGGAGCCACATGATTCAGCGTCTTCAAGCACCAAAACAATCTGTCCCGACCGCAGTTCAGTGCACCCTCGATTTGAAAGTGAACGTAAAAGAAACTTATGTGCAAGGGCAATAAATGCGTTTTAGGAAAACAAGTTATAATATAAAAAAAACATAACACTATCATAAACATTTTAATGGAGAAGCAAACCATTTTTAAAGAAAACTTAATGAAGTGTGCTTGAAAGAATTATGAATTTTAAAATCGGTGAAGTAATTAGAACAAAGTGATCGGGGAGCCGCAAATGTTTTTCATTTCTAAAATTTTGTCCTTTAAATGAGACACTTAGAAATCATGTATGAAAAACATAAACAATGCAAACGCAGCTGATGAAAAGTTTGGGTTCCCAACGTCTTTCAATTTTAGGACAGTCACCTAACTCACAAACAGTTTTTTGTGACTGTTTTTTTGTGAAACTGTTTTATGCAGACAGAACATTTCAAGGAACATAACCTTGCGAGGCCACACAATTATTAGACAGCAGAGCAAGTCTAGCATCACTTACGACAACATTGCTGTGAAAACTCTTAAAAATAAAGAACCAAGTACCAACACACTCTTAATACTCCACAAAAACTTCTATAGCACCACTCTGAAGACATTGTGAGATGTTTGTAGTAAAAAAAGGAAATGAAAAGGTCATAATTTGGATGGCAGAGTCATCTTACTCCAAAATCACAAAATAAACTGGACAGTCACCTAACTCCCCTCCAAAAAAACACTAAGAAAGAGATCATTAAGCAAATCCATTTAAGGGTGATTGGAGTGGAACTGGAGTGAGATGTCATTTCCTTTGAAAACATTCCTGAACATTCCTAATATTTTTCTATTATTGTATATATTTTGACCGGTAGTTCACAGCAGAAAAATAAATGTACTAAACACTGTACTTACATTTAAAATACTATCGTGTACTTGAAGCTACACTGATTATCAGTCTACTTCAAGACTATTCATGCATAGCTTGAAGAATGCTTTGGAAAAACTAAATTTGGTTATCCCGATAAGGTTTTTTTGCTCCTAATTCGATCCCGATCATTTGAATTTGAATATATGCCAATCCTGCAAGTCCTTCTTTTGTGCTTCAGTCTTCTTTGAATAGCAAATCTTTATGTCTCTGTCATGCGACAAGTTGTTTTGCTCTGCAAAATATGTAATACATGAAAGAGGAAGTTATTTTATTAATATTAACCTACAAAACTGTCTATTAAAAAGTATGACGATGTCCTGATAATTTTTTTTCAGATTCCAATTCCAAACGATTAGACTCAAATGTAACTAGAAATAGACTTAAAGCGTTTATTCTAGAATGTGTACTTTTAGTGTATGATACAGTGACAATTTGAATATAAAATGTATATAAATATGTATTTGGGTCGAATGTATTTCTATAAAGTGTAAATTATTTCAAACAATTAGTACAAAAGTGTTACGCAACTACTTAAAAGATACTTTTAAAAAGCACAAATTATGTAAATACAATTTAAACAGACTATCTGAAATATAAATAATCTTGAAGTACAATAAACTACTGTTTTTTTCGCTTGGATGCACATGATGCTAGCTGACAACCCCAACTATTGTTCGATTATTTCCTAATTTCTTTTAACTATAAACCGACAGATGGAAGTTAAAAAGAAAACTAGTGGTAGGCTGAGTCTAGGCACACAGTTGGCATGCCTATAACTATGCCAACATGAAGCAGTTCACAATTAGAGGAGCTCATCAGGGGAAACGAGCTCAACAACAACAGCTCAGCTCGTTTGGGAGGGACGTTCAGCAGCAGCTGTGAGCTATTTCACCACGTGACTGGAGAGATGTTTCTGTCGCTGTAGCAGCCATCATTCACTCAGTTCAAACCCAGGCTGAAAAGAACGAAAGAAGGGCTACAGCCATGAATTTGCGGTGGAATATCGACTAAAAGGAACGTTCCCGCTCCTCTCCTTCGCCTATGATTTCTCTCGGTTGTATCCATTGTAGGTAAGGTTGAAATCTTTACATTTACGCCGTTTTCACATTCAAACACGGTTTCCCAAGCGTCCAGAATGTAAACATTCAGTCCGAGTGCTCGCTCAACAAACCGACGAGTTAATAGAGAAATCATGTGTGTTTTTAGCTTTTAATTCTCTTTTTTTTTGTTCACGTTAAACATAAATGCTCAAAGAAATACTCTTTTTAACACTCTTCATTCGCGACAGCTTCTTAAACAAACAACGTTATTAATGTTACGTTTTAATTTCAATGGGGCTACGTTAATGTTATTCGAGTGTCCAGCTATTTGGTGTTTGAAGATCTTTTGCACCACAGCTGTAAACAAAGGTGTTTGCCACACTTAATACCATGCAGGAACTCAACTTCACTTTTAAATACACCATTTGTTTAACAGGCAGTTGGGTTCTTCAACAGCCTAATAAACAGTCAGCTAAACTACAACTCCCATTTGTTTGTTAATTAAGACACTTGGCCCTTTGTTTGTGTGTTTAGCATTACATGAGTGTAACGTTTGGATTGTTTTCTTCTTCGAGGGAAGTTTGGTTTAAGTGTGAGATTTTTGTAAGTGTTTTTAACGAAAAGAAGCAGAATCTCTAGTTTGACCTGCATGTGTGCACAGAGGCCTATCGAGCAATCAGCGTTCGCGCTCACTCGCGCCAGAATTTGGTTGGTTTCAAGGTATGCTCTGAGAACCGGAGTGGAATCGGATTGGATTGTCTTCGTTATTCTATGAAAGGAAATCTGATGTTTAGAAATGAACAACACTAAAGTTAACTAATATTTACTGCATTTTCTATTGTAAGCTCAAGCCACTCCTATATTGATAATTTTCAAATACTTACAGCACCCGGTGTTAAATAGTTTGTAGCACTCATTAGAGATGGCTGTGAAATATTGTAATACTCTAATGAAAATCTCACACACATTTAGTTGATCTCCAGCAACACAAACAGAAGTGACTTTTGGTGATGAACAACTAAAGTTTTACTTGAAGTGAATTAAGAATATTTGTCGTGGGGGAGTTCAAATAGCAGAGAACCCCCTTTCACATAATTGCTCAGCTCATCTGTCTTTATGTAAATGTCATCACTACTTGAGAGCAGGAACACCCACTAGTAGCAAATTCACCAGGCACTAGCGCCCTATAGCTAAATTCGTCTTAGGTGTGTCCTTTATTTACAAATATGTGAGCCGTTTGTCCAACTGTCATTATTTTACAATAGAAGCTGTTTAAGTCTACGTTCAGCTTATAAGTCAAGCTTTTTGGCTTCTTGGTTCACAACCCTAATAATTCTATTTTGGACAACCTTTTTTGGGTTGGCATGTATATCTGTTTAGAACGATGTGGCTCTGTCTTTAAGGGTGTTACTAAAGTTGTAAGAATCTCTTGTTCTAGTTTGCTTTGGCAACAAAGCTCCAAGCGGACTGATAAATGAGTCTGATTGAGATACTTTGTGAGATACATGGCCTATTCTATTGATTTTATTACATGGAGAGTTTAATTTGCTTGCAAAGCTTTGCTAATTAGGAAAGCTTACTTGTTGGGCTAACAACACAGCAGGTCTCCTGGACACACAGCCATTACAGTGAACTAAGGGCGATTTAACTTTTCACAATCTATTTATGCTTCCACAAAGTTGAGCATAGTTTCAGTTCTCATTATTTAAGCAAGTAATGGGTTTCAGTCCTATTATTGACATGTGTTTTTTTTTTTGAGACAATTCAAAGAATTTGGTGTAGAGGGGGTTATGGTACACCACATGTCTAAAAGAGTCATGACCTATTTTCTGTTCTGAGCTCAAGTTATTTTGCTTTGCACAAATTTTACCACTCATTCAGGTAATGCTATTTTTCCTTGGCAAATGACATTTTATTCGTTCTACAAAATAATGCGTAGTGTTTTCTGGAAGTCGAATATATTTATAATCTTTGCATCACTTCTTGATATGGAACACAAAACATGCCATGTCAAAATGTAGCACTGTTCTGAGGCTTCTCATCAGATTAGAGAATTTGAACGTTGTGGAGAGCTATTGTCATCTTTTGTTAGAGTATGAAAGAATTCTTCGTTGACATGAAGGCACCTGCTGTGGTGCTGCCTGGAGCAGTTAGACCTGTCTAGTGAGCGAGCGCTGCATAAAAGCAAATGCTCCTGTTCTTTTCTAACCAGTGTATGACTGTCAAACACAACTGAACAGGAAAATTGTTTTAATCCAGGTCAAGTCCAGGTTTGTGAAGGGAGGGTGTAAAGATATTGTTCAACTCAAATAATGAGACTTCTCTTCTGTTGAGTCAGTTTTTAAAGCATGCAGTAAAATGAATTAAACTTGTTCGATAGGGATTGACATTGCAGTGAATACACCACTTTGAGCATTACATCTTGGGTTTGTTGGCTAGTTTTGCGGATCTACATTGTCCTCGCTCAATTAAAGGCAGATGAGGCTTTTGCTGACCAATTAGAAGGACTGTGAGGATATAAAGGCTGTGAACAAATGAAGGCTAAATGTTCCTTTTTTTAATTGAGTTGTGCAAGGAGAGATGGGGCTAGTGGGTTCAGGGAAACTGAACATGAACCTTGTCCCTGTAAGTACAACAGGTTTTTTGTGGGGTTTTTTTTATTTATTTTTTTTTTGAAATTGTCTTGATGTGGCTATTGTTACATCAGGAACTGCTTCCACTTCAGAACCAGTCTTTGTAGTGTAAATGAAGAGAAGTTTATCTGAGGGTCTTGCCGAGATTACCATTTATTTTATGTCTTCAGTTGCATTTCTTGAAGTTGTTAAGACTCCAATTATCTGCCTTTTCAGTGCCACTCTACTTTCTGAGCAGAGTGTCTCTGTGGCATTTGCATCACTTTCTTGGTCCTGTTTTGCCCCTCGCTCTCACAGCTGCCTGCCAGATGCCTGTGTTCCATGGATAAAAAGTGGCCTTTCAAACAGTTTTATTGTTGTTTCTTTACTCCATATAAGTGTGCTGTAATTTTGGGTAATGATGCAACATACACATCATATCTTTTATAACAATTATTTATAAAGTACATTTGAGGGCTTGTCCAGTTTGCTCGGCTTTCGTATATCGGAAAATAAATATCTTTACTAATATTTCACATAATCTTCAGTGCTGCAAAGACTTCTTTCTCCACAAATTGTGTTGATGGCCACTATATTTTCAAGTATTTTCTATTTAAACATTTTTACCTTTTAAAAGACATGCAGTTTCCTGAAAACAGAATTATATTCAGTTGAGAAATCATCACAGTTCAAATAGCTCTACACAACAATATTAAAAGGGCCACCATAGGCCAACACCTCAGTGATTCTTTTAAAAACACCAGAAAGAACATTGCCCAAACACAAACATGAATGTTGCTTCTTATTTTAAATGGGCACTGTGTTCTAACAGATCTGTAAAAGCATTCATCTGTGTTGGGACTTTGCCATGGAGCTTAATTGCTCTTTCTATAGAGTTTGCAAATTAACATGTTTTAGCTTCTAAGGGTTGGACAGCCATTCAGGTCTATTGTTGAGCATTCACAAACTTGCCACCCACTTCTTGGTGGTGTTCTGCCTGGGGTAGCCCAGTGGAGGAGAGGCGTGACCCCTTTCAAAGGTTGTTTACTTGGATCAGAGAAAGGGCTAAGATGCATCTCAATGAACTCTTGTCTACAATTCAATTACCCTTGGGCCCCCTTCTGCTCCTCTTTATGAAATGCAGTTTTCGATTAGCAGTTGTGTGTTTGTTTTTAATCCATTTTGTGGCAATTTGACTTTTCTCTCTGGTGTTCTTTATGGCCAAAAGGGATTTTTTTTTCACCGGACTGCCCCAATTTTTGAAAATCAGATTTAACAGTGATGTCATTCAGGAGGACAAATTGCATTAGAACGCTGAACACGGTTGGGGATTTCACACATTACACTGGCATGTCAAGTCTGTAAACTCATTTAAAAAACTACTCTAGGCCATTTAGTCACCAATCATTTAACCAGGCTTTTTCATAAATATATTTTTTGAAGACACTTCATTTTTTATTGCTCTTCCTGTTATCTTCAGGCTAAACAAGAGGAAGAGGAAATGATTTTGACACCCCTACCCCCTCCAATCTATTATTTCCTATTTTAAAAGGGTGATTGTGTAAAGAACAGCAGTTGAGCAGGTGGTTGTGTTAAATCTGATTCATTTAATGTATAAACTTGCTTGTAAAGAAATATAGTCTTTTTAATTTCTGGAAAAAAAAGATCACTTGTTCAACATGAAGGAAACATGCAGAATTTTAGCTCACAAACTTCACATTGATCGTGAATGTTTAAAAGTCATACTTCAGTCGCTCAGTGTAAACTGCTTCACTGTATTATTCAGTGTTCATAAAAACATACTATTTCACAAGCTGAACTGAAATGGAAACAAATAATTAATTAAAGACCTTGGAAACTTGAGTTTGACCAACAGAGTAAAACCGGTGAGGATCTATCAAGATTTGAAAAATTGTTGTTTTACAAATGGTCAAAACATTGAAATAGTCATTATAGGTCAGAAATGCTGCGTTAAATTTTTGTCTAATGGTTAAACAAATATATTAATGTCATTGCCTTAATAAATGCTGCATTTAGAATGCATTACATGTATTCTGTATGTTTATGGCAAAAAGGTACTGTAATATCATTAAAAAAAAAACTTTCTTTGGAGTGTGTCATACAAACACAAATTGTAAACAACATTGTTTCAGGACTGACACTCCGATATTAAAATGCGAAAATTCTGGCAGAACTACATCTTTCAGTGATATCCATGTTTTGACATTAACACAGTTCCTTAATGTGTCTCGACACATCAAGACCATGTTATTATTATATTTATCACATACAACACCTTTTAGCAGATGACTTTGACATGCATTTAAATTGATCATATGAAAGTTTGACACTTTGTTTTAAATTCTGTTTTTTCCCAGGTGAAAGTAACTTGCAGCTGCTTTGACCTGGTTTCAGAACAGCTGTGGACCTGGCCCCCTTCTTAGTGGAAGTGCATAGGTGAAGGAGTGGACACTGACTTTTTTTTTTGTCTGTTTCCTTAATTTTGTTTTAAGAGGACTGCAGTAACTTGCTACAAGGAACACCCAGAGCATGGGGCAAAAGGTTCCGGGAGGCATAAAGACAGTCGACATGCGGGACCCAGCTTTTCGACCTCTAAAATTAGAGCTCCAGGCCCTGGACTACACCAAGCCCTCTCGACTGGATTTGCTGTTAGACATGCCATCAGCTTCACAAGAGGTCCAAATGCAGCATTCATGGAACAACGATGATCGGTCGCTAAACATCTTTGTTAAAGAGGACAATAAACTCATTTTTCATAGACACCCTGTTGCACAGAGCACGGATGCCATCCGTGGCCGAGTGGGATATACACGGGGATTACATGTGTGGGAGATCAGCTGGGCAATGCGTCAACGAGGCACCCATGCAGTCGTTGGTGTGGCCACAGGTGAAGCTCCATTGCATTCTGTAGGATACACAGCACTTGTAGGAAACAGTAATGAGTCCTGGGGCTGGGACCTGGGACGTAACAAACTCCACCACGATGGCAAGAATCAGTCTAGTAGGACATATCCAGCATTTTTAGAACCTGATGAGACCTTTATTGTTCCAGACTCATTTTTGGTTGTCTTGGACATGGACGAGGGAACTCTAAGCTTTGTGGTCGATGGACACTATTTAGGGGTTGCATTTAGAGGACTCAAAGGAAAGAAGCTATACCCTGTCGTGAGCGCTGTGTGGGGGCACTGTGAAATCAGAATCCGGTACATCAATGGACTTGATCGTAAGTATTGTACTTGTGTTTTTCTGTTTGTTAACAACCCTTCCAGGTTGTCTCCTGAAATGCATGGGGCTGGTTAAACATTGAAAGTGTGTCTGTTTAGAGACGGTGTGTCCATGGAAGGCTTTGTTTCTCATCCATTATTTACGACACCAGCTCTGTTTACCCTGATAAGGACTGACATCATACATAATCTTCCTCATATAGAAGCTATTCATTAAACGCTTAGCTTTACTTTTTACCTTATACACACAAAAAGTACATGGCAGAACAGAGTATTATTTTGTAATGTAACAAGAGACTATAAAACACTTTTTTTCATAAGGTGCAGATAGTTTAGAGGTGCATTAATCAGTCATACAGGATGCAGTGTTGCTGTGAAAGGTTTAATGTTACCATAAATCTAATGTCATTTAGTAATGTGTTTTACAGACTTGTTCTCTTTCCAGAGTCTATTTAATATATTAGCTGTTCTTGATGGAGAATCCCTGTGAGCTCTGAGTAGGGGTTCTAAACATTTTAGCAAGCCTGTTGTTGACTGATATACCCCGACATTCACAGGATAGTGTTTTGCAGCTTTAAATGAGTTAAAAACATTTTTTTAACTAGTCTCTTACTACCCTTTTTGTTTAATTCTCTGTTTAAAAAGTAATGGGTGATTGCAAAGACTTAAAAACTGATCACTCTATTTTAGGCTGTATAATGAATCCAATTGTAATCTTATTTTATTAATTTACTTAATATGAATATCACCAAGCGCTGTGACGTGAATGGAAAATTTATTGCAATGAATAAATCCATACATTTTCTTATGATTCAAAGTAACTTGACGAGTAGGGGTGATTTTGTACAAACAAGTTACACAATTGTGGAGCTGCTGCATGCTGCTCCTTCTTACAGTAACTGCATCAACTAAGTACACCCACATGCACACACACACACACACACAGTTAAACCGGTGTATTTAGTTGTTCTTATGGTTGTTGATGGCACTATTGACGCAATGCTCCCTTGAGCTACAAACGGAGAGATTTGCACTGATAACTTGAGCTTGAAAAAAAGTTTCTGTACAGTAAATACAAAAAAGTTATGCTGTTTGTTACCATTAGGATTTAATAACAATAATCTGGAAAACCAAATGTGTGTACCTGTTTCCACTTTTGTTGTGCTGTCCTTGTGTGGCATCTACGAAAACTAAAAAAACACATGGCAGCTGAAAAATCTTGTAGAAAGTACATATTTTAAGAAAAAAGTCTTTTTTTTTAACAGCTTTTTTGGACCTACTATGCCAACTTGTCGTTGGAGACCAAACCAAACAGAGGACCACTTTAACATTTACTTTAACACTTATTTATTAAATCCTTAAAATAAGTAGAAACCGTTCCCTGGGTTCATGACTATGTTTATTTTTCAAAATCCTAGTGATTGGCTTGCTTCACTTTAATAACGCTCGGTTTTTTGAAGAAGTAAGTATCATTGCATTTACATATTATACTTTTCTAAATAAATAAAATCAGGTTCCATTACATCTCTGTCTTGCCCTTTGTGCAAGTAGATTCACTTCCTCAAACCAGTAGGCTGTAATGCGTCACTTGTAGAGGACATTCTTCTGATGTTATCATCCTGTGGTCATATAATGAAAGGATGCAGGTGAGAGCCAGGCTTACTCATGTCTGGGCTTTTCTGTGCCAGCTGTAATCTTTCCATACTTTGCTGGAAACTAAATCTGCCGACTACTAATGATCTCCTGGTTATTGGAAAAAATGTTTATCACCTTGCTTGTCATCAGACGATAGAATGACTCTAAAGCATCCACTCCAAGAGCTCTTTAGCAACATGTAACAATTAGGAGGCAGCTTTAATGAACCAGTGAAGAGCAGCCAGAGTATTACTCAGCCATTGACCTCAAAACCTTGGCCTTGCATCCTATTTTGGCTTTATTGTAGTGTCATTGTACTGTTATTAATCCGTGCTCACATCATTCAGTTTAGTCTCCCCCATGTCTGGTTGGCAAAAGTGAGCATTTTATGAAGTAATCGCAACATCCGAGCAGGTGGTGCTGCGAGGAAACCGTTCTGAAATCTTAAGTGCTTGAGGTTGTTATAGCTTGACTAGAGGTGGCCTGTGGGGAAACGAGTAATGCCTTAAGCCAGGTGCACACTCCATGTATTTGGGGGGACTTCTGACTTAGTCTGTTTGTGTAAAACAATGAGATGTGTCATTATAAATACAGATGTATTATTTTAGGGGTCTTTGAACTGCTTTTTTCAAAGTAGAATTTCAGTTCACCATCATCATGACCCATCGCTGCTCGGATTGGTTAACTCTTCTAATTATTTATAACTAGTAAAGGCAGAAATTATTTGAAAAGAAACTATTTGGTTTACAAGTACAACAAATGTGTCTGAGCATTCATGTATATGGGGTTAAAGGTGGGGTGGGCGATTGTTAGAAATGATTGGGTGGGTCGACACCATAACAAGCTAAATGCGAATCTGCAGGCAGTTAAAAATATCAAGTGAAACTACACAAGTGCCTTTGCTTTTAATGGTCTTTTTGTGTTTATTGTGACTATGAAAAGCAGATAATTAAATGTAAGTTTTCTAGGTCAAAGAAAATAAACCTTTTTAGAGTATGGTTGGGTACACAAATCTTGTGCCAATAGGGAACTGGTACCTTTAGAACCGGTATGGACCAAAACAGAACTTCGGCGCCTCATTTCAGTGTCACTTAAATTCCTGAACTGTTGAGGCGATGCCAGTCATTTTCATTCAATTCATCAGTCCAATTTCTAATACAAAGAACTAATGTTGCTCTGATAGCACACAGTAGCAGGTGGTCTACCGTTAGCTTAGCTTGCTAATTTAAACAACTCTCATTAAAGTCAATCTCTAAAACTAAATCGTAGAAAGTGTGGCTTTTAGACACCAAAAGATTTTGACACTGTGACGTGCTGCAAATGTTACAAAGTAGTTGGGTGTAGCAAAGGAAGCAGGTCAAATTTAATGAAACATTTGAAGGCACACAGAGTAAAGCAGAAGAATGCAGTGTTCAACAGCTTATGGACAACAGGTGGCGCTTTCAGTGTTAATGACCCCAGCCTCAGTCATACCGATTACACAAGCGTCCACTAATGACAGCAGCAGCTTTTATTTTTGTTATTAAGCTATTTTGTTAATATCAAAATGAAAGTTTTGCATTCATACTAACAAATGGTGATATTTCTGCAAAGAACCACCAAACTTTGAATTTGATATATTGTTGTAGTTGGTTAGGTGGCTTTTGTTTTGTTGTGTTTTTCTATTTACACTTTTAATATGTTGTTAAATTTTAAGCATACAAATTTTTTTGTTAACTAAATATGTATTCTTGCGTTATCCACCGTCCTTCTGGGGCTTTTGTCACGCCATGCATCTGCGAGGTCCCCTAAGGATCTATTTTAGGACCTTTGCGTTTAACTTTTTATTTGAGGCCTTTAGAAGACATCATCAGAAGACGTAGAATTGTATGCAGATGACGCACAACTTTACTTTACTTCAAAATCTGGAGAGTCCTCGGAGCCTTTGCTAAAGTGCTTTAAAGATATCAAACTCAAGCAGTCTTCTGGCTTTTTGAAACGGAATGAGGCTAAAACAGTGTCTAGTCTTTGGCTCTCTGAAAGCTTGAGAGTTCTTGATATTTTCTCTGGTGTGTCATCTCAGGTCACTAACCTAGGTGTTTCCTTTGACCCTGATGGCTAAACAGGTGAATATGGTTTTCTGGAATGTTTTTTTTTGGCAACTGTGCCAAATTGTCAAACTCAAGCAAGCATTATCTTTTACTGACATGGAAATAGCTACACATGCATGTTTTGCATGTAGACTGGATTATTGTAACGCTCTTTATTGTGGCCTTCCAAAACCAGCTATGTCGATGCTTTAGCTGGTCCAGAATGCAACAGTCAGATTGTTTGTGAAAGACTTTAGAACAATTTGCTTGTTAGTCAGTGCTATATAAAAATACTACTTACTTACTGAAGGTAGAAGCTTTCTAACAGCCAAAATATTACAAGATTGTACTAAAACCCTTTTCTGTGACTTAAAAAAAACTTCCCATGAGGGGTTTGTCAATTCCTTTCCATTTATAAAATTAGAGCGAAAAGGAAGAAAAATAAGCTCATCTTTGGACCAGGAATGTACTTACCAAACTATAAAGTTGGATTTAGCTGTTAAATTAATCATGCTGTCTTACTTTTCTTTAAGGAACTTGTGGGATTTTTGTGCCCTTTCTCTGTTGTGAAAGAAAATTTGATTTAAACGCCCAGTCTGGCAAAGTCTCGTTACAAATTTTACTGTGACTAGCAGCTTCACCCGGCTCTACAGGTTTCTCAGTTTTTGTAACCATTACTAATGAGCTTCCCTCTGTCTCTTTCTCTCTCTAGCTGAACCTCTGCCGTTAATGGATCTCTGTAGACGTTCTGTTCGGGTTGCGTTGGGGAGAGAGCGACTGTGTGAAATTCATGGACTGCCCTTACCCGCTTCTCTTAAAAACTACTTGCTCTACCAATGATGCGGGTGCCTTCACAGCAATTCAAGGCACAGTATCTGCCTCTGGTTTACTCTGGGATTAAATTTTTCTAGCTACCCTGTTTGTTTTGGTTGCAGTGATTATTCTGTCACTGGTTCCAAGAATATGTTTTTATAGATCTCACCGCAGACGTATCATACTTGATGTGGTTATGTTGGGTTTGCATGGTTTCATGTGACTGATTTGATCGTCTAGTGACCAGACGATGCTAATTATCAGAATGTTCAGCAACCAGCACATTCTACTGTTTTATCCATTTTAATAATCTTTCACTTGCAGTCAAATAAATAGCTGAGTCATCCTCGGTTCTGTGGGAGTGGTTTGCAGGTTAGTGCATTTTACATGTCCTGAATTCTTTTGTTCTGATCACCCATGAATGCTAAATAAAGCTTGGTTTTAGCTGTAGATCTGACCGTCTGGCACCAAATCAGCCTGTGAGGTTAACTGAGATGATTGCGAGCTTAAAATAAGATCTGGCGCTAAAACAATCCTGTTGAAATTGCTTCATCTTAAGTGCCTTTTTTTTTAGTTTTGTGTGGGGGAAAAAAATTCATTGTTTTTGAGTCGTTTTGTTAATGGTGAATTCCATTTCTCCACAGTGAACATATGTAGCAAACTATGTAGTTAAGCTCGCTCCCAGATCTCCCAGGAATTATGCGAGAACCCACTTGTTTCTCTGAGTTGTTTTAAGCCTGTTGATTTGTCAAGTATAGGATGAAATAATGACAATGCTGTGTGGTGCCTTGTCGGTCATTTTAAAAAAGTGAAACTGGCAAAAGTGAACATTTTCCTGTTCTTTTAAAGATGTGATTAAGGTACTATTGCCAATTCTGTTTTCCAGTTGTTTCCCCATCATTATAAGTCTTTTAGCAGATGTGTTTCATGTTTGTTGATCTTGAGGAGAATATTCTGATTCCATGTTCTTAAAACCTTGACTGCAGACCATCATTCTCTTTGTATGTATCAAGTGATGTAGATACAATTGGTAACTATCTAATAAAGTTTATTATAAATGACAGTGGTGATGTTGTTTTCTATGAGTTGCTGTTTACTTAAACTCTTCGAAATCTGGGTTCTTTAAAGTTTATCAAATTGTGAAAGTTTATTGTGACCAAAACATAGAGGTGAAATTGTCATTTTATGACTTTAAAAGCTTTGAGTCTATTAATTGTGTTTGTACACATAATTTGGAAAAGATATGATGAATAGAAAATCCTTTTTTTTAAGTGTGAATATATATATATATATATATATATATATATATATATAGTTATACAATATAAAATGTACAGATATCGAAGAACCTTGATGACTGACAGCCTCTTGTAAGTTTTTCTTCATGTCACCTGTAAGGCCAGTGGAAACTTTCTGTTTATTGAACCAGAACATGAAGTATTATGTTCCAAGAAAGGAAAGTACATCTCATTCTGACCCCGGTTTTTAGCTTTGAGATGTTCGTCTAGTATTGAGCTAAATGTGGATGTCCTGCTGACTGCTCAGTTGTCATAGTGATGTGATGCATACACAGAGCGCTGGCTCTTCAGTATGAGGTCACTGATTTCAAGTATGCAGGCTGGATGGGCTGTTTGGGTGTCTGGAGCAACACATTCCACCCTGTAATATGTTCAAAATGGTGAAGCTGCTCTGTATACTTCAGACCAAAAGGCGTTCGGTTGGCTTGCTCTTGTAAAATTATGTAATCTAGAATGGATAGAAGTCATGTTTGTAAAGGTGTTTCAATGGTTTATTTTCACTCGTGGTCTTTTATGGTACTTAGCAAGTAAATCTTTAATTACTGACTGATTTAAAATTAGTGTTTAATTATTTAGTGTTTTTTGTGCGTCCAAACAATAATAATTAATTAATTAATGATGGATAAATATCTAAGAGATTAAAATTTGAAAGATTTATACAAAGATTTTATTGCATAAGAGCATGGTACTGAATGTAAGAAAATACTTTTTTCCATCTACTTTTCAGTCCGATCTTTTCTTCTTAGATTGTTAAGTCTCATTTGAAGCATCAGGAAATGCTATACTGATTCGCAATTGTCAAATATTCTTTCACATTTTTATTGTTTTGAGGTATAGTTTTGGCACATGATTTGTACGGGACTTTGTTGTAGGGGCATGAGTTTAGTTAATGAATTCACATGATTGTGTTATGACAATTAATAAGCTCTTCATGAAACAGAGCAGTCCAACCAAAATGCATTGTCTGGACTGATTTTGTCACCATGTAGTCCATGTTATTACTTTTCTAAATGCTAGTTGTCATCAGGATCACTTTGGCAACTAAGATTAAGAAGTCCATTGCAAAATGCAACACTGCTTTGTGTCAGCTAGCAGTTGGTGGAGAATAATGACCGCTTACTGTTTATTAAGTAGCTGGCTTACAATGGAGGTATCTGCTCAGAGATGTGTTAGTGTTGTACATTTGACCCTCACTATTCAATAGACTATACAGACAAAACTGAACTGTTTAAATGGTTTCATTGCACGACTGGTTACCCATTTGTACTGTCTAACAAGAGCTTAAATATGTAAATGTTTGCACAAAGAAAGTGTTGTGACTCTTACAATTTAATCTTCTCATTTTAAAAATGTATGACCAAAAGTGGGTGCATTTGGGAACTGGTCTGGTTGGTTTCCTTTGGAAAAAAGCTAGGAATTGAATTGAGGTAGTGATTACAAAGTTATGAGTTTGAACTGTTCTTTATTCTGATATCTAGATATCTATAAGCAACATGTTGTGGCTAAAATCAGGTTTACCACACCCCTGTCTGTTTTTAGAGTGGTTTAAAATAATTGGAGCAATTTTACTTTTGATTTAATTTACTGTAATTATACAGCTTACTCACCAAGCATGTGACGGAAGGTTCCCAAGTTCACACTTGCATAGAATTAATAATAATTAATTAGTATTGCAAGGCAGATTTGATAGGTGTGGAAAAGCATACTGATTGAGTGGTCTATGGAAGGGTTCTGTGTTGGGGAATGTGTTTAATTTTTAATTTTGGGACAGACTTGCATTCAAATGGTGCTTAATGTTTATTTTAAGTTAATGCGTTCATTCTGGCCATTTCATGGTAAAATAAATAAATAAAATAATAAAATTGGTCCTGGAAGACAGCATCCTGAGAAAATGAAGCAAAAGCATATTCCTATGTGTTTTACAATTAATAAAGCCTTTCTAAAACGATGAGCATGAATGGTTGAGATGTACAGGGCCCTTGAATACACATGGCATTAAAGGGAAGTAAAGACCTTAATATTACACCTGCAACTTTGTTGTAACAGACTATACGAAAAGTCTATATGACCTTTTGTTTCAGATTTCAAGTTTTTGCACTACATATTTTACAGAAAACCCCCTAATGCAGGTTCTGTCTCTCTTTTTTTTTTTTTTTGACTAGAACTTTGACTTTGGTATTTTTCTGTGTGAGGCCTCTCTCCGGTGGCCACGGATGTCTCAGAACATCTCAACAACAAGCTTTCAGAGCTTTTTCGGATCAAATAACTCAAAATATTCCCATGGCAGCAAAACTGGTCAAAGACGTTAGGTTTTTGTTTTAGTGTGGGACTAGTTGCTGCGACCAGGTTGCTGAGTAATAGTTATCGAATGAGGGATTCGTGTACCTGTACCATGTACGAGGTTGTTCAAGGCATTACTGTGGTTAAGGATTGCAGGCCCTGTAACATTAATTTTCCATTATTTAAACACGACAGTTTTACAGTTCAGCCCCTCAATGATTAGCCTTATTTTTGGTAAAAAAAAAAGAAAAAAAAGAAAACATGAGTCAAAGTGTAATCCAATGGATTAGCCACTCAGCTAGCTTATACATTGTCTGTACCAAAATAAACCAGTCGTTTGTATCTAATGCAGACTCCAAAATATGATAGTGACAAGACTCCAGTGAGAATTGCCATGAGTTTCTGACACACATGGTCAGGACTGAGATTCATTATGACACTCCATGCCAAAGAATGTCTCTTTTCTCTCTTGCTTTCCCATTCTCTTGTCTTTCAGGCATGCCATCCATGTCGCCAACAGCTGCCAAGTCCGTCATGTCTGCTGCCAGTGCTGAGGCTTCATGGCGGAGTGAGTAGTCATGGAGGCTGGGAAGCCTTTTCCTTTCAGGCTGCTCTTTTGGCAAACTTGAATTGCGAGCCAGGGCAGTGGCTCTCACGAGGCCTTCATCTTTTGAACACAGACACCTCCCTCTAAGAGCACCCTAGAGCCTAAAACAACTCCATCTTCTCTCTCTGTGCCAGCACAAGGATTTATCTAACATCAACATTTATCTTGCATGCTACTCATGCAAATACATCGTCACTAAAGCACAAACTTGATTTGGAATATAAACTGAAACCAATCCGTAGATTTTTAGGAGGTAGTTTGGCTTTTGTTGCAGCATGTGGACATTTTTTTTAATTCAGCTGGAACTTTCTTGCAACTATAACAACCTGCTAACATAGTTTTGCCATTTATCTCCTCTATAAGTGAAAAAGTAACTTTAGAAATGAATTTGTGCCAATTACTTCAATCAAATTAACGAATTTACTACACATTCCTTACATTACGGTAGTTACTGAAAAATAATGGAATTACTGTAGTTAGTTAGGTTGGAATGTTTTGCAACTAGATGTTTCCCTCGCAATAACTTCCTTGTTGTTCAGTGGCTTTTTCTTCCTTTCAATTCCCTGACCATGCTTTGCTCTTACAGTATACACTACACACTACACAGTCACTTGTAGTTTTTTATATAAGCAACACTTTAACATTTAGAACTGCTAAACAAAGGGAAAGTATTCTAAAGTGTTATTGTTATTTCAGGTACATCCTGGAAGTATCCTGAGAATTTTTTTCCTCATGTCAATCAATGCAAATATATTTATATGGTTGTTTTGTGAATGTTCCACAAGCACAAGACTCAACTTAGCTGAAATGAAGCTAAAAACTCATACTTAATTTTGATAGATGAGACAAGAAGTTCAGGATATAATTAACAAAAATGCCTTAGAGTTCCAGTTGAAGTCAGAAAATCGCGGTTGCCCCTTTTGTCATACCATTATAGAATTGAGAAAAATTATTTGTCATCATTACCTTAATATCTGAGCCCAATTTAGCCTAAATTGTGTGCAATAAAAAGAAACAAACTCACTTATTTGCATGTATTTATGCTGAAGGTGAAAAAAAACTGAGCATAAAAAAGTTACACAAACTCTTCGAGATGCCTTTTCTGAGGTGGAAGCAGGGGTGACCTCACAAAGGCTGTCAGGAAGAGCTGGTCTGCTAGTGATAATTACCTCATCATCCATATTCAGATTACTGAATATTTCTAGCTTTTTTCAGTTTGATTATTTGCAGCCACTTCACTGGATAACCCCTGAAACCTGAGGGAGCTTATGAAGCAAACATGACGTGAATGCTATATTGTTATTGTTTTTCCTCATTCTTACTGACAGACATAAATTATACCAGAGAATTCTGAATTTGTTTCAGTTTGTTATATAATGTATTTGTTGCAGAGATTCCTACTGAGCGTTCCAACTTCAGCCCTCCCTCTGACTCATCATACATTTGAATCTGATTCCCATCAGCTATATACAAGCCAAGACATGTCCTTTTCTGAAAGAAGAGGCGTGTAACTGCTCTGTCATCTTTTCATCTTTTTGCCCCCTCACCTCGAGGCAGAGAAGAGATGATTGGCAGCTTTGCATGGTATTACGTTCACAAGTACTATCCACTCACAATGATCTGAAACATCACTAACAAGTATTTTTCATTTTCTCTGGTTCTTTGCTGGATGAAAAAAAATGTGGCCGTGTCCTGATGTGGAACTATGGAATCAAGTTGGACCATCTGCTGTCTCCGTTCCCTGTTTGGCATAATCACCGCTGCCAGGTATTAATGAACCTGGGATAAGTACAGTCTGACCCTTTCAGTCTGGGCTGTTATGAGGAGAAAAATAGGTCAGTAGAACGTTTGTCATCTATTTGTTTAGGTTCCAAGGGTTGTTTGGTATGTTTTATCACAAAACATGTCACACAGGATTTATTGCTTTACTTGATTAACTGGCATCAACAGCTAAACTTCCTGCCTCTAATGGCAAATAATAACTCTCTTTAACTGTTTGTTGACCAGTACCTTTAACTTTTCTAAAAAAAAAAACAGCAAAAAAGAAAACAGACGTCAGCAACAGCTCTCATCTGTTGGATAAGACTGAACATATTCTCAAAATAAATTTAAAATTTTATTTGTTTGTTAATTAACAGCATTTGTCTGCAATTTATAGTATGTGAACAATGTGCTCTCCAGAAAAGGTAAAGCTCTTAAACGCCATTCTGAAACAGGCTGTACTGCCGATAGCTCATTGGCATGGCTAAAACCTTGCCATCCAGTGGAAGAGGATAAAAAATGTGAAAATACTGAAAATGAGAACAATTATCACAAAGAGGTGCTGCCAGAACCCAATTGATCCATTTGCTCCACTGAAAATCTGTAAATCCACTGAAGAACACTGATTAATAAAGAGTCACCTTTACTTTGGAACTCGTTTTCTCATAGTTACAAGTAATATGTCATGCTCTACTACCGTCTCTGAAGACTGGGGAAGCTACAACTGATTAGTTTTTTTTTTTGGTGAAGTAATAACGATGTTTCACAACATATAACAAGCTTCGAAGCTCCAGGGCATCCTTAATAGTGCCATATCATGCAATATCTTTAAATCACATCAAAAGTTTGAGTTCCACCAAATGAGCCGTGTACCTCATATTCGTTCCACTGCTACGGTTCTGCCAAGCCCTCTGCTGGGTTTTTCTTGTTGCCAGACAAATTTATTCATCTTTTGGTAAACCATAAAACTTTTTTGGATCAAAACATTTAAAAAACTTTCTTTTTATTGTATAGTCAGTGCTGTTTTACTACAGTTACACGTCCAGGTCAGTCAGCGTGTACTTCATTGCAATGCTTTAGCGGTTCTTTTGATTGGTTAGTGGGCCGTGCTATGGCCATCAGCCTTTTTGAGCACCCAGAGTTTTTTTGTCAAAATTCGTCAGTCTTTTAAACTGCATATTGGTTAAAAACTGCCAAAAGAAACTATGCACAAACATTTCTAGTTTCTAGTTAGACTAATCATTCAAATGTTTTAAATATTTTGATTGACCTTGTACTCTCTTGACATTGGGATTTAGATATAGGTTGGAGTAAATGTGTGGAGGCTTGAAGTCGATATCGTGTTTAAATTGTGTACCTCTGTGCAGTGTTATAGTATGGAAGAAGTAGATGGGGTTGTGCCTGGAAGATAATGTGAGGGCAGGATGGTAAAGATTAGGGTTTGTGTCGGAGAGATCTGCTCATAAATACCAATCTTCAGTGAGGGGACTACACATTGAGTTTTTTTTATAGAGACAACAAAAAGAAATCTCCATTATAATGTCCATGTTTATGTGGACATGACTCAAGATGTCATATGAATAGTGGGTGATTTTCGAGAGGTGGATTTAACCATAGCTATATTATTTAAAAAGATAAGTTGACTAATACACTTCAAAAGACTCTTTCTTGTTTATTTGGATGAGCATAGAAGAGAAACAGCATTGTGTGAAGCAGCTTGGTCATAATAGGTGGCGAATTTAAACTGTTGTTATACATGTTATATAACGTGTGTTGTGCAGAAAATGTGAAAGTAGATTTGATGTTAAACTAAGTATATTTGGACAATACATGGTGAATTTACACACGTCATGCTCATGTTGAAATATTTCATAATTAATACTTAATTAAAGTGAATTAAATAAAAGATGTTAGATCATCTAATTGCTGTTTGACATTTGTCTCATCACATATATAGTGCCCAGCAAAGGCAATGCTCTTTCAAGCTACTGGGTAAAGTCCATCTATCCATTATCTTGTCGGCTTTATCCCTTTCGGGGTTGGCACAGCGGAATGAACCGCCAACTAGTCCGGCATATGTTTTATGCAGTTGATACCCTTCTAGCTGCAACCCATTGCTGGGAAACACACACACACACACACACACACACACACACACACACGCATTCACATTCATACTCTATAGACAATTGTTTTTTCTGAATTCACTTTTATGTGTTTGGACTTATGGGAGAAACCGGAGCACCCAGGGGAAAACCCACTCGATCACAGGGAGAACATGCAAACTCCACACAGAAATGCCAACCGACCCAGCCAAGGCTCGAACCAACGACCTTCTTGCTGTGAAATGACCGTTAGTTAGTAACTGGTTAGCGAACAGGACATACAAAGCAAAGCTACACAATTGCTGACCCGAGTTCCAATTCAAAGCTCTCTCTCTCGCTCTCTCTCTCTCTGTCAACACACGCTTTTTAGCTCTAATTTAAGAGCTAATTACATTGAGTCAAACTCGCATAAGCAAGTTTGCTAACTCAACACGGATACTATTTAGATGGGGAAACAATGTACTTTAACAATGTATTTTAGTAAGGAAGAGCAAGCTTCACCTTCTCGCCTGAACAACTGAAAAAAGATAACAGCCGGTAAGTGTTTGGGATGTAGCAACTGTCCAATCTGCAGACTATCCCAGAATGCATGCTAGTTTTAAAATGTTGATAAAAACATTTGGATAAAAATGTTGGTAAAATGAACAGAGGGGTTTTAGTGTACTTTTTTTATTTTACAGTATAGTTAAGAGAGTGTGTAATGATGACATGAACAACACTTGAAATTCATTATTCAGGTGCAAGTTAAACCTTTCAGATTTTTTGACCTACAGCTCAAAGCAACAAATCATATTTTAGTCTTTGTTTTTGCGTTTACAGATTGAGACCATATGCTGAGGTTGACGTGAAAAGAGCTGCTTCCTTTAGAGGAATTATTCACAGGCCTGTGTGGTTCACAGCTCTTCCCATTGACTAGACATCACAACGCCTAGACAGACACCACAACACATAGCTTTCCAGTTATTTTAACTGCATTGACCACAGACTGTAATTTAGCTGCATCAACCCATGAGTGTGTTCGAGAGCACGGTTTGGGCAGCTTCTGCTGCTTGACCTTGTGGAAACAAGTCTGGTCTTCCAAGCTCAACTTCAAAGTTGCTAGATGTGAAAATGAGCGACATGCTGTGCCCCTTTGCTCTTTCGTTCTGCTACATTTGCTGTGTTCTAGAGATTGTGTTTGGCCACACTGTTACTTGTGCTCTTGAACTTGCTGTTTCAGACTGGTTGCTAATTGAGAAGCATTCACAATTTAAATCCTTAGTTGGTTTTATTTGAAATAGAATTGATTTGTTTTGCTTTCATGTTCTGCGATAGTGTCACTTTCGCCACTTCGTCTCAAATGTCAAACTGAGAGTAAAAGAACATCATGAGTTTCACTATGTGCAAACGGATACATCATCATCATCATCATCATCATTATCATCATTATTTTCATTCCATTTATTGTTCATCAGACATTATCAACACCTTTCAAATGAACGAATAGGTGACTTCGCCTTCCAGCAGGCAGCTGTGAGCAGGTGAAGTAAGTCCTCGTAGGTTTTTATACAGAACAATAATATTGGTTACCAAAAGAGACGCTGTTCTGATCAGTTTGCCAGAGAAGGAAACGTTTATTATAAGTCATTGTATAGACATGTTTCTTATGCTATTTAACTTTCACTAAACTTAACAAGAGCTTAACTTAATCTGAATATTTGGTTTCAATTCTGGGTGAAGGAAGCAGAAGTGATTCATTAAAAAGAATAATAATATTTGAAGCAGATTGTCTATACCACCTTTTATTCACAAAAATCTTAATACACTGTGAACTTAATTAGCTCAGTTGACTTAAAATACTGATTGCCTTATTATTTCAAAATACTGAAACTGATTGCCTTATTAATTCAAAGCAAACTTAGGGGGAACATCTACGCAAGTTTAATAATTATCTACAGTTAAATTGAATGGATTATATTTAAGCAAATTTACTGACAAATATTAAGTTATATATGCAAGCTCAAGAACATGCCCTTAAAATTTTCAATAAGTTTATGTTTTATTAGTACTCTCAAGTATTTATTTAAGCATTTTACCAATACATTAAATAAAGATGACATTTGAGTTAAAGCAAGTAAACATAATTGCATTTCTCAGATAAGTATACTATTTTATTTTGCAGTGTGATATATATATATATATATATATATATGTATGTAAAAACACTGAGTAAAGTTAGTTTTGGAATGCTTTTCTACCTCTTACAGCCCAATCTAGATTCACCATGAGTGTGAATGCTAAAGGTTCTACAGGTTCATATTTCTCCAGATCAGAAGTGAAGATGTTGAAGTTAATCAGATTTCCGATCAGGCTTAGGAATTGTTCATTTAATCCTCTCTAATGAAAACGCAAACATTATGTAATCTGAGTGTGAGTTAACCTCTGTGTTTGCTTCTTGGAAGTGGGGTATTGTGAGACTCGTGTTTCTCTAAAGACTATTGAAAGTAACTCTATACAGAAGTTGTGTGCTCTGCAGTCAAAGGTGTGGATGGATCGGGGTGCAACATGAGATGCACGCAGGTGGCTAGCTTCTTGGTCAAAATGGGGTGGTGTGAAAAACAAGTAAAAAGTATGCTAAAAGCTTGGTAAACAGTTAACAACAGCTCTCCTAAGCTGCACACAATGTATCTAAAGGTCAATTTCCTTGTGAAGGAAACAGTTTTTTCTTTATCAAGTGAAGGTAATAGGACCTCTAGGTTTGAAAGGTGACTATTTTTTGTTTTTGTGATAGAATGGCGTAAAACTTCTTTCATGAGCTTACTGAAGACTGATATATGGAGTAGGCACCTACTGAACCTTAGGAGTCGAGGTGATCATGAGAGATCATCATCCTTGAATGAATAATTACATCTGATTTCTGCTATGACCAAATATTTCATATTGAAACTGTTCTTTCATGTCACATAAATCAGAACACACACTGCAAAAATGTCAGCAAATACTTTTTAAACAGATGTTCTTTTTACTGTTTATCCTATTAATAATTTGAAAATGCTTGTGACTTGAAATGTTTTAAATTACACTTAAGTTATTGTAGAGCCTCCTTGGACAGTGCATTTACTTGTTTTATCAATACAGAACTGATGACAGACATCGGACTCGAGTCCAGTTTTTTTACCTTATAGATGGAAGAGATCAACTATAAGAGATTGTTCTTATCTAGATCGACTAAAAGAGACTGTTAATGAAAAATACACTCTTGGATCTACTGAACAGAACAAGCTCATTTATGATCTAGAACAAAGATTGTCTCATATCTAGGATATACTTTGTCCTTTATGAGCTTTACAGTGTTTATCTCAGTCTAGCCTCAAGCCGGGGATGGTTCTCATGTGACTGAACCGAATCTATTCTACACTTTATATATCACATGGTCGACATGATGAAACTCTTGACCTTGCCAGTGAACTGTCATAATGAGAAAGCAAATGTTGTCAACATGTTGAAATAATGTGTATTGGGTTCAGGTCTCTTGCTTTCTGTGAAAACCTTTGGTTGATGGCACGCTTGCTAAATCCACATTATTTATATATATTTATTTATAGCCAGTATTTTGACTTTGCAAGCACTTCTGACAGCCAGATATTATTGACCTCATTCGTTGATTGACATACACATTAAAAGTTAAATATACACTTTACTTTCACCATACACTTTAATGAATATACATTATTTATAAGGGTACTGCCTTTAAATGATAGACTGGTGACAACTTACAGTATATGGTTTGATTTGATCGAGGGCAGTTTAGCAATCTATTAGCAGGAGTCTATAACAGCAGCTTAAAATTAATATTCCTAATATAAACGTGTTGTTCCTACCATAAATGATTGCTTTGGGTGGAGTTTATACCTGTAATTCTGTGTAATATCTTGCTGTGTCTCTTGCTGGGTTAATTTTAATGCGTCTGCATATCAAATCCGGTCATGTGTCTGTCTGTAATCATGGCTGTAAAACCCTAAAATGTTGCATCATCTGTCTGTCTCAGTGAGCCACTGGCACCGTTTTGATTAAGTGGATTGATTGCATCGACAGGATTTGAGAAAAATTGGGGCACAGCTTCATTGTTGAATTCTCAACATTTTTTAAAAAATGTTATATGAGAATGTTGTATAGGTTTTTTTGTTTTTGTTAAAAGTTTAATTCCACAAGTGGCTGAAGGTGTTGTTTTTGTGCTTTGCAAATCTTTTTTTTTAAATAATGAAAGTAAATTAAATTAAGTGCAGTTCGATTTGAGGCCTGTGCTCAAATCTCAAACAATAAACACTAAGTCTGAAACCATTTTGTTCTAACTTAATAATGATAAAATGCATTAGAGCGGCCTATCATAGCTTGTATAAGGAAAACAAGGCAGGCTGAAGAGGATTCTGGGAAACGGTTAATGTTCCAGATAACGGCTGGGTCTGTTCTGCTTTTGTGATTTTAGTCCAAACTCTGACTCAAGATAACACCAGATCATGAATGAAGTTTCTTATTTTTTCAAGATTTTTCATTTACTTAACATGTTTGTTCAATAGAGCTCAATTCAGAGTTGAAAAAAATGTAAAGTAATCTGTAAGGTCATAATTGAAATAAGCTTCAACACAATTTGGAATATTAATTGTTTTGAGTTCATTGCTTCAATGAGTTGAAACCCGACCTCTTTGATTTCATAAACAAGTGGCAGGACATCATATTTTCAGGGGAACATATTGAAACTGGGATGTTGTGTGGGAGAAAATGGTAAACAAATAATGCCCTCAGGATGAAGGGACTGAGAAGAAGAGCTTCTTTCTGTTGCATTTATTAGGCATTCGTGTAAGCAGCCTAATTTGATTTAGTTTAACATGCAATTATTGGCCAAGGTTTGGAAAACACATCTGTGCACTTCGAGAAAAACATGGTTCTGGGCCGCTGAATCTGTGGATGTAAGATTTTATTGTGTATAATTGCAGTTTTGAAATGAAACTGTTGAGTATTTGGTAATTATTTTGCCCTAGGCTGGCACAATAGGTTCGCTTGTTCATACAAAAGAGCTATGAGTCCATGCACAAGTGGAACAGAGGCTATTTTATTCAAGTGGTGAAGAAAATGGAGATCAGCCCTTTATTTACAGGGTGACTGTAAACGTTTATGAATAGAGATTATTGTGATTGTAATTTGAGGGTGTTTAATCTGAGGGTGTTTGAGGCTAAGAAAAGATATCAGAGAGAATCGAGGACATTCACTACAATAGTATCATGATTCACAACAACTATATGTCAGAGGAGGAGAAAAGCATACATTTTTTCAGGGGCGATGACTCATTTATGTGTTACAAAAAATCTGAGAGATTTTTTTTCAGTTTTAAAATGACAAATAAGTGCTGTCAATATTTTGCAAAAGGAGTCAAAATAACACACACAATAAATGAGTTTTCAATATAAAATATGATTTCAATTTAAGCAATATGTAGTTTGTTAATTTTATATCAACACTCTTTGAATGCACACAATAAAAGACAAATTCATGCTACAAGATTTTTGTTTCAAAATGGAAACTTTTCATTGAATATTTGTAGAAATGAACAACAAAAAGATTTGTTCTGATTTGTCATACATCTTGACTTTGTATTAATATAGATTAGTTCAATTTGAGACTATGTTATTAGGAGCAAGTGCTCTCTGCCAGGAGCATTGTTTCCTAGAAGGCCTGCTGTGGTTTGGCAGGAGTCTAAACAAGATGAGCTTTCCCTTCTCAGAGCTCGCCTTGAACTGTTCTCTGAGAAATTCTCCTGCTGGGATTCTGTCTGTGAGCTGTATGAGAAGCATTCGATTGGCTAATAAGATGGATTTATTTTCAAACGCCTCTTGTTTACACTTTGTCATGAGGAGATGATCCTTGAAAACAGATGACAACATGCTGTAAAACGTGAAAGGAAAATTACATGCAACCTTACTGTTTTCAAAGTTTTAACATATAAATGTAGCATAAAGCTTATCTGACAAAGTTGCATGAAGTTTTGCAATATTAAAATTGCTAATTAATATAAAACCATGCACATACATGCTCCTAAATACTCCCAAAATGAGTTTTATATGTGGTTATACAAATGGATCTGATCAACCAATCATAGCTGCTGCACATGCTCCAGGTAGAGGTATCATAGATAGTTAACTTTTCAAAGGGTGTTCTCGTAAACAGTAGGGATGTTTCCACGTCAACAGAATTTCAGGGGTCCATTAATGTTTTGTTTCTTACTTGTCACCATACTCGTATATAACATAACTTTTGTATCACCAGTGATTGGCTGATCACACACAGACTTATGTTCACACATACCTATCCTGATTATCACTTAAACAAAAGTCTCTATTTGTTTTGTAAGTGTACCTCTAGTGGCAAGAATTTTACAGTATACCTTTAAAAGACTACTGAAGCTGAATTTAATGTAGTTTTAACAATGACTGTTGAAAGTCCTTGTATTGTTTGTGATAAACACTAATGCTGATGCAAACTTTTTTGTGTTATTCATGGCAACAAACCACAATAACCTCAAGGAGAAGTGCTCAGGAGAACTTTGCTTACAAAGCAGCAAACTTATCATGCTATCTGTTATGACAGCAACACATCATAGCAGTCATATGACAGCAGGAGTCAGCGGGGTCACCCATGTTATGCCTTGCCAAACTGAATAAACAGGTCACTTTGTTTCACAGTGCTGCAGCTAGCACTCAAGCTAGAGCCTCTATTATCATGCTACGCTCCATTGCTAACTGGAAACATGAGTCTGCCATAAGAGCAAACTCTGGAGACCCGTCATACTGTGTGTTTAACAAGCAGGTGGTGAGCTATTTCTCTCCCGAAGGTCATTCTGTTTGGGTCTCCAATACTCTTGGTGTCGCCCAGCAACCTCTTGACCACAGCCACCAAACATGTTCAGCTTCATTTATGTGAAGGGATTACGACAGACGCAGAGCTGTCTGCACTGCTCAGACTGTAGACCAAAGAGCTCATGGTGACATGTTGAGTAATTCCAATTCCATTTTTTGCCCGGACAGGGAGAGTCTCATGCCTCCAACTAAAATAAGTGGATTTATTAACATTCTGTAGACTTCAGGAAAGATCTGAGAGAACTGGATGAGCTATCATGTTGAGTTTTATTTTGAGTAAGAATAAAATGGAAGAAGCGACGCTTCTGTACAAACAAACTGGTATGTTGAGTCATGATCGTATCACGCCATCATCCGAATAGTTAAACTGCACCCTCAAAGTATATCTAACTTTTTAGAAGAAAATGTACATACTTTTAGTGTGTAAGATGAGAGGATGCATGGTCTGGGACTACATCATTTTGACATCATTTTGCAGGATGTGTGCAAGAACTGAACTCCTTTCTTATTTATTCATTAGAAAATGCTTAGTCAGTGGACCATTTTCTGTGCTTCGTCTTTACAAATGAGGGATTACAAGGAAACCTCACTTATTTGGGTCCAAGAGGATACTCCTCCTACCTGAGTGCAGTCGATTATGAGTATTATCAGCCGGTTGACCGTCCATCGATCTGCAATTTAAAATCTATCTGGAAAAAGTTCACATCTGGGCACCGCATTTTCATTCTGTACCCCAAACAAGTATTGATATGCACTTATTGGGGCGCAGCGAGGAGTTATTTTGAGTTTACCTTTGTTATTATTAACTTTCCATAGAGACGAGGAGTAATTAAAACATCAAAGATGTTAAGACTATCAGACCTTTAGCATTTGATGACATTTAATAACAAAATAACTGAATTAGGTGTCTACATGAACTAAATCCATGTTGCAAAATATTTAAATTGTGTGTGATGGTATAAACATTTTTGAACATTCTTTTTTTAAAGTAAGGTTTCATACCAGTAAACACAAGTAAGATAACACAAGTAAAACTACTTGGCTTTGTGTGGAAAAAGTGTTGGCCCTATACTAACTAACTGGCTGAGCCAACATTAACCTAATTAAATTCTAATTAAATGGTTTGAAAACTTGTCTGTAACAGGTATGTGGAGAAATTTTCTTAACACTCATCTTTTCAGAACCATTGTATTATTGAGGATTTTCTAGTATAAACTAAACAAAGCATCTCAATAAAATTGTATGCAGGACTAAAAATGAAATTACAAATAAAGATGTTTGTGTTATTACCCATTCAGACATGACTTTTCTGGCGTTGTGAGGTTCTGCTGTAGAAAGCAAATTTGCTTCAGATTGAGGTCACATACAGACAGCGTGACAATCTCCTGAAGGATTTTTTTGTAGACTTCCATTTAGCAACCAATGCAGCCCGAGACATTAACGTTACCCCCACCATTCTTCACAGTTACTGTAATGTTCTTTAATCATATGCTGTGTTGTTTTTATGACAAACATGATGGGATAGTTACCCTCTGAATCTTTGAATTTTATGGCATCAGTCCACAAAAGATTTTTCCAAGAATCTCCCCAAAATGTTCTGCAAAGCTGACAAAAGTCTAAGTGCTTTCCATTTTGTTCAGCAGTGAAACTGATTCCTCTTCTGATTCTCATCTGGATCCTCCTGATATGGAGGAGTACAGGAATCCAACCGGAGTCCTCTCATGTAACTGAGGTCCCAATCCTCTCTAAAGAAGTGGTCCAGCATCTTGGAGATGAATCTAATTTCAGCTGATTGTCTTTGAGACCTTATTATTGACATCATGACCCAAAGCTCCAGACCATACACCGTGTACAGATTTATTAGGCAAATAAGTATTTTGGCCACATCATACTTTATATGCATGTTATCCTATTCCAAGCTTTATAGGCTTGAAAGCCTGCTACCAATGAAGTATATCAGCTTATGTGCATCTGTGTAATGAGAAGGGATGTGGTCAAATGACATCAACGCCCTATATCAGGTGTGGATAATTATTAGGCAACTTTCTTTCCTTTGCCAAAATGGGTCAGAAGAGAGATTTGATGGACTCTAAAATTGTGAGATGTCTTGCAGAGGGATGCGGCAGCCTTGAAATTGCCAAGCTTCTGAAGCGGGATCACAGAACAATCAAGCGTTTCATGGCAAATAGCCAACAGGGTCGCAAGAAGCGCATTGAAAAAAGAAGGCAAAGTGACTTTCCAAGAACTGAGGAAAATCATGTGTGAAGCTGCCAAGATGCCATTTGCCACCAGTTCAGCCATATTTCAGAGCTCCAACATTACTAGAGTGTCAAAAAGCACAAAGTGTGCAATACTCAGGGACATGGCCAAGGTAAGGAAGGCTGAAAAACGACCACCACTGAACAAGAGACGTCAAGACTGGGCCAAGAAATATCTCAAGACAGATTTTTCTAAGGTTTTATGGACTGATGAAATGAGAGTGAGTCTTGATTGGCTCGTGGCTGGATCTGTAAAGGGCAGAAAGCTCCACACCGATTCAGGCGCCAGCAAGGTAGAGGTGGGGTACTGGTATGGGCTGGTATCATCAAAGATGAGCTTGTGGGACCGTTTCGGGTTGAGGATGGAGTCAACTCTCAGTCCTACTGCCAGTCCCTGGAAGACACCTTCTTCAAGCAGTGGTACAATATGAAGTCGGCATCTTTCAAGAAAAACATGATTTTCATGCATGACAATGCTCCATCACATGCTTCCAAATACTCCACAGCATGGCTGGCCAGTAAAGGTCTAAAATATGAAAAAAAAAATGACATGGCCCCCTAGTTCACCTGATCTGAACCCCATAGAGAACCTGTGGTCCATTATCAAATGTGAGATTTACAAGGTTTACAAGATTTAATAACTCTGCACACAGTGTAGTTGAGTAAAGGATTTCAAATCTTTGCCTTTCGACGTGTGGTGCATTCAAAATGCAGTGGAGGCTTTGATACTGCTGTCGGCCTCATGATTAACCTATCCTCACTTACCTGATACAAGTCCTAGTTTGATGGAGCACACAGGACCCCTTTTGTGGTAGCCCCCAAACCACACATCTTTCCGTTTCTCTTTTTTTCATTTCTTTAAAGAACTGGTGTCAGTCGTTAGCTCAAATAGAAACTGAAAGTACCCTTACAGAAGCCCCGGTCCCTATCCTTCCAAAGCCTTGTCCACTAGATGCCACAGTAAAATTACTTCTCAAGGATTAAAAAGGGCAAGGCTTGGTGGTGATTCTCTTCACATTTACCATGGAAAAGACTTCAGGAATATGACATGTAAATAAAAAGGGGAAACCTTGAGACTATAATCGAAGCAATATCACCAGCTGTGTTGCAGTTCCTCAAATAACCTGACTGAATTTGAATGGCATAGCTACTCACAATGAGATATCCAGACAGTAAATTTGAAGGTTCTGAAATAGTTCATAAACACAGGCCACTGCCGTGAATTAGTCCCTGTGTGTTTTCAGCAGCTCTCACAGACCATACGTCCAATCATAACTTTCCTTTGTGCCAAGAACCACTGGCTTTCAGCTAGGCTCCCGTCTGCCAGGAGAGACAGAGAGTAAGTCTGTCTACTGCAGGTTCATGACCCTGCATGAAGTCAGCGTGCAGAATCTCTCATTCTGTCACTCAGTAAGCGCTGGTGTCAGTTTGAGGGTGTGTGGGGACAGTTGCAGCCTGCAGCTGCTGCTCTTGTTTTGTTTGGGAATAATGAACCAGTCCCGGTGCGGCAGGTTCTCATGATCTAATAGCTGGAGTCTATGCTCGCTCTTGCTCTCTAACTTCTGTTTCTGAGGGGAGACCACAAACATTTCCTTTGAAAGGCTGCTCTCGTTTGTTCTTCTGCTTTCCTTTCTTGAACTTTGACTACTGCCGAGGGTCGTGAGAATTTTCAAAAGACAGTTGAATTTTCAAAATTTGTGCATTCATGTTTATAAAAGTAATTAAACGTTTGTTTAGGTGTATAAAAGTACATTATTTAAGCATTTGTCTTTTTTGGCTTTCCATAGGCACATTCTTGTTAATGTTCAATTAGTTGTAAAATACAATTAATTTGTTTTAGATTGAATTTCTTTCACAGTTTATCAATGGAACGAAAGTTCAATCTGTGATATTTTGGATAAAGGTTTTAAACAAACAAGAACATAACCAAAAGAGAGGAATTGTAAAATTTGTATAAAACTATAGGTTGTTTGTGATGTCACCATTTAGGTCTATAAAAATGCTTTCGTGTGTCACTTCCTTGTTCGATGTTTGAACAAAGACAGGATATTGACCAAGCAGCTGGATTATTTGTGCCAATCAATGTCTCTGGTCTTAATTTTTAAGTCTTTCAAATCGTCTTTGTCTTTTTTTTGTTGCTGTATTTATATTTTATTGTTATGTTAAATAATTTTTAATTATTCTGTCTGAAGTTAGGGTTGACTTGGGTCAAGCAAATTAAGCTTAAACTTACTGCATTCGTCGTGATGTCGCCAGCTTTAGCAAAATAAACAAAAACGAGAGCTTGCACTAAGAGCATGCTTTTTTGGCTGTGAAGAAACAGATTAAGTATCTTATACTTTGTTTATAGACAGCATCACTAGAGAACATATGCTGTTTAATTATAATTTTACTCCAATACTATTTTATATTCATAAAATACCAACTAGTAAAAAATGTTATTTTCATCAAGTCTGTTTGGCTTGAACTTATTTCAAAGAAGACTCAACTTCTGTACATAAAAAACTGTTTTTACTACTTCAAAGTGATCTCTGATGTTGTTACAATTTATGCTTTCAGTCCGGAGAAGAGATTCTGGAAGTTAATCTTCAACAATTTAAGATTTTCTATACAAGCCCCAGACCATCACCCTATGTCACTGTTGCTAGTATACTCCTTTTCTGAAATGTTGTATTTTTGTACATAATATGATATGTCACTTCCAAAAACTTCTACTTTTGTTGAATAATTTCATAGTATGTTTTGATAGAATCTTAGAAGTCCCAGGGACTGTCTAAGAATTTCTGGTCAAGTCTTAAACAAGCCTTAGAGATTCTGGGAGTTAATCTTCAATGGTTGATTTTTTTTCGGTGCAAGAGGAAGTTTGACCCAAATGCAGATGTTGTCTGTGTCTTTAGTGTCTCGTTAAACACTTCAGTGTCTGATGGCATCAGGGCCCCCCTCCTCTCCTGTACATACACATGTGGACTATATGGAGTCTAGACGTTCTCTAACTAGAACACGTGTCAAATAAAAAGTCTGGGCCTGAGCTAAAGTGAGGCGGACATTGCAGGATGCTGCTCAAATGGAAGAAAGCAAGAGGAAATTTCCAGCAGATGTTTGAGAAAAGAACATTAAGGTTAACACCACACCGGTCTGAGGTCAGAGCCAGCGGGGGCTGTGGAATCTGTCTAATCTGTGATCAAACTGTTTGGGTTGGCTGTTCACTTCTAAACTTTTTGGTCAGTGACATTATTTTGTTTGTAATTTTACATGAGTTGTGCTGCCTGAAGAGGTCCTTTAAAGGGGAGAAGTGTGTTTAGTTTTTAGTGGAGGAATAGAACTTGGTGTGTTCGGTTTGTTCTAAAATGTTTAAGGATATTTACAGAAAAATGTATTCAACGCATGAACACACATGCAAACACCCAATTTATATAATTATATTAGAGATTGCATTTTAAAATGCAGTCATGGAATGCACCAGATCCTTTTTTCAAAGCATTAGTTAGGAGCATGCTCAGCAGCCAGGTCTTGAGCTGATGTTTATGGGCCTCCAGCAGCATCAAACTCTAATCTGTCTCAACATTCGGACAGTCAGGAAATGTCTGCAGAAAGACTTTGGCATTTCAAGTACATTCTTTTATCAGACTGGTCTTTTTCCAACAGTACACACAGTTCAAATAATCATAATCTGTCTCAGAATGTTGTCTAGAGGTTATTTCTGTTTTAGAAGCTATCCTTTTATTAGTGAGGCTCTCTGATTGCAGGCTGAATATACCTGCTCTTCTCTCCTCTCCATGTGTTTCCAGGAATCTCTTCCAGTCCATGTCTGCTCGCTCTGCTATGTGTCCGGCTGAGTCCAGCTCAAGTTGTATAGCTCAAAGCACATGGAAACGTTCTCGGTTATGTAAAAAAATAACACGAATGACTCAAGAACTTGAAGGTAATGGTGCTGACTCACTCGGAGCAGTTCTGAGGACTGCACCCCATCAAATCTTGCATTTATTTGTTTGAGTTTATTTTTTATTAAGGTTCTCATTAAAATTAGATATTAAGAGGTGGGAGGGTTGGCACTGGTTCTTTGTAGTCTCACTTGATGGAACTTGCACGCTTATTTGTTTAAATTTGGTGTAAAACAGAGGGTCTGGAGAAGGTCCAATCAGTCAATGAAATCTACAGTCAAATGTGTTCTGCCTGAATGCATGTGTTAAAGTAAGAGATTAACAAATTTTCCTCTATTTTTAGGATATTGCATTGTTGGTGTTTGTCAGTCATCCTGTAACCAGAAGGTTGGTGGTTCGATCCCTGCTATGGTAAAGTCTCCTGTTGTGGCCCTGGGCAAGCCACTTCACCAGCATTGCCCTTTATGGATGTGTGTGACTGGTGGGGTGTGTTTGGTGGTGGGCAGGAGGCCATGGGCTTGGATCGGTAGCTACGTTTTGTCAGACTGCCCCAGGGCAGCTGAGCGCAACCAAGGTAGCTTATCACCACCAGAGTGTGAATGTGGAGTGAGCGAATAATGCTTTGCAAGATTGTGAAGCATCTTTGAGCTCTGGAAAAGTACTCTATAAATTGAAAGCATTAATATTATTAGCATTATTATTGATATTATTGATAAAATTAAGGCTGTAAAGAAGTGTAAATGTGCAAAATATATTAGAGGTTCTCTATATATTAGGCTTTAAATTAGGTTCTGATTTATCATATTAAATCCTAAATATTCCCTTCCTCAACTTTTAACCCACTTTAACTTTATTAAACAGTTTTTTTTCCTTTAACCTTTAACCATTAAAAATGTTGGCTTGTGGAGAAATTTAGCTTTTCATCATATTTGTTTGTAGATTAAATCACTGTTAAAAAAAATCAATAAAAGTACTGGCAAAAATGTATTGGAACCTTTTTCTTTATTTCTCAATTTGAGAATGGGGAATTTTTATATGATATAATATTATATTATAATAAAAAAACTTTGTGTAAGGAGCTGGACTATGAATCTAGGAGCACCTCCATTTTGTTATTGCTCCACTTTTTGTTTAGATTTTACATTTATTTAAATTGAAGACACAAATACAACACATCAGACTCGCATAAACAAGTTTAGTAACTCAACACAGTGTCCATGTTTCTCCAGTGACTAAATAAATGTTTTTAATGACACCTGGTAGTTGTTTAATCAGCAGACTATCCTAGAAAGTAAAATGGATAAACCATGACAAACTCTTAAAGTTAACAAGTTATTTGTCTTGTGTTTTTACAAAACAATTTTTTTTATGGCATACACATATAAATACACTGTTATTGACAAAATATTAGAAATTCACGTTTTCTATAGCAACCCTTAAATGAAGCTCAATAAACCACTTGTTGCGTGTTCTGAGTTTCACCACTTTTTTATAAACTCATGAAATGCTGTCTTAACCTATCTGACAGATCTGTGTTTTCCACTTTCAAGCTTTGTTTTGATGTTCTCTACATTGCCAGTTCAAACGGTGAGTTTCTGTATTGTACCAGTCAATGTAAGTGACCTGTCTGGCCTCTCTGCCACCGAGACCACATTGTTATGTAATGTAAGAATGTACAGACTGGACTAGTGAGTCATGTGACCTAATCATGTGATTTGTTGTCCTTCAGTGAGGTTATGGAATGGTGTGAAGCTTTCACAATTCACAAAAAATGGGAAATAACAGTCTCATTGGACAGCTGACTTGGTAGGCCATCACAGAATGCAACTCAAAATTTGGATAAATTGATATTTGACTATTCTTTCAAATCCTTTCAACATAACATTTCTCCTATAAAATGTAAAAAAAAAAAAAAAAAACGTTTTTGTTATTTTTATAGAAAAAATTTACAGATTTGATCATTTTTGACAAACTGATACTTTGTTTTACTTTTGAAAGCATCATCTAAAGATGTCTTACACATGTTTTAGCTATATCATGTAGTTTTTGTTTACTGTTTAGTAATTAATTACATCACATTGTTAATTGTCATTTTTATGGTGTCCTGGTGGCTGCCAGGAGAATCCTGCTTTGAGTCCCAGATTAAACATCTCTTTAGTAGTATAAGAGCAATCAAAGTCAAGCTAAACTGAAGCAAGGTTCATTGTAAATAGTAAGTGAATGTTGGTCAAAGCTTTTGACTAGGAACACATTTAGAATAGCCACCAGAAAGCCGTGTATTCCTACATGTACAACTCAAAAGCTTGAACAATAAATAACTAGATGATTGACTTCAAAAACCCAATATTTCAGCCTTAATTCTATTGTGTAATATAATATTGGGGTCAACAGAGCGAGTCTCAGCTTATCTATTTCAAACCTTGCTGCTCATGTCATGTCTGAGATTGAGTAAAGGTCATTTTGTGGAGGAATGTCAGATATTTTGTTGTTGAATCTTGTCTAGACTTACGATAAACAGAACACATGAACATTCAGAGCAACGATTTGTCCATCTCGGATTTGGAACAGTATTTTTTAACAATTGCTTTGTGCCAATTTTGGTTTTAGCACTTTCAACTGTAAAACTAGTGAAATTATTTTGAGTGGATGCTACCCTCTGCTGGTGCGGAGAATGAACCAATAAGTCCCTTATCCCTAGCCTTTCAAGCTCTTGTTTCCATAAAGTCGTTTTAAAAGAACTTGATTTGATCAAATACAATAGATTTAAGAATTAATTTAGTGTATTTTAACTATTAAAATAAAGTGAATGTTTTCCCTAAATCCCCTATTACATTTTGTTATAAAAGCTGTAAATGCAATGTTTTAACCCAAAAGTTCTCAGGAGAGTGGGGTACAGGACCCAGCATTTGAGCAAATAGAAGCATATAACATGATTTGTGTCAGGGTTTTGTTGTTACTGTTCAGTTTTAAAACTTCAGTTTCAGTTTAAAATTATCTTTTGTAGCCTTTGCGTTCAGTCCTGTTAAATTTCTCTGTTTTAGTTTTTAGTCTCCTTATGTTGGTCTGTTTCCCAGCGATGGGTTGCGGCTGGAAGGGCATCCGCTGCGTAAAACATATGCCAGAGAGTTGGCGGTTCATTCCGCCGTGGCGACCCCGAAAGGGAACAAAGCCGACATGAAGATGAATGAATGAATGTTAGTCTGTGTCTTAAATAGGCTTTCATGCTTTCTTGTCAGTTTTAGTTGCTGATCAGGAGTTAAGTCTTTGCACCTACCCCAGCTCATTGACTCCTGATCAGTCTCCCTTTATATTGCTCCCTTTATATTGCCTTCTTTTCCTTCGCTTCGTCATCGCTGCATTAGTTCAGGTCACTCCTCGTGGTCTGTAAGTGTTTAAATGGCATTTTGTGATCTAGTTTAAAATTGATTTAGTTTTTAAAAAAATAGTTCTTGTGTTCTGTGATCTTCTGTTTTAAGTTATGTCTAACATTGTTAACATTTTCCCTAACATGGTTTTTATGTCGTTTGAGGTATTATTTAGTCAGGTTTTCCTCTCTTGGGCATTTATGTTTTGCTAATATTGGAGTTTCAGTAATAAAGTGTGATTTATCTTGGCTCCCTGGCTCATGAGCATCCGAATTCTACTACACACAATTTCTCTTGACAATATGTTTTACGATGATCTGGCACCCACCTTTTTTTCAACTACTGTTGAGCAGAACGTGTGACATCTGAAGATGAACTTTCTATATAAAAAAAAGTGTAAATCCTCATTTTTCCCCATTGTAAACATTAGGGTCAGTATGGATTATTATGTGAACACATTTCATAATTGTCCCATTGTGTGTGTAGTTTTCTGTTAAAGGCAGTGACATTTTATTTTCATACATAAAATATTGTTTACTTTTGAATTAATTTATACATAAATATTTTATAGCTTGTGTCTTGAAGTCTTTAATGCTCTTAAATTATTTGAGGTAGAAAAAAAATCAGACAATATTGCTGAATAAATCATCACGCACATGTTTATTTTCCAGATATTCTGAACAGTATGTACAAAAACTGTATTTACAATGATAATTGCACAAGAGAGTGGACAGCAGCAACAGGGGAAAGCAGAGCAAAGTTTAGCAGTAGAAAGTCATACCCTGTCATTTTTCCCAATATAACTGAAACAACATACTCCAGTTTTGAAGACAGACTGTACAAATAAATCATGTTAAAATTAAACTCTACCCTGGAAGACAGAATGTCCGCAATGAGCAAACCAAACCTTTAAACAGGGTTTTAATATTTTTGAGGTGGAACTGAATTGTGTACAACTGCTTCCATTACCTCTAGAGTTGTAATTATAATCATGGTGCTTCTTTTTACAACATATATTGATATGCGTATTTAATTTAGTATGTATAAAAGTATACAAAACATGCTTTGTTTTGTGTTTCATCACTCAGTGGCTGTGTCTGAAAACTGGTCGTCTTCAGAGGCATCCGAGATGAATGAGCGAAGTAGCACTTACCAACGTATGCTCATACTCATCACATGATGCAGACAACATGATGTATGTGGTAAATCTGGTAAAAGCTTTTCTTAAAAGTGTGAAATAAATATAGGCTGCTTAAGATTGAAGCCATAACATGTTTTAAAGACTGAGTATGATACTTTTTCCACTTACTGATACTTGCTTTTCAAGGTAGTCATATTAACGACGAGAGACCAATCATTTTACCACATCTTGTATTTATGCAATTAACAAAAATGTTAAGGTTATCAAGGTACAATCTGTTATGAAATCCTTTCCACAACCAAACCTTAATAACATAATAATGTAATTGACATTCTTTGGCAGCTTTAAAACGGAATAAATACAGAGTTAGTTTCAAAGTGCTAACTGTACTAATTGCAGCGAAACTTTGTGTTCTCTTGTGCATTTACGTGTCTGTTTCAGCATGTAATTAAGACAAAAACTTGAGCTGGTGTCTGGTCTAATACCAATTCCAGTAATAGTTCATTTCTAAGCTACTGAAAGCTTGGCTTTAAGACGGATAAAACAGAAAAACGTAACGAATTTAGCCAAACATTTTTTTTTCTATTAAAATTGCAATTGTAATGCTTTTTCCCTAAAGATCAATGAGTGGCATTTAATTCAAATGGGAGAATTACAAGCAGTTTATTGAATTTTCAGCAAACATTTCTCTAATTTCCATTATTAATTACAATATATTTTTTATATTATATACAGTATTACAGATTATATAAGGTAACTGTACAATTTTCAGAACGAATGCGTATTGCATGTAAAAAAATAGTTTGCTATAACCTTGCTATTAGCATTAATATCTTTGTCATGCTAGTTTAAAATATTGCATCTCTTTTCAACATCTTATGTTTTATTAAGACAGCATCAATGTTACAGGAGTAGATGAATTAGACAGATAAAGAAGATTGACAGAACAAATCATGGTTGCTGTCATGAATGGCAGGGTCCCTAACTGCCTTGCTAGTAACACGTTCTTTAACGGACTCACTTTCATGTACCTTCCTGTGAAGCTCTTTGAGGTTTCAAACACAGCCACTCTCTTCAGAATTAGATCAAATGTAGGAACTCTGATCTATGGTTTCATACATGGGATGTATAAAGGCAGTTTACTGAAAGCCAGTAAGGCCATTTTAATTTTTTATCACAAACAGAAGATTCCTTCAAAAACGTTCTTCTCCATTCATTTTGACACGTATAGTAAGGCAATTCCAAAAAGACACATTTAAGCTTCATTTAATGTTTTGTGAACCTTTGTGACTGATATTTGGCAACAAGGATAAATGTGTGTTTTATAAAGTCTTGATACGCAGATCAGACTTCAAGTTTTATTTGATCAAACAAAGATAGAATCAAATTTTACCACAAAAAATTATTCTAAAGAGTGCTGATTGGATAATAGCTACTGATAAATCAGCACATCTAATATGTTCGTCACAAGCAACTTGCATTATGTGATAAACACATCAACAATCAAGCGGTCAGAATAATGAATGGCGAGCATAAACTAAGACTTCCATCATCTCAGCTGAGGAGAAGATGATGTCAAAATTCACTTCAGACAGTAGCTGCCTGACGTTAAAAAAATATAAAATTTAATTAGGTTATTGAACTCCAGCTCGCTAAACTCCCAAAGAAGATCACAGAGTTACAGAAACGTCCCGTTGTTGTTGTGTTGCATTAGATCAACATGCTTTTTTTTTTTTTTTTTTTTTATATATACAATGCTTAATGCATTCACCATCAACGCACCATCAGAGTGAAATAAAATACTATTCTGACTATTTAGAATTTAGAAACAATTTAGAGAGCACTGTAGGATATCAAATAAAGATCAAGCTACTTAATTTAGGATAATGAATATATTGCATTGTGATCATAATTGTCCTTAATTACTAATCAATTATTTTCTTTATAAAGTCATGTTTGCATTCAACATACAATTAGGTTCAATTTTCTTTTTAAATCTTTAATGATGACGTTAAAATGTACACAATACGTGGTTTGGAAAAAAGTTGCTTAACAATTTTTCTACCTTAGATATCAAATTTTGAAATATCAAAGGCAAAAATGTTCTATTTTTATTTTGAAAGTTGTACAATTTATCATCCATCCTTTGTTAAACCCACAAGTATTTAAGTACATCTCCTCTTAATATCAAGGGAATAGTGAATTAATGACCTCCCTCGCAATAACTTTTTTACTTTTACAATAATTAAAGTTTATGGAAAAAAAAAATTATATATATATATATATATATATATATATATATATATATATATATATATATATATATATATATATATATATATATATATATATATATATAAATAAAAAAAGATTAAACTTTCAGAAACAACAGTGTTTTTACTTGTATTGGAGTGTAAAGTGTTATATAAAGGATTTTAAGTCCCAGCATCTCTCAGTGATGGTATCCCCACCTTAACGGTCATTGCAAACATTGCATGTTTGTTAAACAACAAAGCAAACGAACACAGCTAACAAGCTGAAATCTGCTTTTAAAGATGGTTTCAAGAATAATAAGTAAATGCTTAGAACAGTAAGCTACTAAACCATCTGTACTGCAGAAACGGCATATCAAACACACAACTTTTTATTGTAGGAAAACTTATGTATAATGTGCCAGTTACTGATCGTTTCTTCTGATTTGTGGTCTGATTCTAGCTCAAATCAAAGATCAACATTAGTCAGTTGTCAAAGCATTTAACTTTAAGCCAACTTTTAAAAATGATCTAGCCAAACTAACCTCACAGAGGATTCATCAAAGATGCAATTGAAATAAACAATTTTGAAGACCAACTTATATATATATTTGAACAATGTTAAAACAAAATAATTTTACATACCATGAATGTTTTTGTACAGATTATAGACAACAATAAACCTTCTTTTAATTCATATATCTACTTATAGCTGAATAGCAGGAACGGAGTTTAAATACTGGCAGAAGGCATACTTTGATGGCACATTTAAAGTTACTGCTAATTCCACTGTAGGATTCAGAGGAATGCTATGTGTGCCTTTATGTATTTGAGAGAGTGCTGAAAAAGTCCTTTAGCCCAGAGAAACTTTCTTCAGCAGAACTATCTAAAGGTTGAATTTTAGCACAGTGTTAGAGTTTGTTAGCTTCAGCTTTGAGCGGCACAGTGAGATGTCAGTTTCCTTTACACTAGAGGAGAGAAGCTTCTCCTTCAGTTACTGATGTACTCACAAGAGGGCAATGAAGGACCAGCTTACACAACCGTCTGTCTCTGACTCGCTGTGGCCAACTTCCTGTTCCTGGCCTGTGAGGGAAGTGAGTGTCCTGATGGAGGCAGGGTCACATGATCACGGTTCTGGCCCATGTAAGGTCACCTTCCACTCCTTCAAAAGGTACGGACACATCTCTAACTCTCCATGATGTTTATAGTGAGAATGCTCTGTGGATGATAGTCAATGCTTCATTTTGCACTGCATGACCTAGGCATTGTAGATTTTACGCAATTCACCCTGCATGAAGGATTTACAAAATTATCTCTAGACGTTTAAACACTTTTTTAAAGTCTCTCTGGAGGATCTGATAAACCACTTATTGTGAACTAAAAGTGCCTGCTATGTTCTAATATCCCTGGTCTGTTATGTTTGATTAATAAAAAACATTTCCTTTTTTCCAGATTTGAGACAACATATTTAATGTTTAACTATACATATAATAAATATTTAATTCACTATATATATATGTATATATATATATTTAATAATTTTGCAGCATTTGTAATAAAAAAATATGAGCAATTGAGCTTAACTTTTTTTTCTATTATGCATTTCTATCATCACATCTTCATTTTATTAACTATGAAAAAAAATCCATGTATGTGATGGTACAGAAGTTCAGCTATACACAGAGTAATTCCAGCTAGACTCAACCCGCAATACTATATCATGTGAAGTGACGAATCACCAACAATTTTTGCAATTTACACCAACCTTGAACTTTTTGTAGAAATATTAAATATTTGGCATGCTGTATTTCTGTGGGTGAATGGCTAATCCATCAAAATCTTTCTCTTTTTGCAAAATGCTCTAGACAGGCACTGACTGACAACCCATTTATTTTGGTTGAAATCTTTTTTTGCAGTTGGAAACACCTGCAAACTTTCCAGCTATTCGTTTTTGTTTCAAATCTTTAGAAATTCTCTTTTCAAGTAGAAAATGAATGATTCGATAAAGTATAACTGACCTGTTAATGGATGTCCATGAGTCAGTCGAGCAGGAGAGGCTAACAGTTCTGCAAAGAAAAATGTGATTAACTGATGAAAAAAACACTAAAAGTATATGCAAAACACTATGTTTAAATGCGGATTAGGGTTTAAAAATAATAGACTCAGAAACAATCATTTGTTTTAAAAATGGAAACATTGTGATATTCCAAATTATCTAGAAATGTTTTTCTGGATAAAAAAAAAAAATAGTATTAAATTGAGTAAATATTGTAAATTTTGAAAAACACCTCCTGAAGTTACGTACCCAAACTTATTGTCAAAACACAATAAAAGAAAAACAAGAACCTCAGAACCAAAACAGAATCCCCAAAAACCTTTGACTCACTGATGAAGATTTGTGATCTTGAGGTTTCTCAAGTTTGATTCGGATGTCTGCACGGTTTTGCTCCTGGTTCTTTCCACCTTCTATTTGTTGATTCTTACCAGGACCTGAAAGAATCATTTGTACACTCAAAACTGTCGCATATGTTCTATACCCTAAATAAAAGATTCTTTCTCTCACCAGGAGAGCTCCCCCTGCTTGATGTGCTGTTGGTGCTCATGTTGTCCTCTAGCCATGTGCTGTATGTTAATGAATCTCGCTTGTGAGGAGTATCTGCTGAAGACAGGCTCTCCTGATTGAAACAAAAACAACCAAGTTTGCTTAAAACATGTCTGTTTAGGAATAATTGAATAATTCTTACCATGCCAGTGTCGTAGTCTTCAGTGACCTCTGTTTCATTCTCCTCCACCACACTGGCAAAGCTGCTGGCGTTTGAAGAGGAGCGGGATAGGTCTTGAGCTTCTGGAATGGATGGAGCCCGGCCATATATGCTGGAACTACACAAACAAAGACACTTAATCCTAATAGAATGTTTTAAGTATTACATTTAACTTTCAACTTTGGAAAAACTCTGTTATAACCAAATTGCTGTTTATGGCTCTCATTCTGAACAGTTTTCTGCTAGTATAACCGTAAAAAAGCTTATTGTTATATTTACATTTTACTGTTTTACATTTTTAAACAAACTTAACCTATAAAATATCATTATTTATAGATGATTTGTTACATAGAATTTTTTCAGCAAATCTAATAGGGATATTATTACTTCAAAAAAATCTGAAATTTAGAAGACAATCATATGAACTCGCACTTGTTTATCTGTAGTTTTTCTCTAGTTGATGCCTTCATATCTTGTTTTAAAACCGTATATAATGATAAAATTGTGTTTTATGTAGTTCCTTCAAAGCAATTTAACCAAGTAGACTGTGTATTTGCATAATTTAAATACAATTTATATTGGTTAATAATATAGGATAATGATATATTTATGGGTTGAGCTGGTAAAACTTACTTTTAAACGATGTTTTCACAAAAACAAAATGTTGAGGCAATAATATAGGTGATTATTAATTTTATGTTACATTTAACTAACCTTTGTCCCTGAAACAATTATTAGAACAAAACTTGTAGAAACATTTTAAGCCACCACCAGGTGCCACTGTAGGATTACCATTACAATATAAAGTATGAGTATTCCTAGAAAGGCGTTTATATTTTTGTCTATATTATGATACCACATTTATTGGAATACTATGTATTCAACAAAATAAATCAGAATATAATAAACAACATTTTTTACTTGTTTGTGTGACGCACATGAATTACACGCAGCATCCAGGATCATCAAAGTTACTTCAAGACTGACTCGAAAAAACAGCCTCAAAAACCTTCGATGTATTTGCTGACACATGAGCAAATCAGTTCAAATTTAAGCTTCAACTCTACCTGTTCTTAGTGATGAGGACCTCAGGAGAGCTCTGATTGGATGAGTTTTCAGACCGGGGGTCCTGGGAGGCATGGCCACTATCTGGAGTCTTCTGTGTGCTGGGTGAACAATCTCTGCTGCTACACACAGAGATAAATCATCTCAGTGAACATCAGAGAGAAGCGTTAACAACCCTACAAGTTAAAGCTAAGGGGACTGCACCAAGCGTTTTCACAGGTTTGTTAGTTTAGATGCAACAATGCATGCTCTGGTCTGGCTTGGGACACAAGAGTAACATCTTTCAAAATGCATAAACTGATCAAAGCACAACTGGTAAATCCAGCTCATGCCAAATCAGAAAACCATGTTGTGATTGGCTGAAAACCATCAGACTACCAATCAGCATGTTGATTTTGCATGTGTGGCTGGATTAATAAGCTATAGGTCATAACTGGGATGCATTTCTGTCACCGGGTGAGGGAAGTAGCTATTCTAAGGTTAAACAGAAATCATTCTCTGGTGGCATTTATACTTGGAGGGGTCCAGGTTGAGCCTCCCATTCCTGAGAGTGATGCTGGGTAGAGAAAGACAGAGAACTGTCCTGTCCTCTGACAAGAGAGCCATGATTCTTAACATAAAAAACACACAAAAGTATAAAAATCAGTACAAATTTTAAGTGAAATTAGTTTAGAGTTTAGATATAGCTTCTTAAAATTATTTATGTTTATGATTGTGTGGTGCAAATGAAATATAACACAATTAATCTGTGACATGTTTTAAGTACTGTTTAAATCAGATTTCTGTGCATCAGTCATTAAGCATACATTCTGTGTATCAGTACATAACTTTAAAAAGCTTAAGGTTACGGTTGAATCATTTGTTGAAAAAGAATCCTTGATTACGAAAAAAATAGTCTAATTTATCTTTATATGTGCAATGTGCGTATTTCACAAGTAATGCAATAAACTAATAAACATCCCTATTTGCTGTTTTTACATCAGTCATATTAATTGAAAGTGTTTTGAAGGGATCATGAACTGGATTTTTTTAATACTTTTTATGGAGATCACAAATTATCAAAAGAAAATGTATAATTCCACTTCCACTGTTCCCATCCTGATGCGATGTTATGTCTATGTAAATGTGTCTAATGTGCTTGCTGCTATGGCTTTTCCCCCTGAACTCACACTGCTCTAACTGAAAGTACAGTTTGAGACAGGCATTTTTTTCAGACACCTTTCGTGTTGTATATTTCCTTATTTCATTTGCTACCTCTCGCCGATCTGTCTGTCCCCCTGTCATGTGATGTCTATATCTTGGTCGGAGGGGTCCAATTTCCCTGCATGTAGTAATCAGTAAAGGCCATATATATATGCATTTATAATTGTATAGATCACATCAAAACATTTACTCTTTGAAAAACTAGGCACGAAAGTCTCTGATAAAATCCAGTGTCAAATTGTGCACGAGTATTGAAGAAATTCAAAGTTAAAAAAATAGAATGTTCCACTATATTAATCTCTCTCATTCTTCAGGTCTTAACACTTAAGAATAATATTTCAGTGATTTACTTGTAAACATCCTTTGTAGATAAATAAAGATGTTATTTCAGGCATTGTGAGATAAGTCATCTATGAGGTAGGGCTAAAAGCCAAGTCTGATGTCAAAAAGCAACACCATTGACCTAAGAGCTTTTTGGCCTAAGCCTCTTCAAGTTCTTAAACTTTAACACTGAACTCAGAACACTTCATCATCGCCTCTTGGTCGTGTGGTCACTACCATTGCTCATTGAATTTAAATTCGTCCCTGAACAAAACCCCCGGAAAACTCATTCAGACAGCAGTGTCTTAAGAGGATTGTGGTTTCCTACGATAAAATGTATCGTACCTCTTCTCCTGGACCTCCTGGATATTCTCAATGCCGATGGCACTGCTGCGTCTAGAGCTGAAGGGTCCCGATTTCTTCCTTGTTGGACTTTTCCCAGGAATGATCAACGACTATAGGAAGAAACATAATGCACGATGAGCTAAGAAGCAAAACATTAAAAGAACTATGATGCTCACCACAAAAGAAACATTCTTTATAGTTCTGTTACAGACCTATAGAGTTCCCCAGGTTTTTATTGGAGAATAAAGATATTTTTTTCTATGTTGACTGGCAGAGTGGATGTGAAGTGAGAGCTTGAGGGTTTGGGTCTGAACTGGGAGATGAAAGATGGATGCAAGATCTCGTCAGCTTTACTGGACGCTGTGCTCTCGCCGGGGACACTTTGTTCTCTTCAAGCCTCATCGTTGGGATTTTACAGCTACTGCTGCTGACTTCAAAATGAAAGGCCTTCAAATAGGCTTTCATGAAAAGAGGCTTCAAAGGCTTTGGAATGAGTCTCTGTTGCCTTTTCCTTTGTGTTTCACCAATTTTAGCCCACAAAGAGCATACAATTGTTAGACAAAAAAAACACTACACACTACATGACGGGGAATGACGAAGGACAAAAACGTGGCAAGGCAAACAATAGTTGTAAGAAGTGACTTCCAAGAACAAACAATGCAACACAAGTGTCTATGTGAACAATAATTACAGTCAGTGGCTTCCTGTATAGACATGGCTCATAAAAAGTCACGTGCTATTGCTGTTCCAAAATATTTAAAAGAATAATACCTTTAATAACTGGGATTTGCATTTAAATCTAATGGCATACTTTCCAAACTTATAATTGCTGAAATTGAACTACTTTGAAAATGCCAATTGAAAGTATATCTTATTAATTCTTATTTTAAATTTGCTTAATTTTTGTTATGTCTTAATCTAGATCTGCTTCAATGTTTTTTATTTAAAAAGGTAAAACATGTTTTCTTCAGCTGACTACAGGAATTGCATTTTGTCAAACATGTTGCTTGCAGTGATGTCATGCAGTGAGAGGTGATGATGCAGATGAAAGAGGAGGAGTGAGTTATACATGAACCTCTTCTATGGTTCCTATTCCTATGGCACTGCCCCGTCGTCCATATTTACTGGGACTTTTGCCTGGGACAAGCAATGACTGCACAGTGGCCACAGAGAAAAAAAAAAAGAGAGAGAGAAAACCAGATAGTCATGAGTCCATGCAGCAGGTTAGCGGTTATACAAACATCATCAAAGCATGAGGAGGAAGAGAGAAGATCATGAAGAGGAGGCTGAACAACGCTGCTACGGGAGCCTGTGAAGGACAAAAAGGCTGGGTACAGGTACAGGTAGAAGCACATAACACAGCATTAAAGACGTGGAACAGAGACATTTCAACACAATTAAACAGTTAGTCATATTAATTCTTTGAAATTCATTTGGTAAATAATGTTTAGATATTATAATGTTATTCTTTTAAACTCTAAGTGAGAATTCTTTTTGTAAATGTCCTTCTCCATTAGTATAAACCATGGACTGTAGAAAACTATAAATGTAGTGGATGTGACATAACCCATATGTTATTTATGGCAACATTTTAGGATGTAATTGAACTTTTGATTGAATTTTATTTTATGAAATTCAATTTTGCTGCAGTGTAGTGACAAAGGCTTATCAACATCATCAAATAAAGCTAATTATTATTAAGCCATACAAATTTTAATCACAAATGTTTTTTATGGCAATTTTATACGGAAGTATATATGAACAATGTCTTTTTGCACCTGCACCTAGTGGCCGTTTGACAAATCTACCACCAATTTGCAGCATCCTTGATGGCTGCCTGTGTGTATCAGAACAGAATAGGAGACGTGTAGCTAATCAGAGGAATGTAGAAGACAGGGATTACTAGAAAGGACTGCCTAGGACTGCCAGAGTAACATTCCACTCTTTTTTACAAAACATCCAAGAATTTTTAATAACCAAAGAGAGTCAGGACCTTGATTTAACATCTCATCCAAAAGAGTTTCTCCTTTATAATACAGCATCTTCCTCACTGCACTGGGGGCAAGAACCCACAGAGACCAATGGGATAGCACCTATTTCTGGCCTCACTAGCACCACTTTCCACACCTACATTGCTTTCTCTTGAGGCCTCCCATCCAAGTACTAACCAGGTCCACCTCTGCTTCACTGCCATTGGGACCCACACGAGTTGCAGGTTAATATGACCGAGGCTATGATTATGCCATGTGGGCGTGACGAGAGACGCGACTGAAGTTGCTCAGGTTTTACTTGATGGAAAACAGATGGAAGGAGAGAAGCCCATTTTAAATGGATGCTCAGCTTGACAGCTTCTAGAGTGAATATCATTGCCTAGCAACTAAAAATAAAAATACCGAGCTAAAGAAAAGTAATTTATTACGTCATTCATGGTGGAAGATTAAAAGTTTGTTTTAGGTATAAACTAAGGACAAATGCAAATAGAATAAACATCTAAAACAAAAAAAACTCCAAATGAAAAGACAAAGGATGATGGGAAAAACATTTAGCATAATTCAAGACAGATAAACGGTATAATGTTTATATGAAAGTGAGGCAGAGGAGGATCTGTTTAGCATATTAATATGGTTTCCATGACCCAAATAACAATCATTCTACAAAAATTGTTTTTATAAATTGTTATTCTGAAAAACATTTTTTTCGTGTTTACATTTAAAATGGTCAATTAGCTTCACAGATTTGTTTCCAAGAAATGGCTTTCCAGGGTTCTCAAATGTACAGCATAAACACTGTAAGAAGAATAACTGCTATACATATTTTTTCTTCACAGCAAGAGCTAATGCAGCTATTTATTTTGTTATGATGTTTCACTGTTCCTGCGGTAATCGATGCCACAAGTTTTAAGACAACACAGAGTCGAAGATCTAAGAAGCACCTTGAAGAGTTCTGAGAGTGGGTAGTATTGATTGGTCCGAGTAAGTCTGTGCATTTGAATAAGCTGGATTATCTGTTACTTGCACACAAATGAAAACTTTTTTTACAGTCTCTTTTATGGTCACTCTTTGCCCTGTTCAAACAGGCAACACACATGAATTATTGGTAAAACTTGATCAGTTTACTCATATACTGTTTTTTGACAACAATCAGTTACAGAAACCCACTTTCCACATTTACACGTAAGTTTGCAACTGGTTTAAATGAGGCCTTACAAAAACCAGGACTTCTCTCACAAACAGCCATCTTTATAATGTATCAGAAGAGAAAATAACCTTCAAAATGTAAGTTCTGATAACTTAAATATTGCCTGAGCCAACACTTTTATCTATATTAATCACATCAAAGGTAATGTAATTTATTTGAGCGACATCGCATATTATACAGTGCTTTAAATAATGTTATACCTTAACAGTAGTAACAGACATGTCACTGTAACTTTGAGTGCATGTCCCTGTAGGAAAAGGAGATTTAACCTGGCTAATATGCATTCAGTAGAGTGTTCACCATGACTTTGCACGGCTCTGACTCTTAAATCGTCCCGGGGCAATAGGTCCAAGAACTTCATGGCTAGAGGAAATACAGTATACTTACCAACAGGGAACCTGCCAATAAAAAGATTAGCATCGCTGAAGTCATTCAGCTCACGCACACACAAGTATATAAATATAAAAGTTTCCCACCAGGTCCTCATCTGTTTCTGATCCTGACGAAGGTTAAAAGATTCTCTAGGGTATTTATGAGTGCATGAAGGTCACTTCTTTCTACGGTACCTCAAAGACCAGATTATATCCATCCCCCAGAGACAATGGAGGGAAAACAAGGAAAATAACATCACATGACCTCTTATAGACTCTCTGACAGCTTCATTCCCTCATGAGCACATGCAACAAAGAGACCTTTTTATATCATGCAACTCTCAGAGGGCCTCATCTCTTCATGCGCAAGTACATGTATGCACACTAATATACACACCTAATGTGAGGATGGAGAGGTTAATTAAATCACAGCTTTATCTAGGGTGTGCTTTATGTGACATACTTATTTACTGTAGTCGGAAATGTGTAAATATAATGTGCACAGAGTATAAAATAACCAGTGGTTCATTGGATTTTTAGAGGTTGCTCTCAACCCTGAAGTTCTTTCGAACAATCAGAAAGCCTCTCTCAGCTCAGAGGAACATCAGTGCTTCCTTTCAATGACAAAAGTTAGAAGAACGTCTTTTATAAACAAAAATAATTTCGTCCATCCACACGAACAACTGAAAACGTACTCATTATTCTGAGGCTTAATCAGTTCTTGTTCAAAACTGGTATTTTTTTGCATCTGTGCCAGATGAGAGTAAGAAATATTATCAGCATATTGTTGCGGTTTGAAGCGTTTGTTGTATGATTAAATATGCTCTCAAATATGCTGTGGTTCTGTACAGTTCAGAAGATATGTTTTAGCAGAGTGAACCGCAAGTCTCTCTGTACACATTAGCCAAATGGAGCTCTGTAAGCAAAAGCTGCTGCTTCAATAACAAGCTCCTATGACTCCCCCAAACGCTGATTGTAAACAAAATAAACACAATTGTATTGTCTAGATGACAACAAATCCGTAGCCTTTTCAAAATGTCCCCATCGCCAACATTAAAAAAAAGTAGCTCGTGTACGTGTTGGCGCACAGCATAACGCATTTAAAAAGCACAGTAACACAATAACCGGAGATGTATAGACAGGACCTAAGGACTCCAACCAAGAAAAAAGTCAGATGGGAAGGTGTTAAGTAGAGGGACATTACGATATGGGGATGATAACACCTGAATTGTGTTGAGAGTTACATTGCAGCAGGTAAATAATTTGTTAATTGAATTGTTATTTATGTAGGTGTAAAAGGCATGATAATTTAGTGTGATTTGTGTCTGATATCGTACATACATCATAACCCGCTAAGCAGCTTCAGCAAAAACATTTGCACAAAGTCTTGCCAGCAAAAAACTCTTCCCCGTTAAAAACGAGTGTCAGATGCAAACAGTTGTTTAGCGACCTTCATGTCACTCTCCTTGCCACTGTTCTGCCCTGAGTGCCATCCAAGGGCATGGAGAATCACGGCATTAACATTAAACAGCTGAAGTGTGAATCTAGCGAAAATCCCCCCGCAGAAAAGCATTAGAGAGGGCGAGCGAATTTCAATTAGTCTAGGTGTTTGGTGGCCTTAAGCCTACTCCCTGACCCAACCATCCTATTATAATTTAAATTTGATGTTACTGTCCAAAACAAATCATATCACGCCTCAGTCACATTCAACTCACTGGATGAAAAACATGCAAACCTTAGCTTCATCTCATTGCCCCTTTAATCAAGGGAATTCAGACTTTTGGTTGCATAACAACAGCGTGTTCAAGTGATCTTTCCTTTAAACATTCTTTAGACTGCAACTAGTGAGAAATAAAACTGTGAAATCAGACCAAGCTGCAGAGCTGACAGACATACAGTACAGCAGGATGGGAATGAGAAAAGAAAAGAAGTACTTAAGGGTTTGTGCATGAGGAAAATGCTTAATTAGCTCAAGCCGAGGTGATTAATGATTAATTATTTCATCTTTGTTGACTATTTCATCCCTCATGAACATCTCTTTATAAGCTCAACCATTATAATTAGTGAAGTATGTGTATCCAAGGCTGGGAGTTTAGCTTGGAGTGGGAGGTAGTGAGGGGACTAGCATAGTTTGGCCAGCTGGGAAGCCAAAATGCGGGGGTTACTTACTATCCCTGGGGTTTTGGGAGTCTCTGGTGAGTGGTGGTTGTTGTTGTTGAAGTGGGTGAAACTGCCGCTGTGACTATTGGAGACTGAGTACTTCCTGATATTGAGGCCCATGGCATCCAGGGACTGGCTCCTGCTGCGGATCACCCGCTAATACACAGGGAGAGATGAGGAGGACACGGTGAGCTGCGCCACCTTACTGGAGTGGGCCAGTCCTGATGGGATCATTAAATAAAGCCACCCCAAACCAAGCAAACGATTGAAAAGAATTAAAACCCCAGTGAGGTCGAGTGATTTGAAGGCAGCAGGAAGTCTTAGATAAACACTATTAAGGTTAGCACCATTAGAGGGCAGAACTGTTTGAGAGTGTTAATGGATATTGATTAAACATCACCCACTAAAGAACTACCGGATTTCATGGAAAACTCCCAGGATGTGACAACCACAAAGAAGTTGAGGAGTCCCTTAAATTAATAATTGGATAGTGAAAGTATTGCGGCTGGAAAAATGAAGCACGTAAGTGTTTGATGAAGCAAAGCAAATAGGTTCAGATTCAAGTTAAGATGTGAAAGAGTGAAAATGATTTATGAGACGGCTGAGTGATTTTCATGTCTGGAAGAACCAAAGAATCAAAATGAGCACACTGATAACATTTCATTATAAACCACTTTGCCATGCAGTTAAATAATTTATAGCTTGTGTGCTGATTAAAGTAGTGCCATTTTTTTGCCATTATAAAGCTAATGAACAGTTTTTGCAAAAGCATTCCAATGACACAAAAATAACACCTCAATATTATCATCATACTCATTTCTGTCCATGTTGAATAGGATTAAATATGTACCAACTAATATGCCAGGTATTTCAGGAAACAAAATACATTTGAGTACAACATTGCTTTCATAAGCACATCCCTGCTAGACAATGTGCTAATAGGACTAATTAAGGCATATTATGGTAATAAGAATTTTAATGTGGTTGCGTGGTTAGCAGCTGGAGTCATAAGACCAGCACCATCTAAATCTCAAGAGTGATAGATAGCAAGATTCAAACAATAAAGACACTCTGAAGTAACGATGCATTCCACACCACCGGAAGATTCATGATTGATAGAACACTTTCACCAGATTGCACCATGGTCACCACTCACACTGGCTTCAGAAACACCCTCGGAGCCCTGTGTCCTCGTGGATTACCTTGAAGGATTCAAAGAAACCCCCTCCTCCTCCTCCACCGTTCTCCAGCTTGTCTTCTTCTCCCCCGAGGCCCATCATGGCCTGGCTGTTGATGTGTAGCTCCTCATACAGCGTCTCCAGCAAAGCAGACCGTGTGCGCTCCTGCAAGAATAAACACACTCTTTCAATTTGAAGCACAGCCAATAAACAGATTTCTAAACCCTGAGACAGGAATGATTGGAGAGTCTAATTTAGATGACAGCTTTTCAGCCATGGCTTCAACAATTCTTTAAAACAGCAAAAGTACCATTTTAAGGCTAGATGTGTAGTCACTCAAATTCAAACAGTATGCATCCTATTCCTATGATTCGACCAGGGCTTAATGTGTGCCAGAGCATCCTCCGATACCTCTGAGGTTGGGTACCTATTTGATTGGATCCGGGACCTTCCTGTCATTCAACATATAGCTGGGCAATTAGCCAATGTTATCGATTAACTTGATTGTGTAGTTAACATCGATTTCCCTGAATGAAAATATTTTTTTCTTACAAAGAACGAAGAATGGGTTCAACACTCCCGACTTGCATTTTATCACAAAAACAAAGAACATAATAAAGATTTCATAAAGGAAACACATGCCCCTCAGATTCTTGCAGCTCATGTTCACTGTGATCTATTTGGATTAGTTCTTCAAAGACTGTACTTTATCTATGAATATATAGATCATTACCGTTATGAATGAATAGAGTAGTGATTCTGACGAGAACCAAGGAAAGCTGAGAGCTGAAACTGAACGTGTCTATGAAAGCTTCAGGAGAAGCAAATTATACTCTTATTACATGTATTGGATAATAAAAAAAGCTTAGATTTTAAACTTTTTACCAGAAAAGTATCAAAATATCAGTCTCATGACTCAAATTTAAGAACTACACCTGAAGACCTATTATGACCTGTTTGAAACATGTTTTGAGCCACGTCTTTGCCATCTACACATTTATTTTATGTAAAAAAAAAATTGTAGCTTTTTTTTAAGACCACGTTAAAAAACACTTGCTTTAACCGAATCATGTCGAATAGCTCCTTTAACAGACCCTAGCTTATGCTGTGAAACAATTCTGGCCCAGAACCTTTTCTCTCCCTCTGACCCTGATGGAAATGCACCCCACCTGGTGTGCTGGACACACTAGATTTGACATTAAAGATAGCACAACACTCTGTTTTTGATTTCCATTTGATAAAGCAAATTCTAGTTAAACTTAAAGGCTGCATATATATAGCTAATATCTAAATCTTTTCATCACTCACCTCTAACTTGGCGAATTTTTCAGCTTTGTAACAAGCATATTCTGCATTTATCAGCTTGGTAAGCAGGAATTCATGAAAATCTGGACCCTGTAAAAGAAAATTGATTGATGGAAAACATGAGAAAATTTGTGTTTTTAAGACCATTTATATAGACCACAATCAACTGAGAAACTAAATATCCTTGTTATTTTGGCATACAGACGGTTGTGGAACTTTTATAAAACCAAGAAAATTTCAGAAGTTAAAATGCTTTAAAATAACGTTTTGAAGCCAGCAATAACGATGTTGTACCTGTTATTTCACGAGGGCACACTTGCAGAATTAGCTTTGGTAGCGCAAGAAGAAATTGGTGTGTATAAACGCATACCAGGCGAGCTGTCCACAGGAGGGCTTCTGATTTGGGCATAATTGAAGCCCAAAGACCCCCCCCAAAATGAGGCGAAAGGGTGATGGAGGGGTTTTGCTGTAAATGAAACTGGGCAAACTGATGTCCTATAAATGCTGTAACTCCAAGCTTAATGGGTGGACCGCTACACCCAAAAACTTTGTTTATAAACATCACTTTGTCTCAGCAGACAATCCCAGCTCTGGCTTTCTTCACAGCACTTTATCACCATGCTTATTTATCAACAAAGGAAGCTAATAGCCAACACTATATCCAATAATATACTTTAGCAAAGTATGTTATCCTGTTTCCAGAGCCATGTTAGTTTCCTGTAGCTTTTTCCAATGCTAGTATCTTATATTTGAGTATTGGCAGAGTTTGAAGAAACTTTCTAACCTAAATAATGTTGGGACGAGACAGCCCCATATATTGCATCCAGTCAATAAACAGTATAACAGCATAATTTTACCAACAACCAGATACATATCTAATTGTAATAATAATTTGTGGTATTAAGTATAGGACTTTGCTAAAATAGGTTTTGCAGTCTTTCTGAATATGCTAATCAGAGACCAGTGAATCTGAAGCTCAAGTTATAAAGTGCTCAAATCTAACAGAATGGCAGGATGCTATCATTTTACATCACCAAATCTGGCCCTGGAGTCCCGGAGCCCTGCACATGGTTCCACCATCATGAAACACACCGTTGTACTAATTAAGGTCTCCTCGGCTTGTCTGAAGCTAGAGTAGTATGCATGCAAGAACTGGGTTGCTGTTCCCTGTGATCCCTGTTATAAAAATACTTTGTACTGTTTATTTTTTAATAATTTTTCTAATGATAAGATATTTGATATCCATAGAAATTAAATGTATAAATGTATTTTATGACTCCTTCACAAAAGTTCATTCAATTAACAGATGTCATTAAAAATCTGCTTTCAACTCTATTAAAATCTTTTTCGAGTATTAAATCACATAGTTGGAATGCATTCCAACTATGATCATGTAATCCCAAGAGTAAACATCTTACTTTTTTAAAAACAGCTGGGTTTGGGAGGGGTGGTCCGAAGAAGGGGACGTCATCTCGCGCTGTAACCGAAACCTGCAGAATAATAAACACTTGTGTGAATAACAGACTGAGAGAAAGTTACAGAAATGCTAGAGTGGATCATTGCTGTGATGAACCTTGTAGAGGACATTGGCAGAACAGGGATTTTCCACTTGGACGACCACATATGCATGCAGGAAGTTGGAGGCAATCATGTCTGGCACAAATGGAGTGTTTTCCTCTTGAAAGACGATAGCCACAATGTCGTTTCCTACATGCCTCTTCCTCTGTAGCTGAAATGAGAGAACGATTCAATTTATGATTTCCCTTTTATAAAGCTGAATATATATTCTGATCATCTCATATCTCCTATAGAGTGTATATATATATATATATATATATATATATATATATATATATATATATATATATATATATATATATATATATATATGTATATATAGTTTTCTATTGTGTCCATTATGTTTTTTTTTAACCCTTTCAGACGCAAATTATTTATTAAGGTTTCAGGTAAATAAAAATATGAGTCTTCTCTTTTGGTAGGCTTACTTTAACATAATTAATAATATTAATAATAACAGAAATGCTTACATTTAAAAATAAAAAAGGAAAAAAAGACTAAACTTGCATTTTAAATATGCAAATAAGTATGAATACAACCCCTGATAATGCTGCTTATTTTAAACATGTAGCAAAGAACAAGTGCACAATTTTCCATATTTCATTCTATAATATATACAACCATAAAAAACAACTTTAATTAGACAGAAATTCAATTCCAGAAATCAAAGAAACAAAATGAAACTTAATAAAAAGAAAATGGAAAAATTTAACTTTGAACAAACCAATTTTAAAATAAGAATTGTTTTTTAAAACCATAAACAATATGTTGATTAAATGATAAAAAAATTAATTCTCCCATCTATCAAATAATAGATTAGTTACAGCCTAAACAACTCATTTAGAATCAGAATCAGAAGATGTCTATTGTCAAGTGTGCAGCACACACACAAGGAAGTTGCTGTGGTACAGGGGTACTCTTCAGTGTTGGTACATTAACTGAGACACTGAACAGTAAACATGCTTCATGTTTTAGTGTATAGATCCATCCATCCATCTTCATGTCGGCTTTATTCCCTTTCGGGGTCGCCACAGCGGAATGAACCGCCAACTCACTGGCATATGTTTTACGCAGCGGATGCCCTTCCCTGCCGCAACCCATCGCTGGGAAACATTCACACACACATTCACACTTTAACACTATGGGCAATTGTTCTTATTCAATTCACTTATACCGCATGTCTTTGGACTTGTGGGGAAACCGGAGCACCCGGAGAAAACCCACATGATCACGGGGAGAACATGCAAACTCCACACAGAAATGCCACCTGCCCCAGCCGAGCCTAGAACCAGCGACCTTCTTGCTGTCAGACGACCGTGCTACCCACTGCGCCACCGTGACGCCCTAGATGTTTTATTCAAACTAGATGTAACAAAATCTGTAAATCGAACTTTTAAATTTATCAACACATGTAAGATCCCCTAAAAGCAACTGGTCTCTTGTAACTGAAATCTGATGAAAAATTCCAGCTTGGAGGCTGAATTCATTTGTTGTGTCATAAAATTGTTTGGAGAACATGTCTGAACAGATGGCTGGCAAGGACAAACACACAGAGGTTTCTGGCACTCTTTTAAACATGGACTGCAGTTCACAACTTGATCTGCTGTCAACCTCCCATCATTGCCATGTGTGTGCACACGAGTGAGAGAGGGAAAAAAGAGTGAGGCGGAGTGTTCTAAATGTAGAAGGATTCCCTGAGGAGGGAGCTCCAGAGACATTCGAGTGAAGGTGCAGAAATAAGGTCACTCTGTGAGTCAACAATCATCTGCCAGCACATCAGCAGGCTGAGGCAGGAGGAAACAGAGCACCGATGCGTTTCACTCTTCCAGTAAATACAGATGATTCATTGACCTATTCCTTGTTTTATAACCAACTCTTTCTCGGTTTAATTACATTTTAGGATATTTATTTCTTTTCTGTAAAACTTCGCCAGCGTTGAAGTTAAAGATCACAGCAGAAAAAGAGCCCATCTGTTCTGTTTACTCATGTCACTTTCACAAAAATATTTTATGTCAGAACAGGTGGCACACAGCTAACAGTGATGTCTCTATAAGCACACCCCTCTGCAAATGAAGATGGAATGCAATGCAGCAAAATTAAACAAAACATTCTGAACTAGTTCATGTACTTGACAAGTACTTTAAAATTCATGGTCTTTTAAAATGATTTACAAATGTGATCCTTCATGCATTCAAATTACATAACCCTCATTCCCAAAAAATATTTGATGAAAAACTCAAGTCAGAATATTGAAAGTACCAATTATGTAAAAAGACTGAAAGACACTTGATACCCTGATAAGTACACAAAACTATAGACCCCATGATTTAAAGAGATGGACCTTAGATCTCAGATCTAAATACTTCACACTACAACACGCTAAAGTTTTATTTACTGAGGGAAGAGGTAAAAGTGAAAGGACAGGTGAGGTGAGGTGAGGTGACTGATCTGGTCACGGTTTGAAGCCTCATTTGTACCTGCTGCGTATCTCCCTCAGTGTAAGGCAGCTTAGTGGACACATGGAACATGATCTCTTTGTTGTGGAAATTATGGTAGATGGACTCAGAGCCGGTCTGTCCATGCGTCACATCGAGCCCTCCTCGAAACCTAGCACAGAAATGTTCAATTCAGAGGATTTTGCTTTGCAGTTCTTCACAGATGTTGTAAATCTTGACTATAATTTTCTTTGCAAAAGAAAAACAACATTTTGAGAAACATTTCGACACTACATCAATAAACATCAATATAAAATATACATCAACAATACATCAAAATAAAAAAAATAAAAATGTATTCTAACCTGTGAATATGAAAGTGATCCTTTCAGGATTTTGACGTCTTAAAAAGTCAGTGACATTGTGTTATTTTCAATAATATGTTGTTCACGTCGGTCTAATTGTATGAGAGATGTCAGGCTTATTTTGAAGATTTTGTAACCACTCTTCAGTTAATCACATATTTTTTAGTGATTTGCATATTCATGATGTGTATGCAAAGTTACTGTCTGACGGTCAACATAGATTCGAGAGATATTAGAAGGATTGACTACGAGCAAATTCATTAATCCTAACACATGAATGGCGAGACACAAATAAGTTATAATGGGCACAAAATGCTAAAAAAAGTAAAGTTTAAAAAAAAAACTAAACATATCAAATGACCTCAACGTACACTGACCAATTACAATGCTGTTTCTCAAAAGTATTCAGTTCGGTACGACTGAACATAAATATCACTGTGTTTATTGTATGCTGTTAATATTGCACACAACTTTGACTTCCTTAGAAGAGCTGTGGAAACATACAGTGAGATTGAGCAAAAGCTCCTCTGCATGCTACGCTGTAAAACATTTAATCTAGCGTCCACTTATTAAGTGTGTAGTGCTGAGAGGATGTGAGAGCACTTCTAATCATGAGAGTTACCCTTTGAAGTCATGGAGCTCGATTTTCTGTCCCAGAAACTCCAAAAATTCCACCAAAGCAGGACTCTCTTCGTTATTCCCAAATAACTCCTCCTCTGAAGTCTACACACAAAACACGAGCAATTTAGATGCAGTTAAGTACTCAATCAGAAAACACACAGACAATACTGTTTGTTCAACAAAAACATTAACCCCCTAAAACAAGTCTAGTCTTTTAAATGCTAAAGTGCAGCGACTTTGCTTTAGCTTGCAACACAAAACACTAACACTTAGGTAAAACATTACAATGAGGACAAAAGCAAGTACCAAAATTAGCAAACATAAATGGCTCATCATGAAACATTAGCTTGATGATAATGCTAATTGTTCCATTAAATATTCACAGATTCCCTGATAGATCCATAATGTTTATTTCAAAGACTTATGGCTAACGGAAAGCTCGAGTATGCTAATACGCTAGGTGTGCTAGCAAGCCTACTCCAAACTCTCCGGTTGCTTTGAGCTCCATTCAGCTTCTGAAGGTCAAGTGGGTGTCTTTAATCTCATCAAAGCTGTCCTTTTGGAACAATACGCTCCTGATTTTAATAATAAAAACAACATATGGAGACAATGGGTTGATTGTTGTAAGCAGAGGAGTCATTAATGTCGAGAGGTGGAATACGTGATTAGGTGCTTGATTAAAAAACACTTGAATCAGAAATAGGTATGAATTAGTTGGTTTGCATTGAGTATGTTTATCTCAGCAGATGAGTGCTGGAGATGAGACAAACTTTAAAAGAATACTTCAACTGTAGTTTGCCATTAATACTTTTAGAAAATTGTAATAAATACACACACTACCTAGTGTAAGTATTGTGGTAAAATCTCTGTCACATTGTAGCCAACAAGAGAAATTAAATTAGGAACACTAATGGAGTCATGGCAAAAACACAAACAAAACGTTACCATCTTTGCACAATAGTGCAATTCTCTCTTTTTAAAACAAATTGTAAAAAATTTTTTGCATCTTCATATCATAAATATTTACATTTTAAAATACAAAAAAAGACCCCCCTCTCTTCGCATATATTGGCTTTGACATGGTTGTTGGTCGTAAAATATTCAGAATAAGTAATTTTACAATTTATATTCTACATTAGTTTCTGCAGTCACCAGTTTCTACACTGTAGTGTTGGGAATTGTGTTTTGCAAGAAGTTGCCTTCTCGCCTACTTTGGTACAGATAGGAGGGTACTGGGAGATGATTGTGGCTGGCAAGCTCTTCAACCCTCTCTCCCAGGGGGCTGTTCCATTAAAAAAGGTGGTCTTCTTTTGATCCAGTGGAACTAGTTTGAACTCCGAGTATAAAATTGTACTATGTTGATATTGTGGGAGAGCTTCAAAGGTAAGAAAAGGGCACATGAGCTGATTATATTTTAGGTTTTTACATTTCCACATTTTTATATTGTTCCTTATCATCGTCTATATTATTTTAATGAACATTTGATATAAGAAACATGGAGCAGACCTTCATTTGTCACCTTTTCTGTAGCGTGTTCACTCCAGAGATTAATCTGATTACAATCATCAAAGCATTATATTAGGAAGAGGGTTGTTATGGGAGAGGGTTGTTGATCTTAAACTGAAATCAAATTGAGGTGTACATTTATGGTAGTAGAATTTTGATTAAAATCAAGAGAATTAGCTAAATAGCTTGTAAGGATCTACAGTCTTTTAAAAATGCACCGTGCTCTGTTCTGAATGGCTGTAGAAATTATGTTTTTACAGCCTTTCCAAAATGTGCCTTATTACCTCTGTAAGAAGTGATAAGATGACAAATAGAGAGTAAACTTTTCTACAATGGTCTCTGCGGTCCAGATCCAGACCCAGAGGCTGTTCTATACAGACCCAGACAAACCAAACACTTTGATTCAAAATCTAGCAGACGCTAATTTCAACAAGTGTGCATTTTGTGTTTTTTACGGTATTTATTTAGTGAAAGTTAACGTGCGAACTCATTAGCAAATAAAATGTGTTTTTAATGCCTTTCCATCCAACAATACAAAAGTTTTGGAATTATAATCATTAATTGATCTGATAGTCAAGTATTAATTATATGCAGGCTACTCAATAATATACTGCAGCAAATAGTTAAATATTATAATTTTCTGGACCTTCCCAAATGCCCTTGCTTTACTTCTTAAAGACTATTGATTATAGTCAATAGTATAGTCAATAATTAATAAGCATTGGGGAAGAGAATGCGATACATTTTCAGGAAAAAAAAACAAGTATAAAGCAAGAAGCATACTAAAACAATACATTTTAAACTTTTAGGCCTTTTCACAGCAAAGACTTCCCTGTGCTTCGGCTAAACAACTGAAAAATGGTGAAGTAGAGGCTTACAGAGATAAGGCTTCCTTTCGACTCACCTGTCCAAACTTCTGATAAATAACTCCAAACTTGAAGTTGTTGCTTATCACATGTTCATCGAAAGTGACGATGAGTCTAGAGGCCTGTGGGAGAGTTAGATAATTTAAAGGGCAAGACAAATGTGCTTGTCAACAAGACAAGCCCAGGAGAGACTGAATCACAATCAAGCTTGCTTATTTATCCTTTCACAGGTACAAAAGTCCAGGGACCATGCATTGGTGAAGTCAGCATATCACTTTGGAACAGCTGGTGGATTCAAACGCAGCGTTGAATGCGTTGTGAAAGGTTCCGTACCTTTGGGTAAAGGACTGGGAAAAATCGGTCCACATTCACCTCTTCACAGACGAGCTGAGAATAATGGAAAGAGAAAGCACATATTGATTAGCTTCTGATTCTCATTTGATCCTGCAAAGTGATGCAACACTACAGTCATCCGTCAAGGCTACGCAGAACAGGCTCATGGGGGAGCGAGACCATCAGTCATGTCACTCACAGAGAAGTGTGATGAATTAAATGCAATGAAAACAATAATGCTGACCCCTCACGCGCTCCACACACAATTTACCCTCACCTTGGCCATCTGGACAACGTTGGGGAATTCAGTCAGACAAGATATTGGAATCACGTCCTGATACGTTTTCATTTTGTTTCTGTATAGAGGAAAATCATTAAATACATTCATATACAAATAAAAGCATTTTACAGCATGTTTTATCACATTTTATAAAAATGTTCAACTTGGAAAAATATTGACTGATATGACTGGCCTGAAAGATGACTGTTTTTATGCTAAACATGAGGCAAATTACCCAGGGCTAAAATGTATTTGAACAATACCATATTTTAAATAATGATTATGTGTACAACACTGTTATTTGCCTTTTTGCACCTAATGAATTTTGATAGACAATGCTGTGAAATCTCTCTCGTTTATAGCATCCCCTACAAGGAGATAATATTTTTGAACTTCACCTCCCTGTCCTACATTTAAGCTGCTCACTTAAGATGTCAATGGCTTTCGGGGACTGACCACTATACTTTCCTCAGATCTCAACTCGTCTCAGATTTATTCAACGTTGTTGGCAAAGCACTAGGCAATATTTCAAAACAAAATTCAACAAAACCCAACAAAGAGGCACAAAAATGTGTATTTGGGTCAAATGTGTAATTACAATAAACAGGCTAAATAATAAAAAGCAATACATTAAACTTAAAAAGCAAAAAGAGAACTTTATTGTGGCCTTCCAATAGCCTATATCTCAAGGCTTCAGCTGGTCCAGAATCCAGTAGCTAGATTGCTGACTGGCTCTAAAAAGTCAGAACACATTACCCCAGTACTAGCCACAGGAAGCGCTGACTTACTGTCTGCTATAGGAAAATATTTTTTATACGATTTTAAATCATTAAATGGACTCGCCCCTCATTATAGGAACCATTATTTGATTCTGAGCTGCTAGTGATACAGAGATCGAGGTTGAACTTACAGACACCGGGTATTCTATGCGCAGGCATTTCAATAGTTGTTGATTGTGGGTGAATTTGTGAAGTTTTAACCATGAGTGAAATGCTTTAAATATGATGTTTTTTATTGTCGTTTTACTGATTATTTTATTTAGAAGCACTTTGGAGCAAATTGTTTTTTCTTTGAAATCAGTGCTATATAGATCAAATTAATTACTTACTTACTTACTTACTTTCTTTTTCTTGTTTTAATAGAAAGGATTTAAAAGCGGAAAGTGAATCCAGCTGGCCACTCAATTCAAGTTTTTCAGTTGATGCTCCAAAACCCTGATCTCCTCTAGTATTCCCTAATCTTGTGAGTGGCACAACAATAGCTGCTCTCTCTATCCGAGAACAAGTGAACGAATGAACGGTTGAAACAGATAATTAGGAGTAATATTATTTATTCATGAAATACTCAGAATTGAACCAAATATTCCAACCAAAAAGGTTGGCCAATGCTAATATCGCATCAATGCATTATTAATGTTTTGCACAATTAAAAATTATAGCTATAGTGTTATGTTTCAAGTAACTTCTAATTAAAATAAAGACTCTAAAAGTAAAGCGCAATGCAGCAATTTACAGATGGCTCATTTCACTCACTAATTTTCCTAGTGCTTTTAAAGCAATCGAACAATGCTTATTTCTATGTTTTACGAACATACACATAGTAGTTTACATGAGTTTACATGTCCAGATGCTGTTCAGACACTTGCAATTTCCCTCACACTGCAAATGCATGCTTTTCTGATTAACTCTTGAGTAAATTGCTTACTTGAGTAAATGTTGTTTGGAAGGTGAGTAAACTTAGTCCTATAATGGACTAGTGATATGTCAAGGGTTATCTGTTCAATCAAATTAGAGGTGTAGAAATTCTTCAGAAAAAAAACACCAGAAAGATTCGATCGTGTTAAGTTTCCAGTAACTTGTTGGACTAGTACCTACTTATGACCAAATTTTACATCATCACAGAACAGACATACTGTAAGCCAGCAGCACTTACAAACAACTCCAAACTTCAGTTCATGGTCCCTGTGGCATCATGAAATGTGTCACAAGGATTTGATAACAGGAACATCCTGCTAACTTCCCTCCACCCACTCACACTGCCCTATATTGTCCATCTGGTGCAGAATACGGAAATGAGGGTGGCATGTCCATTTGGCCCTTTTAATCTGCCAGAAAAAAGGATTTTATCTTTGTTGTCAAGGAACAGATCTGTGCAATCTGTTTAATGTTCACAATAAAATCCAAATACTAAAAGTAGTTGAAATGTGGCAGAAACTAAGCTTGTCGGTCATCGGCTGCCCTCACAATAAAGACTTTGGCATCACACAAGAGTAGAAGATAAGATTGTGATCTCAAGGGAGTTAATAAGTCATCGAGTTAGGGCGGAAACTTGAAAGTGGGAGAGAAAAGAGAATGTCAGACCTAAGCATTAGCCGAAGATGCTCTTGGTCCCCGATGACATCATATTTCATGGAGAAGACCAGGTGGCCGAGGGCACTGTCCACTGTATAATAATTAAAGTGTTCCTAATGAAGGAGCAGAAGGGGAAGCTGTGAGTGCACATTCATCTTCACACTTGAATACTCATTTCAGTTTTTAGTCCCAGCACTCTCCACCAGATCTAACTCCTAACCCACCACTTCTTTACTCACATTAGTCTCACTTAGCATGGTTATTAGCTTTGAATGCATTAAGCCAGCTGAAGCAAAGCCTAATATATCTTCATTACGTCTCGCTGAGGCAGTGTCAAGCAGACCCATGTAATTGAGTTAAATGTGCTAACAATTGCATTATTAAAAATTAAAAATAGAAACGGACAGGCTGAAACGAAATCCATTATAACTGTTAAGCTTTTTCTGTCACTGACAGCCCACTGATAAAAATCTTTAAAAATCATATGATTAATGTACACCTGCATGTAATAATATATATTTTTTTGTATAGAATATAGAAATGAATAGCAGAGTGATGGCAACAAAATTGGCAAAAACAAAACAAAACAACATATAATATTTCAAATACATAAAATGGATACTCACTCAAGCCACAAAAATTTTTTACGATATTTTAAAATAAATTGCATATGGTTTCCTATATATGAATGTTAGAAGGATCAAAACTAAAGGAGTTGCGAACTGAGAAAAAAAAAGGTTTCTAAAAACACCTAACTGAAAATAAACAATAGCACTTCCTTCCCCCACACTGCCTGAATTCACCATGCTTGTTTATCAAGAAAGGGAACAAATAGCGAACACACTGAAACTTTCCTCTAAACAGACCGGCTAATTCCCATTTGTGACAATGCTCTAGTACTAAAGTTGAATGAAGTCTTTCATGGTAGGCATGCAGGACTAACAGAAATTCTTTCATTCTTCTTCTTTCGCAAATGTTCAGACCTAAGCAAGTAGATGGTTGGTTCTGAATGTGTTCACGACTCAATTGACTCAAGTTACTTTAATCTGTCATTTTGGAAAACAGTCTTCATAAAATGTAATTTAAAAAAGTATGTGGCAGTTCAAATAACAGTTCATGACCCCTTTATTTATTCATTCATTCATCTTCATGTCGGCTTTCTTCTCTTTCGGGGTCGCCTCAGCAGAATGAACCGCCAACTCACTGGCATATGTTTTACGCAGCGGATGCCCTTCCCTGCCGCAACCCATCGCTGGGAAACATTCACACACATGCACACTTTAACACTATGGGCAATCATTCTTACTCAATTAACTTATTCCGCATGTCTTTGGACTTGTGGGGAAACCGGAGCACCTGGAGAAAACCCACGCGATCACGGGGAGAACATGCAAACTCCACACAGAAATGCCACCTGCCCCAGCCGAGCCTAGAACCAGCGACCTTCTTGCTGTGAGACGACCGTGCTACCCACTGCGCCATCGTGACGCCCCCTTTATTTATGTATTTTTAAAAGAAGAATCTTAGTAATTAATATTGTTTATCAACACGACACACTAACTAGTTTCTAGAATAAGAAACCAAACTCCTACCTTGCCCAGGAAATGCTTCCTGTAGATCTTAGCAGTGCTGTTACACTCAAGTTTGAGACGTGAAGTGGGGGACATGAAGTGCTCCGGGTCATTCCCATTGCTCAGCTCATGATTGGTCCCTTCAATCCAATAACCCCCGAACTGGGGCAATAAAATTAGTGGAAATGGACTCTTTCTGCCAAGAACCTGACATTAAGAAAAAACAATCATGGTCCTTCGAGCACAGAAAAATGTCCTCAGAGAAAAGAGTGAAATAGCATTTCTGTCAGCTCTTTATTCTGAACTGGTTTACCTCATGGACGCTTGGGTACGGGATGTAGTCTTCCTCAGTCTGCAATAAAAACATTAATTAAAATCAGGATTTATAAGGTAACACAAGATCCATTTTACCCTCTAATGAGTCATATCAACATTATTTAAGACATCCGATGCAACTTTAATGTTCTTTGTAGTCTACATGGCTTCAGGCCAGGAAATATTCCAGCAGCTTATTTGATTTGATTGCAGCTCCATTAGTAAAAGGGATTGTGGGGAAGGGTTGACTTTGAAAACTAGACACAGCAGAACAATTGATAACCCGCTTTTCTTTTTGAAGACTTCTGCCCCGGATAAAAACCACCAGCAGTTCATGGCCGCCAGATAATGCTTGTTTTTAAGGTTTGTAAAAGAGGTTGAGTGTGTGTATGTGTGCCTGTTTGCGTGCGTGTGCGTGTGTGTGTGTGAGGGAACAAAAGGGAGCCGGTGAAGTGAACATACTTTGAGAGGAGGAGGAAGAGTGCATCGCTGCTCGTCCATTCTGTTGCTCTGGAAGATAAAAAAAGAGCGAACCTGTCAGCCCTCATGCCAAAGCAAAATATCACAGGTTAGTTCTAGTGAGGAAGAAAAGCAGTCACTTTAGACTTGTATGTCTTTAAAAAGAGAGGAAAAAAACAATAATAATATATAAAACACAGACATATCATCCTTCTAAGAAAATCCCTGTTGAACAGTATTTTGGTCAAAAAGCTAACATACATAGTAACAAAATGATGCACATGCTTATGCAGAGTTCAATATTTTAAACATAAGCCCTTATAAACTTAGCAAATATGAAGCACTCAACACTTCAAACATTTATCTTCAAATGTCTCTTCAATAAACAATAATAATACACAAAGTATCTTCAATAAACAATTCAACTGAATATACTCATTCAGATCATTTAAGTTGACAAATCTTTTGATTCATGAACTAAATTATTTTGTTTGCTTAACATAATGTTGCATGCGTTTACAGTCTAGATTAGATATCGATACATTAATGGATTTGTTATTAATAAATATCGGCCATCTTGCACAAGCATTTGCGACTCGGAACGCACAATGGATCAAAAAGAAGAGCTTACTTAAAGAATTTCATGTAAGATACAAACAGTTCGCTGCTCATTTATGTCCTATTAGCACTTAACTACAGCGAAGAAAGGGCAGTATGGTTGGGTTTTTTTCCCGTAAAATTTTTGACATTTGTTCATTGTCATGAATTATGTATCTTCAGAAGAGCAATGTCATTACAATAGATGCAGTGAGGTCGATATAACATCGTTTTGCTACAGTCCTAATTTACAATGATAATTGCCTTAAAAAGACTGCTCTTTCCTTCTAATCCTCCTCAAATCCCCACATAGATTTTATTTACTTACTTTTAAAAGCCTTTTTTGATACAAATGTATGATTAGACAGTCTTCTAAATATTTGTTGATTTCATTAGTTATTTAGGGCCTAATGAATGTAATATAATAATATTTCAATTTAAATTATGTAAGTGCACTGAGAGAAAATTATTGATTAAATGTTTAATTAAAAAAACATTTGTGTTCATTCTTTCATTCCAAACCTGTTAAAAAGTGTAATAAAAATCAGCTTTAAAAAAAATCTGCTACCAAACTTTTCAAAGATCAGTATTGGCCAGAAATAAAGTAAAAACAGTCCCTCTGAATGTGGATTTACACAACATTAAAAAAAATAGTAAAATGCTGAACACCATAAAATGAATAACTTAGCATGCGAAATAAATTTGTTTGTGATGTCATACATTGGATGTGCTGTTAGCATCTGTGTGTAAAACAGGAAGGCCTGGGATAGACAGGCATGCATTATAGAATGCTCTTAAAATGATTACGTCTGATCATAAAATCAGTTTAAATTTAGAATAAAATACTAAAGGAATACTCACATGGACCAAAACAACAGCAAAGAAAAACCCTGTTTTCAAACCTTTCTTTTTTATTCCCTTTAATCAAGATTTAATAACACGCAGAGAGTGAAACACAAGATTGAAGAAGCATGCTGAGCAAAATTATGTTTTGCAATTATATCAAATTGTCATTCAATACTATTCAACTTCACCATTTCAAACATATATATTTTTCCTTTTGTTTTAACACAAGTGTTAAGTATATATCTGTTTTAAAAGCCCCTCGTGATTTATAAATCATGAGGGGCTTTTAAAACACTTATGATGAAATGAGGCTAAACACAATTGATCATCAGACACGAGGCACTGGGGTCTGATAGAAATTAAATGTCTGATGAGGAGAGGACCAACTGCAGCAATAAACATCAATGCATTACATCCTTAACAGTTCATTTAGCTACAGCAACATAACTCAACATAAAGCAGCTGTTTGAAGGATTTTAGTTTCACAAAACAGGATAACTCACATTGTCTTTAATCTATGAAATAGTTTTTTATATATATAACAATATAATATTAATTTTATTATAATCACTGTTTGCTTTTAGATAAATATCTCACATTTAACTACATGCATTATTGTATCTTAATGTTCATAATATCACCTTGCACTTTGGTGTATACTTTGTGAAAAACTATCTTCCATCATCAAAATGATGCTATGAATTATTGTTGCTAAATAAAAGAATTCATCTATTTTATCAAATGATCTCATGAAATCACTTGGATAACTTCTGCAAAGGTTGAGAATCTACTGGCGTGGAATCATCATTGGGTGTAAAAGAAAAAAAAACATGAAAAGTACATCTACAGCTAGTTGAAACAGCTGACTTTAAGAAAATTATAAAGGCGAAGAAAAAGAAGAAAATCAAATAAAACACTTTACCTGCATTTTCTCAATCATTTCAAATAAATCAGTAGTCTGGAAGAAAGGAGAGGAGATGAGATGAAATGAGATGATGAGTTAAGAGTTGACTCAAGAGAACATTCTTATGATATGAGTTCAGTGAGGTTTAGATGACACAGACTCCCAGACTTCACATTCAATGTACTCAACGCAGCATGTTTTCTTCTCCATTCTTCATCAACATCTTTTCTTGAATAAACCATTTATGTGTAAAAAACTATTTTTCAATGCAAATGGATAACGGACAGTCTTTGGGTTTAAAACCAACCAAAAATCAGGTTGCTGACTGTTCTCTGACGATTAAGAGATAATTGTTTCTGAAACTTTAAAATGGTAATGAGCTCAAAACAATCTTGCATTAACAACAAATTCCCGACATTTCAAACTTATTAGAAACCCCAGCGGTCCTCTCATGTCCTGTCAGTGAGATCTTAAGCCTTTTAAAAAAACAAGTTGAAATTGCAGGGTTGTTTCAGCAAATGCGTTTGTGTTTTTGTTTAGTTTACATCAGGTTAAGAGTACGTGGCACTTGTGTTCTTTTGAGATGTAACAGAAGATTAAAGCCAGTCATTTCTTATTTTCTATTTAAAGTGAAGAAACTTTGGAGCCTCCTGTACCAGCCTGAGAAATGTTTGCTGATACTACTTTTGATTGGGTTAATCATCTTTCAGCAGAGATAATAAAAGCAAACAATTAGGTTGTTTTTTCTACTTTTTAATTTGAATGCATTTATCTAATCTTCATTTCACAGAGTTGTTTTTCACAATGGTTTCTTCGAGACAGACAGTTCTTCTGGCTCACTGAGTTAACAAGACTAATTTTGTCTAAGCATTGGCAAGTAACAGCGATAGTTTTGGCTTAGCAAACAGAATACAGTGGATCTGCCATTTCCTCTCTGTACTAAGGTCAACATAATTTTTAGATGATTGTGAGAGCCATCCTAAATCAGCATCTTGGGCCTTTTGGAAAAACCTTGTGTTTGATTGTCTTCAGCCATCTGGTTGGTTACTAATGTAAGAAATTGTAATTGAATATAATATAATTGGCGGTTAAAGCAGTGTGAAATAATTTTGTAAATGCAAATTAACAAAACAATGCCAAGGCTTTCTCAACAAGATCCAATGATTCAAATTTAAGGATCAAAGGTTGCATTAGCATCGTATCAATATCAATCTCAAAGTACTTCCCCTAAGTACCATATTCTTATCTACCGACAGCTGATGCGACATACTTTGACTCCAAGTAGTGTGTGTCTGGAAAGCCTCCAAGAGACAGAAAGACAGTAGCTCAGTCCAGTCTTTGGGACAGAGCCAACGACAGTGTGAGGGAAAGTGGAAACAATTATCTTCAATGTGAGGAGAAGGAAGACAGGTTGAATTTCTCACACAGTCTTGAACAAATACTGGTGTACTGAAGCACATTGTTTGAATAAATTGAGTGAGTCCAACACCATCGGCAAACACAGTTTTTGGTGCCATAAAAACAAACTAATCTAGTGAAATGCCATGGACATAAGGTCAGGAAACTTGATTGTTCTACAATACAAACACTTATAGTACTCCAGTGTATCCTCAATACACATTTGAACAACCCACATATACATTTTTATCTAATCAATTGGCATAAATATATACACACTTTTGATATATTTATAATAGATTCACTGTCTGCATTTGATAAAACTTGTTTCTGTTCAGAGAGGCTTCCTTTGCTTGAACCTCAAAAAGAGGAGTGTTTTAAGGGTGACACATGGATAAGACTGTATCACTGAATAATGAGCAAAATGCTATTTTTACTACAAATTCTTCTGTGTAATAACTGTCCAGCATTGTAGTCAGTCTACAATGTGGTAGAAATCCATAAACCGCTTTCCTGCAAATAACCAAACTACATAAATCTTTGATTAAATGCAGAGCTAGTAACACAGATTTTAGGAAACCATTTAATACTATTTATAGAGGAAAAAAGTACTCTACACTTCTACTTTTAGAAAACTTTTGCTTGACAGAACAAGCCATTAACGTTGATTTGGTTCACAAGCATGTCTTCAACACCTCACAGCACACAAAAAAGTCCTTACCACATCAGGTCTTTTCCAGTGAGCAAACGTCACTTGGTATGGGCTGAGCTGTGCATGCCGACTTTTGGCCATTGTTTAAAAATCTAAACCTCTTCAACTAAATGTCTTCTCGAGCCAGCAAACTCCTCATATCAAACAGGACACATTCAGGCCAGAGCGCATCAGCAGGCTCCATTCCAATGAAATAAAGAAACTGAGCTGAGCAGTTCTAGACAGCAGTGTGTACTCTAGGGGGTGTGTGCTTTCTGTGACCTGACGTTTAATTGTATGTTTAAGTATTTAGATCCTTTAACTCCAGGTACTTCAGAGTCTCTCAGGGAACATGGAGAGTACAAGAGAAGATTGTGCATTCCAGCAAAATTAACTTTCGTTCTCTTCCAGGCAGGGGCCATGCATAAAACCCACTGGACTTGAGTCAAATGAGACAAAAGCCCCCCTCCAAAAAGTAAAAAAAAAAAAAAAAATACAATTAGTTTCTGCAGAAGTCAGTCAATTCGGAAGGACTGAGATAGACTTCCACTGCATCTCCAGTCAAATTGGCCATATCATCCAAAAGGCCAACATTTGAAAATGTTATTGTGTGTTTACATCCAAATTAGTTTCTATTCTAGATTTCTATCAAATGGGACCAAACTTTTTGCATTAAAGCTGTACTGCAGGTCATAATTCATATAGTAACGGTAAATATATTCCTTTTTTTAAAGAGTATGCATACCATTAATGAATCTTCAACCAAATGAGACAATTAAGTGTCTGCATGTATGGAATACCAATGTTACATTTTAAACCAATTTAAATGACATTAAATAAAACAGATTTTTGAGTATAACCAGTCTACCAATACAGTGTTTTCTCTGCCATTCAAACACAGGGACATGGCACCCTTCTCATTGGACCACACAATCCTTTGAAAATTAGTACATTCCATGCAATCACATTCATTCATTCATTCATCTTCATGTCGGCTTTATTCCCTTTCGGGGTCGCCACAGCGGAATGAACCGCCAACTCTCTGGCATATGTTTTACGCAGCGGATGCCCTTCCCTGCCGCAACCCATTGCTGGGAAACATTCACACACACATGCACACTTTAACACTATGGGCAATCGTTCTTATTCAATTCACTTATTCCGCATGTCTTTGGACTTGTGGGGAAACCGGAGCACCCGGAGAAAACCCACGCGATCACGGGGAGAACATGAAAACTCCACACAGAAATGCCACCTGCCCCAGCCGAGCCTAGAACCAGCGACCTTCTTGCTGTGAGACGACTGTGCTACCCACTGCGCCACCGTGACGCCTTGCAATCACATTACAAATTAAAATGATACAATCATACATTAGTAATAAAGTTATTTGCAGAGTGAGCTAAGAGCATAGTACTTATATATTTATCGGATTGAACACAGTTTTTATTTGTTTTCTAGCATGTGTGGAAGCAATCGAAAGTACATTTATGGACAAACAGCTAAGTTTTCAGCATCAAGCAACAGTACAAAGTCAAGAGAGAGACGCCACTATACTTTCCATTTATATAACTCAAGTTGCTTGAACTCTGAAGAGTGTTAAGGCTTTTTGCTTCATCGGCGAGTAAAAGTATGTTCTCACATTTTTAGATTTTCTTGCTGTAAAATACTGTTACCCGAAGAACTAAACAGCTCTAAACTTATGCTAAAAATAACAGCATGCCGTAAATGTGTGATTAAAAGTGCTCATATCATGGATAATACTCTATATTATGTCTAATACTCCAATATAACAATTTTGTTGTATAAAAATTATGATTTGTATATTGTTGGTGGTTTGGAGATGGATTAATTATGTCATGTGTTAACATATTGAGAAACATTTTGTGTGATTAAGTATGTTCCTAATAAATTGTTGTATTAATTAAGATATATATTTTGATTTTATAGTTTTTTTTATTAATCGCTGTACATAAAACATGTATTTAAAATCAAACATTAATGTTTGGTGACAGCTTCTGATACAGACACACTGGACTATTCATTCTTGCGCTTCTCATTTACAAAAACAATGATGTGTATTGAATTAAACTAATGATGGTTAATCAATGACAGAAATAGGTCCCCAAAATTCTAAAAGCAACCATCAAAATTGTGTTTGTTAAAAACACATTTCACTGAGAGAAAGAGAAAAGCACACTGATGAGCTTATGACTGAAGCACATGGATGTCGGAGGCATTATCTGCAGTGTGAAATCAGGCCAATCCTTAATTAATGATCCCCTTCATGTGATTCTCAAGTCAGCCTCTATCTCTCCATCCAGTCCATGACATCCTCGGCTTAGCCCAAATTAAATCAAATCTAACTTTAGAAGATTCTGCTACAAGACAACCAAAAGGCTGGATAACCAGCTTTTTTCATAAGATTTATAAGTAGAGTCAAAGGTCTGTATAGAAAGTATCAGACATTTGATATATTTGTGTTCTTTTCAGACATTTTTATGAGATCTGATAGAGGTCAGCAACAGGAAATTATTGCCGAGCGAAAGAATGAGACACAGCATAAAGCACAATGGACCCTGGAAATCATGAGCTGGTGACAATGTGCTTATTTCAATCCCTAACCTCATAAAACTCATGTGTGTGAAACGGATGTTTTAGCATGATGATATAAGAAAGCAGGTGCACATTTCTTCTACAGTTCACCCAATAAGCCAACACTGCCGTCTAATTAGTGTAACTTGTTTTTCCAGTTTGTTAAATGAAAATTGCAAGAAATTTTCATTAGCCATCATCAGCTATGGCTTTCAGAAGGACGTCCCTAGCTTGCAGCATGTACGTCAGAGGTGAAAAAAGACTCACATCTCAGACTGTGTCAGAATTAGACTGTGCGTAACACTGTAATCCTCTCTGACGCGGCAGCCTCTCATGTAAATGACATCAAACTGCTCAAAGCACAGTCTAGAGGACTTCAAAAGCTGAGCAGACAGTTCCAACTAGATTTCCATATTACACTAGGATTCTATGCCTGGAAAAAAATGTAAAAATTCATCTTCCAGGTTTAGACACACTGAAACTGTACGAATCAACAAAATAGGAATGACTGAAAAATTAATATGGCTTGCAGAAATGATTTCATGTTGTACCCAAATATATTGTGACTACGTTTTGAAAAGTATTAAAGGCTTTTTTTCTGCTTTGCCATTACTTTGTCCGCCTTTAATTATTACAAATAACTATAGCTAAATAAATTGAACGGTAAACTTAAATTTTAAAAGTTCGCAAATAAGCATTGGCAACAGAATTGGGTCAAATCATTCCACCTAACTACAATTCAATCCAATATCACAATAGTAAAAAAATACCAATAGAAAAATAGATTCAAATGCAACAAAATGTATCACTACAACGTTAAACTCACAATCAAAGAATTGAGAGCAAATGAAGTGACGTAATCGCAAGTATTGTTAAACTTTCAAAGGTTATCCGAGACAACAAAGAGAGCAAACAGATGTCTTCTGAAATCTCTCCAGCGATGTGCCCTTTTCAGAGCTTTCGATTAGATCTCAAATGTGTCGCTTTGTTTGGATATTAATGACTCCAAAGTCTGCCACCTTACACCAGAGAAAACAAGATTTGATGAACAAACAACTTTCACCAAATGTTCCACAACCAAAAGACTTACTACTATTTGCATTAAAACTATGAAACATCTTAAAAAATAAAATCATTCTTGTTCCTGTTAAATGACTCCTCTTCATTCTCTGACAACAAGTGCCTCTCAAGATCAGAAGTGAATATTCTTCAGAGGGTTACAGATCAGGAAAGCTAACTGAGGCTATATTGCTGCTTCCTTGTTTGCTTCCCTGTCACACGTGATTGAAAAAGATGTTACAATTTTGCTTTAGGACAGACGAGTTGACCTGTAGGGCAGACACTGGATGTCTTGACCTCGATTGCATTGAGATTTAGGAGCATGTGTTCAAGGTCCAATTCAAGGTCTGGGTCAAGGCCCTTTGAACTGAACGGAGATGATAGAATTGAACTCTTTGTTGTTAAAACTGGTTGGATATTTTTCAACAATGGAACGAGGTTCTAAATTGCTTAAAATTAGAAAAATTTACATTCACTGTTTATTATTAGTATTATTATTATTATTAAGAGCAGCCCTAATGCAAATCTGAAATTATCTGATCACATGCAATGACACTTTCTAAGTCTGCATTTGTAAAGTCAAGAGGAGAATCATGCTGTACAATCAAATCTGCACATGTAGACTTTTTTTGGTTATATGCTGCTTCTGACTGTGTCCAAGATGAACACTAAGTGCTGGAGTGACCAGACTTTTAGCCATTTCCCCTCAGCTCTGAAACACGCTTGCATTGGACATTAGCTTCATCACAGAATGCTTTTTTTAAGATAAAACTTAGTGCTTAGACTTAAATTTTTTTTAATATACAGCCATTACCTGTTGATCGGAGTGAACCATATTTAGATTTACCAACACCTCTTCTGAGAGGGTGGGATTAAAATGGGTTTAATATTATTTACTGCATTGGGTGGGCAGCTCTGAATTCCACCTCAGTCAACAGAACACCGCTATTATAATATCCACTGTTTTTCTGGTTTAGTTTGTAAAGTTAGGAGTGTTGTTTTGTTAAGAAACAGCTTAAGGAAACAGTTTAACTTTATTTGTGTGTTTGTGCATGTTGTTAACAACTATCCTTCCATCTTAAAGGTGCTTTATCATGTAAACTTGATTTTTCAGACATTTTTTGCATGTTTTAGTGATGTTCCTTCATCAAAAACATGCCTCAAATCATATTCACATTGGTTTGTGCATGTTTGTTTAATCCTATTTTTTTTTTGTCTGGGAGCAGCTCGATGAACCAAACCACCAATTGGCCATAGCACCCTCCACAAACCAATCAGATGAACCACTAATGCATCTCATGAAGAACATATGTGCTGCCTGATGAGAAGGTGTAACAGTAGCAGAACTGCATTGGATAAACAATGAAAAAAAATTGTTTTTGGATGTTTCGAACCAAAAGGTGAATGTAAAGGTGAACAACAAGCACAACCCATGGAGGAACCAAGACAGTCAGAAGAACAGGAAGTACATGAGTCATTTTGTGGAGTACAATCATTTAAGGTGATACAAAGACATTTTACATGATAAATCTGTTAAAATCTCTGTTTAGTATCCTGATCGACGGTGATGTGGTGTGACACTATAGATTAAAACATTGAATATTTTCACCAAATGTGAGCTGAAGATCAGAACATCTCGGTGACCTTTCCTTTGGAAAGTAGGAACTGAAATTGTAAAATGTAATATTAAATCTATTTTAACCTTGGATTAGGTTCCAATGAATTTGCCATGGTCCTCACAAGTTTAAGAGAAAAAATATATATACATTATACATAAAAAAACCTAAACTTCCATAATGAATCACATGTTTGGATTTAAACAACGATTGTAGTTGTCTCTTCTTCAATGTACCACACAACTTGATTCTTGGCTAAACCATGATTAGCCTATTGTTTATAAACATTTGCTTTCATTACTGTGCATAAATAATAAAACATGGTGCAGAAGAACAACACTTAGAAAACTTTAATCATATTTCTTTTCAACTTCCATTAACATTCATTCTTGTTTTTTTTTGTTTTGCTGTAGACAAGGTATTGCTGATGTCAAGCTCTCTAACACCACCCCTACTTTATCCCCTTAATCATAGTCTCAGCTCAGAGTTTGAAACCTTCAAAACCTATATAACCCCACATAACTTATTCTCCAGGCATCTAACATAGTTCAACAGATTTTCCAACATGAAGCAATTTCATAAAAATCTTCTACAACAATAAAACTAATAATAATTGATGAGAGTTTAAAAGGTCACCCTGAAGTCTGCTTTCTCACTCAAGCCTCTGTTATTATAAAATCAAGACCTATTCGTACAATAGTGCAGTAAAAAAACCCACTCTTATTAAAAAGATTGCAGCTTTCCATCAGCTTAAGTTCAGCCTTGCAGTCGAAATCCATGCACGACTTATAAGTTTCTAGGTTTAAGTCATGAGCAGAAGCACTCATGCCTGACACAATTTATTGTGCTGTTTGTGTTGAGACGGATTTTGATGAATTGGCTTCAGCCACGAGGCTTGGAAAACTAAGTGTTTAGGATTACTTCCCTAAAATGACTCAAGTAATACTAAAACAGAAGATTTGGTATGGTGAGGAGAAAATAGCATGTTTCTCTGTGCCAAAGCTATGATAAATATTCATTAAAAAATACAACCCACAACAGCAAAAACCAACAACAACAAAGCTATTATTATAATCTAACTTGTAAACGATTGCAAATTTATATTGTAAATCTACAGATTACTTTTTTCTCAAGAAAACATTTTCAAGTGCAAAATAAACTAAGTTTACATTTCCATAACCTACAGATAATAAATACAAAATGATCCCCAAATTCATACTGTACTCATTTATGACAGCTCATTTGACAAACTAATGTAAAGTCAAAATCTAAATTTAGATCTTTAATTTGATCATTGATCCATTTCAAAAGGTGATATTTTAAAAATATTTTCATATACATAATTTTTAAGGGGTTCCTGATTATTAAAGCTTTTTAAGAGTAATAAGTGTCTTCATTATGTTTAATTGAATCAGCCAAGTGATTTTGCTCCAATTCTATGAAAATATATTCATATTAAACAGTTTTCAATTTAACTTTTGAACTGTTGATGCCTTTTTTGACCCAAACGAGTTTATACTAATAAGTAGGTATAAAGGCTGAATGCATTAAATAGTTTCTTTATTTGCACTCAAGTAAATTTAAAAATGTTAAGCGATTTTGTTAAAGAAAACACTTTAAGGATTGTGACAGCCCTTTAAGTTCAGAGAGCTCATTCTCTGAAGTATAATCTCAGTGGCATGCTCTCTTTTTCCTAATAATTTTCCAAATCAATGTCATTTTGACAGGCTCCAGTTTGCCTCATTAAAGACGAGTGTGACAAAAACTGGCCTGACATTAGCTCATTAACAGCATCTGGCATTTAATTACATCACTCTCAAGGAGCTGCATGGCATGTCAATCATGTGTATTAATACCTCACACCGGCCTGATGCAGATCATATTTAGCTCGAGACAAGCTCACAATTCTGAAGCAGGCGAATCAGGTCAGATAAGACAGACACGAGCAGGTCTAGCATGCAGAAAAACAGGACTTAAGCACTACCTTGAGTAATGTCGGGTCTGCGAGGGGTAGTGAAGGCTGGAAGAGTGAAGGATCTAGTGTGGTAGAGATGGAGGGCTCTCCTCCATCCTGTTTCCTGTAATGAAAAACACACAAACACTTAATCTCACAATACACACTGGACCTCGACTTTCAAAAAGGGTCATGGCAGACGCAAACGATGCAAAATACAAATGAGGTCCCTCTGTCAATGATTAATTGCCTTCATTTTGCCTTGTTATTTTCACTATAATTAACACTGGCCCTTAAGTAAAATGACAGTGTGAACAAGTTAAATGCTTACCGTACTCATTTGCCTTGTAATTAAGACATCATTGTTCCGATCCCAGCTCACATTGGGAACTAGGCAGAGGTGCATCCAGGTTTTAGAAAGTGAAAGGTACATGCTCTAATACTTGCTATTAGTTTAGGGTTCTACAAGTTTACAACTCGGATCAAATTACAAAGATACAAAAAGGAAGCAGTATGACTCAGGATCGTTCAAGCTTTGAAATTCTCTGTTTTTATAAATGACCAGAAACACTGAGTTATATCATTAAATGGGACTGGACATCAGGAGTTGAGGTTGTATTTTAAACAACTAAAGGAAATGAAAGGTACAGTCATCGAATAGTATTGTAATTGATATTAGATAGAAACAAAGGGATATTTTAAATTAATTTATGTTTTTGAACTTTAATGTAATTCTACAACTAAGTGCACAGTTCAAGTTATCAACTGTACAGGAAACTATTTCCCACATACCTTTGTAGTCACTTTATGTCCCCTATATTTTTTCAGATGACTAGCTGAGACGACTTCTTTGAGGAGTAATTGAGATTAACTTCTCTCTTGTACATAAATCGGTTATCGTTTCCCCCTCAATAGTAAGTCATCTGAGCAAAAACTCTGCAAAATGTAAAAAAGTAATAGTTTAATAATTAACAGCTGCCCCCTTCTCATTCAACCACAGGTGCTGCTTGTTACCTTAGCAGTTAGCATTGCACTGCAAGCTATATACTCAAATTCACTCCTAAGTGTCCTCTGTTGATTGCTGCTTGAGTTGTTGGTTTGTGTATCTGTTTGGTTCTTTACTTTAAACTGTGTTTTGAATTCATTTCTCTAGATTTTAACCTTGTTGAACCTGTTCGCCTGCATTCTTGATCCCATTAATAAATAAATTCCACTTGGATCTCCCCATCCTGTATTTATGTACTAAATATAAAATGGTTTCTTCAACTAAAATTTGGAAGCTACAGCTCTACAGCTGAGAACTTTAGAACAGTTTAAATGACCAGAGGCCACGAAGTCACAGCAGAGGACACTTTAGCATTGTTCTCTCCTGAGTAATCACAATTGTATCCCTGTATAGCCAGCGCTTCTGAGCAGGCTTTGCATTTATATTAGCAGCTTTCCACAATTGTTCAAAGCTCCATGAAGCCAAAGAGGTGATGTGCAATACAAGAGGGCGGTATAATCAATATTTTTGGACTCCAATTGTTTTGACATGAGGCCCATAATTAGATTGTACTTTGGCTGAGAAGAAACAGATTGTATTACACAGCTGGCTAAATTCAGTCCAGGCCAATGTAACAGAGTTAAAGAATGGGCCTAAATGCTCCTTAACCAGACAATTTAGGAATTTATTCTTTGCTAAATGGTTTCAGAAAATGTTAGCTCAGAGATAAGTGCCCTCGTTGTGACTCATATCCTCAATGCTGGTTTAGTAAATGTAAAGTGCCACACATAAATAAAGTTGCCTTAAATTTTATTTAATGAAAACTTAGCTACATTTTGGTAAAAGTGCTACAATATTTGAATCTATATATAGGAGTAGTGTTCATGTAGTTTCCATGTAAAACTTGTTTCAAATTCAAATGCTTCTTAATTTGCCTTTCAAAATTTGAGAGCATCTCCAAATTGATAATTTCTTATAAAATCTGATAAGAAGCTCTTCCAGCCATGTACGAATCATGAAAAAATAACTTCTAATTTTAATTCATTTACATCATAACATAAACTTCCAACTTAGTCACTGTAGTTTGTAAGAAAAGGTCATGTCCTACTAGTTGACAAATGCAATAACCTTGATTCAAACACCTACACAATGTTTCCCTTAATAATGTTTAAAAAAGAATTTCACCACTTTTGCATCAGTTTACAGGTTACTTCCATTTCAGAGTTCTGAAAATATTTTGTATTCTACACAAAGGGCATTCAGGTTATTTATTTACGAATGCTGAATCATTCATAACAAACCATTTTTAGTGTGTTTGTATGGGTCAATAAATCTCACATTCTCTTTCCTTAAAGCGAAAAGTGATCATTGCGTTAAATCATTAGATATTTATATCTATGTTATATGTAATGATTTATTGTGATAAATTTTGCTTAAAAATAATTATGTAATATTTTAAAATAATTAATAACAATAATGAAGAGCTATGAGATGGTCAACATCATCTTGCTGTGTAAAATGGTATATTGTGAGAAATATTTAATAGCAGCAGCTTCTTTGTTGCTAGGGTGTCCTCTCTTCCCAAACAACCTCATCCATCACACGTAGACAGCTGCCTAACAGGTAAATGAGAATTTGAGATGTGACCACTTGCCATGTAGCATTTATGTCTGCTTTACTGCAATCATGCTTCGCAGCTTTTCTTGAATTAGTGTCAACGAGATGAAAGTTTAAGCATTGAAACTAATCCCAATATGCATTATGTTGTAGATCACTGATTGCTGTGGATAATGACTAATGTTATGGGGGAGTGATCAGCCATGTTGGATAGCTAACCTTCCATGAACTGCCACTTGATGCCAAAAAGCTGACCAAACCTTTGGCACGCTTGGCTTGATTTTTTTTTTTTTTATTTCCACGGATCTCCTTAATAGGACAATTTTGCAATTGTCTTGGAAAAAATTGCATTTTGTTTCATTCTATTAATCTCTGCATGAAGCAGAACATTAAGCTAACAGCTGTTTTTTCTTCCGTACAGAGCGATTAGGATTCATGTAAACTCTCTTCCCACATATTAAAAATTCCCACCAGACAACAGAGAAATGTTCCTGCATTTGCAACAAGGATCATTATTTCTCTCCCTACAGATCAGCAACCCAGAAACCAATTCCATGCTTCTATAAGACAAAATCCTGACTGAGGTCTGGAGGCTTCTCAGCCATGTATAACCACACTGGAGGAGAACAGCCATGAAATAATGCATTACATTAGAGAAGTGCTTGCTTACTGCTGAAAAAAACACCTGCTCTCTACAAAACATCTAATTAAAAACTACTGGAAGTGTTTCAGTTCACTTAATTAAAACAAAACACAGCTTCCCACAATGCAAAAAGAAAAAAAAGCTTGTAGATTTCCAACACAATAATAAGGAATAGATTTTTGAAAAAGGGTTTTAAATCAATGTGTATGGAAACAAATGTTCAGAATGAGCCAAGTTAGAGATTATATATTTCAATACATTTGTAATAAAAATGGCTTTCAATGGATATTAGGTAAAGTTTTTAAAATGCTTGTCCTTCACTATGAATACAAAATGTGCACATCACACCTCAGAATACAAGTTTTACCATTAAAAAGGGGCAACTGAACTAAAGTTTAAAGCAGCAATCTCATTCAGCTCCTGGAGGACTGCAACTCTGCACAGTTTTGTTCCAACCCTAACTGAACACACCTGATTCCATAAATTAAGCCTCTCTTGGCTTACTTGAAACTACTGGTGTATCTCTTAAAAGAGGGTTGGAACAAAAACCAGCAGGGATTGCAGGCTTCTAGGAATTGAGACCACAACATTACACTCTGATACAAAGTCACTGCTCTTCACCAGTGTTTCTTTTCCTCTGAAAACAAAGTTAAACTCTAAACAGGGCAAAAATCCTAAATCCTGAAAACAAATCATAGATTAAGACAGCATCAGCTGACTTATTATTGTCATCAGCGTTTCGCTTCATTTCAGGCTACAGTAGCTGAACAAGAAAAAAAATGCTCATCATTCCAAATAAACAGAGACAGACGCAGGGGGACCCAGAAGAAAGGTAGGACAAATTAATGCGCTGCTATTGGGTTATAGAGAGAACCTTTTTTGCATAATTTTATAGCAACATTATCATTAGATTGTCATCTGAATTCCAGTGCAAAACAAAATGTATTACACAGTACATGTGCAATCAGATTGACAACCCTTCAGATTTAAGCCTGACGATGAATTGTATGGTTTAAAAGAAAAGTGGTCAGTGAATTACAGAATTGTTTGAATGAAACAACTTCATTTTCAACACAAAAAGTAACTGCTCCACAAAATTGAGTGGGAAATTTTTATACTTACGACACCAATTATATAGTTTTTCTACCAAATTTCAATAAACACGTTTAAATAATTCAAAGCCAACCATCTGATGATATTCCAATAAATGCTTGTCTAGAGACTATAGTGTGTAACTGTAACTATATCTAATTTTAACATCAGAGTCATGCTTAAAAACAGAAGAGCATCATCTGTCTACAAGCGGAGTCAATTTACAGGAGAAATTAGTTAACCATTGACTCTTGGGGTTCAGCTCCCATCCGGCAGTGTTTCATTCCCATCTCAGCTTGACCAGCCACAGAAGATGCAGGTGAAATATGAAGAAGCAGCGATAATGAAAAGCGCTCCCACATGTGACGCTGAAACTACAAAGCGCTAAAGCTGAAGTCAGTGTCTGTATCCCATGAGCACTGAAGCCCAGAGCACGGCTAAAGAGCTTGCTAGGTCACCCGTTAAGAAGTTAATTGTAAACGATGAGCCATGAACGAACATCACTTACTGCTCTCTAGTGCAATAGAAAATCTCCCTTCAGCATTACTTGTGTTAATAAAGACCAACATCCCTCTGCAATCCTATATTCTACATGATGTGACACACACAGCTGCTTTTCCCATCCTGCCAATCTCATAACCAGCACTGTCAAATCCCAGCACATGCAACAGCCCCCCTTGATAACCCAGGATTCAGCGGATTACTCACAGCGAGTGGACAGACGTAGGAGCTCCTCCGCTGTCTGAGCTTCTGAAGAGAATCGCACGCCAACTAGAAGCATTGATCTCACTCTAGCACTTTGTTGTCTCTATCGTTCCCTGGCTCCCACTCTACTGCTCTTTTCCTCTCTCTTCTTTCTTTTTGTGTCTCTCTCCCTCCCTTGGTCGCTCTACCATTCCCACCCCCTCCCCGCTCACTCAAACATTGAGGGCTGTCCATCTGAGCGGTCTGACGGGGCTGCAATTTGCATTTACCATGCTTTACCTCAATAAAACAAACACCTCTTAGTCACAAACTGTTGCTCAGTCAACCAATTCAAACCTGCAAACATTGTATGCCCTTTATCCTACTTCTAAAACTCTAATCCTTTTTAACATGCTTTTTAAGTTAATCACTCTTGTCTGCACCTGACGTCCTCTGTTGAGCCCTCAGGGTGGTTTTATATATTTATGTATTCAGGAGTTCGTTTCGCTTAAGCTAGGGATCAATTAAAATCCCTAAAAGCAAAGAAAGTGGATGAAATCTCCAACAAAATCATTAAATTTGACTAAAGCTGGGTGACTTAGCAGAAGAAAAATAAAGTTTGCTTGGGTTACTAGGTTAGAAATATGAGCTGGTCAAACATCTGTCATTGGTAAGAATGCATGCTTTTTAAAATGGAAGTTTATTTGTTTTTGTTTTTGTTTCTTCATTCGTTCAATACGGGAAAAAACAATCAAGAGATTTTACCTTTTTACTATTAAAAAAACAACTATAATTTCAGATATCAAAACAATATCCTGCCAAAAAATGAACAATAAGTTTTAACCTTAACAGCAGCAATCCTAACCCTTTAAAATAATATTTTTAACCCATGATTTTGGTCTGCAAAGTTGATAGTTAAAAAGTTCTAATAAAACACTTCAATTCGAATGTGTTATAGCAGAGAAACAACGCATGACAGTGGTCTGGGATAGAGAAATGCTCAAATGAGGAAGGGAAAATACAGACATTTCAGCGTGCCTTATAACAACTCAAAAGTAAGGAGTGAAGGGGAAAAGCATACTATATTTCATAACAAGAGAAGGAGCAGAAGCTGGCAGTCACATCTTTCAAAGCGTCCCCATAGACATAGGTTTGTTTTGTAAAAAATTTGTTGTATTTTTTGTGACTGTTTCTGGTGTTTAATGGGAAATGCTGTCTAATGCCTGTTTCACAAAGCATCCATCTGTATTGAATGTTGAGTGTGTCTATTTTACAGGACCCAAGTTAATGGATTAAAGTTTTACCAATAGCTGCGATGACGACACTCGCCTTATCGTTGAAATTGAAGAACATTAAGTCAATTATGATCCACAAAATGCTTATTATAAAGGCTTGGAAGGCAAGGACAAAGCTTAAGATTTAGTCAGTGAACTCACTACTGTGATGCAAAAGTGACGCAGCCGTCACAGATACGGATTTAATGTGAAACAAGAATAAGACGCATGGAAAAGCGCTATGACCTCTGTTGCTGCCACTCACTTGTAATGGCAATTATTTTTAGGTAATGATTTTAAGTACTATATACTTTATATAGGTAACAGTTTAGACTATTTACAGGAGTGTTTTTCATAAGCCATTTGGACTTTAATGATATTGGAAGGTTTTTAAGAGAGAATTCAAACTGGGAGAGAAAGAAGCAAGAAAGGGAAACAATGTTTGTTCAAACAGTTTATTCTGACATGAACTTACAGAAGTCGTGAAAATATGTGTCAGACTTGCAGCAACACAGAAATGTTATTTAAGCATTTATTATAGAAAATAAGCACAAGCTCTCCACCAACCAAGTGAAAAAGAAGAGAATGATAGCAGAACAAGTGTTTGGGATATAGTGGCTCCTGTTCAATCAGCGGACTTCAGGCTACTGCACAACTATGCGCATAATCAGGACGAGCATGTGTGTATAAACATTTTTTTGCTGCAGAATCACATAAGTATGCATAGATGTATGGTGACCTTTAGCAGTGTATCCCAGAATGCAACAAATCTTTCAAAAGAAGGATAAAACCATATAAATCATGAAAACTGTCTGTTTTATAAAATTAACAATATCCTGTAAATCCACAGTATATTTTTACTGTGTAATTTATACTGTAATGTCTACTTGAGGTAGCCAACAGACAACACCATTTACACAAACGGACTTCTACTGATAAGTCTTCATAAATGCTTCAATAAAAAGACAATCTCACAGCAGCAGATCCTTGCAAACCAGTAAACAGATCTGTGGAGTACAACAGAAAAATGCTGCATCCAAAAGCATGATAATGTAGGATTAGGAGAAAATCTGCAGCCCACTGCGAGACGTGTTCTTTCGTAATCAGTGAGCATAATCTGCAGGACACAGAAGCTGAAAATCTGCACATGAGGCTTGTGTTTTCATTCACAGAAGGAGAAGGGTGTTAAACCAAAAGGGCTGCTAGTAGTGCACAGGAGGCTCCTGAACAAAAATAAAGCAAGACTTAATAAAACAATGCAATGAAAGTTATGTATTATTGATAATGTCAACTGATCAAATCGAAATGGCCTCTGCTGATAGAAATCTGTTCAACAGACCACAGCATGTTTCAGGCAGCGCATGCTGAGTGTTGATTCGGACTGGCCAGAGGCCGTCGATTCGCTCAAGTCTATTCCCACACTCTCCTCGTTATCTCTAATGCTTATGCTAAAAACCCCAAAAATAATCATTAAACCCCAACATATGAAAACTTAACTATTTCAATTTTAAAGTAATTTTTTTCAGCTAATTTTTATTGTGATCCTGTTATCAATGTATATATTGATTATAAAGCAAAATTAATTCAGGCTCAAAGGATTTTGAATGTGTATGATCTTTGGCTTTAGAAAAAAGTATAACTCTGACAGCAGTGGTAGCAATAGATTGTGCTATTCTGATAAATAAAGGATTACTAAAACCCCTTCCTCCTGAAGAGCATGTCTGCGTACTGCTAAAACATTCATCTATTCAAGTCATAATCCAACAAGACTTGGAATTTATGAATCGTAATGGGACAAACTAAACCAAAAGGCAAGGAAAACATAAAATAAAAGATATCACTTATAAAATATAGAACAAAAAAATATGTATAATTTGCCAACTGTTGTTTGATTATCATTATCATGTGATTATATCATCTTGTGTTTCTATTTAAACTAATGGATTTACACTAGTGGAAAAGAGATTGTTTTTAAGGTTTGCAATTACACTAACAGGTTGTCATAACAATCATTCTAAGCACCCAAGTAAAAAAAAACTAACATTTTGCTGAATTCCTTACCAATGTGTAAGGAACAATGACATACATAATGAACACATATGTAGGAGCTGAAACAATGACAAAACAGCACTCAAAGTTTTAGAGCTCTAAACTGATTTGGTTTTTAAATAAAGATAAATTTCTTATATTAAAGATTAAATAGTTACAAGCACTTGAGACCGCAAGAGTCAGTAGACCTTTTGAAGACCTGAGTGATGTCAGCCTCTCGAGAGTCATTTTGAAAGAGGAAACTTGAAAACTTGTTCAGAAATAAAATCCAAGTTGTTCTTGCTATAAATGAGATCCACAACATAAGAGTCTGTAGAAATTTCATCACTGGCAGAAATCTTCAAAAACAGCTCAGTCTCGGGCTGGGTAGCATATTTTTCTAGAGATTTGGTGACGAAGTGGTGAACTAGAGTTATGCTTCCTTTTTGATGTGTACATTGAATCTGAGTGTCTGTTTGGAGAAGTGCATTGCTTTTTAAAATAACTGAGCAGGTGTCCTTCTGGCATCGAGAGGATAAAAAGTGCAGAATTCCCCTTTACAACACTCAGATGGTCACCAGAGCGCAAAATACTCTTAATTTTGTCACAATTTCTGTTGCTGATTTCCTCTGTCTGCACCTGAGGTAACTTTAAGGTCTCTGTTGAAGTCAAAGAGTTGCACATCCATAAAAGAGTTTTCCATTCGAAACCAGTGTGTTGAAAAGATGGTTAAATTTTGGCACAATTTTCTTCACTTGCGTTTGAAATCAAGTGATGTTTATTCTCAGGCAAGGTGTGCGACGAGGACAGGGTTATGGAAAAATGTAGGAAGTCACACCCAATAATCAGAACAATCAGTGTTCTTACTTAATACTACACTAACATTTTAGAAAACTGCAAACATACAAAACAAAACAAAAAGTCAAGTTCAAGCAGCACAAACCCAACAGATACTATCTCTCCATCCCATCCATGAAGAAAACACAGCATTGATTTGCAGACCCTCCATCAGAGACTGAGTCATGTTCTAACCATTTAAACAACAGAGGACCCAAATTCTGCTGCGGATCTCCTCTCCAGTGTTACATTACATAGTGTTACAGTTGCATTAGCTTATTTTAAACACCAAAAAAATCACATGTAATGGCCATTAAATAAATGTGCTTTCATTTAATCTAAATGCAATCACACAGCTACGTCTTCTGCTGTGGTCTAGTAATGAATGTCTGATAATCAGAGGAATGACGAGTTCATCACATGACACAGTAACATGTTTTCATGCTCTCAGAGGCAGAATGATGTAACTCACCAAGGCCTGAAGCCGTGCGACCAGGAAACGACCTCTGGAAACATGAGGATTTAAAAGTGTCATCGACTTGGAAACAGCCTTGGGGAAGATGACACCTATTTATGTTGAACTCCACCCACAACACGAACAGGTGCAAAGCTGGGACATGCATTTCATATTCTTTAAAATGCTTCCTACACATCCCCCATCAAACAACACTGGGTGATCCATCACATTTACTATGTTCCAATCTACTGCAAAACAGCAGCTAGTGGATAAATAAATCAAAAAGAGGACTCTTTCTTCTTCCCCATGATCTCATCAATTCTCAGTTCCGCTTCAGGATTATTTATAAAAACTGGGAGATCATATATTAATAAATGCACTTACTGAAGTACAGCAATAGTAGAAGTGCATGTGAGTTTTCCATATCTAGCTGATAAAGTCCATATTTGTCTGTAATCTTGACCTTAATTTGCATGTTAACTAAAATAATAATCATTATATTTGATTATTGATAATCAGTAATTCATTTTTATTTTATAAATGATATGTGTCTTAACACTTAATTGGTTTTTCTTTTTTGATTAATCCACAAACATTTTAGACATTTTAATTTGGAAACTTTTGTCGGGTCCCTAATCAACACTGGCTCAAACTGCATTTACCTTTTAGGGGTTTTTTTTTTTTAGATGAGTTTTTCATTTTTAATAACATATTTGTCAAATAGAAAAAAAATCAATGAACACATATTTAAATATGGTGTTTGACATAATGAGAATGTATAGATTTGTTCACAGGGTTGTGATTTATACACAATTTATACACAATTATTGTTTTTAAACAATTATAATGAAAAACATATTATACACTGACCTAAAAAAAGAATGTTTTCTAAAATACTAAAATATTTATGGATTTTTATATAACCTTCGTGTACATTACATTTGATATTATACATATAGTAAATAACTAACGATAACTGTTCAGGATATTTAATAATTTTTTTTGCATTCTAAAAGGTACAGCATTAGAGTCGTTGTTTTTCAAAAACTAAATTTACATCCATCATGACTCAGTAGCTCTCCCAGCTGGAAAGAAAGCAAGATAATAAGGTGTCTGATGAACCCCTGAACTCAAAACAACACTTACAGCTATTAAAACCTCAGGAGGACACAGATGGAGAACGGCTGGACATCACCTGCCTCAAGCTGCCTCTGTAAACACTCAAGCCAAGGCTGCTCTGATTAACTGTCAGTACTTGACTGTTAGAGACAATGCAATTCATTTAAAGATTTAATTAAGTGAATTAAGAAAAACATATTTCATGAGCCTCTTACACAACTCCGGGAAGAAATCTACCCTAAATTAAAAAAAAAAAATCCACAGGTTTTTGTTTCAGGAGAAAATGCATGAAATGTCCCAGAGGATGGCAGTACGAGGTATATCAAGATGACACTGGTTGCCGGATATTCTAAAAGCTATCACTGAAACTAATATTCCTGAAACAATATACCAGAGATCTGAGTTATGCTGAAAGTCAGTGTGCCCATGACAGATCTTGGGTATAAAAAATACATGGTAATACTATATAAACACATTAACGCACATCTTTCGAAAAGCTCTCACTGATAAAAGTAGAAAATATCTCCTCACTGTGGAAAAGTTTAATAAAAACAACTAATATCAATGAAGCTGAACCTGAGCATGCTCTTTTCACCAGAGTAGAAAATCCTCAGTACTAGTTGCCTGCCTACTGCATCTTTAATAGGTCATAAGAGAGAACCGGCAATGAGACTGGTTGCCAGCACGTCAAAGAGTGAGGCTGGACTGAGTTTCATGCAAGAGACATCATTTTGAACAACCTCTCATCTCCCTGTGGCTCTGAAATCCTCAGCCAACCTCATGTTGCTCCTGGGCCTGAAGGCATCATGGCGGAATTAGCTCAAATGTGCAGCCTTTAGTTTTGAGAAGGAAAAGATGTACCTCACAGCATGCTTGGTTCTAATAGTTTCTGCGGGTGGATTTTTGCTAAAACACAAGCTGACTTTCTCAAGGCCTATATCACGATCACTTAAATTATTATAGAAACAAAAAGTCAGTTTAAGCTCAAAAAGAGTTGTGTAGCTGTATCTAGGCACTAATAGACTCACATGTGCTCCAAAACAAATGCATTTTATTTAAAAGCTCTTCCTAAACATTCGCAAAGTCTTAAATCTGAGAAAATAAGTAGAACACTTAACACAAGTTAAAGTAAAATTAATTCAGGAAATGGCACCAAAAATAACCTTTATCAAGGACCTTTATCATAGGCTAATAAGTTATCACATATTTTCAATAGCTTAAAAGTAGATACTAGACAGCTTTAACTTCCGACATCATTCTTCACTCATCAACAAATATAATGCATAAAACAAACAAAGGAGATCTTTTTATATTATGAGGATATTCTATATCATAGTTTTAAGTTGCTCTGCTTTTTTCAAATGTGTTTTTGTTTGTACATGCTACCTCCAAATCCAGAATCAAGGACTTGCTTGTAAAATTGCTGCTATATTTAGTTCAGTTGCAAGAGAGATACATACATACAGTAGACAGTCTGGGATGATTCTATTTGACAGCCTTCTCCACCCTTTTCCCAAAACTCTAGTTAATCTGCACCCTCAAAGACACAACTGTTGGAACACTGTCAGAGTGAGGGTTCAAGCAAAGTCTCCAGAGGAAAAAAATGTATATAAAGATACCGAAACCTGAAAAAGTGTTGTTCTTTGTATTGTATTTTTGAACAAAAGTGGCTCACAGGATGGTTGAAAGAAAAGGTCACAAAAGTTTCAAACTTTATATCACATTTTGAGAAAATTATCTTCTGAAAGGATGTTTAGTGATGGTCATGTGGCACTAATTACTTTGACCATTAAACAAGAAAATATTTCACCAAATTTTAAAGATTTGGTAGAGCATCTGCCTGAAACTTAACGGTTTGGTCTCTCATGCCATCACTAACCAACATAAAAGTTAGCGATGACATTAGCCAAAGTATTTTGCTTTATGCATTGGGAGTTTATATAAGATAACATCTGAATGAACTAATTCTCTATAGATCAAAAAATCTTTTAAGCAAAATGTTGGCATTATTTTTAACGGTAGCTAAAACAAGCTAATCCTTACATGAGTTTGTACAGTACAAGTGGTCCATAACTATGAAGTTAAGTTGTAAAAATAAATGAAATGAAATCGATCACAATGAAAGTTAAATCAATTCAACTTCAATTCTTACCCTTCCATATGCAAAGTGCTGATTATAGGGGTCATTCATGATTAGTCTTTCTGAACTCTCACCAAGCCTTCACATCTAGTAAAATAATTTGTAGTTCTCACAGCTATCCCATACACTATGTGGGTGTGGCTTAGCAGACAAATAATTGAAGAGTCTTAAATGAAACTCTCTAAAAGAATGGTAAAAGAAAACACAATTGTATAGTTTTTGTAAATTGTTGTTATCTACTGTAGTTTCTACCTTGATAATGAAATCTGGATTAACAAAAGCAAAAAGGTTTTGCGGTTCCAACTCATGGTAACACTGACACATGGTAAGAAAGTTTTGTGATAAAAGAACACAAAGACTGAGATAGATTCATTGTTATTCTGTATAGACTATATGGATAGTCGAAGGATATAGAGTAAAAAAACATTAAAAAAAGCGATTGATTGCTTTCAAATATCTTGGATGAAATTTTTACTAGAATGAAATTTTTTTCATGACTTTTTATGACTGCAGGTCATTTTGACAAGAATAAAAGTCAGTTCTCATCATCAGTCTACCGAGTTGATGGGAACAAACTAGAACATCGGCATTTGTTCTGTATAAAGAGAATTTTTTTTCTGGGCATTAAGCTGGTTTGACTTTGATTGGGCTTGAATCTAATAACCTGCCATCAAACTGACATGCAGTCAGGGGAGAAAGCAGAGGCAGAGCCTCACCTGCCATCATGGAAATATGAAATGAAATATAAATTAAACGGTTATATTTATTCAGAGTTAACATTCTTTTTCATGTAATTGTTTTTCAAAATTGCTTAATTTTCACATTTACCATTTAAATGTGAAGTTCAGTTGGTGTAAATAATGCACAATGTTTATTTTAGATCATCAACAACTGTATGTGTTTAACATATTCTTGTGCTGAGGAGCCATAAAACTGCTGCTCAGAGCAGCAAATAGAGGCATTACAAACAATTAATAAGTCAAGTGCAACAATATTTTTCCTATTAATTGGCCTTATTTCAAAGATTCCATATTTAAACTGAAAGAATGATCTAAACTGGACTTTCAATCGAAGCATGAGATACCAACAAGGACAACAAACACTGGAATGACAAGGTTTGCTTCAGACTTTAGGAAAGTGGACCCATTCTTTTCAGACAGACTGTACAAACAAAAAGCTGACCTCCATTTATTAGCAAAGGTAAGACAATAGTTTGAATGTTTTAAAGATGATTAGAAATGTTTTAAAAGTTACTTAAATTATTGAAACTTAAGTTATTGAAATTAAATTGCTGATATGAAATTGTAAACAAAATGTGTTTAATGTTGCAAATCAAATGTTGAATAAGCTACTATGTAGGGGTTATAAATTTGTAAATCTTACTGTGATGATATCAGTGCCTCACTAGACATGAACTTCTCCACAAGTCACTGCTAACAGCGTATTTGTTTGCTTCCATGTTGAAGACTTGGGTAATAGGGTTTCAGTGAAGAGGACAGTATAAAATACATGAAAGTGGATAGTATTTGGTACCATCACCAGGTTCAAACTAGAACTACGGTGAGATGCACCAAACAGAGAGAGTCTTCTTTCAGTTACTAAACTGTCCATAGCTGGAACCAGCTTCCAGAAGAGAATAGAGGGGCTAAATCACTAGCGACATTTAAGTAGAAACTAAAATGGATTTTAATCGGTGTGAAATGTTTTTCTGTTTTATTTTTTAAATGTTCTATCCTCTGTGTTTAATCTGTAACTGCTTTTTATTTCTCTATAAATCCTTTTGCATAGCCAAAGTGTATGAAATTTACCATACAAACAAATCTGCCTTGCCTCACCTTGCCAATGCATTCACTAGGCAATTTCATGCTGCCTTTCACCCCAAAACCTACAGCTAATTCTGCAAGACACACATAATGAGTGACCTAGATTGTTCAAATGCTCTAAAGAGAAAGAACGAGTCTGAATGTGGGAGATAACAAACTTGTGAGTTGAAGAGACTTCAAGAGAGAGGGAGATAAAGATGCCTTATCAACAGATAAAAGTGTGTTGATTTCTCCCTCAGTAGTCAGCCCCACTCCTCTAGCGCAGCACCACTGCAGAAGATTGAAGCCCTCTTGCTTGATCTGCTCTTGGATTACTTTCTGATGCCAGGCAAGCTACCTTCATTAGGAAATCCAATCTACAACCTTTCATGCAAATGCATGCCACATACAACAGCACAATCCCAGAGTAATGACCACTAACCAGCATACACATAGCACATAACCACATAGCACTTCTGGAGGAAAAATTAGCTTCTTTTCATATTCAGATTGCCTATTGAAGAGCCCCAACCAACTTATTTGGCGTTCTTCTGAATTGAAAGTGATAAAGAGGCAATGTAGACACGTGGCTAATTTAGACAATCTTCTTTACTCAGGTCTCAGATATTCAGATGACAAAGGCCCACAAACAGGATAAAGAGTTCTAATTTTGGATCACAGCGCAATCAATTTGAGTCACTTCTGAGAAGCTAACAAATTTTCTCTCCAAGAGTCCTTTACTGCTAACACTTTCATTCCAATGATTGTAACTCCTTATAGCACACATCCTGTCTCTTTCTGACCACCATGACATCCTCAGACGCCATCACTTTTGGTTTTGTTGAGGACCAAGAATGTTCTTTGCCTCTTTTTAGCACATGTTCAGAAGCAGAGCGGTTAGGTAGTCACTTAAGTGCAACCATGAAGACCATAAGAGGTTATGAATGTTTTTCACTCAGTGGTTAAGCGAGGAAGGATGAATGAGGTCGTCTATTTTCCAGTTGACCAGTTAAATGAGGCAAAGATTGAGGCCTCGTGTACACTGCAGACATTGATGCTCAATTCTGATTTGACGCAACTATCTGATTTTTTTTGTTTTGTATTAAAACGTTTATTAAATTGTGGCCCATATATGAAATGTGTGTTTATAATTGCTATTTCAACATGCATGTGGTTGTTATGGTGGAAAGGGGAAATATGGATGAATGCTTAATGCTAACTCTTCGATATAAGCAAAATTTGTTGAATAACCAAATGATTGACATAAAGAAGGAAAAAGGGGTCATTACTGCTGGCTGCTCACATCAGTATTTTTTTGTTTTTACAATTAAGAGGAGCCTCAGGATTGCTGAGAGAATATTGAAGTCTTTTATATTGTAGTCTTTTTTCATTTTCAGTTTTTATGACACAACATTTTAACAGGCCATTCCGTTACAAATGCTTGTCTGTGTTGCTATTTGAGGTGGCCTACCGCACATCTGCATTTTTTGTGATCAGCAGCGCATCTGTATGCATGATTGTCCATGAATTCTTTCAAGCCATGTGAGACAAGCTGTGGTGAGTACATTCAGCTTTCTTTTGTTGTGATTTTAAACTGCTCTGCTTCCATATATTCTAGTGAATGATGTCGGTTTAATGGCATGGAGTTTGCAATGTACTAAAAAAGAACAACAATATATCTGTATGTATGTTTACATTACAGTCACTTTGGCTCATTTCTAAACTATTTCCATAAATGAAAGATGCCTGAATTCAATCTCAAAATATCTGAACATATTTTGTCATAGGTAAGACACAATTTAAGACACATATGACAAAAAAACAGAATTAGGTCACCTCTGACTGGCAGTGTAAACAAGGACTAATAGGCTGTTCCTGAGGTCCGTACAGAGATGGCAGAATCTACTTTAGAAGGAAGTGTTGTGATGACTAACCTTCGGGGCGCTATCCATCTGCACCTGGCTTTCTGAACAGGCTTTCACACATGGCCTGCCACTACCACACGCACACATACAGCAGGGTCCAAGTATGTGCTGCAGCTTTTCTGTCCTGACAGCACAGAAGAGCCGTCTGCAATCATTGTGGAAACATTTCTGTCCTGCTGTTAGGTTGCTACAGTGCCACAGACCTCTCATCCCAAAATCAATCACTGCCAAATCAATCTTTCATCTGTTGCTCTGAAACGGTGTTCACTTCAACACTCTTGAATGTGCTGTACCCTAAAACATGTCCCTTTTGGAATTACTCTTAGTCAAGTTAAACAAAAACTTGGACTTACCAAAAACTTCTGGCTCTGAAAATTGTCTTGTCAATTCTGAAAGAACAAAAAAAAAGTTTTAGACAAAAGTAAAACAAAGAAAGAAAGTACATTTCCTCTGTGCACTGATTAAAACAAAAAACCCTATTCAACTAATTGGGTATCACAGTTTTTATGTATGTACATATACATGTGAAACATTTGTTTCTACCATACAGAAGTTGAGCATCACTTTGAAATTCCGTACCAATCTTACCATGTTACTTCAGGGGGTACCTCCATGATATTTGAATCGGGGATTCTAATGGCAAAAAAAAACTGTTGTTGTCGAACTTTATTACAGAAGATACAGCAGGAGAATAAGGCAAAAATTCATTCAATTATTTTAAGAGGTAGAGAGCTATGATTCCTAAAGGCTCGCAAAATCTACTTGCTGCTAAGGGGTAGTTAAAAGTTTAGTTTTTGATGGGCAGTGTGATAGGAACATTTTGATCATTATATTTAATTTTAGTTGTTATTGTTTACCCTTTACATATCATGTTGTACATACTTATGTTATAACGTATGTGAGTGGCAGACAGATACATAGAGAGAGAGAGAAAGAGAGAGAGCGAGAGCGAGAGCGAGAGAGAGATTAGACTAGCCTAAATGCTCATGTCTTAATCGAGTGTATATTTCATTGTTTTCGGTATCTTTAATACATTTGTCACAGTTTGTGTTCTGTACCTAGACTCTGGATTCGTTATTATCAGAAAGGAATGATTTCCGTAACAGCAGTTTAAAGAAAACTTTTATCTTGTCTGACCTATTCCTTATCTCTAAAGACTATTCATTTTGTAATATTTACCATTTAGACTTATTTACCTGAAAAAAAAAACACCATTTGTGTGATCCCATAGAGATGACTGCTATGGACCACTAGGTGGAGTAAATATTTAAAATTTTGTTGGATCTTCAGAGTGTAAAATTAGATTTTATTTATATTCTTAATATAAAAAAATCATATTTACTAAATGTCAAACAAGAAGTGTAGTTTTGATATTCCAAGTTGGTATTTCCATTTAACAATAACTGGTTTCTCGAGTGAAAAAATTGGCTGTCAAATCAGAAATATTCTCCTGAGAACCAAGGAAAAAAATGTTTTCCCATGTAACTTTTTTGTGATGTCCTGTCAATTTACAGTTGATAGTCCCACATAAGGACATAAGATATCATTCAATGGCAAGGATGTCCACTATTGAGCACACCACACTTAGTAGGGTAGCTCAAATAAGTGAAAAAATAAAGACCAAAAATAAATGTCTACTACAGACATAAATGAATAGGCTGGGTCACAGAAGGGTATACAATTTATTGATTTAAAAGCATATTTAGAAACTTTTCTTGCCACCAGCAGATGGTGTTGGGACACAAAATACTCTTAAAATCTAGAACACATTGAATATGAACTTCTTCACAATTCATATTTTACATTACAGGGATTTCCATGTCAGTCTGACCACAGACCGCAACTGTTCAACAACCCCCTGCTGCTTACTATACTGTTGAGTCTCAGGTTTCGAGTGCTTTCATTTACATTCAGTCAACCAGTCTGTAGCTTTCCAGCAATCCATCTTTCCAGCAACCTGTCAGTCTGAATAAGCCATAGATACCAACAGGGTTCACAGTATTGCAGCTAACATCTATAGTATCCCTGACCTGGTGTCAAGAATAGATGCAGGGTTGTTGCTCTTGGACACTAAAGCAAAAACAAAATGTAAATGGATCGCATGCATCTCTGTTGTTTGTGACTACTCCTGTTGGTGTGTCCTGCCTCGTCTACTCGTGACAGACAAGATGACAGTAATGGGTATCTTTTTTGGACAGCATTTAGTTGCAATAGGACAGCTAATGTTAATTGTTTATACTTCTAGTGTTGATTCAAGTCATTTTCATATAGGTGTAGTGGTTATATAACATTTCAATAGTTATTTAAAGAACACCCGTATCTCAAATGCGTACGCATATAAGCAGAAGATTCTGTGGCTTATCAAAATATATTATTGTGTTCATGTTTACTTTTCATTCCAGTATGTTAAGAATGAGCAGATTCATATAGTCAATGCATTAAAAGAATAAAGCTAAATGCCCTTCATGCCCTCCCTTCAGCTAAAAATAGAATGCATTCACTTTTCATTATACTTTATGTGCTTCTCCAAACCCTGCGTTATTATACAAATACTCTCGTGATTTTACATTGAAAGGAATAATAGTCACAAGATCGTAGTGGCAGTTTTCATGATTCATTCAGCCTAAAAACAGCACAAGGCTTTGTTAAAGACAAAGAGTCACACACAAGCAGTGTCTCAGAGCTTCATCTTTTTCACAGCATCTCACTCGGAGGAAGATTTTTTTGTTTGTACATTACAAAGGGAGACAAAACGCAGTTCCCTTCATCCAGGTTTTATAAAAAGATCATTCAACTCAGATAAATAGAGGCTTTGTTTTCACTCTGAGTGAACAGTGATAACAGTTCAGTAGGTTCAGGATTTAACCCTGTCACGCGTTAAACACTGGCTACATTTTTTCCACTGAAAGTAGGTGACCTAAGGTAGAGAGAAGACCTTGACTGAAGACTATGCTGCCTTCGGGCACCGAGGCCAAGAATTTGCACCTTGGTTTCACACTTCAGTAAAGGAAGAAAAAACAGGACCTGTTTCCACTAAGCGTCCGTTGGGAATAGAAGAACAATACAGTGTTCAGCTGTTCAAACTGCAGAACAAATGCACCTCCAATGCATCTCAACAACTAATGAGCAGTCTTCATTGCTTGTTTGTTTTCTTTGACTCACTTCTGTCAGTTTATTTATATTTAGTACATTCAATCTGTTTGATAGAACAACTTAAGCAGCCTGTGAGATGATTACAAAAGCATACCTCCATTCAGTCCTGACGTCTGTACTATGGGGATGCATTCATGCTCTCACCAGTTTAATTAGCTTTGCTTCAAATTCACCAATAAACAGTAAAAGCCCTAGTTGCTCAAACACATAAACATCACATCACTCAAAAGAGCACAAGAGATTCAAGCCACTGAAGCGTGAAGGGAAAACTGCTGGCATCAACCTGTGCTAAAAAAAAATACCATGAACGCACATCATTTACAATGGTTTGAACTGATTTGAATCTGAACATTTCAGAATTCCATTAATACATCTTTTTACTTTACTTTCATTAGGGTATACTGAAAAAGGGTTTTAAAAAAACAAAGAAAAAAAAACAATAGCTTTATCAGCATGCCTGTTTAATAGACAAACACCTGGCTGTAAATTATAATGCTTTGTTCACAATGAATAGCAGAAAAGCAGGAATGACAGACATTTCATGTGTTAAGTCAATGAAAATACGCAAGTATACGGGAAAAGCAGACTAGCGGAGCAGATTATGATTTGTAGCGAAGCCAAGCAGGCTTTCTTGCAGTTGCGGGAGAAGCAGAGAATCATGGTTGCCAGATCTGAGTGACTGTTTCCAGCCAAAACTTACTGTAACACCCACCAAATTTATTACAAATCTGGCCAAATCTCCATACAGTAGACTTATATTGAACATAAAAGAATACTTGTAGTCTGATAAAACGCATGACATTACAAACATATTTATAAAATAAATAATTCAAAATAACAAAGTTACTTAATCATCAATTTACTTCCATGTGCATAAATATATTCAACTAAAAAGCAGATCAAAACTGGTGATTCTGCGGCCGTCTCAGAGTGGGACATTTAGATGCTCTGCTTTTCTTTTTTCCAGTGCACTAAAAAACATTGCAGTACCTAACAGGTAAAAACCAACTGAGATTATTTTAAGGGTGATTTATCAGGCAGTTTCTGCCATCTTTAATATTGCATTTTGTGTAGAAGTACTTGCTACAAAGTTGAATTGCACTTCAGGGGAAAAATAAAAAAAAATGAAGCAAAACAGAATCTCAACACTGAAGAAACAGTGGTGAAATGAGCATATTTGAATTTCATAGGGCCCTTGAGTAAGGATTTAAAATTCATTATTTTTAGTGGTAACATGAGGTCTTTACTGAGCATATAGCAAGCCAGGAGCCTTTCTGTTAACCTCATCTGAATTATTGTAATAAAGTGTCCTTACACCCAGACATACACACAGAATATGAAATTACCAGCTTCTGTTAACTCCACTTTATATAACTGCAATAAATGTGTGCTACAACAAGTGATGCAGAAAAGACGGTCAATATTTGAGAGGATATTTTATGCCACATGTCTGCTTAAATCAGAGGGGTAAAGCTGACATAGCTCTAACTCACAACACACTAGATGAGCATGAATCATCCCAGTGTATTCTGATACTGCTGCAGGCCTCACTTTAAAGAAAGACAGATCATAAATCCTCTCTCGACAATGGAGGACGATAACCATGCTGCCAGGAGTTCCAAGTCATTGTGAATGCTGATATGTACAAGAACAAGTAAAACATATTCTACTTACAGTATTCTTCATAACAATGAGGAGTTGTGTTTTTCTGTTATCCCTATGAACATGAGAACCTGGCTGCTTGAACTAACCTAAAAATATTTAAGGGGACAAATAAAAAAATAAAGGCATCACTCTGATGATTTGCAAATTCCTACAAATTTCAATTCAATTATGAGTAAAACTGCAGAAAACCTGCCCCGGGAATAATCAAGAGATGCTCAGAGCCAGAGTGATAAAGACTCCTCATCTCAAGAAGGAAAAGCGAAAATCCACTTTATTGGAATGGAAGCCATCCAGAAACAAAAACATTTACCCACAGATTAAATCCTTTCAATTACAAACCATGCATAATGACACAGCTTGTGAGAGTATTATAGTATGTCCAAACATATACTGTTATTTTTAAAACTGTTATATGAAAACATTTTGCACAACCAACTGCAGCTGTCCAAACAAAAATATCCCTTTAAATGATTTACAGAGTATGCCAATACAACAGGTGGTGGTCGAAAATTATATCGAATAGAAACTTCCAAATTCATTTATATCTTATCTCATCTGTTTTCTTATCATCAATAAATGAGCAAAGCAGTGCAAAGAATAATTTTCTTGATGCATATAAATTCTCCTGCTAATCTTTATCAACTATTTTGCTGTCAAAACAAATATTAAGGTTCTTAAACATTAACACAACCCATGCTACGTCCACCATTGCAAACAAAGGAAGCTATTTAAATGAAAAAAAAACAAGAAAAAATTTTTTAAGCTCAAACACTGCTTCATTTACAGAACTCTAAATAAACCTACAACAAGCTAAAAACTAAATAACTTTGTACATGCGGACAGGCCTTGGTTGGTCACATTAAACTCCACATTTGTTTCCACAAATGATCACTCGAAGACAGTTCTGAATATTTTGCTGGCCAATCAGAGAGCAGAGGACAAATGTTTCTGAAGATCAAGTAACAAGCCTAATCAAAGTGGTCATAGTAAAAAAAAAACAAAGGTAGTTCCCTGCAAAAGAACGGCAGAGTGAACAGAGCAATTGAACAACTAAAACAAAAATCTGACAAAAACAAAAAAGAAAGTGCAAAGCAAGTCTGAAATCAAAGTTTCTTGACACTTCTTGACTGATTTATTCTAAACTGTTATTTGGGTTCCAGCAACACAACTTATTCCCAACCCTGATCTCCCTTGAGGGTCATGGATCACTGGCCTTGTGGAAAGAAACTAAATGTTAAACACAAACACAGCTTCCATGAGAACATGAACACTCAGTATCTTTGTTGATTTTAACTTCGGTGTCTATACTGCGGTCCCAACTTCACTCTGTTCTGCTAAACTATCCTCTGAACCAATAAGTAGAGCTGTCTTTAGTAGTGCACTGAAGGTTGCAAAAAATGTTGATGTAAAGTTGCTTTGATCAGCTTGCCGTTCTTTAAAAAAGAGCAATATATCTCCCCTGAAACAACTGGTATTAGAAACATCAAATAAAGTCTGCCTAATAGTTGGGTTTTCAGATATGACGCAAGAGACTTGTGTCGATGCATCAGTGTTTCCAACTTCTCCCACTGCCTCTAGTCAGTGATGATACACCGTGTGCCTACACAGAACCTTACATAAAAAACTATCTATTTTTAATGACCAACATTCTAGCAACATAGAATGACTGCCAACTGTGCTTGTTTTGAGTGTCTAGCTTGTACTTAAATGACAAATCCAGTTCAAGTTATACATGTCACATGAGATCAGCATTTGCCTTCATTTCGAAGACACTTTTATCCAAAATCTAAATTAAAACAATACTTTACCAACAAGTCTGAACTGAAACCCTACTAATATATATATATATATATATATATATATATATATATATATATATATATATATATATATATATATATATATAATCTAGCCACAGGGGTTTCTAGCCAGTGACTTCTGTGCCGGTCCAAAGCCCGGATAAATAGAGAGGGCATCCGGCGTAAAACATGCCAAAACCAAATATGCAAGTCATCAATTCGATTTCCATACCGGATCGGTCGAGGCCCGGGTTAACAACGACCGCCACCGGTGCTGTTGACCTACAGGGTGCCGGTGGAAATTGGACTACTGTTGGTCAAAGAAGGAGAGGAGGGAGAAGGATTCGTAGGCAGAGAGAGAAGAGGAAAGGCAAGAGTATAGGTCTGAGAATAGGGACTCTCAACGTTGGTACAATGACCGGGAAAGGTAGAGAGCTGGCGGACATGATGGAGAGAAGAAAGGTAGATATTCTGTGTGTGCAGGAGACCAGGTGGAAGGGTAGCAAAGCACGTAGTATTGGAGGGGGATACAAACTATTTTACTATGGTGAGGATAGGAAGAGAAATGGGGTAGGAGTGATCCTGAAGGAGAAGTTTGTGAGGAATGTTTTAGAGGTGAAAAGAGTGTCTGACAGGGTGATCAGTTTGAAGTTAGAGATTGAAGGGGTGATGTTGAATGTAGTGAGTGGTTATGCTCCACAAGTAGGCTGTAAGCTGGAAGAAAAGGAGAGATTCTGGAGTGAGTTAGATGAGGTGATGGAGAGTATTCCCAGAGGGGAGAGAGTAGTGGTGGGAGCAGACTTCAACAGTCATGTTGGCAAGGGCAACAGAGGTGATGAGGAAGTGATGGGCAGGTTTGGTGTTAAGGAAAGGAACCCAGAAGGACAGATGGTGGTGGACTTTGCGAAGAGGATGGAAATGGCTGTAGTTAACACTTATTTCCAGAAGAGGGAGGAACATAGAGTTACCTACAAGAGTGGTGGTAGGAGTACGCAGGTGGACTACATCCTAAGTAGACGAGCCAATCTGAGAGAGATCACTGACTGCAAAGTAGTGGTAGGAGAGAGTTTAGCCAGACAGCATCGGATGGTGATGTGTAGGATGTTTCTGGTGGTCAGGAAGAAGAGGGGAGGAAAGATGGAAAAGAAGACCAAGTGGTGGAAGTTGAAAAAGGAAGACGGTTGTGAGGAATTCAGACAGAAGCTGAGACAGGCTTTGTGTGGTCAGGAAGAGCTTCCAGAGGACTGGGAAACTACAGCAGAAGTGATCAGGGAGACAGGTAGGAAGGTGCAAGGTGTGTCAGCAGGAAGAAGGAAAGAAGATAAGGAAACATGGTGGTGGAATGAGGAAGTACAGGACATCATCCCGAGGAAGAGGCTAGCTAAAAAGAAGTGGGACATCGAAAAGACTGAAGAAAGTAGACAAGACTACAAGGAATCAAAGCGCAGGGTGAAGAGGGAGGTGGCAAAGGCCAAACAGAAGGCATATGATGAGTTGTATGCCAGGTTAGACACGAGGGAAGGTGAGAAGGAATTGTACAGATTAGCGAGACAGAGAGACAGAGATGGGAAGGATGTGCAACAGATAAGGGTGATTAAAGATAGAGATGGAAGGGTTCTAACAAGTGAGGAGAGTGTGCAGAGAAGATGGAAGGAGTATTTTGAGGAGTTGATGAATGAGGAGAATGAGAGGGAAAGAAGGGGGGAAGAGGTGAACATTGTAGAGCAGGAAGTTGAAAAGATTAGAAAGGATGAGGTGAGGAAGGCTCTGAGGAGAATTAAGAGTGGAAAGGCTGTTGGTCCAGATGACATCCCTGTGGAGGTGTGGAAGTGTCTAGGAGGGACAGCAGTGGAGTTCCTATCTAGGTTATTCAGCAGGATTCTAGAGAGTGAGAAGATGCCTGAGGAATGGAGGAGAAGTGTCCTAGTGCCAATCTTTAAGAACAAGGGTGATGTGCAAAGTTGTAACAACTACAGAGGTATAAAGTTGATGAGCCACACAATGAAACTCTGGGAAAGAGTAGTGGAAGCTAGGCTAAGAAGGGAAGTGGATATTTGCGAGCAGCAGTATGGCTTCATGTCCAGGAAGAGCACTACTGATGCAATTTTTGCTCTGATAATGCTATTGGAGAAGTACAGAGATGGTCAGAAGGAGCTGCACTGCGTCTTTGTGGACTTAGAGAAAGCGTTTGACAGGGTGCCGAGAGAGAAGCTATGGTCCTGTATGAGGATGTCAGGAGTGGGAGAGAAGTACGTCAGAGTAGTTCAGGATATGTATGAGAGGAGTATGACAACAGTGAGATGTGCTGTAGGTCAGACGGAGGAGTTCAAGGTGGAGGTGGGGCTTCATCAAGGATCGGCTTTGAGTCCCTTCTTGTTTGCTATGGTGATGGACAGGTTGACAGATGAGGTCAGACAGGAATCTCCATGGACAATGATGTTTGCAAATGACATTGTAATCTGTAGTGAGAGTAGAGAGCAGGTGGAGGGACACCTGGAAAGTTGGAGGTCTGCTCTAGAAAGAAGAGGAATGAAAGTCAGTCGTAGTAAGACAGAATACATGTGTTTGAACGAGAGGGAGGGAAGTAGAAGAGTGAGGTTACAGGGGGATGAGGTCAAGAAGGTGGAGGAGTTTAGGTATTTGGGGTGAACAGTCCAGTGCGACGGGGAGTGTGGAAAAGAGGTGAAGAGGCGAGTGCAGGCAGGTTGGAGTGGGTGGAGAAAAATGTCAGGGGTGTTGTGTGACAGAAGAGTGTCAGCAAGAATCAAAGGAAAGGTGTACAGAAAGGTGTGAGACCAGCTATGATGTATGGGTTAGAGACTGTAGCAGTGAGGAAGAGACACGAGGCAGAGATGGAAGTAGCAGAGATGAGGATGTTGAGGTTCAGTTTAGGAGTGACAAGGATGGACAAGATTAGGAATGAGCACATCGGAGGAACAGCTCAGGTTGGTTGTTTTGGAGACAAAGTCAGAGAAGCCAGATTGAGATGGTTTGGACATGTGCAGAGAAGGGACAGTAGTTATATTGGTAGAAGGATGTTGGAGATGGAGCTGCCAGGCAAGAGGGCAAGAGGAAGGCCAAAGACAAGTTATATGGGTGTGCTGAAGGAGGACATGAAGGTAATTGGTGCAAGAGTAGAGGATACTGAGGCCAGAGTTAGGTGGAAACAGATGATTTGCTGTGGCGACCCCTAAACTGGGAACAGCCGAAAGAAGAAGATATATATATATATATATATATATATAGTCCATGGTTATGTTTAGAGATATTTAAAGAATAATGTTAAAAAGAGTACAAAAACGTTGTAGTCAAATAAAAGTAACTTTTGGTAAAAGTAATAAACAAATAAACAGTTTGGGGTAACATAATCATTGTACGATTATTTCATTTATACATTACATCATAGTTCTTGTTTATTATAAACATTTAAAATGATAAATTAAAATGTTTGAATGAAGAATTGTGATTAGTGTATCAGTTTGTCTCTCCTCCAGTATGGAGCAGCAGGTTAGAACATAGACATTTTGTTATCAGTAATCTACTTTGTGCCAGTTGGTTATCCATCTCAAGAACCACCGCAGTGCTTCATGGTAAACTCCGCCTCACAACAACGTCATGTGATCTGGAAATCTCCACCTCATTGGAATCTGGGATGTATAATAGTGTAGTAAGTTAGGCTCTTTTCTCCAGCCTTACTATGGAAGAGAGTGGAGAGTGTTGAGGGCCAGGAACCCTGAAATTCTGTAGAAATGTTTGATTCACGAACATGTGAGCAAAAAATAATTGGCTTATAAGCCCTTTTCTTGGGCTGGACAATAAATAAAACCGGATAAGATCGAAACCTCTTCCTTAGAGAGAGTAAAGTTTAGCTGAAAGTGTAAAAAATAAATACTTTAATGAACAAAGACATACTTCAGTATGTTCAATGTAAGCTTTTTATAAATCTCATCAGCTCCTTTCCTAATAAATAATTTAATATGCGATATGTGTGTTAATTTTACAGGTTATGAATCTCAGGTTGAAAATCTCAAAAATCAATTATGATATAATAGATATGATAAAAAAATTATCCAGATTTTTGGCCATATCACCTAACCCTACTCTTGCCTGCCATTTCTTTTTAAACTCACTTTTCATGGTTCTTCAGTAGCAAAAAATAATGCTCTTCAATTACAGCAGTGCCAGTATTTATATAATTATCTACATTATACCTCTGTGATTTAAATAAAAGTTTTTCTTCGTTTTCATATTTTCCAACAACCCAACAAATCTCAGATCATGAAATTCAGCATGAGCTACAAAAGAATAGAGTCATAACTAAAATCAGAAAATGACTGACAGTCAGAGTGGAACTACGGTTTCTGTGGAGACACACCATTGGAATGAAGGCTTGCTGTCTGCCTCACAGTTATTCAGGTTTCAGCAGACAGAGAGTCCTCTCTAGCTGTGATGAGTACATTTGTCGTTACACAACAGCACAGGTGCAAGTGCCATTTAAACAGTAGCAGCTGTCATGTGACAGAGACCAGGACTGAACAATCCAGGTCAATCAGAACTGGGCTCTATAAATCTGACCTCAGAATGCGACTTTATAAATTCTCATGATTGTAAATACAGGCAGTTATTTAAAGAGAGAATAGTTGATATTTATTTTGGACAATATGAAAGACAAGAAAATACCATCTGTTTTTTTATATATTTCTTTAAAACACTCACTTTTTTATTATTTTTAATTTCCATAGACCATTTAAAAGCTAATTATTATTTTGATGACAAAAGCCTACTTTTAACCATCACTATCAGACCTTTCAATTGTATTTATCACACTTACGTTTTGTTAAAACTTAAAGATATTGTTATTTTCTTATTTTAAGTTTTTTCCTTATTTAATATCATCTTGTTATTATAAGTCAATACATTTGTAGACTACATCAATTCTTAAAACCAAGCAAATTCACTTTAACTGATAACAATGTCAAGAAAAATAAGAGAACAGAATTAAGTAACACTAGAAATAATGGTTGTCCAAATTGTGCCATCCTGCAAATTAAATGGAATATTCATTTTTGTACTTTATTTTGAGGAAAAAGCACAAAAACGTGTTCAAGGAAATAACAGTTTTGTTAACAGATGCATACATGGTAAGCTTCCTCTGGTGAGAAAAAGCTCTGTGTCATTATAGGCTTCAGTGTGAAGACAGGAAACGTGGAGCAGCTGTCCTTCACAACTAATCAACAGACTTTGTCTCTTGAAGGAAGACTAAAATTAATCCAGTCATTTTCAGTCACATCTTCAGTCCAGACGCTGAGCGTGAACGTGACCATAAATTCAGATGAAGGACAGGCGAGCGAGTGTTGATTTAGTGAAAGTCCTGAAAGAGCTGGATGAGTGGTCAGGTGACCTTTGAGAGGTCCACACGTGCTCTTTGTAATGCGAAAAACAATTCTAATGAAATGCTTCAGCTGGCTCTCTAAAGCTCCTCTCGATAAACAGAGGATAAGTAGTACCTTTTAATATTTAATCTACCAAAATCAACACACACTAGGGGTGGGCGCTATACCGGTAAGAAAGTTAATACCAGTATTGTGTTGTGCCATAATATGGATTTTGTAATACCGCGGATAGCGTTACATAGTCACAACGTCACAAAACATAGCTGCTCAAATTCACTACATGTACGCTTTTTAGATCTCAGTCCATTAAACATAGAATGCTTTTGTGAATAACAATGCATCATAAATGAAGTACATTGTCATACAAAACATCACCATGTTCAAAATCTTACAGTCCTTGTAATTTTCCTGCATTTAAGCCATTCGTCTGACATTCCATGAAGCCAATTATTCAAAAACTGTCCCATTCTGTTCTGAGCATAAAGAATCTGCTGACATACAAGGACCAGTGATCGGCACCAGTGGTTTCTAAAGAACTTGTCTTTCCACATGGCTGTATCTAAACAAGGTCCACTTCAGCCTTGTTTTTCACAATTCCGTCCTGTGACTCAAGTTAGGTGCCAGAGTGATGAGAGAGAGAGGGAAGGAGACAAAACACTGAGATCTGGGACAATCTCTGAGTGTGCTGTTTATTTCATTATCCTCCATTAAGAGTTCATGAGGACAGAGAGATGAGTGAACAGAAGGTAGCAACACAAAGCTTTTTATAGAAAATGAGTCAATCTTTCATTCAAGTTTCACCTACATCGGAAACAACAATATGGGTGATGTTACACTCATTTGCCCCCACCCCTCTATATTTGGGAATTTCAGAGAGAAAACTGTATGTGAAGTAGGTAACTAATATTTGTAACAAATCGTCCTGATCAGAGAACTATTAATACGCAACTAATCATGGGAGCACTGTGTCAATCACCAGTCCTCTTTGAGATGTTTCATCCCAAAGGCCTCTTTGAAATGTCCATATTTTGAGCAATTTGGTTCGAAAGACCCTTTAATATAGCAGCAATAAATGCTCTCACTTTGAAGTGCAATTTAGAGGAAGATTAATCATCCTAAGAACTCAGTGTCTCTGATCAACAGATAACTGTGGCTTCAAAACCTGGGAGAGAATGCCATCCCAACACGTTTTGAGCCTGAGAACTTAAATTGGTTATTAGATGAAAACCATACTCATTTATTCTTCTTCTTATTATCATTATTATGATTATTATTAATAATACTACTTAACAGAAATATTTGCAGGTCACCACAAATCTTTCATGTTCTTTAGAAAACAGTTATCGTTGGATTGTTTGTGACATCACAAACCTTGTAGGTCTGGTCTTGATTCACACTTCAAATCCCATTTAAATGTACCCATTGGTCATTATTACTGTGGTTGATTCTGCCAAATGTCCTCTTGAAAGTCTATTATAGAGGGCAAGGAGGGCCACAGTTCTGCAAAGGTTTACTTCAACCTTCATGCAACACACCTGATTGTACTCATTAAGCTCCTATTGGCTTGATTGAAGCAACTCTTGTATCTTTTGAAACAGGTACTGCAGCCTCATAGGAATGTCTGTGCCCACCCATGGTCTGTTATGTCCTAAACATTGGTTTTGTGCTGCTGTTTGGAAAAAAAGTCAAACAGAAGTTGTCAGAAACTACCATATAACTGCTGAGAACACCTGCTAGATGCCTTACACACATGGAAAGGAGTAAGCAGTTACTCAAGTTTTTTTCTATGGCTATTTTCATGGTGAGAATCATTTAAGACTTTACACTAATACATTTTAAATTAGATGTTTAAAACCAATTTCATCTAAAACTTTAAACTGGATTCGCCTAATTAAAACAAGGTCCAGGGTTAAAACAGAATAAAACAGGTTCATAATAGGAATAAATGCGATCCTGCAAATTGGAATAAATGCATTTTGCCTTCTGACTAGTGAGTGAATTGGAGTGTTCAGTAGTGCATCTTGTGTATTTTGATGAGTTCAAAAGGGTGTTGTTTTACAATAAGGAAAATTGGCCATCCAATCTCTCCATTAACAGTTAACAGTTTCATCATTTGATTTCTTCTTATTAAATTTATTTGTTGATTACGTAAATATGTTGTTGAAAAGAGAAGTACACAACATGCACAATGAAAAGGCCATATTCTATGAGCAGTCACCTGCACACCTGAAGCAATTTCAAAGATGGCTTTTAGATTTCACAAGCTTCAGGATTTCTGCAAATGTCAAAGCTCAAATAAATTTTGTTTACAGAAGGAAATGAAAAGGAAATGTTTCACATTTTTCTTGTTTGAACACCTTCCATCAATAATCAATAATGCACAGTCACCAAACTTGTATTTCTATTTTATTGGACATTTTCCTAGCCAACCATGAACAATCTGTTCATTTGAAATATACAATTTAATACAGTTAGTAACTTTTGTCATGGTACATGGTACAAACTGTTAGTGTATTTGCTTAAATAGTTTTAAGTTATACAATGCATAAACAATTTCAAGCAAGTTTGGTATTTAAATGATCTAGCTTGAAAACAATTAAGTTAACTTTTTCACCTGCATCCAGATTATTTTTATGTGGGAGGGTACCTAAATAGCATGTTTGAGCCGTAAGCAAGCTAAATATACATAATTAAAAAAACATACACCTACACAAAAATAGAAAGTATTAATCAACTTTAATTCTATGCAAAATTTAAAATATTGTTCTCGACTGAAAGGCAGTTTATTGTATTATAAGGTGGCTCTGAGTTTAGTAATGTTGATGAATAAAAAATGGTAATGCTCAATTGTTTTAAATCCAGATCCAGAGATTCTTATTTGGCACTGACCGTTTGGCTTCCAAAACAAAGTTTGAACAAATATGTGCTTAATCTCACTAACCCATGAAACCAGGCTAAAATATTCAAACCAAACAAATCCATCTATTTAATGCCAGAGCTTCTGAGACAGACAATGTCTGAGACAATGTCTTCTTCAGCAATCAGAGCAGTTCAGAGCAGCCATGCAGGCACAGATAACACGCGTCCCTGAACACACAGACGTGAAATATGGAAGCCTTGCACCTGTTGAGTGGACAGGATCCCTAACTTACACACACAGAGGAATCCGACACACTGGAGTCAGTGTCCAGTTGGATACCATGAAGATTAAACCTAAAGATCAGTTAACCAGGGATTGAATCATATCCTAAAGGTTGGATTGATTAACAATGCTTCTGTTTGGATCTGTGTCTGCATCAGTAAAGCAAATGTGACTGATTCAATCTCAATTACTTTAACAACCGGCTTTACTTGCAGGATAGCCATTCAGTAGAGATGCCATAATGTACTGAACTCTATGAAAACATTTCTTTCATTCAAACAACCCAGTGGTTAAACTAAGCCTGCTAATGCAGCAAGAACAAAGCATTAGCATTCTAACACACCAATATCTTATCGTCCCACAGAGACGTAATCACAGGACCTGATCACACTTCTTTACAAAGAGGGAAAAAAATGAAAAGCTTTGGTAAACAGCATTAATCTTACCCGCCGTATGCTCCAAAAGTGAAACTTCTCTTCCTCTGCGGCATCCTGATTAGAGCTGAGTGCAAAGCACAGACAAAACTCTAGAGACACCAGCACTGTCTCTGTTTCCTTGGGGTGACTGGGTCTGTCTGTGATCGTGTGCGTGGGGGCGTGGGTGTCTGTTTTGGTGTGTAACTGCACACAGGGAGCATGGTGTCCTGCTTTCCTCCCCCCTGGCTCCAGCTCTCTCACGCCTCCTTGGCAAATAAGGGACTAGATTTGTCCACTTTTAGTGGCCTGGGTAACCACCCATAACATGTAATTGATTTCTTACATGATTGCTTTTGTTGAAAGGCTGGAATAAATGTGTGAAAATAAAAGTAATGCTCTTCAGTCAGCTAATGTTCTGCTATAAACATAGTAAAATGTATATTAAAGTAAATATACAAAAAACCCGCAGATCAGCATGCAAGGAAAATCACATTTTAACAAAACTGTTAAATTATTCATGTGCTTTTTTTCAGCATTTGTGTTTGCTGGAAACATATCCATACCATTAAGTAAATCCTAAAACAAAGTAATTTTTTCAACTCTTGGCAGATTTTTCACTGTTTACCTTTACACCTCACAAAAACAAGTTCTCCCTGCCTCATACAATCAATCCAAATGTATTTATAAAGTGCTTTTTTGAGAACCCTTCACAGAAGCTTCACCTCTTTCAAATACCTCTTTCAGGTAAGACATTAGGTTTGGCTGATTTGATCAAACAATGACAAACCTGTTCAATGAACCTAAACATTATTTGTGGGCAGCAACTTCAGTTATATTAGTAGCTGAGACAAACACAACTTCTTAATTGACATATCCGGGCCATTTGAAGATTGCTTAATGGTAAAACGCTGCAGATTTATTAGGTTCTTAACATGTATTGTCCAAACACATCATCTTTTGAATCTTTATTAATTGTAGTTGAAGTTGTTAATCAAAATAATTGTCAGTATTTGAGAATTGACAGTCTTTATTTCAGAATCTTATTTTTCTATTTTCCTTTAATCGCTTATGGCTCTCACAACTGTATGTTTTTATTCTTTATCAGTAGTGGATGGCACACAGCTCTTTACAAGAATGTAAAAGCTGAGATCTACTGTTAGATAAGTCTTATCATCCCTGACACGGTGCTCTCAAAACCAGACAGTCCAACAGATTCAGTTTGAGGCTCAGTGACAGAGACTGCTGATTCATGGCCACAATCCAGAATTAATACTGTACATTTAACAAAAAGCTACTCAAGATTTCCTCAGAGATTGTATTGCTGCCATTCTGGATATAACATTTACAACTGCCAAAGTGACAGCCATTTTAGCTTATTAAAATGCTGCAGGTTAAACCAGTATAACAATTGTTTTTGTAATTGTATTGAAACACACACTCTCAACCGTGTGATTTAATGAAAAAAAAAAGACTTTAAATAATACTTGATTCAATTATATTGCACCTTTTTGGGAAAAATACAAGTACATAAGTCAACGGACTGACTTATCGGCCAAATGAAATGGATTTAAGTAGCTATCTATGTGAAAGCTCTGACATGTGCTGAGATGAAATATTGTCAGGCTGTCACCAACCAAACAGGCTGTCCTCCTCATTGAATCCGATGGCTGAACTCAGCTCAAAGACATTGACTCTCAGGGAATAACTGCCAGGTTGACATTGATCATACAAGAACAGCGTTTACCTAGCTCTTGCTTTTTACCTTCAAACAAAAACTGTTCATCTTTTAAGGGCTTGAGTCAGACCCAGATGCTCTACAAAGATTGATAATGTTTAAATAATTTAAAAAGAGGCCATTTCTGTCACATCCTATAAGAGTGAATGTGGCAAGTGCTGTTTACGAGCAAATGGACCCTTGTGCCCTTTTCAACAAATGTGAACTTTTAAGACCAAAAGATGAATAGCAGCTTTGAAGTTGGGGTTTGTTGGTAAAGTTTAAATTTATTCCAGCTTGAAAGGTCCAGTCTTAACAGAGATTCCATCCAAGATCTGCTCTCAGTTGAAATGAAAAAGAGCATACAGTAGAGTAGTTGTTTATGAGCTGTTGATCCAGCAAGGTGAAAAGTTTCAGCTTGCTTCCCCTCAGACTGCACCAATACATTTACTCTTCATGAGAACCCCCTTGTGTATGACCACCACGTGAAAAGGACTTTTGCTGAAACATTCAAATATTATATATATATAAATAAATTTATATATATTGTGTCAGATCATCCCCACTCTAGAACATTCCTGTTAAAACAAGAGGATTTGTCCACTACTACGAAGCTTCAGAAAATTTGTGTTTTAGGAGAGGAAACGATGACGCTGTTTTTATTGGATAGATCCCGATGTTTAAATCAACTGTACATTTTTTGTCAGAGTAGGTTTAAAACACTGCACACTGTGCTCATTCACAGGAGCTCAGCACACGACTTAAACCAAAGGCGAATGTCCAAATCCCAAAGGCATTGCCAACTCCAGGAAAAACATTTACAATCAGAATCAGGCAAACATTTATCAGAGATTTGTTGATAACAATACCTGTGCAAAGAAATGCCACAACACTAACTCAGACAAATTTAAAACTTTGAAAATGTCTAATTATTTGTCATCAACCTTTAGACATTTTTTTTTTATTTAGCTTGACTTTGTTGTGTTAAAACTTCTGCTTATTTGTTAGGTGATCTGGAATAAGAGAAAAAAACAAGAAATGGTTAAGGTTAAGGTTAAGATTCACAATTGCAATTTTGACAGCAAAACTTAAAAGTAACAAACATAAAACAATCCATTTACAAATTGATTGGTCATTTCTTCACCATTCACCATTCAAAACAATGCTTTGTATTGGAATATTGATGGTCAGTGTGATCAAGCACATATTGTTAGCAGCCGAAATCAGTACCAGGATTTTGGCAGTTTCTAGGGGGCTCTAAACATGTCCAATGGTAGAAGAACTGTATTAAAATTGACATTTAATTGTTACAGCATCATGCATTCAGAGTCAAATGTAAGTTGGAATGCACAGAAGTGGCTTAAATTGATTGAACAGAGTGCATTAGGTGAAGACGGTCGAAATATCTTTCTCAGCAGACACTAGATTTCGCCGTGCTGGATCAATGAGCTGAGTAAGTGACTGTTTATGAGCATCTTCCTTACCCATCTATCTCACTGCCATGAAGAGAAGATCAATTATAACAATAACTGATGCCTGCTGCATGCACTCATGTGCCAAGTTTGCCAACCTAAAAGCCTCAGGGTAACATTTATCTTTTTCTCCTGTAAGAATGAGAGCTCAATCACTCACTCGCATTATTGTTCTTCACATACAGTTTCCAACTGCAAAGACTTGCTGAACATTTGTCTCCTGAGGCCAACATTGACACCCAATGGCAGATCATGAAACTACAAGGAAAACTGTCCGGAGGTGTAACAGTATCACAGTATCTCGGTTTGGAATTAAACATATTTGAGAGCTTCCAGAAAGAAAGACTTTCACAGACTGTAACAATAATTTTATGTATCTAACACTTTTAGAGATTTCATTAGAGTTAGTGAAAAATCTGGAGGAGTACACAGATATTGCTTAATTCATAATGAAATGTAATGTATGTCTACAAAGATTTGCTGAAGCGTAAAACCATTATATTATGAACTGCTGTCTAATGCGGTCTTTATCAAAAGTCGATGTGACAGTTTGGAATTTATATATAAAATGTGTATAATTCTAAATTTAAACGTATCATTTATTGTAGAAAACCCTTTTTATTTTATCCAAAAACAACTCTTGCAACAGTTCAAAATTACTCCTTTTGGATACTAATAACTCTTCTGGTAAATGGCAATTGTGGTTCTAATCACCATTTTGCAAATATCATAAACTGCAAAACTGCTTCAGGGGGAAAAATATGATGGGCTGTGCTTGTTTAGAGGACGATGCACATTACCAATACCTCCTAAAACCGGCATGCTGTATTTTGACTCCAAGAGTGGGTGAAACTGTTAATGAGTGTTCTTTTAAGTAATGTTGCAAGCCTGTATGTTCAAGTGTTATCGTAACAAAACTGCAAGGTGGACCAGGAAATGGGGTGAGTGCATGAGGAAGCGTGTAAAAAAAATAACCATCTGTACTGTTCTTCTACGTTGAACAGCTGCAATGTTCAGCTTGAACAAGTCCAAACAATGCTTCATCGATTCAATTCAGCCACTATTGTTCTTACCACAGAAAATCAAAAGAAGAGAGAAAAGTAATGCATACTTGCATCTGCTCTAATTTTAAACCTATCAAAAACTGCATGTAGCAATTTATGTTTTATTTGGGCTGAAAAACAAGACTTATTTTTTGTTCTGATGAGCAGGCTCTGAACTATATCATTGACTATATGTAACAGTATAGACATCGATAATCTGTGTAATGCAGAGAGCAGAAAACATTAATATTCAAAGAGGACACATCAAGCTGAATTGTCAATCCCAGCAGGCTGACTGTAGGTTTTGGCTTTGGACAGTGAGGCGCATGTGATCTTAATGACTGGTGTATAGTGAGCTGGCGTTTTTGCATGGAGAGTGGGTAGAGACAGGGCGCATTAGGGTGAAACTGTCAGCTTCAGACATTGCCTGTCTATCCCATTCTCAGTCAGCCCTTGGCTAAAGTGGGCTCTAAGGCCACTGTTTCTTTTCCACTGGGACATCTTTGTCTGAGAATCTTTCAAAAAGGAATAAAAGACAACTCTCAGAAGAATTCTGATCAATTATATTACATGCAAAAAGCTTACTACACTTAAAAAAAAAACGCTAATTAAACTAACATTTACATAGGAACATAGGAACATTTACATTTTGTAGATCTGCGTCATGGCACATTTGTTGGAATTCTACATACAAGACTTTAAATGAAACGACATTTTCACTGAAAAAAAATCCAAACATTAAATATTATTTATTTTATTTTATGTTTATTTCCCAGAAAACAAATGACTTAAAATAATCATCAGTTATTCTTGGGATATATTCGTCAGTGAAGCATAATGCACTGAATCCTTCATTGCCTGGGACGTTTGCACATTAGAGTTAAGACGATCTGCAGCACATCCCAAAACAGAATTAGTCTATTAAATGTAGCCTTAGCAGAATTCAACCATTACTCTGTTATGCAATGTTACATGCTCGTGATTCCCTTGAGCAGGGGTGTCCAACATCAGTCCTGGAAGGCCACTCTCCTGCACATTTTAGTTGCAACCCTGCTGTAGTATGCATACTACTCTACTTCAGCCAATCAGAGGACCATAATTAGTGCCACAGGTGTGTTTCATGATGGTTAAACCAAAAATGTGCAGGGCTCCGGCCCTCAAGGACCGACGTTGGACACCACTGCCCTTGAGGGTATAAACATGAATCCTTCTGGCTCAGATAAACTCTTCTCCATGGATAACACAAGCATCTGCTGCTGAGAAACCAGTGGCTAGTGCAAACAGTCAAAGCACCAAAGAGAAGAATAGAAGTCTTCTGGAAGAAATGTCTCCAGTAACCTCAATATTTAATAAAATCAAATTTCAAATACTTCTGTCAGGAGTTGACTTTATTATTTAATCCAGGTGATTTAATTAAATTAAATTAGTACCTAAATTTATTTAGGGCACTCTTTATTTAGTTTTTTGGTAAGAAAGAAACATTCAGTGGACATGAGTTAGATCAGTTATTTATATGACTCAGTTTTACAGATCAATGAATTGTTTGTTGTATATTTCCAAAAACATAAGAACAACCTTTTAAAATATTTTTTTAAATACTTTGGTTTAACTTTCCAAACCACCTCTCTCCTCAAGCATCACTCTGAGAAAAAAAAGAATCAAAATTCTACCTGATGTTATTTTGAACGAGGCAAAAATATCGTATAAAACATGCATTTGTCCTTGCAACATAGTTTGACTGAAATAACAGTCACACACTTGCAAAGACTAATTAGGGTCAACTCTGTGCACAAATTATGCTATTCACCATATGCTTCAAATTTTTTCAGAGGAATAACAAGCAGTTTTCTCTGCATGCTACCCGACAAAAAAAACTCAAATTGATTACTGTCCTGTTTTTTAACGACTTAAAAAATAACAGATGACAGCCAGCAAAACAACACTCGGGACAACTGGCTAGCAATTTCTGTCATTTAGCAATATGACATCAGTGCTGCACAAACACTGACTGAACAGAATGAGCTTCCCACAATTCTTTGCAAGAAGAATACTATGTCAAGAAGCCTTCTCCAGCCAACAAACCCATTCAAATAATGAAGCCTTTGACATTTTTAACCTCAAGAACACCAGCTCATCCCAAACAACGAAGTGCTTTGCTGGCAATTAGGCTGGCAATCTAATTTCTTAAAATGCCAACGCTACATAAAACAATAAAAATGCCAAACTTAGTCTCCCACTTAAAACAAGCCGAATATTTCTGGAAGTCAAGAAAATTCATAGCTCCTAAGTCCTTTATCTGCATCTTAACTCATTTAATCAGCAGATCCAGCACACACAGAAGCATGCATATTCTCAGGACACTATACAGAAAATTAAATTGCACCCATGGCAGAGCACCATCTCAAAGGATGGCACAGACAGAGTTGATATTCATCTAAGTTTTTCACTCCAAAAGAGCTGAAGAAATGAAGTGCAAATAGCAAAGCTTACATTAATAGCATTACGGTGGGGAACTGGAATGAGCCGACTGCTAACTGAGATTGGAAACACGTCACAGATAGAATTCATGAATACAGATGAAGACCACATACCTCCTAATCAGGAACATTAGAAAAATTTTTAAATCATATGCAAATCAGTGTTACAATATCTGACATTTCAAAAGTGAGTTTTGTATTCATTCTTTTTTCAGAAATAGATTAAATACTGCATATAGACTCAAAATGTATAAATTTGTTTTTATTTGACATGACCTAATTTCATTAGTGTTTAAAGTTTGCTGTAGGTTTTCTTAAAGGACTTCAAAACATGTTCACAGATCAGGAATAAAATTATATTTTATAGTAAACTTTTATCACTCAATAGAAGTTTTTGCATCATGACTGTACATAAATGTTTTTTTTTTTGTCAAATGAAAAGTTATGATTGAGTGTGTTGAAAATTTCAGATCATGACTAATAACGAAGAGCAAGAGAAGCTAAATCTTGAATTAAAATCTGTTTTCAAACATTATTTAATTTCATATTAAAAAAGTATCTAACAAATCTTTTTTCCCCCTCTGAAGACTTAAAAGCAACTACTTTTTATCCTTGACTTCATTAAAAGTTTATTAAATGTTTATCTTCATACTGTCACTTAAAGTCATGGTAAAAAGCTGGTTTGATTACTCTTCTATTGTATCCACAGTATATAAAAAATATAATGGCAACATAACACATTAAACCAATTCAATTCAATTAAAAAGTGTTTTGGTTCTTTTATACTCACATGCAGTACAGAATAGAAAATACAAATACTATTTTTATTCAAATTTAATTAAAATCTACATGTGACATGTGAATTTGGTAAAATTAGATTACCAGGATCATTTTTAGCTATTTGACCACAAAGGTGAAGGAACTTGATCCTTAACATAAAAGTTACATTACAAAACCTACAATATTAGTCTAAAATTATCTTTTTTCGAGAAAATCAAAACAATTGTGCATCTGAACTCTTCATACACAACAAGTTCATTCACATTTCAAATATAATGCAACATAGCTTCTTTTTGTTTCGAATAGATCACTCAGCTGATACATTTTCTGACATCTACAGACATATTGTGTCAGACTACACGAAAAACATTTTTAAAAACTATTTTGAAGTCTCTAAAATAAAGTGTAAGTTTGTTTTCTAACATATGTTGCTTACATGTTTCAACTACAGAAGACTTATTTTAAGGCAGATCATGCTGATTTATGACCTCGTTCCAGATGTTTAGCTTCTAGTTGTGCATACCGCCGAGCTACCATGACTGCATGTTCGACATGAATCAAAGGGAGAGTAAATGTTCTCAGAAAGCACAATTAATCACAGCGACACAGCAGAACAGACAAATGGCCTGAAATAAGGATAACCATTTGAGCCAGCAGCCTGTTGGACAGAACCATCAATATTTCAAGTTAAAGTGTGCATGTCCAAGATTCAGTCACTCTTTAATTCACTTGAGATGTTAGGTTTTGATTTATCTCCACAGTGCTTGAATTATAAATAAGAGTCAGTTAAGGCTAGAGTACGTTTACGCTCATTTATGTCCCTTGTGAGGAAACCAGGAGCCAATTAATTGAAGCCCTCCGGCATGCGGCATGTCCTGGGCTAGATGAGGGTGACAGATCTGCTCAGATCTGAAGATGAACAGCAAGACATGTAGAATTCTCAGCTCTCCAGCAGGAACAGGGTTCTGTCTCAGCAGAAGGGTCTAAATGTGACTGTGAAGCCTGGAATCTTCTGCTTGGGAGAGTGCTGATGAGTGCATTGTATGTGCCAGGCAGCCTCTTTATCTGATGACATATTGAGTGGTCTAAAGGGGCAAATGTCTATTTTTTGGCAGAGAACACTTGAACTTAGGCAATAAAAATCTGTTGAAAATAATGACAAAGTGTTTACATTTCCATTTCTGTTTTCAAATGTATGTTTTTTTTTTAAGATCTATACATTGAGAACAATTTTCTCAAGACAGTAGTATATGAACTTGGGATGCAACAGTTTTGGAATAATACGTTTGATGAATTACAAAAAATATCAATTACTATTATTGTAAAAAATAATAATAACAATAAATAAATAAATAAAATAAAACCATTGGACGCATTAGTTCCGATCTGTACATTCCATTTCTGGTGCATCCTGTCCTGGTGATTGTTGGTTTCTGGAAATAATAGTGCAGAGCAGGGATAAAAAGACTCCCAGAGTGCTGGATTATTTCTAGCTTAGGGAGAGTTCATACCGGGAATGATTCAATAATTCTGTACCCGAGCACAGTTTTCTCCCTCCATAATCCCCCACTGGTTTGTGTTCATACTACACTCGCTGATCTGTTTTCTATTTACAAAACATAGGTAAATCACTTTATCCGTTCCCAGATCACATCTGCAAGAGTTTTTGGAATTAGATTCCAGAAGATGGAAAAATTGCTTTCACACTTTCAAAAATGAGCCATTTCAAATACCAAATGTTAGTGATAGAATGAAAGGGCCCTTACAGGGGTTATGTCATGTAAACTAGACTTTTATATATTTATTCATCATTCATTCATCTTCCCTTTCGGGGTCACCACGGCGGAATGAACCGCCAACTCTCTGGCATATGTTTTATGCTGCGGATGCTCTTCCAGCCACAACCCATCGCTGGGAAATTTTTTATATTTATAGCATGTTTTAGTGTTGTTCCGCAATTTAAACATGTTCCAAGTTGTATTAAAATTTGTTTACATGTTTTTATATTTTATATTCCTTTTCCAGGAGCTTGAAGCGGCTCGAAGATCATAGTACCTGCCATTATTTATACGGTTATTTACCGCTAAACCAGTTCATCTAAATGCAGAAAAGATGTGCCGTCTGACTTGGAAATGTAAAAATAGCAGACCTGCACCGAATTCGGACTGACAGGAGAGGATCCCTCAACAGTAGGGTATGGTGGGGAAATGGTAGAGAGAGGATTAGGGGTAAATGCACATTTGGTGGAGCCCAACAATTTGAAGTGATTTTTACTGCTTTTTGAAGCTTCTATGGATGAAGTGATACTATAGAGGGATCATATATTTGTTCTAAATGCTTTAGAAAGGGCATACTATGAAATATTGTCAGAACATGGAAAGGTCATTATTAAGTGCATGTGCTGAAAAGCAATACACATAGGCAATTAAATGGTCTTGGTTGCATCTTGGTCAGAAGAGATAAAAAAGAAAATAGCTCATCAAATTAATCAATCTATTGCAGTGATAGATTAATCTAGCATCAAAATAATCAATAGCTGCAGGCTGAATAAGATAGTAAAGGGGCAATTTTTGCGTAGGTAGTATGGATACAGCTGAAACTCGAGTGCTCACTTAATGCTAGTTTCAAAAGGGTGTCGATCCCATTGACTACCCTACATGATAGTTGTTGAACATGAAAATGAGCAATTTGGGTCTCGGAAAGAAAATTAATATATTTACAGCCTAACTGTGGTTTTGGCTGCTAGTTTTGCAACACAAAGGTTTGATTTATTAAAAATTTTATTTAAATTTTATGTAGACCAGTGTTTGCCTTGCAAAATACAAAATATTTCTGCTATTACTATTCTGCAAAGGATATATTCGCTTCATATAAGAATTACCTGATCCATAGCCAATGAGTGAAGGCCTTATTTAAAAGGTTTGTTGCTCACTATTTTATTACCCAACTGATGTTATTATGTATATTTTATATTTTGTATCCTCATCATTCATACACAAAAAATATTATTTGCACTGACAAAAGCACTGAAAATAATTTGCTAGTTTTTTTTAATTTTTTAAATTTAAAAAGAGAACAGTGTTAACTAAGTCACATAATCAGACATTTCTGCATCATTTTGACAAATAAAATTGACCTCTATGTAGAAAATTCGATAAACATCTCAATGAGATGGACAAATATTTATGTATAGGCTTTTGCTAGTGGTTAAGTGCTGACTCAATAATGGGTGCTACAACCACAGACCAATAATTGATTTTTGTGTGAGTGATGGAAAAAAATACTCTCTGATGACCATTATGAACACACACAAGTCTATTCCACATCCATAATTCAACACCTTCTATCTCCCTAAGATCTACAGTATGAGCACACGCTCTGTGAACACAGATCATCCCTGTATCAAGAAGATTTCTACTTTCTACAGCAGAAAGTGGAAAATACATCCTTCAGTGATCATTTACTTTTACCTTCAAAACAAACCAGTGAGTGGTCCCGGTAAAAATTACTTTCTGTTCTCTCCTTGGTGTGATATTAGGATCTTTCACCATCATCAATGACAAAGATGACACTGTTTGCACCTTAATTTGTTTGAAGCAACCTCAACATGAATACAATCCCAGCATGACGTTTGGGTCATTGAAGAGAAAACCAAAACTCTGAATCTATTACATTCACCAACAACAGATCTTTTCAATCTATAATCTATCGGAGAACCCCCGCTGCTGGTGAAAAGCACAGCATGGATGGACAACACTCGGTTTGCAAAATAAGGGACAAAGCAGGCTACCTCTGTGACCACAGGGACAAAACTGGTGTGAAACATAATAAGACCAGATCATGTCACAGCGTGTGCCCACATACACAAATATCTTTAGCACACCATACAAGAAGCAGCATACCCTTTATATTTTGATCACTTGCACCATGTTTAATATTTATTTCACATTATATTTCTATTTTCAAAGAAATGTGTGGATTTGCTTGTGATTATTAATGCCAACATTCTTTATCAATATGCAATGAAAAAAATGACCAGATAACAACTTCACCCAATCAGACAATCTCTATGATTGAATTGCTGATAAGTGGAGCTTGCAAAAGGCTGTAAAAACAGACCTGCTCCAGCATCTGTTATCTACTTTTACACAACTCCAGAAAACCGCAGCCTGTTTACTCTTGGTAGACTGTGGCTTACAGCTTATTTATTTTATCACCACTTACTACTTTTGGGACCATTATTGAGTTTAAACTTTGGGATAATCAAAGAGATCCTAATTGCTATACACAGCAAAACTTGTGTGTGTCTGTAAAGAGCCATCCCCAAAAACAGTCCTGCATAAACGCCTCACTCTCAAACCCTCTACTGAACCCAGAATCAGTTCATCTGTCACTGGTCTCTTGTGAGTTCTCATACCAAACTTATTTTGAGAGATTTCTGAAGAAAAAAAAATAGCAAGTTTTTATTATCTATAAATACGATAAAACAGTCTTCGTCCAAAACACTAAAATCATCAAATTTTGGTAAAAGAAAACTTTGCTGTTGTTGTCTTAAATGTCTAAAAATGATGTTCACACAAATTTTTGGAAATTCCTACAGACAGCAAGTGCAAAACAAAACCACGGCCGCTGCCATTGCTAGAACCGGAAGGAACTTAACTGCATTAGATAAAAAGCAAAAGTAGTTGTGCAAGTAGACCGTTGTAGGTTTTGCAAGTGGCTAGCGCACTGTAGCAGAGCAAAAAAATTGGAGTTTGTATTCTATGTAGTCCAAATAAAAAAATATTTGACTTTTGTAAGCGATTTGTGGCTGTACCAAACGATCTGCAACTTCCTAGAGCAGTCATGTGAAAAGAAAAAAGCCCAAGAGCAATGGCAAGACTGCTGGATTTGTTTGAAGGAAAAGCGAATAGAGATTTTCTTGTATACATTCTGGATCGTTCTTTGTGTTTACCCAATCTTGGATAGAATAAGGCTTGAGATTAAAAAACCTGGGCAATCAAACCTAATAGAGTGATATGGAGTATAAAAGTAAAAAAAAAACACCATTAAAAGTGTAACACAATGTAGATGTATTTCAGATAAACAACTGCATATAGTATCATAAACATCTTCCAAATCAAATACACCAGCCTGTTTTTATGATATTAGTACAAGCAAAGCTACAGTAGATCTCTTTAGGGTGCTTGTTAGTAAGCATTTACCATCTTCCAAACTTTAAGTAATTAAAGAAAATGACTCAATCCTTGCAACCACTGCTGCTCATCTGATTTATTTCTTCAACTACAAAATCCATCTTGAATGAAATTTTACATCATCCAACCACTAATTAGGAGAGGAAAACTGATCATTAAGCTGAGCTGCGGACACTTCAGAATACAGGCTCCAAACAGCTATTCAGACTAATAATAAGAAACCCACAGAACATCTAATTTTCATCTCTTTTTTATAGCAGACATAGTTTGGAGATTGGAAAAAAGTGCCCGCAAGCTTTTTTTCTCAGAGAAAAACTACTGATCTTGTGAGCAAAGGATTTCTCTGCATCAAGGATATTTAAACATTTCTGCAACAAGAAAGGCAAAGAACAGTACCAAAGAAATCCTAAAGAAACTCATTATCTCCATAAAAGCTTACAAACCAGAAGTTTGTTTTAAGTACAAGTTGCCTTAAGCTCAATAGAAGGCACTCAAAAGCAATGTCCAAAGGAATATCTGCTCTATGTTGATCTCTATAACCACTGAAGCACTTACTTTGCGACTTTGAACAGAAGTGTGTAGATTTTCTCATGACAAATGTTAACTTCATGGTTAGGCTATGTTTGATTCAGAATATTTGCAGCGCTTGTTCACATTATACACAACATGGACTTGTATCCAACCAGAGCAACATGGGGCGCACAGGGCCAGAAAATGGCATTTATTAAAACAAATGTAAACATGGCCATTGCTTTGAACCTCATTTAAATTTGCCAGAAGATTTTGGGTGACGTCACGGACACTACAGCCATGTTATTCAATAGTTCATTTGATTGTTTATGTTATTTCTTTGTTTTAACTCGTTGTTGTTCTTCTTCTTCTATATGTTATTCTAGTATACTCTTATATACAAACTGTTTATGTTTGCAAAAAAAACATGAAAATATTTTCATGCATTAAAAAAGAAAATGCAGTCAATGGTTAAGACTTAAGTCTCAATGCAAAAAAAATCGGATATGTATCGGACTCAGGACCACTTATGAAACCACTTATGAAAATCCAGGGTCGGATTTGAAGAAAAAAAAAACTGTTCTGAAAATATCCAATGGTCATTTGGACTGTAGTCTGAATGTCCCCTTCAAAATCTAAGAAGGTTTATGAAAACATGTATCGGACAACAATTGTATCAACGATAATCGGGCTTTTGAAATATGACGGCATTGTTTTCTGGCCAAAAAAGACTTTAAATATATTTCCAAAAATAATTATCAGCATAACAATGTATTTAAAAAACAACTTAACTGGACCTACTTTACGCCAATTAAATCCAACCTCGTACACTCGTACCGCGCGGATCCACCACGGGACAATCACACACTTAATTCACCGCACCTGTGTTTCTCACGGCGTGGCGCTTAGCTTCCAAAGTATAAACTGCGTTTTCTCTTGAAACAAACGGAACAACAAATAGTGTACGCAGATAAATTTCACCCAAGCGAGGTTTAAGAAATGCTTTTGAGTGCGCATGTCACACAGGCGCGTGCAGCATGTTTTGTGTCCAAATCAAGATAAAGCACAAACTGATACGTGTATGAATCGAATAGATAAAAAACGACGGATAAGCAGTTCAGAGCCAGTAAAAATGTTCATTTAGAGCGAAGAAAAGTAGGCTCCAACATGATGAGGTGTCTTCACCGCGTGTGAAACCGCTAGACCTATACTTTTCAGCTAAGCATAAAACAAATGGACTTACCGCGTTCTGGTGTTTACTTCTTTCGTTGTGTAAGTAGCGCATTAAACTCGAATGTTTCTAAGGACACGAGCAACGCTCCGCGCTCTTCAATGATGAACTGCAGTGAATGCAGAGCAATGCCTTTACTCTATCACAGCTGAACGTGTGTCTCCTCAGCACCATGTCGAGGAGTTGAGTCTGGAGACAGGTGTACCACGTGACAGTCCTGCTCCGGGAATCCGACACTCCAGAGAGTTTATCCCTTCTCTCTTCAATAGGCTCTGCATTCATTTGGAATAAAAACATTTATGTTAAAGTATTTTAATAGAGCTTTTATTTATTTACATTTTTCTTACACTTTTATCCTGATTCACATAAGTTCAAGTCAGTTTCATAGTGCTCAAGCCATTTTGTTACTTTTTAGAGTGTTTTATCTTCTCCAATTCAAAAGCTTCCTCTATGACATAACACTTTTCATTTGAAAGCCTTTACGTTTTCCACAATAGTCTCAAAACAAGGAATTGTCTGCAGATTAATTTGGTGAATTAAAAGAGGTGCTTGGTTTTGGAAGCAAGAGTTTTCTATACAGATTTAATATTCTTAACAGGCTTTAAACTCTGTATTCCTTAGATTCCTTGAATGAAATTTAGATTTCTCCAAGGAAAAGAGAAAAAAAATAAATTTGACTCCTTATTAATTACTAAATCAGACCTGAACTCATTAACACTTCCGCCATTCGCATCCATCGAGATGCAGACTGGGACCATATCAACACTTTCTTCATAGCTTTAGACTTTTCATTATTGACTTAACTGGGGTTATTATACTTCCTGAAGAAGGAACTTTACAATTAAGTGGCAGTACCTGATAATTCTATTTATAATTATCCAATAGGAATTCCTATTTAACTCTAATCCACATTAGGCCTTTGTAAAGCTGCTTTAAAGCAATATTTCTAATAAAAGATTTACAACACATTTTCAGTGATTGGCCTCAGTAGTTAACTGGCACTTCATTGGTGACACAAACAAATCAAAGCAATTTCTTGCTTAGTGTTTTAACAATAAAGAGAATAGAATAATGTTTTAGTCATTAAAGACATTTTAAGGGATTATTCATTCTAGTAACCTTATTAAACACTAAATTGTTGCAAAAGTTGTGACGATATCGGACATGTAACTTAATGCTGCATATGGCTAAGCCAGCTGTCATAAAACAGTTTTTGGGTCAAATAAGCTCAAGTAATTCAGTGCATGTCATAACTGCTTCTCTTATTCAAGCAATTGCAAGTCATGGTTAATGTTTTAATTGTATTATTCATTTTTAGAATCTTTAAATAGTAAATATTTTTTGGTTGCATTTCAGTTCAAGCTTCAGGACGTTGGAACCAACAAGGATTTAATCAAAGCAGCAGAAGGATCTTGAGAAATCCCTGAGAGATTTCTGGAACCAGACAGTGAAGGAGCAATCATGACACCACAAAACCTAACCCTAACCTACACTCTGTGCTCACCTTTACTGATGTCACCTGTAGAAAGCAGTTTACTTTTAAAATAATCCTCATTGCAATTTTATAATGAGTTCAAGACTAGCTTTTCATTTTCAAAATCTTTATATTTTTATGGGAACATTTCCAGAGCTCTGATGCAACATGGCATCGGCAGTCCTGCTGACATTTCCAGTGTCAAGGGTTTAGATTTCTTATGGTTTCAAGCTGAGGTGAGACCCTCTAAACCTTTAAGTAACTCTGACATTTTGTTCGAAGACAAAGCTACTTGAAAAGCAGAGTGAGGAATTTGTTTTATACATTTCTCATCAAGTCTTAAGTGAAGGATTCAGACATGATTTTAAAAATGACCTACCAATACCTTTGGAAATACAAAGTAAATATTTTTTGAAATGTCAATGAAACTCTTCAACAATGCTTTTTGTAAAACACTTCTTAAAAATGCATCTTTCAGTCAACATATGACATTTGAATATAACTTTTTAATAAGTGGAACAAACTATGTGAGCAAACAGAGTGACCTTTAAGAAAACAGATTACGTTTATGCAGGTTTATTGTTCATTTTGTATATTTTAATGATATTTTCATGCTATACTTCAGGGGCCTCAAACTCAATTCCTGGAGGGCCACAGCCTCGCACAGTTTTTCTCCAACCTTAACCGAAGACACCTGATTCCACTGATTGAGCTCCTCTGGGTTTGTTTGAAGCTACTGGTGTGTCTCTTGAAACAGGGTTGGAACAAAAACCTTCAGGGGCTGTGGCCCTGCAGGAATTTGGTTTGAGAACCCTGCTATACTTCATTCGCTGATGGGCTTTAATATTGTAAAGTTGTCCTTTGACTCAATGAATTCCTTCTCCTGCCTCCAGACACAATATGGTTTATTCTCTCTTTTTCCAACAGGTTACATTTCCAATTTTTTTTTTCAGTCAATTGTAGTGATTAGTGTTCATGATTCCCTGCGGATCCAAAAGTACTGTTCATCATCGTAGATAATAGGACGATGTCCTCAGACATCCATGAATGATTGCACAGATGCTCAAGGATCTCTCAGAACCACTGTGCAGAGTTTTCAATAGCATTCAATGTTGGCTCTGGCAGTCTGGTGCCATGACATCTGAATCTGTCAACCTGGATCAAGCCTGACTAAAGGTTCTCTGACTATTTTCATCCTTTGATTTTATGCTTAGAACCTTTCTACCCAATCTCTGTTCTTTTAAAATGACTCATAAAAATTTTATTTTTATGAGTAAAAATAACCTCGCGAACACAACAAAAATATCAAGGAATTTTACTTTAATATCATCAAATTCTTTATACCGTCTGAGAACGAGCCTCTGTGAAACTCACAGTAAATGACGTCAAATATTGTAATGCCCTCCCATTAATTACAATAAACTCTGCCCTTCTGCTTTTGGTTGTAAACACAATAGACTCCATTTTGTTTGAGTATTTCCCACTCGAGAGTACAAATCTGGTACAGGATTAGAGATCGCAAGCTTACATACGTTTAATCAGAGGTTATAAAAAAACATTAAGTGACGTAACACCAGCATCCGTGACATTGGCTCCACCTTTTCTTCCCAACCCTATGAATATTTCTACACAAACTGTTAGATGAACACTTAATTCGAGGCGAGTTAGCATTTCCTGACAGTATCACTTGCACACAAAATATGTTTAAACTCATCATATTTTTGAACTGTAATCTCTTGCTTCTTTTCCACAGAGAAACAAAAAATGTTCATCGTGATTGGTTATTCGGTGCCTAGGTCAGTCTTTCATGTGTACTCGCCTGTGAACTAACCATAGCTTTATAATCAAAGCCTGACTCGACAAAAAAAGTTGATGAGCTGTTTCACGGTACTGATTCAGCCTGATTGAAATGTACTCATTTACTCCCATCAAAGGAACTTTTAAGGACTGAATGGCTAACTTATGAAGCTTATGAAGGAAATGCTGCGGCAGATCTACCAAAAGGTGTGTTTTTTTGAGCAAGCCATTTTGCTCTAGACTGCTTTTGAAAAATGGTAAGTACAAATTATATTTTGCAATGAAGTTGAGACTGAACATTTACCAACTCTAATTGTACCAACTCTAAGTGATCCAGCCCCAATTCTAGAACACGCAAATGTATTATTTTAATTTAAATAAATAATTCAATATCTACCTAAACGATCTTGTGACAGCAATCCTATTAATGTTGGTGAACTTTTTGGTGCTAATACTATTCAAACACGATATAATTTGAGGATCATGCTGCCGTGCCGTTTCTCATGAAGAAAAATATATATTGCATATATATATATATATATATATATATATATATATATATATATATATATATAAGGGCGTCATGGTGGCGCAGTGGGTAGCACGGTCGTCTCACAGCAAGAAGGTCGCTGGTTCTAGGCTCGGCTGGGGCAGGTGGCATTTCTGTGTGGAGATTTCATGTTCTCCCCGTGATCGCGTGGGTTTTTCCCGGGTGCTCCGGTTTCCCCACAAGTCCAAAGACATGCGGTATAAGTGAATTGAATAAGAACGATTGCCCATAGTGTTAAAGTGTGAATGTGTGTGAATGTTTCCCAGCGATGGGTTGCAACAGGGAAGGACATCCGCTGCGTAAAACATATGCCAGAGAGTTGGCGGTTCATTCTGCTGTGGTGACCCCGAAAGGGAATAAAGCCGACATGAAGACGAATGAATATATATATATATATATATATATATATATATATATATATATATATATATATATATATATATATATATTTTACAATATATTGAGTTTTTTGTTTTTCAGAAATATGAACTCAGATTGTTAACTAACAAAACTATGCTGAAGTTAATTTACAAAGCAATTAACACATGGCAAATATACTTAGCCATTATACTTTTTTTCTTGAAAACTGTACTGCCTGATTTATGTCACAAGAAATAGTTGTAACCATTCAATCATCTTCATGTCAGCTTTCTTCCCTTTCGGGGTCGCCACAGCGGAATGAACCGCCAACTCTCTGGCATATGTTTTACGCAGCAGATGCCCTTCCCTGCCGCAACCCATCGCTGGGAAACATTCACACACACATTCACACTTTAACACTATGGGCAATCGTTCTTATTCAATTCACTTATTCCACATGTCTTTGGACTTGTGGGGAAACCGGAGCAAACCCACGCGATCATGGGGAGAACATGCAAACTCCACACAGAAATGCCACCTGCCCCAGCCGAGCCTAGAACCAGCAACCTTCTTGCTGAGATACAGCCGTGCTACCCACTGCGCCACCGTGACGCCCTAGTTGTAACCAATTTTGTTGAAATGACTTATGAAATTTGTTTTGTTTTTTTTACTCAAAAATGTTTAAAACCTCAACCTGAATTGATTGAGAACATTCTGAAAAGAGATTACTTTAAAATTCTTGTTTTTGTGTTTTTCCCTAATCGTGTTTCATTCATCAGCCTTCAGTTTCTGACACTCACAAACAAGAACAGACATTAATCCAAGCTACCTCCTCTTCACACAGTTTTGTATCTTCCCTCGAGCTCAATGTTTGGAGAGAACGTTAATCACACCTCTCATGCCCTGAACCCTCTTATACATAGTCATTATCTTGGCCTTAATGAAATTCAAAGCAGAGTTCTTCTACAGAAGCAGAAGAGAGCCTACAGTAATGTCACATCTCTTTGAAGAAAAGACACAAATTGCTTTCATAATTGTAGTAAAGTCACCTTGTTTTTATTTTTGAAAGCTCAACTGCAATTATCTTGAAATAATTACAGTGTCGCCAGAGTCAAGACTGTCTTCCTGAACAAGCGGAGGCAACCAATCAAACTGCTTCTGCCTTCTGCTGCATGAATAAGTAATGATTTTGTATTTTTTATTTGAGGCAGCTCTGAGCATGTATACTCTCAGCTTTCAACATGATTCATCCTCAACCCAGAACTCTCTGGAAGAAAGCAATTGAGGACCGGCTGCCCAATTTCTATGTATATTTGATGGAAAAGGCTCTTATGAGAAATGTTGATGCGCGAAAAGAGATGGGTGAGTTCATGTGGGTCACAACTGCACTCAGAAGTACGTGAACATCAGGAAATAAATACTTACTGTCTATTTACTTCTTACCGTTGGCTACTTTGTGTGATATCTTGAGACACTTTTTCCTAAAAGGGTCACATTGTATTGTTGGAGTCACTTGGAGCACAGGGTCAGGTCAAAGGTCAGAGTTTGGTTAATCGCAAGGACATTGCAATTCCTATTGCCTATTTAGTATAGCTGTACGTCCTAGTAAGGGTAAGAATTAAAAACTGAGAGTTTGCGCACATGGTTTGTAATAGGCACCATCAGTATTGTGTAAAGAATGATAGCATTGTTAAATCCATTGTTCTGCAAAGACTTTAAATGGGATGACATCATAGAGTCTAAATTAGCAAGTTAAATAACACAACAAGCTGAGACAATGATTACAAACCAAAAGCAAATTTGCATGAATTCCAGTAGCTGTAATTCAAAACAGGAAGTACACACTGCTCTTCTTCTGTTTCATAAATATTGAAATGAAATCAAATATTAAAATGAAACACAACATAACTCTAGGTTCAGGCTATAGCAGTTTCCATTTCAAGAAAGGAAAACGCTCTGACAGCAGAGCTGTACTGTGTCTTTGGAAAACATAATCTACCACGGCAGCAGTTGAATTTTTACATTGATTAGAAGCTTCTCCTCGGATGACATTCAATTGGGTTACAGTGCATCTTTCCGAGAAACTAAATGAGTTTGAACTTCGACTAGTTTCAGCAAGTCATTCCCAGCAACCAAAACCGCATGCTTTCATATGGTAAAACTCCATACTCGAACAGAGATGTGTAAAATTAATGTACATGATAACCATACAAGAAATACTCAGAATGACCTTCCATTGACATTCAGAAATGTTATGTAAAGAAAAAAATTACTTTGCATGCATACTTTAGCAGAACAAAAAAAAACACACAAAACTTTGGAGCTGATGTCTATGCTTTTCAATGCCATCATGCCATGAGGAAGAATGTCTGCATGATGGCTAATGTAGCATACATGTAATTATCTTGCATTTTCATGTAACATGCTGGCAATATAGTAATATTCATAAGATAGGAAGTTGGTAATAGAATAACTTGTATTATACCAGCAAGTACTGACTATATTAACACTATATTTAACAATCTTAAAGTTAAATTTTATTTACAAATAGCCTGAACACCTTTAAAACGGTAAAAATATCTATTCAGTATCCTGCTTAATTACCTGACATGATGTGGCGCAAATGTCATACGAACCTCACCTCAGGTGCAACACCTGAGAAAACTGAACTCTAGAACCCAATCCCTGTTTATAGTGTGGTGCTTTTATAGTGTTCCTTTTGCAAGCAAAAAGTATGCTTGTAACTTTATAAAGCATACTTTTCTTAAACTCAAATGATTGATTTCATCTATGGGCTGGAATGTCCCTTTAAAAACAATTCTCACCCAATTATAATCAATCATTTCCCTTCTGAAGCTAGTAGCATGTCAGTATTTAATGTAATGACGTTTAAGTGATATTAAATCACTAATTAAAAGCACTTTACAAAAAGCCTTCTAATGTCCTGACATTGCTAAACTGCAGCTTAAGAAACCCACCATTAAATCTCGTACAGTAGTTATGCCAGACATTTTACATTCATTTCAATTCATTCATATTTAAACATACTGCTTATCAACATAAATCAAAAATGTGTCTCGTCTGCTCTCAATTTATTACAACTCCTTGAAAATACTTCAACTCAAGAGAGATGATTGGCAAAACATATATTCAGTGTATATTTACAAGTGAGTTCATTACAAATGTAAAAAAAGAGGTAATTCACCGTTTCATTTCTCATGGGAGGGGTATCGACAATAAATTGCCTTTCTGGACTCAAGGGCCCCTTCGCAGATAGCTCGCCCAGTACACTTCTTTATGCTTATGGTACTGTACTAATTCTATGTAGGCGAACTTGAGAAAATAGACTTTGAAATATGAGAGCCTGGAAAACCCACAAACTAAACCCGATATATATGAAAACTAGGCAAATCTAATCAAACACTAAGTGAAGGGAACCAAAATCAGGTTTAATACTTAAAATGTATAATCTATTTATCATACAGCATACACAAGGAAACAAGGAAAAGAAACTGTTTTCCAAATGTGTAAAGGGAATTTATGAATTATATTTCAGATAAAGCATTACATTGAGGTCTGAACTACAATAATGGTGCAATGGCTGGAGACAATTTTATTCAGCATTTTACTTTCCTTACAAAGTCCAAAAAATATGTGATGGGAGCTGTGGAAATAAATGGACACAGTGAGTTGATGAGGAAAAAAAATGTATGAAAAAAAATCTGAATTAAGGAAAAAGTCCAATGCAACGCTATTGATGTGTAGAGGCCATCAAGACGAAGTCATGCGAGAAGAGAACAGAAACTAAACAGAGCTAAATCTAGAATGGTATCTCAAGCTCTGCATCCAACTGAGGAGGAAATTTAATTAGCAGACCATGAAGAGGAGTCATACCGCTGCTCTCTCCATAAATTCATTATGCACCAGATATCACATTCTATGCCCTAGTTCTGCTTCCAGACACAGGCTCCACTTAAGGCAAATTATTTGATTTTATTTGTTTGTTCCTGCTTTATTGGTAAAAAAAAAAGGTTGAGAGAATGGTTTCCTGTGCATGAAAATGTAATGTGGTGGGAGTTTGGCTTTGGTTCTCTGATGTGGAAAAAAGGGAAGACGAAATGAGAGCAAGAACTGAGGAGAAAAAGCAATTAATCATCTCTTCAGGAGACATTGTCTGCATGACTACACATGCAAACTAATGGATTTCTTCTTTTATTTGGAGAATTCAATACAGGTTATGCACACAGGGTCAGCGCTGCTGCTTCAGCTTCTGCATTTTAATAATCTGTCTTAACTTCAGAGAGATTTTTGTTAAATCGTCTTGTTGAGTGTCACCCTCAGGCAATTGAAAATGGTTTTAGCTGTGACTGCATTCCTCAGAAGCATATAAAAAAATGTAATTCAGAGATGTCATAATGTCATGCTCCACACTGACCCTTAAAAAGAAGACAAATAAAAAAGAATGTAGAAAGAGGAAAAACATCTGGGTGCAATGGTCCATTTTATATAGGGCTAAGGGTCAGCGATAACCTGACCTTGAACTGTCTAGGGTTTACTGTATGTCTTTCAAGACAAAAACAAAAAAAAAGTAAGTTCCATGATAACTTTAATAATGTTCCAATATAAAACTGAGACAATTTTTCTCATCTTTTTTGAACTTCAGATTGCAACGTGTGACAAATATTAAACAAGTAAATAACAAAAAACACAAGATTTCTGAATAAATCTTTTATTATCTAACATATTAATCTTGTTGTCATTATAAATAGTTTTTTGGCGAATATAAGTACTCCAAAAAACAAAACAAAAAAACAAAACTCAACCGCTTTCCACCAGCTTACCCAACGCTCTTGCAAGGCTTACTACTGCCATCTGTTGGAATTCATAATAATTTCAGTCTTTAGCAGAAGATCCTCTTGGCTTGTCTAAATCTAGATACAGGTCTAGCTCTTGTGTCTCTTTAAACAGGTTTGGAAGCTGGAGCTGACTATTCTAAAAAGGAATTTGTCCTTCTTTGCATTAGCCAAAAGGTTTTAATTAAATCCAATTTCCTGATTACTTAGAGTGTGCATTAAAATGGTGAGGACTTTTAAATTCTATCATACAGGGGTTCTGCAGGGGTTTGAACAGGACCTTTTTAAGATATTTAAGAATCAAAAGTAAAACCTACATCATAACATAAAACACACACACACACGCACGCACACATTAAATAGTATGCTTCAAATACATTGTTTAATCCATCACTTTCATGTTTTAGAGCACTTACGAAGGTTTACGCAAACTCTGGCAACCCAATCATGCCTTCAAAGTTAAACGTTTTTGAGGATTTTCTCAAACTCTGGCAATCCTAACTGTAGTTTTTAGTTTTTGAGTGTATATGAAACTTTTCTCAAGCTATGACGGAGACAAACATCACTTTTATGTTTATTTGTTCTCAAACTTGAATCATGACTTTTACATTTTTGAGCACTTATGCAAATTTTGTCAGTCTATCATAATTGTTACATAATTTTTAGCATCTCAAACCCAAGCAACATAAAAAACACATCAGATTAGCTTTATGTGAAAAATAAGACTTCTAATTTAAGAAGTCTTAAGAACAGTGATATAGTATAGTTGAACCCTAACAATAGGTAATCAAGCTAACATAAACAGTATATGTATGTATGTGTGTGTGTATGTGTGTGTGTATGTATGTATGTATGTATGTATGTATGTATGTATGTATGTATGTATGTATGTATGTATGTATGTATGTATAGGTGTATGTATGTGTGTGTATGTATTGTGTATGTGTATATTTATGTATGTGTGTGTGTATGTTGTGTGTATATATATATCTATATATATTATATATGTGTATATATATATCTCTATATATATATATATATATCTATATGATTCTATTCTATTTATTATTATTATTCTTCTGCATGTTTATCTGCATGTATGTATGTATGTATATTTATATTTGTATGCATATCTGTAGAAAGATGCGAACTACTTGGATGTACTAAGGTAGGTATCTAATATTATTTATTTTACTTATTCTCATTTTCAACTCAATTTTGACTCCTTCCCCCACAATTACCTCTCACCTTCTCTTTCCCCCTCCAAAACTTCTCTACCTCTGTTTCCCCCTCAATTACTTCTCTCCTCTTTCCCCTTTTTTTTAATTAACACCGTCCTGTCCTGATGTACGTTTATATGATTGATTAATGTAATTATTGTGATGAATGCGAATGAAATAAATTAAAAGCTTCTATCCAGAGGAATAATCAATATATAATATCTTCAATTCTCTGGAAAGAGCAAAACTGACCAACTCATACGAAGCACCTCCCTTCTCATGGGGCTGCTTTGAAGTAGGACAGGACAGGTAAAAAAAAAAAAAAAAAAAAAAAAAACCCTAAAATAAACACAATCAAAATAAAGAGTAAATTGGTATCACAATAAATCTGTGAAATTTGTGAAACACATTGAACACACATTTAGGATTGTACAGTTGTGAGATTTTACTTAATTTCCAACTATAAATGAATCATTTAGAAAAAGACAAACCAGAAAGTACATGTATTGGCACAAAATCAATGACATTCAAACCATATCTTCGTCTTTTCAGAGCAATATAAAATTCAAATACTAAGCACACGAACGAATGCTTGAGTAAACCTGAACTTATTTACATCCTCTAGATCACAGATTCTACAATGTCAGTTTGCGCCATGTGAGGTGAACACAGCACAGCACAGCACATATTTCAGTAGGCCTACTCTTGTAAATAAAAAGAGATATATAAAGATAAGACAAATATTTCCTTCATAATGTCTAGAGAATGTGAAATAAATAGACTGCATAACAATTATTGCACTTTTCTAAATACAATACTTCGTTGTCATTATCAGCAGCACATCGAAATAACATGCTGATTTGATATATAGAATAAAATCATGACTTTCCAAGACATTTGTTTTCATTCATTTGTTTATATAGAATATATTTACATTTGTGGTAAGAGATTTATTAAAGCTAGTGATGACAATTTAAATCACCAAAACAAAGACGCCCCTAAATCAATAATCCCTGTTTCCTGTTTAGATAGCGCAAGCCGCTTGGTTACAAGTTCGTGTTGGTACTGGCAGTACCTGGTTCCATCAGTTTTTTTTTTTTTTTCATTTCTGCCAACAGAAATTTTGTTAAATTCTGTGAACTGAGACTATTAAAGTTCATTTGTTCAGCTCATCAGAAGCTTTCGTTTTATTAATTCTCAATTTTTCCTTATAATTGAGTATTTGAGAATTATTTTTTAGGAAAATATTTGCAAGAATTGTATTGGGTAAGTATTAATCTTTTTGAAATATAATGTTCAAAATCTTAAACTAAAACTTCAACGAAACAATCATTAATCACATATAAATATTCATATTTGTAAAATGGGATAAGTCTTTTTCAACCACTGGAAAATAGGAAATTAACCTCAAATTAAAATCAATGGCTCTCATCACTCATCCCTATAAACAACAATCAGGCTTTTTTCCTGTTTTAAGTTCAAGCAGATTCTTAGAGGTCTTCATTATTATCCAACCTTCAGAAGAATCGAATACATTCAAAGACTTCGAATCATTCTTTTTTAACAACCTTTTTCAACTTATGGAATCAAACATTCTATAATTGTTACCTTAAACAGATGCAATTCTTTCAAAAAGACTTTGACCAAATTTGAGAGAGACAAAAAAAACATTTGTTGTAACACCATCAGCTCAAAGAAACAAAGGTTAAAATATAAAACTGCATCTCGTTTTAAAACATAATCTGACAAAATAGTGTACAGTTCATAAATATATGGAACATTCTATAAATGTGTACAGGTTGTAAAATGTCTTTTTAAAAAATACTTTCAGTATCAGTTTTGCTTAAATGTTTTCAATCCAGATATACGATTAATTATCAAGAGGTTTACTGGGGTAATATTGCATTCCCATAATTAGTTGTCATTTGAGCCTTTTGATAATTTAATCAAAACTAGTGTAAAATACACCGTGCCTCACTTTCTGCAGTCCTTGAAGGAAAGGTTTGTGAACCTTAAAGCTCAACGTCGTCACATGGATAGCATCAAAAACATTCAGAGCATTGCTAATTATGAGTAGCTTTGATGTTATTATAATCATGTTGATCATCTGCCCTTCTAAATGACAAAAATAGATGAATTCTGACTAGTTTTCAAAAGTTCTGCAGTCGATAACAATGAAAGTGATTACACTTCAATGTAGTGAACAGTAATGGGTGCATCCCTGCCAGATTTTTAACTTGAAGAATGTTGAAATGACTGTTAACATATTTTCATAATTATAATAGCTGTAATCTATACTACTCTTTTAGTGCATGTTTGGAGCGATTGAAAACCTTTTCTAAAAGTTCAGTTATCTGGACCTTAAACTTAGAGCTGTGAGTCTGCCCCCATTGTGTTTAGATCATCCCGGGTGTATTTATCTGCCCCAGTGCGGAAGCTCGCTGAGATCTCTTCGAATGTTTTGCCTTTGGTCTCAGGAACTTTGAAGTATGTAAAGACAAAGAATAACAGCAGGAGGACCGTGAAAATGATGAAAACGTAGGGGCCGGTTAGTTCCTACAAGAGGAAGACACCTGTGAGTCTCTTAACACAAATAAAACAACAGAATGTGAGGGTGTCAGGACTGTGTACCTCAACATATTGGAAGCACATTCCCACGAGGAAGTTTGCAAACCAGTTGGAGAAGCCTGCAACAGCAATGGCAGAAGGTCGAGGGCCTTGACTAAAGAGTTCAGCCACAATAAACCAAGGAATTGGGCCCGGTCCAATCTCAAAAAATGCCACAAAGCTGAAGATGGCCACAATGCTGACATATGACATCCATTCCACTTGAGTCTGCAAAGAAAAAAGTTTATGCACAAAAAAAAAAAACTAAATGAGGCCGCTCACACAAGTGCCTCGCACAAATCACTCGCACTCACCAGGAGTGCCATCGCTATGGTCATGAGAACAGAAGACACTGCCATGCCCATGAGACCAATCAGATGCAAGGATCTTCGGCCAGCTCGTTCAACTATGAACAGCTACATTATAGGTGAAAGCAAGTGTTATCAAGCAACAGTTCTTAAAAAGTTACAGGATGACTGAGGATTGTGCTGACTTACTGACACCACTGTGAATGCAGTGTTCACTACTCCAGCACCAATGGTGGCATAGACTGGCTCAGAAACCCCCGCTTTCTCAAAGATCCCGGTAGAGTAGTAGAAAACCTGCAGGATAAAGACAATAGCAACACAAAATGAATTGAGAGATAACAGAGGATGTTATTGGGCTGGTCACGATGCTGAATGTCTTCTGTAAGATTCCATTTATGTGAAGTCTTGATTCACTCAAACACCAGAAACACATATTCGTGTGATTCGCTGATGGGTCACACTCCAGAAGAGGGCTTCGTTATTCATATACATATTGTAGATATATGGAGTTGTTACACAAGTGCAGCCTGTTATAATTTGCAACAGTTATTTTTTTAATGATGTACTATTTTAAAAGAGACTGCCTTGTGGATTTCAAATTCAAAAATTCTAATTCAAAACGTCAAAATTTCAAATTCAAAGTCAAAACAGACTACAAATGTTAAAATTTCAGTCAAAACAAACTACAAGTGTCAAAATGTTCAAGTCAAAACAGACTACAAATGTTAAAATTTCAGTCAAAATAAACTACAAGTGTCAAAATTTCTATATTAAATTGCACTGCAAGTGTCAGAATTTCGAATTCAAAATGGAAAAGCTTTTCTAAATTTCTCATTTAAAACCGACTACAAGTGTCAAGATTTCAATTCAGCTCCTGTTTCATTTCTGATGCTGCTTTAAAACTGTTATTCAAAACACAATTAAATTAAAACTGAAACGGAAGATGTTCAATAACATTAGATGAACACATTTCCAACAAAAAATAAAAACATTGCTTATGTCTTTGCAGTAGTTCAGATATCACAGAGATATTATTCACTTGACTTTCTGTGATAAAAAGTCATACAAACAAAATTATTGTGGAAAATCCTATTTAAAACTTTTTTGTCACTTTATTAGTAAACTCCATGTGTGTTGGGAGGTCAACATTGCAGTCAATAACGTCTTTGACTTGCTATTCTCAGCTCAGTCAGGTCTGATAAGGGGAGACCAGCAAATCATTACTGAGAAATGTATAAGCAGAAGGACTGCACGGTGAGCAATCAATCCACTAACACTAGTAAGCCTGCTTACAGGTACAGGCCAGGATTGATCTCATGAAGCTCTGAGACTTTCTTTGTACTTGTGCCAAAAAGGCTTCATACTGCTGCTCTTCTGGCTCATGGCTCTTTTTAAACAAACTTTGATACAGTAGTTATATTTACAGCACTTAAGGAAATGTGACTCATGCTCCGAAGCTTGATATTGGGACCCTGACCTCTACATAGAGCCCTTCATAGTGCCCAAGACACAACACCTTGAACTCTCTTAACCTGCTTCCATGTGTCTCCTTGTCTTTAAATAGAAAAATTAATGAAAATAAATTGAATCCAATATGTTTGAAGACAGGATGGCTGGTATATCGGTTCTGTTGACATCAATCAAAGGTGTTTAGATTGATTTAGACTGATTTTCACTGCTATCTTTAAGTCTGGGGTGAGAGCTTGGAGAGCCACAGCTCTGCCCAGATTAACTTTAACCAACATATAACACGCCTGATCCCTCCAATTAAAACCTTTTTGCTCGTCTGACACCAGATTAGTATGCATACTAGCCAGGGTTTTAACTAACCTGTGTAACTTAAATACTTAAGCAAAGTTATTCTTGCTTTAAACTTTGATTAGAATGACGATCGGGTCCTTTAGTTCTCCCATGGGTTTCATCCCAAAGAGGGCAATACATCTAGTGACTGAGTGTAACTCAACCATGTATTAGTGACCTGATCATCTTAAAGTGAGAACAGAAAGAGGCAAGCATACAGCATTGATGCCGGAGAACTGTTGGGAGAGCTGCAGCATGATGGCGATAAAGATGGGCTGGCGATAGAGTGAGGAGCGAAAGAGTTCAGGAATGGTGACTGTCTTCTCCCTCATCATCTGCCTGCTCTCCTCCCTCATTTCCTGCATGTCTGCACCCACGTCCTCAGTGCCACGCAGTTTCTTCAGCACTGTGTGAAGGTCGGGGAAAATGAGTTGTGTGGAAAAACGCAAGCAATATTTTAATCAGCGCGTTAAATCTTACCTGTCTTGGCTTCTGCTTCTTCGTTTTGGTTAATGAGGAGGTAGCGTGGACTCTCGGGGCAGAATGGAAGCAGGGCACACTGGAGTAACGCTGGGATGAAGGTAAAGCCAAGTAAGAAGGGCCACATTGTAGAGTTTCCCATGATTTGTTTGATGCCAAAGATCTAAAAGCAGAAGAAGTAAGAAAGAAAAATAACACATTGTGCATTAAATTGAGATGTCAATACGGTCACATATTCGAAGTGACTTTACTGTAACCAAATGTCAACCTGTCACACCTGTGCCATAAGGATCCCAACAACAATGCCAAGCTGGTGAAGGGTTCCCAGAGCGCCACGTAATGAAGTCGGGGCAATTTCTCCGACATACATTGGTACAAATCCAGTGGACAGGCCAGAATAAAGCCCCACGATAAAACGTCCAATGATAAGCATCTCCCAAGATTCGGCCAGCTTTGAGAAGCCCATAAAAGCAGCAGCTATGAAGGCCAGAACGTTAGCCATGAGCATAGAGTTCCTCCTGTAAGCAGCACAAAGATTTTAACAAATACAAGCATAAGTTGTTCGGACTGTGATGTTATGATTGTAATTGGAAGTCAAAGTTACCTGCCAAAGCGATTTACAAAGAGCCCCACAGAGAAGGAGCCGCAAATACCACCAACCGAGAAAATTGCCACTGATACGGACCAGAGTGTGGTTAAAGTAGAAGGCGACATGTACTCAGAGTACCTGCTGTGCCACGTCTCATTGTAGAAGCCCTCAATGATCTATGACAGAAAGTACGAGAGACAGTATTAGGACGTATTCAAGAAATTTGCTTCAATTGTATAACAATAGCCAGAAGAGAGAGCCGAGGTTTGGAGGACACTAGATCAGTGACGTAACGTGATGTAAAGTCATACTATAATCTCAAAACTGTTACACAGTTGAAATTGTGTTTTTGTTGCTATTTTTTATTTAAAAATGGTTTCTGCAGCTTGCTAAAAGTCTGAATGTTTTATAGAAATAGAGTAATCCATGCCTAGAAGTTAATTTACAGTAACCATTTCATTCCACCTGAACAAACAAACAAACTGTAAACACACGACTAGAGCAGTAGGCAGCCATATAGGGGGCAGTTGGGAAACTGGTTCCTTGCTAAAAATCGCAGAAAATGGGGATCAAACCAGTAACCTATGGGTCACCAGTCTTCTCATCCCCAGGCCACAACTGCTTGGTTTCAGAAAAGTAATTTATTACTGTTCTCCAACATTTCCAGATATTATATAGTCTATTCTTCGTTTTTCATGTAACAATAAATACTGAATAACAAAATGACATGTAATAGATAGTGAAACATGATTTATAATAATGTTTAGCATTTTTACAACCCCCAAAAAATTAGAAAACAGCCAGTTCTTACGCTGTAATAAAATAAAATGTGGGTGTTCTAGGGCTTGTATGGGTTTGCTCAGGAACATCTGGTTTCCGTCCACAATCCAAAACATGCCACAGTGCATTGAGGCCAATCTATAGTTGAGTGTCAAGTCTACAAACTGTCCTTAGCAGAGGCTCCACGTACACTCATTTATCAACAAAATTTCTATAGTTCTGCGGTACGTGGCACATAGTCTATGTACTGATCAATATTGGTGTGATAAAAATGCTACAACACAGATGCTAACAAATCCATCCATCTGTCCATCTTCTTGTCGGCTTAGTCCCTTTTCAGGGGTCGCCACAGCAGAATGAACCGCCAACTCATCTGGTATAGGCTTTACGTAGATTGCTCTGTATGGATGCATGCTACTGGTTGGGTGTGTTTGGTAGTGGGCAGGAGTCCCAAGGCAAAAAATGAAAGCCACGTTCTCTCTCAGACTGCCCCAAACAGACATTCTGAAGCCATTCATTTTATTACTACTTTATATACCCTGCCTTTCACCATCGTGAGCTGAGGGTAGAACCCTAGTAACCCAACCAGGGGCAAAAAACATTCTTGGTGGATACACATTTTTAACTATTATAACGACAAACCTCAATTCACACAAACACACTCTTGATCTCTTGCGCCATACATTTGTGCTATTTATTGCAGATCACAGTTGTGCTGAACTGTCCCTCTCATGGACAGAAAGGCAGGCACTCTTCTACTGTCAAAACAATGTCTTCTGAGGAGTTTTAGCCATGCTTTTCTATTATTAGTGCTCTGCTGGAGTCCATCAGCATATCTTAATAGGCTCTGCTAAAACTGGAGCTAATGCTGCACACAGTTTACTGGTAAGCCAATACTGTCTTGTTTACCCTACCCCTTGTCAAACAGTAGCATGTTGAACAATCCATGTGTCATGATTGTGTTCATGCCTTGAAGTGTTCACCTTCTGAGGGGCGTTGATGACACCCGTGTTGTATCCAAACTGCAAGGAGCCAATCACAGCCGTCCCGACAGCCATCAAAAGCTGCAACGTCAGCTGCTGTAAGCACAGAAGAACATTTTGGTTTATAAACTATTCAATGACATTTCTTTTCATTATTGTATTACATTTTTACAAGAAATACAAGAAAAATATTACAAGAGGCACAAACTTTTGTTTTCCATTCATTAACACAAACAAGTCAGCATCCCAGTTTTCTCATGATGAGTAAGACATTTTTTTCAATTTCAACAATGACAAAAATTTTAAACAGTAGAAGTATTTTATTTAAATGACTGACTAGGTTTTTTTAAATGTTGAACAAAGATTATTGTTCAATTCAGTTCAAATTCAGAAAGTTGACTGAACTATTTATAAATAAAATTTAGTCAACTTCCAACAAAAATGTAAAGGGGATTAATATATTTAGAATGATTCATAAACAGGCAACAGACTGAATAGATAGAATGTTTTGTACTGACTTGTTTAACAATTTCTATTTAAAAAAGCATTATTGATTGATGAAAGCATTTCATATGAATTATAATGGTTAAATAATGTTTAATAACATTTAGTTGTTTTTAAGCAATAGGTTAAATCTTCAAAAAGTCATAAATTTTGACTTCATTTTTTTATACTGGATTCTATATTAGTTACTTTCACAAACATATGCAAGCTGCGGAATTATTTCACAATCAAGCTGTCCTGGCCGATTATTTATAAAATGCTGTGTGACAAAAGACCACATGATATTAAATGCAGATGAGTTAACATACTGTCCATGTTTATTTAACTCTGTATAAAATACAGAGGTACAATTTAGCATGACCCCTGCATGCATTCTTTTACAGCTTTGGAGGATTAGAAACAGCTTGAAATCTCGGAATAGCATTTTGAACCCACAGGTGAACAATGGTTCCGTTCATGGGCCACACGGTAAGATGCTGAACGAGGGAAACCCAGTTGATGAAGAAGTATGATCCTATTAGAGATCCAGCGGCACCTGAAGCTATGCACGCACTCACATGCACCAAGATTACACACCAGCGTCTTATTCCAATCCAATCCACTCAAACCACCGCTGCCCTTTACATAACACAATCAACAGGCCCCGGAAGACAACCAGCTGATTGTGAGGACAAGCACGTACAGGCAGATTAACTACTGAAAACCCCAGTTGAATTTTTTATTCTTTTATAGGCATTTTCTCTGAATTGTAACTGTACATTATAATGCAACATACTTATCTTGAGCAAATATGTTTTAACAGTTGCAATGTCCTTTTTCTCAGCTATAAGGATCCTTTTTTTCTCTATAAAGAGTATTATTCTTGAACTTTTAAATAGTATTTTAGTCTTCCACTCCGCAAGGCTTAGTGTCATCACATTCACCTGCCATTCTGTACAAATCAACCAATGGAGAAGATACATGTACAGACCAATTACAATCCCTTCCTGACATTCTTTTCTGCTGGAACTGGAGCAAGTTTGTTTACCTGAACTACTTAAACCATGTCGGTTACATAACAACCAATCAGTGTGAGCAATTAAGTCCATTACTGGATGAATCAGATCATTTCTGGTCAAATGGTTCCTAATTAGTATTAGATATAAGACTGATACAAAGAGGATGGACTTCAAAGGGTATAAAATAAAATTCTGCTCCTGCAATGAACAAAGAATTATATGGTACACAAATGACAAGGAAATGTTGCAAATCTTGACAAAATTTGTCATTGTAAACCCGATGAAGCATTTATTTTAAACATCCTCTGAATCTTTTACAGCCATTTGTAAGTGGACACCCTGTACAGTCCACCATCACCTACAATCTATAATAACATTAATGAACTCAAGAGTCACCAGTCTGCCTGCCATGTTTGTTTGTTGAAGGTGGTAGAGAAGAAGTGTTCCTAAAAATGGGGTGAGAATCCCTCTTCTAAAATCGTATATGCATATGCAAATATTTAAATACATCTAAATACATATACCTAAAATACAAAAAAGCAAGGTGTTAATTAAAAATGTTCCTGAAATGTCCTTTAAATTAGGGGGAAGAAAACTATATATATAGGGGAAAAAAATCATAAATGTTTAAATTGAAATCAGATGTTATGAAATTTACCTAAAAGTTTTTCATTATTAAAAAAACAGCCAATATCCTACTTATTCTAGTATTCTACATTATTCTACTATTATTTTATTTCGATTATTATAGAATTATTCTACATTGTTTTATCAACCATTAGCTTATAAAGAAAAATGTTGGTTATACTTTTTGTATGGTTAATCTCTTTCTATTTAATCTCCTACATTATCTTTTATATTTGTACACAAAAAGTTTTAAAATGTAAAAGGTGTAAACATGTAGCACAAAAAAAACGAATAATAAAAGCTACAATATCACAAGACTTAAAATAAAGCAGGCAGTATTACCTTGTTAGATTCCATATTGATGAATTAAACTTAAGATTTACTCTGTTCTTCTTTACGAGTAAAATGACAATCCTTCACAAAAAAGGGAAAACATCGACATCTAATTTCCAAAAAAAAGTTTCATTTTGAAAGTTTCCTCGCGTTCTTGTGTTGTCATTGAGCGAGTCAGGTGCGTTCAGTGCCATCAGAGGAGTAAAGCGCTTAATATAAACTCTCGGTCGCAGCTTCTGATTGGCTGTTGCCTGGTTACCCAGGAGCGTGCGCCTGAGTGCGCCAATGTGTACACGGGCCTGTTTGGAAAAGAGCGCCCCGATTGGATGCACGTATCAATGGTTTCATTAGTGACGTGATCGAGCAGACTTTTAATCGTCGTAGTGAAGCTTAAACTCGGAGTGTGCTAAAAGATTTGCACCTGAGGGATCACTGACGCCTCATCAAACTGATTCACAAGAATACTTATACTATATCTAGTTCAGAGAGTTTTACTAAGATAAATACAACCAAAAGAATAATCAACTTTTACATGTAACAGTTGAAAACATGACTTTCTGAACTATTGCTAAACACTACCAACAATAGTTAATATAGCATTTTCAAATGTATTAATAATAAATAAATTATACATTCTTTGCTTTCTTTATTTTCCTTTCACAATGTTTAGCATTGAACAAACTCAAGTTACAAGAATTAACTGGTTCGGAAACACCCAATAGGCTGGATTTGATTTAAATCCACTACAAAAAATAGTGGAATAATAACATTATGTATATCATTGATTAAAAAAATGAATACAAAAAATAACCATGTAAAAAATAACACTGCTTTAGAATAAACTGTTAAGATAATATAAGAACTTGAATACATTTGGTCGGGTCATTCTGTATCGTTTTGTTGTTATTTCACTGTGAAAATATACTTTGCCTTTGTTCTTCACGGCAGGAAAGAGTCCGGTGATATCGTAAGCAAGTATTAAGAAAAAAAAAGTTCATTGTCTTCATGTAATAAGAATGGATATTTCCTATGAAACGTTTAAAAGAACATTTGTGTTGACTTTCTCTAGATTACATAAATGTTCTTTGGCATAACAAACAAGCGTTGAATCAAAGACTGGGTGAGCTGGGGGAGATTCCGCATGTTGGTATTGTTCATTAAATCAAAGATTGTCACTACTTCTTTCAAGAATTCACAAGTGTAAATGTACAGCCAGGAGAAAATGATTGATTTAATACAGTGGTGTTACAGTTCCTCTGTACAGAGTGCACAGCACAACACTCTTCAGGCTATTTGTGTATCACAAGCTTATCAATGACATTGTGTGGTTTGCATGGATATTTTTGCTAACACCTCTGACTTGACACGAACGAGTGCAGACAAGTTCAGAGTATACACGCAGTGCACCCGTCAAAGAGGAGACTTTCTGTTGTTACATTCCCAACATTTTAGCTTTGGAAATTTTAAGTGATTTTTAATGCAATGTATACCAAGTAAAGCTTTAACCCTTGAGTGGTGTTCCTTTTATTGCTAGTGTTTGCGGGTCTGGTTGAACCATGGCATTTAGAGGGGTTTAATTCACCCAATCAAGACATTTTATGTTAAAATACTTAAAATTATACACAGCAAATATACTTTATGTATTGTTTTTTAACCTTCTTTTTTTAATTTTCACATTTAAACCATGTTTGGTATTCTCATTATTGTTACTTTGGCAGGGTTGGCATGTATGCTAGAACCCTTGCATTTTAATTCATATAATCATACAAGGGTTAAACGGTTTTTAATTTCTACCAAAAAATCATCTAAGTGACATTTTTTTTGTTTGTTTTAATACACAGTGACAAATCAGGGTTGGTTAAGGGTAGTGATGTTAGGAAATTGTTCAATTACAGTTTTAAGGCTTTTTTAAAAAAAATGATAATAATAATCAATCTTTAAAATGTGTTTTGCAAAACAATTAAAATTGAAATAAACCTAAAACAACCCTGATATGCTTTAATATATTCATGTCTTGAATATAACATGATATAAATAATCATGTTCATTAACAGAAAAGTACAGCTATAGACATATTTAACAGACAGGGTTGCAGCCACATTTTGTGTTAACTGTGATTTCCACTTTTACTACAATCAAGGAGTGTTTTATCGTTCATGTTGCCAGATCCCCAAAACTCTGACCATTAATGCATGACAATGTAAACAAGCCATAGTGGCTTTAGACACAGGGAATAAATAAAACTTAAATTTTTATTGTGTTGAATTTGTATTGAAGTAACTGACTGAAGTGTGTTTGCCTTGCTTTGATTAAGAAGAGCAATTCCATGAACAATGATCAGTATAAAAAAAATGTTACATATCAACATAGTTATGATCTGATAACTCCATGTTTACTGGAATTAGCACAAACCCTAAATTGATTAGGTTATGAGTGAAAAAAGAACAGTGTTTCAGTTCACATGCTCTCCTTACGGGTCAGTCGGTTCACCAAGTTCAAATGGAGACAGCCATTGTTTAAACTCAACTCGACCAATCAGATCAAGATCCCGTCCAAGCCAGCATCTCTTTGTATCCTCATCTCAGGCATTTTCATTATCCACTCTGACACTCTCATTGAGGCTTATGGCACACAATGAAAGAACATCATCTTGTGGATTAAATGGAAACTTTTTCATACCAACAATGATGGGGTATTAAGCCTCAGACTCATAAAGAAACCCATTCTACTGCAGAGATGTTCTGCCAATTAGAGATGTGTCCTTTATGCCCTTAGAAATCTGTGAAACAAACAATTAATTTTTACAAAGCTTTTGCTCGAGCCTGTGGACAAAGCCACTGTGAAATGGCCAGAAATTCCACTTTGCTTTTCTGTCTTGGTGGCCTGAATCAGCTGGACCAGTAGCGGGTCTAAAGAAAGTGTTTGGACTTTAAACCGAAGGATTTAGATTAGATTTAAAGAAACATAATCCATTTTATTACCGGATTAGATTAATCATCATATTAGGATTTAACACTGCAGGAAAAGTTGTCCTGGAAATGTTGCAAATAAGTGCTTTTCAAAGGAATTCCCTTTTTAGAAAATTAGAGTTAAGAATAAATCACGTTTCAGGTTTTAAAAGGGTGATGTAAAATAATTCTAACTTTGTGTATCTATATCATTGTGGGGCATGATTATGAAATGTTAATTTTATGGAAAACTTTTAGAAGAACTTTAGAAGAAAAAATTTAAAATAACTTATGTAATATAGCTTGAGACAATAAACTGCCCTTAATAAGCAAGTTTCTTTCTGCAGTTCAAAGACTTAACTTTACCTAACTGGTAAATTAATAAATTTTTGTGAAAATGTATGTTAAAATTGTTTTCAAACATGTAGTCTCGACTCCAACAGTACACTCTACATTCAGATAAAAAATTTCAGTAACAACAAACATAAAGTGATAGTTCCAATGACACATAAGATACATATTTTGTTGCATGGTCTAAAGTCAATAAAAGTAAAGATGTTCTCTTCTGTTTTCTGTCATAGGGGTGTGTCAGAGGAAGTACACAACAGGAGATGCACTCCATCTCCTCATCCATTGTTAAAAACTCTCTCCGGACCAACTCCTGAGCTTCGTATCTTACGAGGAATATTATTTCTATAAGAACCCCACTGAGGGCAAAGGATGGAGAACAAAGACCTGGACTCAGACAGCTTTGGACACTCCGCAGGCCTACTGGTAACAAGACAGGGTTGTTCCTCCTCCTAGTTTACAAAACTGCTAAAATAATCACCACGTAAACATTTTCAAAGACTAAACAAAGTTCTCGTATGACTAATTTATTATAAAAGGTCTTTATTCTTTCAGATCTGTCATTTATACATTTTAAATGACTGTAAAATGCTGCCCTCTAGTGAGCTAAACTGTAAAGCGATAAACCATGTTGTCACTGTCAAGGGATCTCTAAAAGTTTAGAGTACTTTTGAAAGAGTTTTTTGAAGGAGAAATATCTCTATCAGTCATCTAAGCAACATCTTTTTTTAAATGAGTGAGGTTGGAACAAGCTGTGCATTATGTAATGGCTTGTTTTGTAATTGTATGCATTTTTACATCCATTCAAACAAGGATGCAGCATAACAAATGCAAGCAACGGGTCACAGTTGAAGGCTTTTGTTAAGCTCGAACTGCTGTAGATTGTCTGCTGCGTAACCCACTCAACTGTGACTTATTCACCAAAAAGCAACATCTCAAGTAGCCTATTGTTCAGAGAAAACGATCCACAATGCACAGAAAGAAGTCAAAAAAATGTCTAAACAAGTTAAATAAATACTAATTTTGGGTGATTTTTTTAAGCATAAAAAGTCATTGCTATTAATAAGAATTTCATGCATCTTTCTGTATATTGTAGGGGAGACTTACATAAATGTATGCAGTCTAAGAATATCTGCCCCATTGCAATTACAATATCCACTGCAATACTTTCTTTTTTTCATATTTAGCTTTTTCTTATAAACCACTCAATGAAAAAAAACTCACTGGCGGACTGATAGAATGCCACATTCCAAAGCAACTTGATTAAAAGGCACTTGATTCAAATTCCCAGCGATGGGTTACGGCTGGAAGGGCATCCGCTGCGTAAAACATATGCCAGAGAGTTGGAAGTTCATTCCGCTGTGGCGACCCCGAAAGGGAAGAAAGCCGACATGAAGATGAATGAATGAATGAATGATTCAAATGAACAGAGAGCACAATCATTTGAACGCATCTTATCACCTTCATCAAATTCCATTTGAACATCATTCCCTGGAAACTTCAATCAATCTTTATATGTATATTTAGATTTTTCTGGGATTGGATTACCCAGCACAAGGGTGAGGAGTGGTTTTGCTCCTTATATTGCACTGTCACTGCTCTTGCACATCAGTGAGTCTGCAAGAAAGGGTTTGAGTCATGTGACCCGAGGTCCTTCTGGGCAGCAACAGAGAAGGTCAACTAATCATGATCACATTTCATCCAGGGGTCACCTGAACAAAACCCACACAATCAAACAGAATGTATTGAATTATTATGATAACAGAGACCGGGAAATATCATTTAAGAGTACAAGCACATGTAGTCCCTTCAACCAATCTGATTAAAGGCCATGCACTGCTTCTGTCCAGATCACAACAATGCAGGGGGAAAGGGAAACCCTGCCCAAACAAGCTACTCGGCTCAATTTAAAGAACTTAAGAAACTGTTTAAGAGAGTCACGTGTGAGTTTGGCTTCGCTATCCAACTCACAAAGATGAAATTAATTACAAAATTGACACATATTTTATTGCTAACATTTTATTGTTGCAAATTTGATCAGTAACAAGCATATAGAAATATGTTGCTACAATAAAAAAATTACAAAATTTTTGCAGAACATGAGTCTTACCTTTTTGCTGCCGTCTCCTTTCCTGAAGAGCCTGGTACTCTCGCTAGGTTTGCTCATGCTGAAAAAGAGAAAAAGAGAGAGGAGGCCAGAATGATAAGCAGCGGACTGTCTGCTTCAGTCCCTTCACAAAGCCACACACAGGCCACTGCCCACATGTCACTCCACACACTGAACTTACTCACACACACAAGAAAAACATTCTTCCCATCATCTGATGCCTCTTCAAGTGATGGAGAAAATCTCTGTATCATCAGGGTCTGAGCATGAAAATGACAGATTATTTACAGTGCAAAAACTCAACAGATTCAGTGAAGTCTTTATTTATCAATAAATTATTCAGATCACTTCAGAAGAAATTGTTAAAGTATTATTTTTTATTATGAAACAAAAAATGACCAAAAAACCGTATTTATTACCTTATATATAACATTATATACATACCATCTGCTTAAACCCGAATTCTATGTAGACCAACCCTAAACTTACTCCGTGTTTATGCGCGCGCACGGCGCATGCTTAAAGACGTTGTCAATGTATCGCCGAATTACTGATTTCTCTGATGTCAAACTCAGCAATTGATGTTGACGAGATGGATCCTAACACATGACTGGCCAATTTACCAATCAAGGAAATCTATTCAAAAAATTGATTTAGTAAGAGGCAAAGAACACTTATAAACTGGGTGGTGCTGTTAATGTGGAACAATCAAGATTTGCAATCACCATGGATAAAAAATTGGTTTAAAAAATTCCAACTTCCAATTACTTCAATACGTCTAAATCCCATTACTGTTCATGTAGGTCATGGGTGTCAAACTCAATTCCTAGAGGGCCGCAGACCCTGCAGGATTTTGTTCCAACCCTGTTTCAGGAGACACACAAATAGCTTCAAACAAACCCAGAGGAGCTCAATCAGTGGAATCAGGTGTGTTCAGTCAAGGTTGGAGCAAAACTGTGCAGGGCTGTGGCCCTCCAGGAATTGAGTTTGACACCCCTGATGTAGGCATTTAACAAAAAATTGGCAGAATGTTTTCATAGACTTCAAACTAAAGTATCCTATTTGACTCCATCCATTGCCTTGCACAAACTTGTCACTGTCGTTTTCAGATACGAATATATTTTCATAAAAATTTCATAAACTCAGGACCATGAAACAACTACATAGAGGAATATATGTTTGTCTTACAAAGTAGGGGTTGATATTTTTTCAAATAAATAATTTGATAATATGTTTATTAATTGAAATGCAATTTAATACATTGATTAAAACAAAATTAACAATGAATGCTGTTATTTTTTTATTTCATACTTTTCACATTGTTGATGTTTCAATTACTCGCCAGGAGATGGCAGCAGTAAAACAATAAGGTTCGTGATTCTCTTGAATTCTTCCCATTTAACCTTTGTGGGGTATTCCCATTTCAAAAGCAATTCAAAACCAAAATTTTATTCCATAACACATAAACAAATATGACTTATCTCAAATTCAAACAATATAGAGAACATATCTTGAATTATTGCAACTAGTCCCTACTAGAAAAGAATATACACTTGTAACATTTTTATTCTTGAAAAAATTAGAAACGGGTCAATTTGACCCGAAGGACACACAAGGGTTAAGACAGTTGTGTATTTATTTATAGTGTGGTTTGGAAAACAGTTTGCTAAAACATTATATAGACACAGCATTTTTGAAAGCTTCTTGGATACACCTCATAAAGAAGACTTCTATACTTCTCTGCTCTTACATAGTTTAAAAGACAGCCTGAAGGATGAGAAAGGAGCAGTATACAGCTTGTGTGGAAGGACGGGCTACAATCGGCCCCCATTGAGAAGAGGTGAGTGATTTACAGCACAGCACAAGTGGAGATGAATGGGAAAGGGGTGGGCATCTCGTATATGAGGCAATTACAGTGACACTGGGGCGTTTATGGCTGGTATGGGACAGCTCTGAGCAGGAGTGAGCTCTTTGACAACAAAACTGCCATAAAGAATGATTGATCTTTGGTTGATAATACAGTGTCAGTCGTTCTGGTCCTGGGTCTGGTAAGGTATGTTTCTATTAATCCTGAAGTGGTTTTAATGAATATTGCATGTCATCTCAGCATGTGCTAGTGAATTTCTTTAATAAATCTGATGGTTTTATCTTCACTTAGGAAAGTATCAGCAGAGAAAGAGTATAGATTTCATATTAGCCATACAGGGTAAAGACAATTCAGTTTTTTTATGTTATCACTACATGGATTAGCAGGAAACCCTGTTTCCTAAGATTGCATAAGAGACATTATAAAATAAACTGTTATGACAAGCTTAATGCAAATCAGTCATACCTCAGGTGTTTATCCAACAGAGAAGATCTTTCATTGAGTGTTTACTTCTGTTTGTCAGGAGAAAAAAAACTTGAATCTTGAATTCCAGCCAACCTACCTTTAAATAGAACTCCTAAAGGTGTTAAAGAATTAAAGAATTAACAGCTTTTTGTTTAGATTATTATTTAAATGCCTCAATTATTTAAATGCCTCATGAAGCATTCTGAACGGTCAATTTAACTTCAGGATTGAGGACTCGGCTGCCCTCTACTGGAATGGTGTACTATTTACAGCTTTTAAGGGTTTTTTATACTCAAGCTCAATTGGAAGTGATTTTTTTGTAAATGTTAATCGAGTAAGCATGGACATACCCTAAGTTTTGACAATAACCCCAGCCAAGCTCAACTTAGAGACGTTTATCTGGAGAGGTAGACTCATCAATATATAAAAAGAACTTAAGTTTTTTGAGAATGCCTACTAACTTGATACCTTAAACTGATGGTTTAGTTAGGTGACCATTAAATATTTAGAAAGTTTTTTTTTGCTGAAATAAAATAAAATCAGGTACTATGTTAATAAATGGGAAGCATGTTGCTTTCCTTACCTGTTGAGGATCTTTACATTTTCTTTGAATTCATAAAAGTGAAGCTCTTGATACATGTGAGGAGCAAAAAGTTAAATTTCATTGCTAATATGCTAATCAAATATTTTAAGTATTTGTAAATATTACAAATATTTTAAATTTGTAATATATTTTCATCTAAAAATAATACAACATCAAAGCCATGGTGCAAATAATGACCTTTGAAGTACTTAGAGAATGTTTTTTTCATTAATGAGAGTTTTTCATTAATGAGAATTTATGCTTTTTTGTAAAAAAAAAACATTTTCTTCTTTTTGCACTTAAATTCAATTCAAAGATTTAATCCTGTACTTTTCTGAAACACAAAACACTGTAATGCCTCATTATAGTATAACAATCTCCTCTCCATCTCTTATACAAGCGCATGTAGACAGAACAGAAGCATAAGGAATGTATTACCAGAGCAGAAATAGCACAACCAACCTTTCATTCAAGCCCCTGTCCTCTGACCTGTTTAATTATGTCAGCACTGGTTATGCACCTGTGTGTCCCAATCTATTATACCCCCCATCACTTAACGGCTTTTAGTATCTCAGCATCCTGTTCCACTTCCAACCTCTTTTATAGCCTTACACCACAATCTAACACAATGTTTGAGTCTCCCTCGAGGCAGACCGGCATAAATGCGTTCTTTAGGTGTTCAGCAGTGATTGCTTCTAAGTTCTTTTTGTTGAGGTGGGCTCGTAAAAGTCAGGGTCAAGCAGCAGAGGTGTGCTGTAAGCTTCTACCCCCTCTAGCAGTAACAAGGCACACAAACTAAAATGATGAAAGACAGTGTATAATGGCAAAACATTTTTTTGCATCTATAACAAAACGTCTTTTGGGAATCATAATATTCATTCCCATTGAAATCCTGCATACAATGACCATTTTGAACATATGTGGATTCAATGTGCTGATATATAGCAAAACTGGTGAATCACAATCTTGGTATCTATGAGAGACAGAAACGAGAGAGGATAGGAGGGAGGAACTAGTGGTGAATCAGTGTGACTCTGAGTCTGCCCATTGGTACGCTTGAGTCATGTGATTGGTTTAGGAATGCTAATTCATGCTGTATTTTCCTCCTCCTCTGTGCTAGTAGTCTGCTCCTGTCGGATAGCACAGACCTCAGACATGGTGAAGGATATCAGGGAAGAAAGCAGTGGTTAAACTTGAAAAGAAGACTGTGTTTAAGGTATGTTAAGCTTTATATTGGTTTGCTACTGTTTCTACCTTCCTGCTTGAGTATATGTTTTATGAGAAGGAAGTGCTACTGTCTCTTGAGGTTTAGGATCTTATTTCAACAGCATGTGTGGTCTGTTTGTTAAATAGAGTGTTTAAATGTGTGCCTGTGCTTGTCTGTCTCTGCTCAGTGAAAGCTGTTTGTTTTAGAGGATTCCTTGACGTATTAGTGAGAATGACAGATATTGTTCATCAGGTGGGTTTGAGAAATGAGAAAGAAAGCATTAAGCTAAAAATGAATGATCTGGCTTCCTTTTCTAACCATCTTCTTTGGTACAACTTTGCATAATGTTGTACTTTTTCTTTTTAAAGCTCGAGTCATTTTCATTTTCTGGCCATCCTTCAACATGAACGATCCATGATCATGACTGACGTAATGCGGAGAAAGCTTAATGGGAATGATTTATGTGGACAAATGGCAGATCAATAGGCATGTTTACTGATTATCGATGAGTTTGCTCAGCATATATGTACACAAGAAGCTTTTAGACCTCAAGACTGAATGGAAACAATGCATTCCCAGACAGGGTTAGCACACTGACTGACAGCTACTTCTTATACAATGCATTTAGCTAATTGCCTCTCAAATAACAAGACCATCTGCAGTCTTTCTCAATATTTGACCCAACTCTCAGTAAACAAATCCAAGAACAACAACACTTGTGGGTAATCCTACAAGTGTTTGACAAGGAGAATCTGGAACTCCTTAAAAGCTAACTTTTGCCCCCGAGACATTGTCATTTTTATTATTTGTCAGATTGGATGAAAAGGAATGACCTTGAGACTTGATTCACTTCAGCCCCTTCTGTTTGGTAATTGGGCCCTCATGTTTTACACTTGCTTTTCCTGTGTCATGAGCCTCACAATGAGGTAGAGTAGTTCACCGTCACCCTCGGGTCACCCTAATAATCAATCAAACAGGAGGGGCACAGATCCAGTACCTCCTAAAACAGCAGGAAACGAGGGGATCGTTGATTGGTGTGTGAGGATCCCATAGTCAACAAGAAGAGAGATGCTGGAAATAGCATGCTAACTCAGGATCCATCCTTTCTTAAGACCTACGTTTGTTTGGCTGAATTAACAACCTCTTCTATTTGTTTTTATTACTGAAGTCTATCCACTTTTGCGTGTTATACCACGTTGTTAACAAAACTGGCTTTTAAAACTAACAACAAAACTATAGCTAAAGCGACGCCCAATAGCCACAAGTGTTGGGATTAACTCCAATGGCACATCATTGCCTTTTATTAATGTAAAAAGTCAAACAAACAAATCAATGGTGATAAATTAAAAAACTAATGTAAATGTAAGGAAAAAGAAAAATTCATCAGGTAAATACACACCTGCATGCTTATTTGACCTAATTACACAAAATAAAATTTTGCAACAAATTAAATGAAGCATTCTCTGCACCTACAATAACTATAAGCATCATCCATTTTTTGCACATTCCCAGCTATAAAATGCATGTTATTTTACCAGTTTATATGGTAAGTCAATGGGAAACTGGCATTATGAATTAGGACAGTAGATAATGCAGTTTGCCCTCAGAACTTTGCTCAAACTCCAAATAGTTGAAATTTCTAGGATATTCTTAGCAACTCCAACCAACCAGCAGCTTTTTCTAGAGTAGTGTTGTGTATAAATAAACAAAGCACAATGAGAATAACAGACAAGCTGCATGGTCACAGTGAACTTCATCTTCGTACTTCTGGTGTTTTGCCTACTTTTACAACATTGAGGAAATTCTGATCATGTATGATGAGAGCATGTGATCATAGTAGTTGAGTTGAAGGATTGAAAAAAAAAGTACAAATGTGATCATAAAAGAAGCTTAAAAGTGATTCAAATGTTTTCTGTGGAAAATGAAGGAGGCTTCAGCTTCAGTAGAAAAGGTCACTTATAGCATAAATGTTCAAATGACTCCAAAGCGTTGTAACATACTCTGTAGCATAGTCATAAAGAAAACTAATCATTGTTGAGCATTTCACAACATCCAGCATCATATTGCATTCATAGATATGCATTTGAGACATTCCCTGTTTTGGAGATTTTTATTACATTTTGACTAAGGTATAGAGTTAATTTGTCGAGTACAGAAGAATATCTTGGCAATTAAATTGTCTAACATGTTTTATTTAATAATGTATTTAGATATGTATTGATTTTGAAGTATTTTTAATAAAATAAAAAAAGTGATATACTCAGCATGCATGAAGTTAAACTAAATACCTTTGGACAACACATGTTGAATTTATGCTCATCAGATGCTGTTTAACACTGATAACAAAAGTTTAAATATCCCATAATTTTATTACCAAGGGTGTTAGCAAAATTACTTGGTCTGGAACTGCTTCACAATGCTGTTTTTATTAAAATGCCCATCAAAATAAACTAAAAAATCTGTCAAAGCCTACTCGTCATCTCTTTAAATATGATAGCTTTGGCTAAATCAACATCTCAATTTAAATTGCACGCACAATACCACTAGAAATAGAGGTGAATGATGGATTTTCTCTTTCTCTCTTAAGCGACGTCATTGTGAATGTTTTCTAAAAGTATTTAAACATTTATTTTAAATTAAAACCCCTAAATGTGGATGATAATCATGTTCAACACAAAACTTATGTTTTAACTTTCTTTCTTCAATAACTGCTTATCGGGTTTGAAATTCCACAGAAGCTGAAGCATGTGATGACGTTCTATGAATGTGTTGCACAGTGGCTAGAAACTTTGTAAACAATCGCCAAATCTTTTAGGTTTTTAATCTCTGAGATTTCAGAGTTTTTCATATCACTCAGTCAATAATTAATGACTCATGACATTTATATAGCACTTTCAGTCAAAAGCACTTGCAGCATCCACCGGGATGACGTAACGGATATCATTCTGTGCCAGAACATTCATCACACATCTAAAGGTGCACGGGAGACATGGGTTTTCAAATGTCAATAGATAGTGTGAAGTGAGACCTAAAACCCCACCTCTAATTTAATTTAATTACTGAACATAAGTCTTGATTACATTTTTACCTCCTGTTTCTATCAACTTTGATAAACATAGCAATTCTGTAGCAAAAAATGTAAAACAAAAAAAAATTTGTTGAGATAGAATTCTAATAAACGTATTCCTGATGGAGCAGTTCATGCAGCGTGTATGATTTTACATTATTTTCTAGGACTGTGTATTGGCAAGAATCTGGAGATATCATACAAACCACGGTACACATGTCACAATACAATATATCCCGATATATTCCGATACTGTAACAAAGACACTATTTCACAATATTTTGAATGAGTATGACTAGGCAAGCCCTTTTTGGGTACTGATAAACACTTCACATGAAAAAATTGATTAACTGCATTTCACTTAATGAGGTTAATCATTCAGTTAACAGAAGTTCAGGAGCTTGGCTGAAAATCATTTGGTCCAATCTACCTTTATTATTCCAGTATGAAAGACATGACCTAAGGTACATCAATGTCAACTGGAATCCTCACTCGTACAGCTCACCTAGTACACTTCTTCATTGCTCACCACCGACTCTTGGGATACTAGGCAATTATAAGCAAGAGCGAACTGCCGAAATAGTGCAAAAATTTGCCTTTCATCTCTCACACACACTGTTTCCTTCACTTATGAAATTCCAAGCACTTTTTGACATGTAATCAACTATAAAAGTAAAAATCTTTCCAACACTTTGGCTTCCATAACAAAAAAATGTAAGTATAGAAAATATCAATGAAATGTAAATAGTCGTTTTCAACACTCCTTAAATGTATTTATTGAGGTTTTAGACAGCTATGTAATTGAACAAAAAAATACTATAAATTGAATTCTAAACACTCAAATGTTGTGTACCAACATCTTTCACAAGATTTTGTTGTTGCTTTAGCTTTGTAAAGAGTTGCTGAAAGACACTCGGTGTGGTTCGCTAACAAAAAGTGGTCTGGGGTGCCACAAAAAAGTTTAGAAAGGCAGTTTGGTCTGTTGGTTAAGGAGATCGACTTGTGATCGAAGGTCGCCGGTTCGATCCCAGATCCAGCGAGTTGAAGGTGGTGAGTGATGAAACACTTGCTCTCTCTCACCATTAACAACCACAGCTGTGGTGTCTTTGAGCAAGGCATCCAGAATGCTCCGAGTGTGTATTCACGATGTGCTTTACACCAGGATAAGTTAAATGCAGAGCACAAATTCCGAGTGTGGGTCACACCATATCTGGCCAACTGGTCACTTTCACTTTCAATGTCATTTTCACTAAATGATTTGGAAAAAATGTATAATAAAAAAAAATCAATTCAGTCCAATCAATACAAATATAGCCAAATTAAATATTGTGATATTCTGTCTCATAGTTCATGGTTTAGATTATCAGGTAGGCAAGGCAAGGCAAGTTTATTTGTATAGCACATTTCGTACACAGGGTAATTCAAAGTGCTTTACATTGGAAATAAAGAGTAAAAAGGTAGTTGACTTAATTCTGCATTTTCCAACAAATGGGGCAAAGTTTAAATTTGTTTTTGTAACTGATCATTAATTACTACAGCCCCTTAACCTTGTCATCTTAATCATATTTTACATGACATTAAAACGTCAAGATATTTTAAGGATGACTCGAAGCAAGTCTTTGTTTTTTTTAACCTTTTTAAATCTTGAGCATGTAAACTCCCCTGCACAACCTAGAGTGCATTAAACATATATCCTTTTGCTTTCACCAGAAAGGGGCCCTTTCAGGCCATATATCACAAGCTCCTAATGGTTCTGTTGTGGGAGGAGGTTTGTCTTTGAGCACTTCTAGTGACCCCTTGATCTCTAATGAGCTATACAGGACTCCTTAATATGGCATCTAATGGGAAGATCCATCTCCAGTGATGAAAGCCTTGAGAGACAGTAACAGATGATCCAAGATGTTTTCATAGAGTTATCTCCTCTCCGAGCCCCATAGTGAAGATGAGATGCAGACACAGAGAATGAACGTGTTCACCTCACTGCTCCCCATGACATTCTTCTGTCATGGCTCACGATGCTCCCATGTGAGTCGCCCATCAACACAAACTCAAAACAGACCCTGTGTTAGTGCTCTCTGTTTCATTTATGACAGCTTCTGATAATTATCTGATGCTATCTACCTGGCTCTTCTCTCCTGTCTTTCCTGAAGAATGACAGGTTTTGTCCTCTGAGAAATTTTTGCAGATAGGGTGGATATTTCAAGAGCCAAAAGTGGTTCAGAAGTTGAGAAGTGATGAATCAAACTGATAGCTGGAACAGCCGAGACAATAATAATTCTCAGGCCTCAGGTTCAACTGGTCACTGATATTAAATCTATCATTATTTACAAAAAAAAAACGTATTTGAAGATGTCTTTTGATCTAGTAGGAGAAAACATTCAGGGAGTTTTTGTCAAAAAAGGTTAACAAAGATCCATGTGTACTAGGATGTAAACTTAATTTTGCATGCTGTAGATATAGAATATAAGTGAAACTAACTAACTTTATGCCTTTTCATTCAGTTGTTAATTTTGGAGTGGCTGTAAAAAACTTTGAATCTACGATTGGAAGAGTATTGGATGGGTAATTATTATTAAAATTTACTTTGTCACTTCTTGCATATCCACACAGTTATAATTGTGAGATAATACAACTATCTATAAACAATTGAACTATGATATTTACAATCATTTAAGATACATTTCTAAAATAAAAATGCAATGGATCTAAACCAGTTGCTTCCTAACATTACTAAACTTTAGTTGTTGTTTTAAAAAAAAAAAAATTACAACATCCTTTTTAGTCATGGTCATCTAAATACAGAACACGTATGCCATCAGGTACAGATGACACACAGTTCTGTTCCAAATGTAACATCATATAAAGTGCACACTAATAACCCAAAAACTGAACCGTTAAGATTGTATAAGAAGAAATGTATCATCGGTACAGTTGTGTTACAGTGATCAGTTTTGCAAACATACAAATATAACATACTTGCCTTACTTCAAGACATTATTGATCGTATTATTACTTGAATAAGCTACTGGATGCACTTTTGAATTGTCCTTCTGGGACTAATAAAGTAATTTGAACTTAATTTAATTGTATAGATCCAATCTAACTAATTAACAGTGATTAACTTGTTACTGTCTACTTTTTCAGAATTGTTTTCTGGAGGCAAAAGGTGTGTTGAGGAGAAGTTAGCCCTATCAACAGACTTAGAATTCTGCTGTTAAGTGTTCCTTTTGTTATAGTTTTCCACAGACTTTTACTGTGTAACAATTGCCATATTGTCTCTCTCCTTCTGTAAGTTGCTTTGAACAAAAGCGTCTGCCAAATGCATAAATATAAATGTAAATGTAAGCTGCTGACAGTTTGAGAGTCTATGAGGTGATGCAGACAAACCTCTCTCTTTCTCTCTCCCTGCTCTGCTGCTTAGCCAGATGAAAGTGACTCATGCCTGCATCTGAGCTCCATGCCCAGGTGTTCTCTGTTCCACTCTCCCTCTCACCCACAGCTCCACAGCTGCTTGACATAAATCTCCTCTTTCTTAGCCTTTCAGAGGCAATTGATTCCTCAACAGGAATGGCAGCAACCATTAGGTTTGACCTACATATAATTTTCTGCTTCCTTTAAATTGACTTCATATCTTAAAATATTTAGCTAACTTCTCTAAAGTAATACTTGCATTTTAGTACAATGTTACGTTACAAATACGATTAAATGAAATGCAGTTAATGTATATAAGCAGAAGTTTTTTTACAGTCCCTTATAGAATTTATTCCACCGATAACACAAAAAATTTGAACCTTAAAAATCTTTTTTTTATATAACAAAAAAAAGTGAATGCACATCAGAAGATGTAAATCATCTCTCATGTTTCATGACTAAACACAAATGACTAGTGTTCGAGAGTGATGGATGCTTCTGTCAAGACTGCTAATTAAACAGGCAGTGTCAGTTCTCATCACATTTGGAGCATTTAACACTCAACATTTGAGATCATTTAGATCTCTATAGACTTGTCAGACAAATTCGAGTCAGAACCCCTTAAGGCACATAAAAGCTTCTTAGATCTGAGGCTTTCAATATTTACAGTCACTTTTTATTCCTTGTGCTACACGCTTCGCTTTCCACCTTTAGACTGGAGTAAATCAAAGATCTGAAAGCTGACATTACATCCAGGACCTGTCAGCTCTTCATCTGTGTTTGCTAAGTACTTCCTGACAGTTTCATGACTTTGGTTATAGCAAAATCTTGTGTTTCACATAGCGACAAACATATCTTGCTTTATAGTTTACGCAATGAGGTAAAACCAAAGATGTTTTGTAGCTTTTGTTGAGTTCTTCTTCAAGCGCAGGAGAAAGATGAATTCACCTGTGTTCTGTCATTAATAAGTTACTGACTGCAAGCTTTGAGGTGCTTTGTAAACTGAGTAGTCTCTAGGGCATTTGGATATCTGATTCCATACCTGTGGTAATGATTTTCACGGCTCTGGGATCTTGAACAGTGAGGAGCAAGTGTGCTGTTGCTTGCAGTCTTTTAGACTGAAACAAATGGAAGAATAATGACTGAGACAGGGACGTGGGCATTTATTGTTCTAGTGTGAAAGCCTTTTTGAGCTGAAATATTGACCTAATTTAGATTGGTTTATCCTTTTATGAATCAATGATAAGGAGAGCTTAAACAAAATTTTTCCCCCTGGTAATCCTGTAATTTGAGCCGTGTACATGGAGCCTATTACAGCTCATGCTAGGGGAATCGTAGAGCTACATTCTGGACAGGTTGAGGGAATAGTGATTTTCTTTCACTATTCACACTGACTTGAAGACAAACCTCAAAAGAACCTCAAAAGAGAAGAACAAACCAGAAAGACTCTAAAAGTGTCCAACGGCGATTTGATGATTATCTTTTAACTGTGTGAATAGACAACAGGATTTCATGGGTTTTTGAAATAACAAGCTTCAATGTGTATAAAAAACTACTGATGCTGTGTGTGCTCTTGCCGGAAAGATGTCCAAAGTACGCCTGCTTGAAGCTGATCATTTTATTAAAGAAATGTATGGTCAAAGGAACCCTTTCACATGTCTCGACAGGCGTTTCTGTGCTCAGTCGGACATGCAGACTTGAATCAACTGCTAAAATGCCAGTTAACGTGTTTACATACAAAGAGATTCAATTTCTCATAAACTATTTTTGACATTGTGTGTTTACATTAAACTACTGCATTTTTTTAGCTAACCAACATTCATGTAAAGACGCTGCTCCATTTAATCTAAACACAAGTGGTCCCCAGCAGTGTTGTTTTTGTCAACTGTGATGATGACAAAATTATTTTGTTGATGAACCTTTTTCTCACGATAACGAGATGTTGACGATAACGAGATATTGACAAGCTAATTATGGCTTTGTTTTGATGAAAACTTAATGAGACGTGCACAAAAATATGGTTAAATGAGAGTGAATGAAAATGTTAATGAGTGTACGGTTACAAGTTCAAAATGCGAGACATTCCTGTTTTCCGGCCGTAATCTGTCCTTTCAAATATGAAGTGTCCACTGCTTGATATCCTGGACTGGCCACGCCCTCCACCTCACACAATGCGCACACACATAGAGCACGGTTTTACACAGTCAATGATTGAGTAGAGAACGATCTTCTGCAGTACTCTGCGGTATGTTCTTCATGCTTTCAAATATGAAGTGTCCACTGCTTGATATCCTGCACTGGCCACGCCCTCCACCTCACACATGGAGCACTGTTGTACACAGTCACTGATTGAGCAGAGCATGATCTTCTGCAGTACTCTGCGGTATGTTCTTCATGCTTTCAAATATGTAAGCACATGTTCTTACTCCATCTCTCATATTTTGGATATACATTGTAAAGAATAAAGCTACAGATGCCAAATTAACAATGTTTTGTTCTTTGTTTATAATTAAGAAGATAACTTCCATTGTGGTAACACTTTATTTTACAGAACCCTTAGTTGATCATTCATATGTGTCGTTGTATTTATTAATGAAAAGCCTATCAACAATCTCACAACGTGAAATGGAGCATTAATTCATTAAATACATTTAATTACGCTATTTCTAATATTTAAATAATTAAAATAACTTACTAAAATATATATTTTTAATAAAATAAATGTTAATCTACATTGAGTAAAACTAGACTAAGACCTTTTATTTTTTGGTGACTAAAGCTAGACTAAAATGTTTTGGATTTCTGATGACTAAAACGTGACTAAAACTTTTCGATTTTTTGAAATCTAGTCACTAAAACTAAAATCATTTTCATAAAAAATTCTAAAACTTAGATGGCTGCCAATAACAACACTGGTCTCCAGAAACATACTACAGAAGTAAACCTGATTAAATAAACATATGACTGAACTTTTAATCATTTTTTTTTCTCCGTTAAGTTCTTCATTTTTATAACTAGGCTAGGTAGAGAAGCGTGAGCAAGTGATATGGTCTACGTTTGACACAACCAAAAAAGTAATTATTAATTAATGAGTTGGATCTTCCCATAGGATAAGCCAGCTCAAGTTTATGAATAATTATGAAATACTGACACGTCATAGACATGGAACAGTACAATGTACTTCAGGCACATCTGGAGAAATTTATGCTCAAACAGGAAGTTAAGAAATAAAGAATAAAAAAATTACCCCACACTTAAAAGCCTTAACTGAATAAAATAAGAAGACTGGACTAATGTTCAATATCTATGGAATTATCAAAATGTTTTGATCCAGGATATTGTGAACTGTTAAAAAGGAGAAAACTGCTCACAACATTGAGCTGCTGAGTTTCAGATTTAGTTTTTCCATGCTTGGACAGCACATCTACCTTGGAAAGCATCTAATCTCATAATATCTCATTTCAAATTATTGCGAAATTACAGAACACTGAGTCACATTTCTCTACAAGTCTATTTCAACATGTAAACATGTTGTGTTTAGTCCTGTTCCATGCTAATGTGTGAGGCATCACATATTTTCTTTGACCACCTGGTGGATTTGCATGTAGAAAATGTGATCTACAAGTCTCACCTGCTATTCCATATCATACAAAACACTGTGTAATACCATGCAAACTACAGCCCCTCTAAAATCACTCAGCCAGACAAAGAAATGTCCCTCCGTCACAGCTCTTCACACCGATTCCAAAGCGAATGGGGTCATATTTCATGCTTTCTCACTTCAACAAAGATGTGGCCCTTTCAGACAAAGCCGGTGGTTTTATGGTGGATCTTGAGGAAATGAGGGCCACAAATCTCATCTGTTGCTGCTGTGTACAGAGGGAATGTGTGAATGTTGAGGATGACGAATGCCAGACAAGAGTGAGTTCTGGCAGGACTGAACAATGCCCTGTCAAGATTAAGATAAACCTCCAGCTTTGAACCATTCTAAGGTTTTATAGGATCTGTGAAGTTCTAAAGGATCGTGTTTTCTAGGAACATGGTTATGGTGTCAAGCTCTGATTTAGTACTAGCCTCTTAGTACTAGCATCGAATACTAGTTCTTTCTCTGAAGTGAAATCTTATTAAAATCATCAGTGGTGTCGAGGTGATGTGAACTGACCGAAAGCTTCCAAATGAAACTTTGGTGAGTTAAATGTGGAAGTGACACCAGGTCTGAATAGAGGAGGAAAGTTCTAATTGCTTTACCATTTCCCAACATTTGGACAAATATTTCAAAACTGACAGTGGGCATCCAGTGATGAGCTTCTGTACACAATTCTGAATACATCATGAAGCAAACACCAATCGTTGAGTTTTACGTTCCACTACTGCATTGATTTATTGCTTTATTCTAATATTTATACTATTGCTCTATTGGTCTAATTAGTTTTCTTACCAAGCCTTAGTATAACTAAACCTATTCTCTGTATGTGTTTGTGGGTGTTTACTCATGTTTTTCCCACATCAATAAAAAAATAAGTGTCGCTTTATTTTTCCCCCAAAATTGGTTTAAACCAGGCTTATGTAGAAAGACAGAGAATACTGATCAGTTTAAATCAACAATTTCCTCATACTAATAATCTTACTTTACAATCCCTAATTCATATTTTACCCAATTTAATCCACGCCAGACCTTTGTGAAGCTGCTTTAGGTGACTAATAAAAATAGCTATATAAAAATATTTGATTGATAGATTGATAGTCAGGCCTTTTACTGTAGTAAAAAACACATGTGCAATATTCATGACATCTAATTAGCATGTTGATTAGCCACACCTGGGATGCAGATGGATTGTTGAAGCGCTCATTAACGATATGCACATGTGCATTTTTTTTCTTGCATGGGTCTTGAATACATTTTGAAAGCAGGTACAGAATGCTTCCAGGTCGGTCTTAAAGCCTCAGCAGCTCCAGACATATGAACAAAAGAGCAATCCATTTTTTGACCGTGAAAAATTGCTGTAAGTTGCAACGGAGAATGATTGAATTAGCGACACTTGTTATGTCAAGCTTAATAAAGCCTCTATGTGTTTAGTTCTGAACGCAGATTTAGATCTAGAAAATTGCTGTAAAAAATAATTAAAAAAAAATAAGAACTGTTGCAGGTTGCTAAAAAGTTACAGTAATAATAAAATACCAAATGTGAGTCCATAAAAATGAAGGCATATTGTTTTATTTACCAAAACAATGGTAAATTTTTATATTTATTTAACATTATTTCACATTGAAAACTTTTAAGACTATACAACCAATTAAAAAATGTTAATTATTTTTTCAGGGCACACATTTTTAAAAATAAATAATAAAAATAATTAAATAGAAAATCTCTGCACACACATTTTTACAGTACAGTATTTTTTCTATTTTTTCTTACCACACTTAACTTGTTGTTTAATGTTTTATGTCTCTGTTGGCACCCACCGAAAGCAAATTTCTAGTAATGTGGAAACCTCCTTGTTACATGGCGATAAAACCCAATTCTAATTCTAAGATTTTGTGTAGATAAGAAAACATTTGAATCCCAGAAATAAAGTACTACATTAATGTTTTTATGTAAATGCAAATCATTTAATGAATTAAAAGTTTACATAAAAACCTTCACTCCCGCAAAGGGAGTATAGCTACTGAACACACCGCTTTCTAAAGGCATACGACAATTGATGATCCTAAGTGTGTTTAAGACATGACAACTGCCTGACAAGACACATAACTGGTTACTCAACATCTATTGATTTTCATGCTACTGTGCTCCTAGCAGACTGGTTTAGCTCGGCTATGTCCTGTTCAGACAGGCACAGCTTGTGTTTCTCATCCTTCTACAGTCATGCACCCTCAGGTTTCATCTTGCTTGTTTGATGTTTGATGTGGCCTCTGCATTGCGCTGATAGCCCTTCTCCACCTGAAGGCCTCAACCCAAACTTTACTTTCAATTTGATACATCAAGTCCATTTCTTTTGGTCAGTCCTGACTCTTCAGCTCAGTTCCTCCTAAAAACCTATCTTCAGATACGTAACTCCATTTAATGCATAATGTTGGCTGCTACCAAAAAACACTGGAAGATGCATGCTGAGAAGGTCTTGGTTGAAAACTGAATGGATTATCATGTAAGGTAGAGTTTAGTCAAGTGGAGTAGACGAAGACAAATTAAAATCTATTCTTAAGTTACACAAAAATGCTTTGGTGGTAAAATGTTATGATTAGCTTAAAAATTTAGCTTGTGTTAAGTGAGGTCAAATAACCTCCGGACATTTTGGCCACTTGATGATCTATTCTAAAAGATGGTCCTGTTCAAATAAGGAACTATTTATTATATTTATGGGTTAGGGTTATATATATTGTACTCAAACTCAAAAGGTGGAACTTTAGGTGTCCATAATGGCATCTGTGAGTGTAGCTTCTTTTATTAATGTATTTCTATTTGCTTTAGCATTTGTCAAATAGGTTGATCTTTTTAAATAGTGGTGTGTTGAGCGTAAATCTTTCAATTTCATTTCATTTGGCCGTTTAAATGACAAGGACAAAACTATATAGATGAAGTCAAATACATCAATTTTATGTTAATTTACAACAACATGTAGCTCTATAAATAAATGGCAGTGAAGTATAAGTAAATAATATACCTGTGAACTAACTAAGTGAAACATCTAAGCAGCAGGTTTATAGCACTATCCAATTACATTAGTTCCATTTGGTTTAGTTTCATAAGCCTCTCTTTAGGTCTAGCTGTTCCTCGGTCACCGGTGAAGGAAAAAAACGATTCTTGTTTGGCCAACAAGAAGCTCGTTTTCCCTCCAGCAGCGTTTGATCTGTGTTTTTGTAATGCTATTATTGCGTCCCAGTCATCTGTGATGGGAGGAGTTCTGGTCCAGAGACGTTTCAGAGATTGTGTTCTGCTGATATCTTTTCACAAGTGTTTGCTGGAAGCTGTCAGACTATACCTGTGAGTACACTCCTTGCATGATTTTTTTACCTGGTTTTATATATCTTTATGCAGATAGTTTGGTTACATACATCAGTTGTTGGCTTCACTGTTTTACTGGAGGCATGATTGTCACTTTCCTAAACTTTCCATAGTTTCTCTTCTTTTGTTGAAAAGTGGACTCTTGTGTTTCTTAAGAATGTATAAATGTTAGCGCTCAACTAAAAGTAAATTCAAATTTAAATGGAACATGCCCTTTTAAAACAATCAAATCCTGTAAATATGCAAAAATAATGTATATTTCTGGATGAAAAAGGTCGTAGGTTTTCTGTGGTTTTACTTGTAGCCTTTTGTTTCTTTTTCAAGCTATATATACAGACTAACATAAGAGTGTTGTAGAATCTAAGAATATGTTCTGTCTGTTGACACATAGGTTACGGTCTGTGAGATCCACAAGTGGATCAAAGGCTAGTCTTTCCCCTGGTGCTGTTGTCATGACAGTGTTAAGTTGTTTCAGTATTTTACTTTTCACATTTGTTCAGGGCTGCTGGAGCTGGCAGTACATTAAAATACACACTGCTTCTGATAAACGTTATAGTTCGGCAGTCGAGAACTTTACCACTGACATGTTTCATATACATTTAAAAGTGAGAGGATCAGGATTAAATTTATCTTAATGCTAAAACTCTATTTCAAATCCTGCACTCAAAGCCAGATTTAATGCAAGTGTGACGTGTAAATGTAATGTTGGGTGACACGGAGGATCATAAAAGATTTTTGGAAACAGGTGTATCTCTGTGAGCAACACAGAGGGAATCTTCCCTCAGGGTAGCGCAGATGATGCTGATAAGCTGAATGGTTACGTTGGGTTTATCAGGAAAGGCTGCTGTTTATTTTCTTCTGTTTGAAGTTAGTTGACATTTTGTCCTCTTTAAATTAAAAGTTTTTTGGACATAATTTTGTTTTTTATATATTTTGACTTTTTATTTAACATACAAAACGGCTCTCTCTGCATTTGTTACATGAAATGAAAAACGTTGAAGCTCAAAAAACTTCGATTTACTGCCTACTAATCATCATTTAGTCTTTATCAATCTATCTACCAAATAAGTAATAACACCGCTCTCTACTGACACTAAAAATGTCAGTAGAAATAAAGGACAAATGCTTTGTTAATTGTACGGAATTTTTATGACTGGTTTTTATCAGTATATTTCTAAACCTGTTAAGGCTGCTGCTTGAAGAGGTGTCATTATTTCACAAACTCCGGCCAGCTACCTTTATCTTATCTTCAGTTGTTCATTGGAGAAAGTAAATTTTGGATTTCTCAACTAAAATACCTGGTTGAAAAATAGCATCTGTGTGGAGTTAGTGGCCTAATGTGAGTTTAACATTTTCTATTAACATCTTCATATCGCTCTGCAACTTTGTTAAATTCTTAAAACATTCAAGATAAAATAACTTTAATAAAATTACAGAGTTTTTTATTTTTACATTTATTGATTTATCCTTTTGTATGAAAGAAATGTTAAATAATAAAGATATGTGACTTTTAAATAAAAAAAATCTGTAAAAATTACAGCAATTACAGTTTTTACTGTTTTTATGGCAATATCTGTTTTAAAATAGAGAAAACATTCATCATGTCGGCTTTATTCCCTTTCGGGGTCGCCACAGCGGAATGAACCGCCAACTCACTGGCATATGTTTTACGCAGCGGATGCCCTTCCCTGCCGCAACCCATCGCTTGGAAACATTCACACACACATTCACACTTTAACACTATGGGCAATCGTTCTTACTCAATTCACTTATTCCGCATGTCTTTGGACTTGTGGGGAAACCGGAGCACCCGGAGAAAACCCACGTGATCACGAGGAGAACATGCAAACTCCACACAGAAATGCCAACCGACCTAGCTAAGCCTCGAACCAGCAACCTTCTTGCTGTGAGATGGCCATACTACCCACTGCACCACCGTGACACTATAGAGAAAATAAATAAAATTAAAAAATCCCAGAGATTTTGTGTCACTCCTTTCCATCTTTTAATGATTTATTTATTTTTACAATATATAATTAATAGTTGTGTTTGCCTAATTTATGGCGGTATTTTAAAGAGTAGCCTAGATTTAGACATAAAATAGATACTGCAATCATTGTATTAAAATAATTGTAGGAAGGAAACTACTTTTGCACATACCTGGTGAACAAGTCTCACAAAGTGATTAAATAAACACATTTTAGTTTTGAGTATTTTATCATTATATTTATGTTCTCCAAATCCAAGTCATGACCTTCTCTGTGTAAAAACTGAAGGCACTCATGGTCTGCAGTATAACGCTTGAACATATTTCCTCAGCTGGAGGGGAGCGTGGAGCATCTCCAGTAGCCGTGGATCGGCGGTGACGGTCCATGGAGAAGGACACTGAGCAGGCTTGCGTGGCCTCGGTTGCCAGTGTGAGTGTCATCCCCAGCAACACCTCGGCCTCCAGCGACCAAGCGCCAAACTCCTCCAGCAGACAGCCATCACTGCCTCAGATATCCATCTACGGAGGAATCACTGACAGACACACTGTTCAGGTAGAAAAAAGGCCTCTGCCAAAACAAATATGACTTTTTTATTTGCTCAACAGCATGTCACAGCATTCCTCTCACAAATCCTCTTAACCACCAACCTGTAAATCACGGGGAGAGTCTGGGCTCCGGGCCCTTCACAACATGTTTTAGACACTAGTGCCATCTACAGCACGTTTGTACGAAGTACATGCAGAATGTTGTCGAGCATTTTCTTGCTTTTGTATGTAAAACTTCAATTCTAACAAAAACTTGTATTGAGGAGGCTTAAGATATATATATATATATATATATATATATATATATATATATATATATATATATATATATATATATATATATATATAATTCCTAGTGATATTAAAGTGTATTGCTAATATTTGGGGATTATTACCTTAAGTGTCCCCAATACTAGCCTATAATCTGAATGAGGGTCACTGATTGGCTGAGAGAGCAGTTTATCGGATTTTGAGAAGTTGTGTTGTGGACTCAGGCACCACATGGTCAGTGAAGATCAAGCTGTACAGAGCTCAACCTTTATTCCTGGACAGGGTAATTGCTTATTCTTTTTCACTCTCTATATCAGCTATAGTGCATTATTGTAATAAAGGTTTTATTGTAAAATCACAGGAAATGAATACATTACATTGATTGTAGGCCTTTTGGCTACTATGGATAAGATACCATTGATTATTACAAGATTATTGTTAGTGTTAACATGATGAAAAATTATCATAGTAGTTGCTATGATCTTTCAATAAACATCAGCTGATTTAAATAAAAAAAATCTTAATTTATTGTAATTTCTGATGTTGAAGTTGAAACTTTTTTTGTGACTTCTGTCAGAGCAGTTATTAGTAAATATAACTGTTTTATAGCATATTCAACAAACCTTGGGTTTGAATTAAAAGATTCATTTTCCTATAAAACAGAAGTTAAAGAAAGGCTGTCAGTTGTTAGTTAAAGGAAAATAACTGTGTGTTTATTTTAAATTAATACCTGTACTCAGTGATTTGTAAAGGGCATGAACTTATAAATCTACATACTGTAAGCCTTTAAAATAGAATAGAATATATATTTATTGTAACTATCACACATACAATGAAATGTAAACATGCTTGCTCTCCAGTCTGTGCTTCATTTTAAAAATTAAGTGCATAGATTAAAAAAAAGTAACAATTCAAATCATTTTAGGAGCATTTAGTCTGGATATTGCCCTGGCATAAAGTATGTGACATTTTTTGAGTGGCAGTAATTCCTTGCTTAAATAGACAGAATAATTATTTCGAATGCCAATTGTAACAAATGCTCCTTTTAAAAGGGAGAAAAATATTCAACTATTGCAAATGTAAAGTCAAATTGTCTCTAGAAATATTGCGTATTTATTTATTGGGATATCTCTTTAGATGTCACTGTTGGTTCTAACAGAAAACATCTAAAAAGAAAAACACTTTGGGATTTAAAGAACATTCCGTAGTATACAGATGAAGTGAGATAGCTGTAGGTTGACAGTTCAGTCTGAACTGATCATGCTACTTCTCCTGGGAATGTGATCATGCTGTTAGGCTGACAGCTCTTAAGGGAATGAGCCCGCTCTGATGGATGGATGATAGTGACCCAACATGTCAAGTCCTGACTTAGGCATGCTCCCGTGATGGACTGCACTCAGCGACCTCAGTGACCGAAGCAAACACTCCAGGCTTTCTATCTACGACACAAAATAAAATCACTAGTGTTCGTTGTACAAAAGCAATATGTCCTACAGCCCTATACCATTTACTGCTCCGTTCATCAGGTGATCCAGCAGGCATTGAGCAGACAGCCCAGCACAGCAGCAGCTCAGTATCTCCAGCAGATGTATGCAGCTCAACAGCAGCACCTCATGCTTCAGACCGCAGCGCTCCATCAGCAGCAGCTCAGCCTGGCCGCAGTTCAGCAGGTCAGAAAAACAAAAGTGTCACTAGCATCTCCGGATACTTACAAAAAAATTCATAAAAGGTATATTTTACGTTCCGTACAAATGAGGTAAGACATCAACTTTTAAAGTGCGGGGTCATCTAATAGGATTTTACCTACAAACTAAGTTAACGCTCTCTATATGAACATTTAGGATTTTGAATGTTGTTATTAACAGTATTTTCAGTTATATGCTTTTTATTCCAACTTTTGGTCCACAATAATGACAAACTACTTAGCTTTACTTACTGAGCTCAGGGCTTGAATTCGGCCAAGTTTACATGAGATTTGTTCAGTGTTTCTTGACTGTAAATCAGTCACAAGGGATGAGAATTTGCTAGAAAAGCATGTTTTTTTTCCCAACGTGGTTTACCCTATTAAGATTGTCAGGTTGCTTTTGACATATAATGCTCTTTGAAGATGAAAGCACAGAGTCTCCTGAAAATCACATTGTGTTCTTTATAATCGGAGCGATGAGTAACCGTGAGTTATGCACCGGGTCATCAATCTCTGAAGACAAGTATTGATGTGGGATTGCAATGGCCAGGGGCAAGTTTTGCAACATTTATCAAAAAAATCTGCTCAAGCAGATTCACATCCTTCAGGCATTGGTGGAAAAAAGGGGAACGAGCAGTTCTTAAAAACTATTTACCTTTTTGATTCATGTTGTTTTACCAGCATAGTCACTTTGAGTCTTTGTAAGGAAAAATGTCAGCCAATCCCAGAGTGATCAGTAGGCTACTCTCTCCTGAGATGATTTCTATAAATTAGTGTAATTCATTTCGGCTCAATTTATTCCAGCTTTATTATTTTGAACAACTTTTGTGAAAAAGTACCCCGATGCCACAGTATGTAAAGACTAGAGACTTAACAACCATTGAGCAACTCGAGGACATCTTTCTCAGCCTGCAACGTTAAATCTGTTTATGTTTAGTGCTCATGCAATTAAGATCTGAGTTGAAACATATCTTTAACTTTTTTATGATTATGATTTTTTTAACCTCTCAACGTTCTTCTAATACGTTCATCTAAACTTTTTATTTATTTTACTTTCTTTTACTTATTTTATTTTAATTAATTGCAGTTACATGTTTAAAACTATGTCATAAAGAAGTATCAACATGTTACGGAGTCATTAAAATGTTAAAAATACATCTAAATGAAAATGCATGTGTGTTTTTAGCTGTATTCAAGGGAGTACAGTTGAGGGGCCGGTGTTCATACTGTGAAGAAGGGATCTGTTTCCTTGCCCTCTCTCCATTGATTAATGAGAGCTAGGGTTGACTTTTGCCCTAACTTTGCCTCTACCTTGTTCACCCTCTCCTCTCTCTCTCCTTCGCTCTGGCATTTCTTCACTCCCCCAGGCTAGCATTGTGGCAGGAAGACAAAGCTGCAGTCAGAATGGCACTACATCCCAGCAGAGCGTGGCCTCCCAAACCACTGTAAGTACTATCAGACCTGACATTGATCTCTTACTCAAGTCCCCCGCCCCTGCTGTAAGAACAGTGCAAAGAGTAATTACGTACAGCAGCAGACCATTTCTTTCTTAAAAAAAAACAGATAAAAGCAAGGCAAGTTTATTTGTATAGCACATTTCGTACACGGGAATTCAAAGTGCTTTACTTTGGAAACAAAGAATAAAAAGATAATACATTTAATAAAATCAAGCATAAAATGTCATATAAAATCATAGTGATTAAAAACTGAACAATATACAAACAATGAATAAAACATAGATTAAGATGGTGAAGTGTAGAGGTAAAATAGTTGTTTTGACGTTGGTGCGTCGGATGCCCTTCCTGCCGCAACCCATCGCTGGGAAATATGGGAAACATATTTATGGGAAATGTGAATCTTGATTATTTTATTGGAGAATCTTTGTGAAATTCAAAGTATTGAAAGAAAGTGGAAGTAAAAGATTCAAAATCAAAATCATTTTAAGAAGGCAGTGTCATTCTAAGTTGAAAAATGTTTCAGTTCAGATCTTAATTCATCTTTTTGCATGAGCAGTAAACAGCAACATTTTTTTGTATGATTTGATCATTTACATTTTTCCGATTAAAAACAATCTTTTTTAACTTGAGGACCTGCTTTCAGAATTTTAAACACTTAGCTAAAAGAGTTTTTATATATGGAAACAGATCAACATGGCCGCATCCCCGGCAGCAGCTCAACTAATCAGCCGAGCACAGAGCGGGAGCTCTGCTTCACTCTGCATGGGACAGCAGACCGTGCTGCTGGGAAACTCCTCCACTCCCGCACTCACTGCCAGCCAAGCGCAGATGTTTCTACGAGCACAAATGGTAAACTTTCTAGCTCACTAACAAAAAGGCTTTTTAAACAGAGAAAATGCTCTTTATCAATATTATTAGGAACATTGTTTTATGAATGAAAATTAACCCCCTGGACAAAACATAAACTGGTTACTCATTTTATTTTTTTATTTATTAGTTGAAGTGAAAAGGTACTGTTGTGTTTATGTGAGAGCTGTAAGGTCACCTTTAGTTTGTAAGAAAAACTTAAATATGTGTTTAAATTGTGGTCAAAGCTAGTTCCTGAGCTGGAAGGATAATATGTGCCTTGGACACAAATCGTGCCTGAGATCTGATGTAAGCTACGTCAGAGTAGCAGACCACACAACCAAACTCTCTTTCCTGAATAGACCCTATTTATTTCTAGAAAATGGAAAAGTGAATTGCCATTCTACATTTTACAGTGTCCAGCTTCTCTTTGTCTGAGATTCAGTGGATGAGCAACTGTGTGTTCTGTATTCACACCTCTCCTCATTTATAATCTCTTGGTTTTTATATATTGCACAGCTGCAGATCTTTTGAAAAACAATATGAGCCTGATGGTTGCCAGATTGTTCAGCTTAGCACATTAGCTCTCCCATGGATTTTTGGCTGCACTCTGATTGTCTGTGAATGAGATTTGAAATATAGCTATTTTCACCATATTCTTCAAACATTTACATAAAGCGAATTGGTTTGATTTGCAGGCGCAGCAAACCAACCTTGTGCAAGTGGCCAGGAGCTTAGGGCGAGCCGTTCCATTGTCCTCCCAGCTTATCTTCACACCAGTTACTACAGCGACCACAGTTCAACCAGAGGCTCCTGCATCACCCACCAGCACACAGGTAACCCCACAGTCACCAGCATCTTTTCTAAAAGATGTCATGCAAAAATCACATGTCTGCCTATGCTTAGGTGCAAAATGTGGCCACTTGTGGCCAGCAGAGCGCAGCAGCTCCCTCCCTATCACAGTCACAGAACCAGAGTGTGAAACAATCCCCCACGGTGTCAGGACAGCTCCCAGTGACCCGGCTGAAGATTCCTGGAGCCGAGACAAATGTTCAGGGAACTCATGCACAGGCCAGCCCTGCAGAAACATCCTCGGAGACTGTGGGAAAAACCGACAAAACCTATGACCTCATTAACATGTGTCCCAGTGTGACCTCAGTGGCAGGACATCCTCTCATCAGAACAGGTAGAACATCGAATGTACTGTTTGATCTGAAACGTATACAGCATATACATTCCTCTTTCCATTATTTACAGGGTTTTTGCGGGTTTCATAAGGTCACATTTAAGAGTTGTGTAAATCCCTTTTAAGACAATTAAGAATCAAATTTAAAATCAAAAACACAATCAATCATAACTTTATTTGTACAGCACTTATACATAACTTGACAGTTAGCCCTTATGCTTTCCAATAATAAATAAAACAAACTGAAAACACTCCTATTTACTCCTATGATGATTAAGGAGAAGGTGACTCTCTGATCGCAGGGATCTTGTCAGTTTATAAAATTGTAAAAGATCTCTCAGATAGCTTGGAGCTAGTTCATGGATGGCTTTAAAAGCTAAAACGAAAACCTTAAAATCCATTCTAAAGCTAACAGGAAACCAGTGTAGAGAAGATAAAACCGGAGTGATGTTGAGTGGTTATTACCAAATGAACAACAAAACTAATACACAGAATTCTTCAAATACGTTGTTTGAAATGCTAACCATCACTCGTATGATTTTAAGCATTTATTCTGGCAACCCTAACTGTAATTTTTACTTTTTTTACATTTAGAAGCATGTTCTCAATATCTGGCAACCCCAAATTAAAACAAATGACATGGATATAAAAAAAAATTTAAGACCTAGAACAGTGATTTTTAGACTTTTTAAGACATAAAATTTGGGATTTTAAATGTTACACTTTTAAAGACTTTTTAAGACCTTCTTGGAAACCCTGTAAATAAATCCGTTTGCGCTTTTAAAGCCAGTTTCTCTTCATTGTTTCACTTTTTTCCCATTTCTCCACATAATCTTACAAAGAAATACCTAAAAAGCCAATATCATGTATAGTGTGAACTCATGGAAACTAGCCTTCAAACTGAAGCATGAGAGTGAGAGCAAATGGATGAGAGGAGGCCGAGAATGTGCAGCGTCTCAATTGTCTCATCAATGGAGAAGTGAAAGCAACAAGAAAAGCTCAAGTAGGAGGGACATCTGGCCCGATGCATTCAACTGGGTTTCGGGTTGCTGTGGCTCAGTCTTGAGAAGTATTTAGTGAGAGGCAGGATTTCAAAATAGCACACCTGCTTTTTGTTTTTTGTGGCTGGAGGGGTGGAGGGTGGAGGGTGGGCATCCGTTCTATTTGTTTGAGCTCTCCAAAACTGGGCTACTCTGAAAGGATCTTTTATTTCTGAAACAGATGCACTTCAAGGGACAATTCTGGCTCTGTGCCTGTTGAGCTATATGTGGTAACCATATTTTAAGTACGTTGACAAGTTGAAGCAAGTGTGAAGAAAGTGTTTTGGCTTATATTGTAACTCATTTCAAGGACAATGTTTTCAATTAAATGTTTACTAATCACAATATTCTATTTGACCTTATAACAAAATATAAATTGTTCTATACTGATTATTTTAATTCTTACATAGCAAGAAAAAAAATATTCAAATAAACTTGAATTGTGCATAAAAAGAAGTAGGGCTGAACAATTAATCGCTTTTGCAATTAAATCTCAATATAAATAAATTTAAAAGCTGCAATTGCACAGTCATGTGATTAAACACAGACAAGTGAGGGTTTAATTAGTAGGAAAGTTTTACTTTATACTTGGCTTAAATCTGTCTGAAAATATAAATCAGTTCTTAATGCAATCCACAGGTTTGGCAACATGGTAAAAAATGGTAAAGGTACATATTCTTTTTAAATGTATTTTATCTTCACTTTAGTTGGTTTGCTTTGTAACTGACATTATATTTTTGTTTAATAGGTTTTATCTAAATACAAGGCTGGAATTTCAACATATTAATCGTTATATCACTACTATATTGTAGTGGATAAATGCTACTTTTATTTATAGTTATTGTTGCATCACAGGATTTATGTTTAGCTAGTTTAAATATTATTCTATGATGCTTCAAATATTTTTTTTTACTTGTCGTTGAAAAAATACAGAACAGAAAAAATAATTAATCAAAATTAATAATTCTTTATTTCCCAGTGATGGGTTGCAGCTGGAAGGGCATCCGCTGCGTAAAACATATGCCAGAGAGTTGGTGGTTCATTCCGACATGAAGATGAATGAATGAATGAATGAATAATAATTCTTTATAATCAAAATTAATTCAACTTATTTACAAAAATGTTCAACCCAACAAAGAAGTAGACAGCATTTAACTAGCTGTATTTATTCCAAAGCCTAAGAAGTCTTGCAGACATTCTTTGTTTGTCATATAAAACTTGGCTGAGAAAGGGCAGCATTTAATTATTTATCAACATGACAGGAACTAGAACCAGAATGTGCTCTTTAGTGCTTAAAAGGTCTGCATCCGTTGTTGCAATTCTATGAATGCTTTGAACTTAGAGAGCTGCTGGGAGTGTGTGAACATGGCTTCTAATGCTGAGCTCCTTTAGAGACGACAGAGCAGCACAAGAATGAAGCAAAACACATTCATAAAGGAAACTTTGTGTTCTGGAGAGGAATTTGTTCTCATGACCAACCCGGTTTCAGTGTTAACCCAAGAGATTTCATTTCTTTACCAGTAAAATATGCCAAAAAGCTGGTTCCTAAATTCAAATCTTAAACACTTGTTTTGCATAAATTAAATAAATTTAATTAGGAAGCATAAAACCCTTTTCTTACATCAGAGCATCTTTCACCAGAGTGTGCAAGGTAGCCTGTCAGCAGGAAATGATTTTGTAATGTTATAAAAGAGGAAGAAAAAGGAAGCACTTCCTGATTTTACATGGCAAGCATTACCTAAAGGGATGTGATCAATACTATATATTTTTCATTAATCGAATGATGAACCAAATATTTAATCAAAGAGCAAGCCAGGATTGACTTACACTAACAAAGTGCATAAATCTCACTGTGTTTGAACTCATCAGGATTTCAAGATACAGAAGAAAGCTCAATGTAAAATGACTGGCAGCACATTTACGGTTCTGTAAAATTAAGGCTGACATTCCCTTGAGTTGGCAAAGCACCAGCTGTCAGAATATATCTGAACTAAAGGTTACTTAAAGCGATCTGACTCAACCAACACTTCACGAGTGGACGAGCAGAGAGGTGCTTCATGTACCTTATATTTGACATTCCAGGTCAGAAGGCAAAAAACACCTAAATGAACCCAATAACCTCGAGTCAGCCAGACAAACTTGCTTGTACAAAGAACATCCCTGAGGGAATTTGAGCGGGATCAAAATCAAAGTTGAAATCTTAACAGTGAGACTGTGTAATTTGGATGATTTTTCAAGCAGACACTTGTAATGTAATATTGAGACAGAATTCACGGTTACACGTGTGTACTTCTATATAAGTAATAATAATGCCTTCAATTTATATAGCGCTTTCCTAGACACTCAAAGATGATTTACAATTATCAGAGCATTATTCATTCACTCCACACTCTGGTGGTGATAAGCTACCTTGGTAGCCCTCAGCTGCCCTGGGGCTGTCTGACAGGACGTGGCTGCCATTCTGTACCTATGGCTTCCTGCCCACCACCAAACACACCCCACCAGTCACACACACATCCATGCAGGGCAATGGGGGTGAAGGGCAGAATGGCCCTAGCAGGATTTGAACCTCCAACCTTCCGGTTACAGAACGACCAACTCCACCACTTTCCACCCCAATATATAACATATATTTACAGTTAAACATTCATGGTTCCGAAGACACCGAGTGCCCCTAAATTGTGGAATAATGCCTTTTGCACATCGAACAGGCAGACTCTGTCAGTTTTTAAATCTATGCATATCGAGACACATTTTCACTCCATGGCGTTTAACTCATTTTGAGGTGTTGGCCTTTACTGTTGTTGTTTATTGTTTTATTACATTTTTTTTACTCTTTGTTTTTTGTTTTATCTAATGGGTTCAGCACGCTGGTCAACATTATTGCATTTAAAGCACTTTATAAATAAAGTTGGAATGTAATCCAATATCTAAAATGCACAGATTATTTGTGGATCTGAAGCATTTATGTTCTTACAATATTGTAAAGTTTCAGATTATTTGAAAAACCAGTGAAAAAAATAATTAATTGGATCCTACCAAGCATTTTTTATTTAATTTGTTGCAGCTTACACTCAATTCCAGACCCATCAGCTGCTGCAGCACAAGCAACAAATTGTGATTCAGCAGCAGCCACAGGTGCTTCAGAGAGGACAGGCCCAAATCCCCAACATTTGCCCTCATCCAGTGCAAGCCGTAGCCATTCAACCCACCCTTCTACCTCAGCCTCAGCAGTCGCCGGTCCCTTTGCTGCCTAAAGTGCCAGTCACCTGCCAACAAGCCACCATCTTCCATTCCACCGCAGTGAGCCAACAGGCTGTAGCTAAGGACGGACACCTGACCTTCCTCAGCCAAACCAAAGCTGCACCTCTACATCTCAGCACAGTTAATGTCCAGATTCAACCCGCCCAAACTCAGGTGAGTTAATCGATCCTATCACTTCATAGTGTCTTGATTTTTAGATTTGAATATTTAGATTTTTTTATCTTTGTTTGACGCAGGGACAAGATGTATTAGAGAAGGATGCCTCGGTTCACATAGAGCCCCAGCATCAACAATTCCAGTCAGACAAAGAAAATCAAGAGGGAGAAAATAAAGAAGGTATTTTTTATTTCGAGACATTATCGTAAATTAAACAGATGCTCATCACAGAATCACTGAATGATAAACCTCAACAAAAATTATTCAAAATGCTAAAAAAATACTGTCTACCATACCACCAGCATCTGTTGGTTTCCAGTCACAGAAACACAAAGACCTACAACATGGGCTCTCCCCTGAAGCGGAAGAGCAGATCTGTCGCACCCCCCTGTGTCTATTGTCCAGTCAATGCACTTTCAAGCCTCCAACAACGTCTGCTATAATTAGGGGCAAGGGGCACATCTCTATCATTCTTAGCGAGAGATGGAAATAAAAATGGACCCTCCCTGGCAGGTGTGGTGGAGTCCTAACCCCTCAGACATTAAATTATGAATGATGATAAACTATTCTTTTATGAAAGTTAATGGCTTCAGGCATCAGCCATCGGTCAGAATCATAAATCATGTCAAGTTTTGGATTGTTCATGTTGATAATGTAGCATTGTGCTTTCATGAAGGCTTCAAAATAACTTTTATCCATTTCCATGCGAGTATAAAAGAGAGTTGCTCATCAAAGCAGCTCTTTTAGAAGCAGAGACTAAAATAGAATGGTCTTTTTTGAATGAGCTATAATGTACAATAGTTAGTAAAAGATTAAATTAATTGCCTCAAGCTTTTTTTGTTGCGTGACTGATTGTTAAATTCAAAATTAAAAATCTGAAAGAACATGCATGATCTTTTCCAGTCAAACACTGTAGGGCGCACTAACCGACACCTTTCTGGAGAAAGTGATAGAAAGTGATAAAAATGGAGATGGGCTGACGAGTGAGAATCACGCACGCAGGAGCTTTGTTTTTCTAGCTCACCTTTATTCCAATCGGAATTAAAAAATGAACAAAATTCAGATATATTCAGATATTCTTACAGCTAGGTATATATATGCTATTGACAATGGTCTTTGTTTTGAAAATGAGGGGATTTTTTGGGATTATTTTACTTTATTAGGATGAGTACTTTTCATCAGAATTTTCAACAGTCTTTTATGTAACTAAAAATATATGAAAACATGTATTATCCAATAATACTCAAGTAAATTGTAAATATAGTCATTCAATTGCACTATGACTGACAGTTTAACTTACAGCAATACATCTTATGGTAAAGTTTTAAAATTATACATCTTACAATAATATGTTAGTGTTCGATTCAATATGATTGGCATGTACTCATCAACCTACGTCCCCCTCGCTCATGAAGCTCCTACCAAGTTTTAACCAATCACGAAAATGCTTTTGGCTAATAGCGGCCTGTTATTGGACAGAGCTCCGTGGTTTATTGTCCAATCGTAGAAGCCCAATGTTTCCTATTCAGTTCCCTCATACAAAGAGGATTATAGATAGATTCGGCCTCGCGGGTCGCAGGAATCGACTAGAACAAATAAGTCCACGCAAAACAAAAAGTTTGGATCGGATCATTCGTTGTAAAGCTTTGTGTATGTTAACAGCGGATTACGCAAGTGGACTCGGTAACGCTGGAATGCTGAACTCTTTTCAGCGTTTCTCTATTTTGGCGCTTGAAAGTGTAAGTAAAGAGTGCGTTAGCGGAACAAAGGCGTGTGCTGTTGACAATCACCAGGCGGTTGTCTCCCGTGTGAAACCATGCCGAGTCCTCGGAATATTAAGATAGCTATTTGTTTAATGCTAGTTTTTGAATGGAGGGGTGCGACACGTTTACGCTGTCTGGAAGTGAAGGTGCAGTTTGCCGCTTATCATAAATGGCGAGACATTGGTCACATAACGTTAGGGGCAACAGATGTAACGCTATAGCTCTTTGATGAACAGACTTGCTACTTGCTTATCAACGACAGTTCATGTTTTGAATTAACCTAACGTTATAACTGTGGTTGCTAAGACGTTATACCATGACGAGTGTTTAATTCGCAACAGTTCGTTACCGCTAAAACAAACACTCATTCAAATGAACACCGTAATTACAACACATTTAGGTTGTTCAATATAATAGTCGGGCGACTTTATAAAAAAAAGCATAATTAACGTTACCTATGCGTTCTTAGTAAGATATAAATGCCTTTTGGCGCAGTCAAATGTGTGATTGAAATATTTAATATTGATTTTTAAGAACATCTGAATCGAATTTCTGAAACTAGCCGATCAGTTCTGAAGAACCGATTCCGTAAAGAGTCAGATTCGTTTGCCTTCAATATTTCGTGGTTCCTTGGAAGTAATTTTGCTCCTGTGTTCAACAGACCGCGTGAATGAGACGCGAGGTGTGGGTTCACCCCCAGCAATGACCTCGGGCAGCGGCAACAATGCGCCCACGGTGACCGGTAGTGCTCCGCAAAATGGCGAAAGCAAACCGCCGCCGCAGGCGATAGTGAAGCCCCAGATCCTCACGCATGTCATCGAGGGATTCGTGATCCAGGAAGGAGCTGAGCCGTTTCCCGTGAGTACAGCTTATATTTAATAATCCTCTATTATTTACTACGCGGTTCCTCATTGTTCTCATGTCTTAAATTGCCATACCACCTTCTTAAGTCACTATTTTAGTAAAATAGTAAAGACTAGGTGGATGTGGAAATCTTTTTTTGGTAATTGATATGAACTTTTCTATATATGTGTAATGAAGCAGCAAAAACTTAATCGGCTAAATTACAAGAGCTCTTTAGGCATTGTATTTATGACATACCAGAGAAGTCTGACCTTACACCCTCATTTACTTCTGCCATAACAATTGTTGACTTTTACCTGCAGAAAACGCACAAAAACATATTTTACAAGAGATAAACAACACAAGGACGAGCATAGATCATTAACAAAAAAATAATTAGACACAGCCCTAGTATAATGACTTCATCTATCACTGTAATTGATCAATGGATCGGATAAACACTTTTTTTCCGTCTCCTGATATTTTAGTAATTAAGTTAAGTGTATAGAATTCTATGCAACATAAATTACACATTCCTGCACTATATGCTGCTCTTAAAGACTGGCACAAAAGTTTTGAATTTGCCAGAAATTACAGTGTAATAATTGAAATATGCTTATACACATACACAGCAGATATTTCATTACAATACACATCTCTACAAAATACTGAATAAGATTTCAGAACATTTAAATTTTTTTACTATGACAAAAATAGTGAGAAGGTTAAAGAATTGAATACAATGACCGGATTTCTGTTGAGTACCCAATATAATTATATATTTAATTTCTCTTCAAAGAGAGCCTCCCATATTTGACTAAAATAGCCATGTTCAGAAGCACATTAGTTGTGTTTTTAATAGATAGCATGATCCTGCTGTATTGTTCAGCACAATCATTACCATGCTACATATCACAGAAGGAAAAAATAGAGGCTTTACAACCTGAACAGTCTGACGTGTTTTGAGCAAATGTGAGCTCATCTTCAGTGTCTGCGCTGATCCATGCTGAACTTTAAAACAATCCCACATCCGAGATAACTTCTATCATCTTTTTCTGAGAGCCCTCAGAGGCTTGCTTCCTATCTACGCTTACCGTCTGTTGCAAATTAGTAACTAGCACTTCTTATTGACCGTAGTGAACAGTGAACCTACAAGTAGATTACGCAAACCATAAGTTCCTATTTTTATTAAACAAAGCTTCGCTTTGCAAACAATAATCCCAATTTTTTGGTAACGGATTCATTTGGATTACTGTTGTATCCCTAGAATATACATTTCAACAAGTGTCATAATCAGTCAAACAGCTTTTATCATTCAAGCAGTCAAGCATTAAATTTATCGTTTACTAAAGTCTTATGTTTTTCACTAAATAATGCAACATCTGTCCAGATTGAGCACCCATCCTTGCTGATTGAGAATATAAAGAAGCAGAAGCAGGCCTATTCTGACCTACAGAAACCGTCTCAAACTCCTCACAATGCAGATTCAGAGATGGAGGATCTATCACCTAAAAGTACAATTTACAGCAATCACTTGACATTTTCTCAAGCCCTTATTCTCAGTTATCAGTTGTTGTAATCTTGTCCACAGAGTTTAACAATCCAAACAATGAGCCAGTGCTGTCGTGTGAGTTCTGTGGAGCTGTGGACTTTGCATACAACTTCAAGAGGTCGAAAAGATTTTGCTCGACGGCTTGTGCAAAAAGGTATTTTTGAGAATTGTAACTATTGCTTCTCCATTTTGTATTATAGGTTACAATCAGAGTAATGGTGGCTTGACCTTCTTTTCTTCTCTGCCAGATACAATGTTGGTTGCACGAAGCGCATGGGACTTTTCCCAGGGAAATCCAACTCTGAGAATTCAAAGAAACCAAAGGCCTCCAACGGTGCCCATTCAAACAACACAACAGAAACCAGGAAACGGGTAACAGTTTTTGCTTTTATGGTCTGCAAAAAAATACCTCCAATAAGGGCTTTGGATGTATATGTTCATGATCGTGTCTGAAGATATACACATTACTGTACAGATTTAAGGCCACATCACACCTCTGCAAACATAATTTCACAACAGCTTCTCAGCGGGAGGGTGTTGATGCAGTGGTGCTCCTTGCCCTTGGGTGGCGCTTAAAAGCTTCAACAAAAGTCCAAAACTCATCATCGACCCGCAATTCCACACCGACAACATGCCTTACTTCCTTCCTTTGTCCCTGTTTTTATAATCCCTGTGCACCTTTTGAACGACTTTTGATGGTTGGACACCAGCATGATGAGCTTTTCAATATCTACATTCTCTTTCATAAACTTGTTCTTCGCTATTTCCTGTCGTGAGTTGACGCAAGAGTTTGTATTTTTACCACCTTTTTGTATCAAGCGATATTCTCTTATGATGCCTTAAAAGAACTTTGTGATTAAAAATGTCAGCCGTCGATAAACCAAGACAATGTGGCAGAGCGCCCAACATTTTTGGCTCCAGGTCCGTACGCATATAGAAATTTTCACTTATACTATGCATAGGCGTTTTGCCTTAAAAGTTACTTGTCATTGCACATAGAAAGCTAAGGTTAATAAAAAAAATAGGCAGTAGTTAAAAAATAGAATGACAGTAATGTAAAATACAGAAGAAATAAAATTTGATAAAACGTTCACATATGATGCAGTATGTTATAAAAACATGAGCCAACCAGAATATTGATATTTTTCTTATTTTAGTAGTAAAATATTACATAAATGTTACAAAAAGTTTTGGAACAATTTAACAAGAGTGCAATGATTGGGTTTCCAGGGGGTCTTTACAAGTCTAAAAATTTAAAGCAAAAATTTTAGGCCTTAAAATGTTCTTAAAATTTGCTGTTCTAGGTCTTAAATGAGCTTTACAATGACATCAGAAATATTTTGATGTGTTTTTTTTTTTGTATTCCTAAAAGCAAAACAATTATGGTTAGTAACATGAGAAAATATCCAGAAATGCTCAAAAATTTAATGTGGTTGCCAGAGATTGAGACAACTTTCTAAAAAAATGCTAATGAACAGTTATACAGAATCTTAAAAGTGAATAAGGTTGCCTTATTCACTTTTAAAAGTGATTGTTAGGGTTTCAAACAATATCTTTGAAGGACACGGTTTAATAGGCAAAAAAGTTTATGATAGCGGTCTTAAATTTGACCTTATGAATGAGATTTGCATTAGTCTTTAAACATCAAATGCTCTTTACTATAAAGACTTTTCTGCATGCACTTTCTTGTTTGAAAGGTAGTCCAACACTATTCTTTGAATGTTTATGTCAAATACAAGGTTTCCATTAAAAGCTGATTCATGCAACATTTTCACTTTTGTGTTCCATCACAGAATACACGTTTTCAAAGGGCCATGGGCACACCAATGTCTTCACCAAGACCATCCCATCCAAGTCGTGGTTATTCTACTCAGTGGTCAGAGCTGTCCAGCTATGAAGAACCCACTTCACCGTTGTCCAACTCCAGTTTTGGGCCACAAAGGCTTCCAAATGAGGAAAGCTTCAAGCACAGCAGGGAGAATCTTCTTCTCACTCATCACTTCCTGACCAGCAATCCAGTTCAGTGGAATGTCGAGGATGTTTATGAATTCATCTGCTCCCTCTCAGGTATAACAAATTTTTTTTAGTAGTTCTTGATTTTGGGAGGAAATGAAAATTATGATATCATGGTTTATTTTTAGTTTTTACCTGGCTCAAATCATGACACTTCTAAACAGTGAAGCTTCAATCCACCTTAAAATCTTTGATGGCACAGTGATGTCTTTCACTCAATACGTTTTGGGGCTTGCTTTTTCATAGTTCTTGTCATTGCTCCAGGTTGCCAGGAGATTGCTGAAGAGTTTCGTTCTCAGGAGATTGATGGACAGGCCTTGCTGCTTCTTAAAGAAGATCATCTCATGAGCACCATGAACATCAAACTGGGCCCCGCGCTGAAAATCTTTGCACGGATCAGTATGCTCAAGGATTTATAGCGGTTTCAAATGCCCAGTCTTGCTGGAAAGTCCCCATAACACATCTGCACTGGTTTCCTAAGCCCATTTGGGTACTGGGATTGCTGCTCCTCGAAATCATAAACATGTGTATAGTTCTACAAATTCAAGATGTAGTTTTTTTTTTCTTCACAAAAGCATATAGAGTTCATGACAAAAGACTTGAGGTCTACAGCTGTTCCAGGCGTAGGACGAGGCTGTTCACCCTGTCATGAAGAAAAGCACAAGTATTTTATGGTGCAAGCAAATGTTTATCGTTGATAGCACTAAAAAGGTTACTCTTTTGTTTTAAAGTGGACTTTATCGATTTGTCAAAGTGAGTGTTTGCAATGTGATGTTTGTTATGCCAAGGAAAACATTTGTACCTTAGCTTTGCAGCGTGCCATTGTTAGGTAGTAAATGGTTCAGGTTTACCACTAGATTTTTCAGGTTGGATTATTTTTTTCTACTTAAACAAGGTATTTGACTCTGATAAAACACTGGGTATTAAACTCTTAATCATCCCAAAATGTGCCTAATATTTTCTAAATATCCCAAAGAATCTACAGACTGTAACCGTAATGTTTTCATCAAAAGTACACTGGTAATGTTCCTATGTTCAGATTAAACAATTGACGTGAATGCACTGTAACGTTAATTGTTTAAATCTCAGGTTGGTATTTCAGAGTCCAAACAGTTTAATGGATGCGGTTATGTTTTTAAAACTAGTTCACATTGTTATTGTTTGACGTGTATCAGTTGATTAAATATCTGTATTTATTGAGGAATACTCTGATTCTTTTTTTTTATATTTTAAAATAAAACTGTAAATCAATTTGTGGTGTTTAACTAATACACATATTGTCTTTATCAAACCTTATGAAAAAATTGCCTGTGTTGTAATCTAATAACCAATTAAATACATCAATTCTAGTCTTTTCTTGCCCTTTAATTTATAACAACGAGGGTCATATTTATTTTGTTTGCAATGGAATGAATTTTCATAATGGTATGCACCCAGCGTTCTCCAAACATTTATCATTAAATGCTCTCATCTTGCTTATTTTTTTAATAAAAACACCAGCTCTCATTAACAAGATGCGTTTCTTGTTAGTAAAATTTCGTTAATAAAATTAAGCATGTAATTAAAAGCCAATTTGTAATTAAAAGCCACCAATTTGGCGGGAAGCTAACGCTGACACGGGTAAATTTGTTATAAAACTAATAAATATCTTGTTTAATATCTCACCTATGTTAAATACTCACCTTTTTAATTACGTAAACAAAAAAAATAGCATATCTTTTTTTATGCTAAAACGAGGCTAAACTGAAAAAGTTGGTCATTTGTTACACTTGTGTTCAAAAGTTTAACAGTAAATTCATCTGGTTGCGTTATTGTAAAAGTATGACACGTTTATCACATTCAGTTGTGATGTTATGAATAACAGAAAAGATTCTTCGTGCTATTAAAAGGCCCATGTTTAAGCCATAAAAATTAAGCTATGTAGATTTATAGCGTTGTTTACATGTTCTATTAGTTAAAGTAAATATAATGTGATTTTAATCACTAGAGGAAATCTGCTGACGACTGTAAAAGCTAAGACATAACACTAATTCATAAGGGATGATGATTTCATCCATGGAAAACAGAAGCGAGCTCTTGAACCCTTCACCAGATACCTCAACACACACAGGAAATACACACAGTCAACACAATTGGGAACTTTTTAGAATCTTTTTTGTCTTTACTTTATTTACAAGCTTTAAATTGACTATCAGTATGAAGAATAACAAGCACTTTAGGTTCAGCAACATCGTAGTGTTCTGTAATCAACATCCTCCGCCCGTAGATGTCCGATGTGAGCTTTTGTTCTGAGAATCCAGCAGTACCCTGAATGCATGAAGTTTCTGCAAGTTTCTGCTGAATTAAACCATTCTCATAAACAAGGTGAAGCAGATGAACATTTGGTATGGTTATTTAAAGAATAACCTAAACATGTACTAAACATAGAGCATATTTTCATCTTGCTCAACCAAAAACCCTTCTGAACAATTAGATAAAAATGGAAGATTTTTGATAAATGTTATTATATATTTATGTTTATATTAATAATACAATTCTTACGAACAGATTATTTCTATCCTCCGATGACCTCCGATGACAATCTGCAGATGCAAAATTGCCTGTTGTGTTTGTAATAAATTAAAGTCTGAAGTTGCGCATTGTTGCATGTTTGTATTATTAAAGTTCTCTTAAAAAGTAACAAATAAAAAAACAATGAAAAACTTAAATGGAACATTTCTATAAATAATACATTGCTTTAGAGCTCCAGCAATAGTAAGTTGTCACAAGGTTGCTGCATGTCAGTGAACCGTACCATACAAAAATCTTCCTTGCTAATTCATACAGTGTTGCTTTCGACATTGCAACTAAAATTGTATTTGATGAAGTTTTTACTTCAGCAACTATTGTCTGTTCAGCACTGGGATCAATTATCCTCCGACTCTTCTTCCGCTTCACGGAGCCATGTGAAGAAGGCAGTGACTGACTTCAATGCAACCCCTTTGCCCTGCAGCTCAGCTGGGTCTTTACTGGCCTCCCATGTGTAGAAAGCATCTTCAGAGATAACGTCCTCATCATACAAAGTGTCAAAGAACATCCGGAGCAAATCTGCCAAAACAAAATTTTAAATCCTAATTTGCAACATACAAGTTACACAATCCAGACTAATTCAAATCATATTACTAGGTTTTATAAATAATAACTCCAGTTTTGATTATCCCAAAACTACAGAGAAAAGAATACGGTTTATCTATAATATAAATAACAATAAAACATTGACCGAATGTTAAAAAGGGAATATGAAGTGTTCCACTCACTAGCAGGCTGGTCCAGTTTTACCATCAAAGCTTGAAGTGCATAAAGTGCTTGCAACTGTCGTTCTGTGTCTGAGTTAAGGTACTTGTGTAATACAGGCAATCTCTTCTGGATTATGGACTCGTCCACTTTACACGAGGAGCCCTCAGCTGTGGGGTAAAACCAAAGGTGTTAAGCCAACACATAGTGGTAAATCTCCAACAAAAAGGTAAGAACACAAAAAGCCACTTTTATATTAAGTAATATTTGGTTTGTCACAAAAAGAGTAAAACCCTATGGTTACATTGTACTGCCCAAAAATCTCTCACTTTTTACTGCTGCTGTGCACACAGCAGTCATTAAAGCTCTGAGGAAAGAGGGTGAACTCATATCGGAATCCTCTAGATTAGCCTGAAATGAACATGAAAGCTTTAATTCTTAACTGTAAACCTTTTATGAAGTGTTTAATTAAGCAGACGACAACGTTACCTCAACCCAGTCGAAGATTTGTTCATCGCCAGCCATGTCTTCAAGAAATAGTTTTTCAATTTGCTTGTTGAGTTCCTCAGGCGAGAGTGTTCTCTTAGAGACCGCCTCGGTGAGGTGTGAGCCATCAGAAAGGGTGAAGTCTAGTTTCTGTAGGGCCAGATTATAAAAACAGCTTGTTTGTTATGGAAAAGAAGTGAAGATTTTTCAAGGTTTCAACTCTAATGTTTCAGTGTTTTAAATGGTTGAATTGAAGTCTACAAATACAGTATTTAAAAAAACAAAAAAAAAACACGAAAAGTGATGTTTACAAATCAAGTTTGAGGAGCAGCACGCGCAGTCAATTAGTGCAGGACGGTCTCTTGAGTTCCACCCTTTATAAGGCATCAGTTCGCCCATTAAATTTGAGCGTAACATCAGATTAAGCTGTAAATATAGACTTTTTTGAATACATACTGCACAAATATCAGATTCTGTATGTGTCTAAAAGAACATTAATCATGGTGGCACAGCATTCAAAAGTCAAATTAAAACCAAACTGATAATGTTTTCACTCCCCCCCCTTCTTTACTTTTATCATTTAACGCCTTTTAATTCACCAGTTTACTGGAACAGATGAGAGGTCGCTCTATTAGGTGACAGCACATGACATAAAACTCATTGAGAGATTTTAATGGAAAATTATACCAAAGAAGCAGTCAAAACATCATCGAGCTTGACTATTATAAAGCTTGACATTAATCCCGATCTGGTGAAAACCAACATACTGGTTCAGCTGTGTTTTTTCAGTAATAACACTTTCAGCCGATAACTGAAACTGCACTTTAGGCTACTTTCCTTGAATCAAGGAAAATTCCTAAAAATCCCTAAAAGTAAATTTTTTATGACAAAGATTCTAAAAAGTTTGTTTCTAGCTTACAAATATTCACTAGTTAGTTAAATGTAAAAGCGTTTGTAAATGCTTTAACATGAGACATGAAAGACAGATATGAAAGCTTACATGCTCTGAGATGAAGCTCTGCAGATCCTCTGATTCAGGTATAAAATCTGCCCAGCTCAACCCAGAGTCTCGCCATAAAGATCCTACTTTCCTATGGCTCTGTAACACACAAATCCACACAATCAACTCCTGGATCCACCAAATACAGCCCACCAAACAGTTTTTCACCTCACCATTTGTTTGCATAGAAGGTGCAATATTTCAGAAAATAATATCCCAGCTCTTCCCACAGGGAGTAATGGTTTGCTAAATTCACTGCGGATCAAAAGCAAGGAAAGCTTAGTTCAGGAACACCACGGTGGGAGCGTACAGTTAAACACAAAACGTACCTAAATAATTCTCTCATAGAGATTCCACCCTCTCGAAGTACAGGAGTAACCAGCTCTGCAAGGTACAGCCATATATGAGGAATATCGATGGCCATATCATCTGCTAATTCAAGAGTTTCACAAAACCTGTGGCAAACAAAAACATACATTTTAAACCCGAGTATGTTAAAATAAAGCTTTAAAATATTCTATCGTCATTCACTGATTATTTCTGAGGATCAGTACACCATTTTCCTTGCTACCGTTACTTAGCTTAGGACAGCACAAACTGGAGCGCTATTCTCTTCCATAGAATCCAGCTCTTTAAAGCTTTTTTCTCTACCTGTAAAGCGGCTTTGCCCCAACTGTGTTCTTCACTCATTAGCTTAGAGAACTTATTATACATTTAAATAATAGAAAAATAATAATAAACCTTTAATTTAAAAAGACATTTTTCAGAGCGCAAAGGCATTTTACAATTTTCAGAGCATTATTCATTCACTCCACATTCACACTTTGGTGGTGATAAGCTACCTTACTAGCCTTCAGCTGCCCTCAGGCATCTGATAGAACATGGCTGCTATTTTGTGCTTACGGCCTCCTGCCCACCACCAAACACACCCCACTAGTAACACATATTCATACAGGCCAATGCGGGTGAAGGGGCTCGCCCAAGACCACAATAGCAGAATGGACCTAGCAGGGATTATACCCCCAATCCTAAACATATTATTCTATTCAGAAGATTGCTAGGTTTTCTCTTTTTTTCCCCTTCAAATTCAAATCACAAATCGGTTTTATTTGGCCCAAAAGTGGGAAACCACGTTTTTTTCGCTCGGCTCATAACTGCCTAGAATCACAAGCGTGGCTTGCAAGAAATAGAGAAGCGTACTGGCGAGCTGTCCGACTGTTAGTTCGGGACCGTTGAACAACCTGGGCCTGGAGAATACTCCCCCTTAGATTTACAACTATTACCGCAGTTTAAACAAGTAGACCGTCTTATGAAAAATGAGACGAAGTGAAACGTGCATGCTGTGTGGAGAAGGGGTGGAAGGAGGGATAGCTTGCATGATGTTAGTTCTATGGTCATGTCTTATATACTGGAGATGATCTGGCCATATGGTTAGGTGATGGTTAGTTAATTATTAGCCAAGCTCCTCCCGAACTAATGTTAATCAGATAATTAACCTTGTTTATTTCATGCATTGCCGCTTCATGTAAATTGAAGCTTTGGTGTCAAACCTCTTAAAACAGTATTACCAACTAGAACATTCTGCATCATTTTCGTAAATCTTCGTAAAGTTTAAAGTGACAGTTCACAGTCCCTTCTCTAATTAAGGCATGCACACTTGCGGCTGCTATTTAAAAATAGTGCCAGTTACCAGAGCTTATATTGAAGTTATCTTTTATTTGTTATGCAGACACGTTAGTAATCATGCAAGTGTTTTTTAATAGATAGATGTGATGCTAACTTTGGTAAAAACATTTTTTCACTTTCCAACATAGAAATTGAATTTGAATTAGTTGGTATGAGAACAGGAAGTGTTCTTTTGGTACTTAAATCTGTTTACCTAGTAGCGTTTATCCAAAAAAATGCATTTCAGTTAAATACGGCAACTTTGTGTGGTCAAAAGTGGACCGTATACTCCAGTCACATTCACAACTTTAGTCAGAATATATATTTTTTATTTCTCACTCGTTTCAAGTCATTTATGTTAACAGTTATACTCTAACATGTTAGGAACTGAAATCCAAAGTGACTGAACCCAAAATCTCACCCTTTAAAGAACTGGAGTTTGAGAAGGATGCCAGCCTGCAAGAGCTGGAAGAGTAGCTGACCCATGTGGTCTCGCGCTATCTGACTCCTCTCCAGCGTGGACTCCACACCCACTCGCACAAACACATACAGCATGGCAGGTTGCTCTAGCTCTTCCACACACTGCACTGCCTCCTGCAGCACAAAAATGTCCATGTTTAGAAACTCAGGTCATATATATGACGACTATTGAAAAAAAATGATGCAGACCTTGTAATCGTTAATGTGCAGAAATTCATCAATGATGGACTTGGAGCGTCTCTCCATCTCATCTTCTGACAATGCAGGCTTGTCTGAACAGGCTGCTTCAAGTTTAACAGCTGCAATGAGAGACAGCCCTCAGTTTAGAATGTTCTACTTGTGTATTCAGACTGTTGAAGACTGCTACAGAGGCTCACCAGACTCCTGTGACTGGCTGCGTTCCAGTTTGTTCTTTTCTGCAGTGAGGGAAGGCAGTTTACCCGAGTCTGATGCATTAGAATCTCGCCGGGACACTTTCTGGGCCAACTCCTCAGGAGATTCCTTATTGTTGCCGCTAAACGAGGGCCCTGTCCGAGAGGGGCTGCCACTCATTCCTTTGTCATTACGCTCATGGCCTGAGCTTCCACGACTAAGAAATTCAAAAGAACACATAAAACAAGTCCCCAGACTTCAAATGAACCAATTTTTATGAAATAAAATAAACATTTTGTTTCTTTAGGAATGAATGCGTGTCGACTTTTAATGCATTTAACAATTTTTGACCATTTTTACTCTTTGGCTTTTAACTTGTGTGGTGCTCTGTGTGCTTTTTTGACAAGTGCATTTTTAGGTTTCTTTTATTGTGTTTTACCTGTTTTAGTCATTTTTATTCCTTTGTAATATTGTTTTAGGAGTTCAAATTCGTATCTCTTTTAAATAAAGTTTTGTGCAGCATTTTGGAAATTTTTCTGTTTGTACAATAAGCTATAGAAATAAAGTTGGATTGTGATTTTTATGCAATTTTCAGTCTTTTTCACATCACTACTAGACTTAATAACATAAATTATAATTATTACAATCCAAACACTATTGTCGTGTATTCCATAACTAAGTAAATAAAAAATAAACAGCAAAAATCCCTATAATGAAACCAAAAAAAATTAAGTGTATTTAATTCAGTCTTAGTTTTGAGTTCAGTACCTGCTGAGAACTCTCCTGACATCAAAATCTGGTGAAGTGGAGGGTAAAGAGGAGCTCTGGGTTGCTGCTGAGGGTTGTAGGGGTGAGAAGCGGTTCAAACTGGCACTGGGTCGAGAAGCTTCTAAAGCAAAAATTAACAAAAAGACTTTTAAATATTTTTTTAAAGCATTGAATCAGAAAGTTGCCTAAAACATAAAGAAAAAGGAGTGCATGACTGGGACCAGACTCTCACCGGATTCATTGGCTTTGGCTCCAGCCCCTCCACTGCTTCCTTTCCCCCAGCTAAGTGGAGCTCTCGGCCCCAGTTGGATCTTCTCATCTATCGTTGACTGGCGAAAACAAGAAGAACGAATAAACATACAATCTGTACCCTTTATCTGTTCTCCCTAAATAAACATGAAGCAATGAGAATGAAATCAAAATCTATTACCGGAGGGGATTTAGCCATTTAAATGAACTGAATTTAACATAGCATTTTTAGCAGAAATCTGACAAGCAACTCCACAGAGCAGCCATTGGGTGGGGCTGTTGAGTTAAGGAGCAAATTGCTAAAATGTTAGTCCCCAAACTGTAAATTAACGAATAATTCTGTGAACAAATCAGGGAAGTGCTAGCTTGAAGTTTAAAGATCTCCATATTTAAGTTTTCTAATGATACTTCCTTGTCACTTAAAAAATCCTAAAACTAGGATTGATGGTGACAAAATTTTTCAGGTTGTTATTTTGATCCCATTCTGAGAAAGTGTAGCGTGTTTGATATACAGCAGTTAAAGTTGAGATAAGGTGATATAAATAAATGGAGCACAAACTTTTAAACTGCTCCAAAATGAGAGACATTTAAATGTACTTGGACGTGAATCTTACAAATCTTCATAATGACAGTAATATATTTTTCAATACTGTTGAAAAAAAAAAAGAACTACTTCATGGATGGTCTCAGTGCATTTTATCCATGGAAGAAATTCTCATATGCGATAGTGCTTAAAATAAGTCATTATTAAGTCTCTATAGTGAATTTATTTCTGACACCATTCACTTTATTTTCATGCTTTAAAATAAAAAGATTTAAAAAAGGTTATTTAAGAAATGCTATAAAATCCAGCTTCATTTTGATTGTAAATATGTAACTGTCTGTAAACATTATGACACAAAATTCGCATTTTTGCAGTTTTACCCACTGCAATTTCCAATAAAGAATGCATAAGATAAAAAAAACCCTGCACATCTGCTTCAATGTTCATGCGTTTAAAGGATTTTGAAGCTTTACTTTTCAATAGTTAAGCAATTCCTAAAACTTCATTATATCCAGTGCTTCCCTCCTAAGGCAACCTTGTCTAAAAGGACCACACTTTTATACGATTCCCTATTTTAAAATACTGAAATTTGTGTCTCATAGTAATGTTATTTTAATATATATATTAATATTGTTGTTGTTGAAATGTCTTTTACTTGCTCTTGTACTTTGCACAAACATAAGGCTGCAGGTAACAATCTTCTGTCTACACTTTCTAAAGTCTATACCATATAAGGTTTGGAATCATCTTAAAGCACATTCATCAGTCTAACCAACCAGTGGTCCAAACTCAAAGATGTCCAAAAACCCTACCTTGGATATCTTGAGAATTTTTGTGGGGTCTATCGTCCTGCTGTTCTTGGTCATAGGCACAGTGCTCCAGGTCTCCTCTTTCTGCACCCCTATATTTTGTAAATGCAGAAAATACTGACTGGATCAAGCTGTTTGAAGTGATATTGAGTAAAGAGACCCAAATGATTGAGTAGTACTAAAGAGAATAAGCAGTTAAAGACGAACCTGTTCTCCTTTTAGTGTCTTTGGAGAGCAGCTGCTGGTGGACCTTCCTCTGTTCCTCCTGCTCCTCCTGCTTTGCCTCTTTATGGATCTGCTCAATGGTCTTAGGGCCCTGGTCAGCTCTTCGAGACACCCAGTTGTGCTGGAATGAGGAAAAGACATTTAAAATTGAAAATAATAGATGCAAAATTTGGATCTAAAAAGTAATATTAAAAAATTATTAACAAATGCTACTACAAATATTTACAGAATAAGATTTACAGAATAAGTACCTCTATGTACAAGTTTAAACTGAAATTAATCAAAAATTAAAAAAAAGCAAACAACAAAACTCAAACAAAATCAGTAACAATATTCAACTAATTTTTTATCAATAATTATGTAACCTCAGATCTGGATGTTTGTGCTTCTTTAACAACAACAAAAAACCTCTGACTTAAGTATGTAAGCAAGTAAAATTTATTTATGCAGCATATTTTCATCAGAAAAATTGTAAAACAAAACAACATAACTGTAAAAAACAGAATCCTTATGGGTAAAGGTACACAGACATCTGTTTATAAGCATGTCCCTTTGTTTATATTAACTTTTATAGGAACTTTAAAATTAAAAAAGGCCATTTTAAATAAATAAAAACAAACATAAAACTGGAAACAGAGAAGTCCTGAGACATGCACTCTAACTGACAGATGGACAATCTCCTGAAAAACCAGAGTCTCAAATTCCGCTCATCTAGACCACTAACAGAAAACATTTACAGAACTCACCAATCGTAGATCAATAACATCCTGCAGCATGAAGCGAATGCGTGATGAAGTCTTTCTCTCCTTTACTATCTTTTCCATTTGGTGAAAGTACTGATCCATCCGTGGCTGATAAACAGAAAGTAAATTAATATTCTAAACTGAGTAAATAAAATATTCAAAATATTCTAACTTTTTTTAGCTTTTGTTTTAAAAGAGTGGTTTCTAATGGAAAGAATCAGTTTATTTATACCTTAGCTTTCTCAAAGTCTAGGTCCTTTCCAATAGTGGTGAGGAGTCTGCAGAGACACTCCAGCGACTCCTCGTCATGGTTTTTCAGCAGCTTCACAACACAGTCATGCATGATGGCCTCTGTCAGCATTCTCAACTTAAAGAGCTCGCCGATGAACCTAATGTTGCCTATGGAGCGTCTCCGGGCCTTGTCTTTGGCCTCTTCCAGCTCCTCCCGCAGCCTTTCCCGCTCACAATCCTGAATAGAAACGAGGAAGACTTGTCAGTATTTGTCTTGTATTTATTTCATTCTTTTTTTTCACTCTACCTTTACATTTGATGTTTTTGTGACAATGAACATAGTTGCTTTGTCTTGTTTTATAATTTGTATATATATATATATATATATATATATATATATATATATATATATATATATATATATATATATATATATATATATATATATATATATATATATATATATATATATATATATATATATATCAATGATAATTACAAAAAATATCTATGCTAATATTTTGGTTTGGACCAAGAGTTTTCATTTCTACGCATCTCTAAATGTTAGTTTAAATCCATAATCTGCAACTTTGTCATCATTCTACAACCACATAATGGATGCAATAGACTAAAGCATCAACATGATTTGAAATTGAAAATGTTTTTTTGGCACTAACCGTAGCTGCTGCTTCCAATTCCCGATGCTTCTTCTCAAAAACAACATCGTCCATTTTGTCTTTCTCAAACTCCTTCTGACAGCGGTTAAGAAGCAGCTTACGGAAATTCACAGTGCTGTTCGGTTTATCTGTCATGGGCACTTTTAGCTACAAACACAGAACACACATGTGAGACTGCAGTAGAAATTCTTGCTAAATGCACTAAAAACCATTAAAGAAAAAACGTTTTTGACATCAACTGTTTGTTTAAATTGGTTATTTTTAAAGAAGTCTGACTCACTGTGGCCAGACAGCTGCACATGTTGCCATACGCCACAGAGAAGCTGGGTTCATTGATGGCTTTTTCAAACACCAGGTCGATGACACCCTTGAGTCGCTCCTCTGTGTCGATGGTGAGGTCAGTCACCTGCTTCATCAGCTGGCTGAACATCTGTGGTGTCAGTTTGTTGAGGATGCTTCGTACTTTTCTAAAAAGATCCTGCAGAAGTTAAATCACAAGTCAGTTACTTCAGTCCAACAGCAATACTGATCTAGTAATAAAAATACATTCCAGCAATACATTTTATAAATTATTTTTGTCTGCTTTCACAGAAAATATTTTAATCAACTTGAGATTGCAGAAGCATTGGTTACACAAACTTTGGGATTGATATATTTAAATATTATACATTTGCAAGTTTAATTTGCAAGTTTAAAAATGCGTGAGGAGCAAAACTTCTTTTCTTCCATTTTTAACTCCATAGTTGAAAATCAGCTTCTCCTGGTGTGCCATTTTGGTCCTCTATTGTTAATATGATGGTACCGCATAATTTTTGATGAGCCCAAGTTCTCTCATTCTTTGAGAAGACACGGTGAATCAACTATTGATGACTCATGACAGGTCCTGTCAAGCTGTAAGAATGCGCAGAAGTTTGGAGTTCGGTATGTGGCAGCCTCCGGAAGAATCAGAAGAATGTGGCTTGGCTCGGGAGAAGTGTTTGTCTCTATGGAGTAGAAGTTCTGTTGTTTTGCAAGGCTTTCCCCGCATTGCAGTCAGAGCTAAACTCTCTAACTGCCTAATTTTTCTTGAGAGCACTATGAGATCTGGATAATGGTGGACTAGAACATAGTTAAATCAATGCAGTTTGCATTTGTCAGGCAAAACGGTAGATTCCAGAGGGATCTCCTTTCTTGCCAATGAATGTAATATTTGAGGGCAGTTGTGGTCTCAAATAATGAGGGAAGTTATGGTCTGGTGGATAAGGAAATCGACTTAAGATCGGAAGGTTTGATCCCCAGAGTTGAATGTGATGAAATAGTTGCCCTCTTAGGCACTTGATGCACTTGAGCAAGGTACCAATTTCCGAACACCGCAACCATTGCTGCCTTATACGCCGAGTGTGTGTTCATGGTGTGTTTGTTAACTGCTGTGTGTGTACACTGGAATGGGTTACATGCAGAGCACAAATTCCAGGTAAGGGTCAATTCATATCTGGCCAACTGGTCACTTTCACTATTATTAAATAAAAAATTTCTTTCACAAATGAAGTGCAAAGTCAGTCAGCTCAATCCCAGTCAGATAAAAACTCTAATGATAAGTGTGTATACCTAGTGTCAAAACTTTTTTACAAATCAATCTTCTATTAGTTAAATAAATCAAACAATACAATTATATACATATCATTTCTTTGTCTATGGAGAAAAATGCAGAAATAGGCCTTTTTTCCAAATGAAAAAGGTTCATTAGCACTAGCAGAATATTTGTACTCAAACTAAAAATGTAGCCAATAAATCACAATTGTGTATAAGTATCAGAGGACCTGAGTTTTCAACCCTTCTGAATCTTCAACAACACTGTCCCGCTTCAGGCCAGGCTTCCAGGCATTTTCTGCTGTCTTCAGCTGCACTTCATCATTCACCGACACATTTGTGATGATCTTGCGTCCAGGTGGCCGACGCAGACCAATATTCAGCAGCTGAGGGAACAGAGATAATTATTTTTCATGTGAACAATACAATAAAATGCATTAAACTAAAAAGATCTAATGAGCAAAAACATGCTGAATATATTGAGCAAAAGGCAGGTGAGGAAATTTCTTTAGCATGCTTTAATTTAGAGACACACCGGTGCACCCCTGCCCCCTAGAAGCGGTCGGCTGAAATCCGCAAAAGCTGGTGTGAAGTCTGGGCCTCTGGAAATGACACGAGGGTCCACCGATCGCATGGGTAGCTTGTTTTGGTTAATCTGTTCAGTGAGGCAGAAACACATTACGCTTTTATCATCTTTTATACCACCTATACAAGGTAACAGCATCATTTTATTTTTATCCTATAAACCAGTGAATGGCCTAATTTATAAGATATGACTCAATTAGGAAGTTAAATTATAAGCTATAATTGAGTTGGAAAACCCTGACAAGCTATGACTACGTATTTAACAGGTTAATTAAAATGGTTACAGGGTGAATTTCTTAAATTAACATCAAATATAGTACTTGGCTGACCTTATCTAGAACAACGTCAGATATTGGAGGAAGTCCCTCTGGTTTCTGTACACATGCAGGCATAAACTGGAAACCCAGCAGGAAGTCTCTATCATACTGCTTCTTTCCGTTCTTCATCAAAATCTCTAAACAAATGATAACAAAGGAATTAAAAATAGGTACACACATGTATTGGTAAAAATGCAAAGTATCCCTTACGTGGCAAAACTTTGATCAGTGGCTCTTTCACTAGAGGCAGACTGATACAGTCACTGCTTTCAGTTTCTGATCTATGCTCAGCACCATTTCTCAGAGGCTCCTCTTCCTGTTCTCCATTCTCCTCGAGAACAGCTCCTGCCAAAGGCCTCCTCTCACCCTCCACAGGAGGAGGACTGGGGCTTTGAGCAGCAGCTTTTAAACAAGGAAGATCTATGTTCTCCTGCCAAACATATTTAAAGTCAAAAGTAAAAATACTTCACTAAACCTCATCTGTAAGGCTAAAGCACAATTAACCAAAGAGTGATTGTACTCAATATGTTCAATCAATTAATATGTTTTTATATAGCGCTGCTTCAAAGTCTGATCTCTGGATTAGGTAGGGTATATAGAAATTCCTAGAAGATATAGGATAGACATTAAACTACCATTTACAGCTACCTTAAGGATTGTAAAATAAAGTTTATCTATATGAGGAAACATTTTTTTAAGCACACCAGTAATTTCAGACTTTCTATAAAAGACCGGTTTAGACTGATTTTCGGAGGTAAATAAAACGACCAACATTCTTTTATTGATGTGGGGAAAATACCGGAGGACCTGGAGTTAAACACCCTACACACATGCAGAGAAAAGTTCTCCTCCAGTGAGATCAAAGAAAGCATCGCTGACCGATGCCGGTGTTCGTAACCTCTCCAGCAGAAAGAATATTTGAACTGAAGATCCATCGATGAAGCATAATAACTCAATTATTTCACAATATTACAGTTGTTTCCATACAACTGGATGTTGAACTAGATTGTATAAGTAAATAAACGATTGCAGTTAGACCGATGTTCTACTTTTGCAGCTTCTTCCTGAAAGTTAACATATATTGTTTTGAACGCTCTCATCCTAAACAAGTTGATTGACTGATGAGTTTGTCATTTGTGTAAACAGTATTTACTAACCAAGCACTTTTTGTTGGAATATACATATTGATTGAATTGTTATTGGGTCAAATTCAAAACTCAACCAGGAAAAAGGAAAAAAAAAATTTTTTTAAATACTGCACACTTTACACTTGACATTAATCTTAACGCTATTTCAAGTTACATTATTAGCATTGTGAATCGAGAAAGTATTATGCACACAGAATGTAAAAATGTAAAATTCTATTATATATCTATATCTTTTTATATAATAAAATAAATATTATTTTAAATATCTATTTATATCTCATTAAAGGGGCTAAATAGAAAACTTTTTATCTTAACTAGTTAAGATATTTTACCTCTTTCTCAGTACACAGATCTTGCCCCAGAGGTATTTCCTCTTTTGGCTTCTTCCAGGTCTTTGGTGCACTAGATGTAGCTGTAGAGCAACAGATTTCAGTTATTAGAAATTAAATTTAATAATTTTATTAGTATAATGCTCTATACTAGTGTATATTTCATCCAAAGAAAGAGAATAATTGATACATTTTTAAAATTGAAAGTGATTAGTGATTATTTACAACATGAGGAAATCAAAATTGCAAACATTATACAGCTATAAAGATCAATTTAATTTGAAGAACATAAGACTCAATTTTTTTCAATTTCTTAATCATATTTTCACCTTGACTTCTCACTCTCTTCTCCAGCAAGGCATCACCCTCCTTCTCAGTTTCCGCTCCAGTCAAGGGTATCCTACCTGGAACTGCAGAGATTTGACTGGGGTGCGTGAGTCCTGGAGGAGGAGCAGGAGTGGTGGAGATAGCAGCATCAGTTGAGAATGTGGTTGAGGATGGGGTTTCGGGACATCCAGCATCCTCCTCAACAGAGGGCAGGGGACTATCCACCTTGACAAAGGCAGATTCTGTCTCCAGCACTGGTGTGACTGGCCGTGGTTCAGATCCGGGTAAGTTGGGCACAGTGGAAGTAGGCAGCAAAGGGGAGACTTCCCTGGTTTGAGCTTCTAAGTCCTCACTCGAGAGAGCAGCATCCCTGTCCATTAGACCGTTGACTGTCGATTCGTGCTGGGCCGGGGGTGCAGACAGGCTCAGGGGCTCTGCATTCACTGGCTCAGGGCTCTCGGGTTCTGGTGTGAGCGATTTAGGGGGGCTGGCCTCTGCTGATTGGCTCAAGGGGTCAGCTGATTCCTCTGTTGAGTCAGGTAAACAAGGAGTCTGGTCTATAGCTACATTTGAGGCCTTTTCAGGGCCAGAGGGGGGAAGCTCGGTTTTAAGTGGGGGTGAGGGGGTTTGGACTGGGCTGCAGGGATCCCTTCTCTCCAGTGGACTCTCTAGCTGCCGCAGTGCAGGGGATGCAGTACTTTGTGATGAAAACTCAAATTTTGGCTTGTCATCTAGTGCTGTATATAATACAAGAGAGTGGATGGAAAAGACGTCAGATATGCCCCGAGAGCAATTTTTAAATCTGACAAAACACATCTAATGTTACTGCCTTTATTACTGTATTTTATTTCTTTTTGGGTGGAGAAACATAAAATGTTTTGTCTAGCTTGTTTATTTTAATGTGCAACTGAAACACACATTTATTGTATTGTTATTAAGATTAGATTTTAAAGTTCGAAAAGCCAACCTTGCATTGCCTTGATAACGTCGATATTTAAAAGTTTGATAAAGCTTTAGCCAGTTGGAATGACACTTGAAACTGGTTAATATTAAGGTATTAAAAAGTTTAAACAATTTGATACTTAAGAAAGACATAACTCGTAATTTTATTAGCATGAGATACACATCTTTGAAAATTGTTACTAGTGTGAACAGTCTGGTTGCAGTAAAAAATTTTTTAAAAAAAAATCAGCTACCAACTGAACGCAAAAAACTGCATAAAAACAAAAAACAAATATTGCTTTGTTTTTTTACAAGTAATATTCACATTAGCATGAATGTCTTTTCCTACCTGTCTGATTCTCTCAGACTTGTTTCTGAGAATCACTAGCGTAGAACCTTTACTCTAAAATGGTTTGACTTAAGTTACTTAAGTTGACTTAAGCTACAATTGCTGACCTTCTTTCAAGTCGGTGGATGCAGGCAGGAGCTGGGTACTCTCCGGGTTAAACATGAGGTGCCCGTGTTCTGCTACCTGGCTGTTCAGCTGCTGGGATTTGAGGTAGAAAATGTGAGGATAATGAGGGTGTGAACATAAAAACTAGCAACAGAGAGACACAAGGCACATACACATAGGCAGCACAGACAGAGCAGGACAAAGAAACAAAGAATGAAGAGGAGAGAGGGAGGCACAAAATAGACAAAACATCAGTGTAGGAAAAATGGGAAAGAGAGCACAGGAAAGATGAACACTGTTAACATTCAGGGAGAGAAGACAAAGGAAGTGGCAAAATATGGTGGGTGGTTTTTGAAAGGGAAAGTTGTGAAACACCAGCTTGCCACAGGAAATATTTCCTAAAGTACAACACCGAATCATGAAGGATTAGACAGCTTAGACAGTTTTTTCTTAACATAAAATTGGAAAAATATGGAAAATGTACCTGTAACCTAACTAAATGTATAATAATATATTTACTACTCATTTCACACTACTGCAAGCTATTCAATTAATGAGCCATATCCACTTTGCAATAAATAGTATTTTAACTGTTCAAATATATTTTTATTTATGTAACTCATTCATGGTCACTTTTGATACTCTGTGGAAAACCCTTTTAGAAACATGTTTTGTGAAGATGAGAAATAACTGCAGAAGTGAAACACTGGGTTCAGGATGACAAACAATCATAAGCAAGAATCATATGCTACATGTTTTACATACTATGCTTATTTATTTATTTATTTATTTTATGAATGGATAATATCCAAAATACAGAGACAAGCTGATAGGATGGCTACAGAGAACACAGATGATTTCGGCAAAGGACTTTATAACAACCAAACATTACATGGTAGTGCAGTGGACCAAAATGTTTATTCCATCTGCTAAAAAGCTACAAACTGTCATTTAAAAACTAGACCAGGAATATTTTTGTTGTATGAAATAAACTATGAATTAAACGTAATTCAATTAAGTTCACCTGCTTTTAAAGTAAATCTGTTTTAGTCATGCATGTACAATAGAACACAGTGCTGTAGAGTCAATGTGTTCAGAGAATGAACGAAGCATTGGTAAAATGTTTCTTTTTGAGGTGGAGTATCACTTTAAAATGTATCAAGGCCTACATTTTGAGCTTTGTGATATGGTATCTTACCTGAGGGGGTGTCGGTGTGGAAGAGGGTCGTCCTATAGGTGGAGTTGTGTTCCGACTCCCGCCCACTCCTGATAATATCTCATCAGTGACATCCTTGCCTCCCTGGTTGGGGTCTCGGATACGAATCTTCAAGACAATGAGCGAGTGTTTTAAATGTTATCTGTACAATACTATTTCTAATCACATTTGTGATTTGTCATTTTAAGTTTAAAAAAAAATCCTTAAACACTTTTATAAGATATTAAAATTGATAGTTTGGTATCTGTCTGCTGAAGCCTGAAACTGAACCTGAACCATTTCTATTATTTTACACAAGAAAAAGTTCAAAGCATTTTTTTTTAAACATAACATATGTGAAGGCAGTCTACTAAATCAGATGTGACAACTGTTGTGGTGTTACACCTTAAGGACTAACTTTTGACTATGGATTAATGTGTATACCAAAACTCACCGTTTTCTTTTCTCTCTTGGCAGGTGGAGGTTGTTGCGGTGTAGGCACGATAATGGATGGAGACGGTGAGTACATGGGCTGCCCAGGATAGTAAGAAGGTGCGGGTGCTAACAGGAAAAAAAGAAACAAAATACAAAACATTATATTATTAATATGATAAAAAAAAAACGAATATATAGAATTTTATATATACTATATATGGATTTTTACACTCACGATAAGGTGCGGGGAAGTCCCCTGGGCTGGGTGCAGCATAAAATGTACTAGGTCCAGTTGGCTGGACTGGATACTGCTGTGGAGGACCCACAAATGAAGGAGCACTGTGACGATACTGCACAAATGCATGAGAAACCAAAGTAAAAACTCAAACTCAACATATGAAGCCTGCACATACTACATCAATCTGACAGTGTAGCATTAAATAACCACTAATAACAGAGATCATAATTAATAGCTGGACTAAATTCATGTCATGACTCGTGGTGTTTGACCTGCGAGATGTAGTACTGGGCCGTCTGTGTGGGGTGGAAAGACATGGGAGCCATGGTCATCATGATGGGCTGATTGGTGGGAAAGACTGTCGGAGTCTGTGCAGCTGGACGAATGGTAGCGGTGTTGCTTGGAATGGTGGCCCGTGCCGTTTGCATCTGCGCCCTCTGGAAAAACTGTGAGGGCAAGGAGAGAGAAGAGATTTAATCGTGAAAATCAATCCTTGATTCATAATTGATGCATTACAAGTTTTGTTCACTAAAAGCTTAATTTATGGAAGGTAACCAAAGGATAAAGTTGAGATTTTATTAAACAATAAAATGGGTGAGGAAAAGCTACCTTAAATCAATGTCAGTTAACGTATAACTTGTAATACATTTTAAGAAAAAGTTTATATATTAATTTTGTCAGAAATGTGTGCAATATCCCACCTATCATACTTTAACTCGGTAAGTCCTTCATCTTGTATATTATAATTTGCTTTTAACAGTGAGTCATTCTAAATTATTTTTAATATATTAATTATAAATAAAAAAGTGGACCAGAGACCTTTTCATTACGTTCAGGATAATATAACTAAACATATAATCATTTAAGGACACTCTCCTGTTTTAGGCAACTAGTATAATTGCATAATGTGACAGTCTAATCTCACAATCTAAATATTGTGTAGCGGTGAATGATAAATATGTTACAGAATTGGAAAGGTTTCCCAATAAAATAAAATGTTCACGATTACGTCCTATAAGATCCATGCGCACTGTTACTCATGCACTAACCCACTTGTAATCTGTATTGGAATTATGTCAGGAAGTTGTTTACAAAAAAAGCACAATATAAAACCAAGTTCTGACACAATAAAATCTAAAATAATGTATTAACATTTTAGATTTTTGACTGTACAATCTTATTTTCTAATGGTGTAAACTGCAGTTTTTAAGAGTACAATTACAAGTAGTAAAGGACAGGTTCCCTTAAAAGTTTAAAGTTAGCTGGCTTGTCAGGATCACAATCGCATTTAACAAAAAAAAAGGTACAATTTAAAAACTTTTATCAAAATACATTTGACATTTAATTCTCTGCTAATATATAAATCTCAGTTTGCATGTTCTTACATGGATTGAGTTGGTTACCTCCAGTCATTCTAGTTTCCTCCCACAGCACACAAACATGAATGTATAACTGTAAATTGCATAACCTGTTGTGTGCACTGATAGTGATCGCAGATGGGAAGTAAGTGTGTTACATTGATGGACTGGTAGGTGCTTGTTTTTGGTAACTAAATCAGTTCTACCAAATATTTCATCCTTTTTGACTGACATAGATAAATAAATCCTAAAAAAAAACATTCTATGCAATTTGCTTGTGGTGACACTGGTGTATCAAAACAGATAAAACAGAAAATCCTAGTTTAAAAAACTGTCAGATGCATTGATCTACTATAGAACAATCAGTGCGAGTAGCTGGAAAGGAGAAAGCTACATTTAAAAAAAGGATTATTTTGCTGCGGGTAGCGGCTACTGTGTGGTTTATTGCATAAGAAAGATGGAAGATGGTGTGAGAGAGAGAGAGAAGAGAGAGAGAGAGAGAGAGAGAGAGGACTTTATACCATGCACTTTTACAAAGAATGTAAGTTTACCTGAATGGGTCTGAATCCTCCCTTGAATATTGAAGCAGGAAAGAGAGAGAGGCTAATGGGATAATGCACTAATTGGTGTAGAAAAGCAGGGAGAGACTTACACACACTTAAGGAGAGATCTATAGTTTGGTGCAAGCAAAGACCCTTTGTAAAAGATAGGCTTTCAGACACCAAGTGATCATTTTAACAGTGAATGTTAATGACCAAATTCTCAACAAAAAAAAAAACAAAACAAAAAAATTAAAAATGAAAACCTGTCTCCAGAAGTTCATATGATTTCACTGCAGGAAAGGTAATAATAAATGAATAAATCTAATCTGAGTTAAAGCTATGGCTATTTAAAATATTGATAATTGCACTGCTTTTTTGCATGCATTTTCCTTAAATCAAAAGTAATAAAGTTTTTTTAACCACAAATACTGATTTACTTATTCACAATGACTTATATTCAGAGAAAACTGAAAAAACAGTTTATGCTACATTCATTATTTTCAGAAAAACGTCACAGCAGATTTATGCTTCAAATGTTCTCCACTAATCTTATTTATTACCCAAACACATCTGAACCAATGATATTTCATGACATTGTGCTCCCACTTGGTTATTTATAAATGTGTGGAAGTCTGGTGTGTGGGAACTGCATTTAAAGCCAGACATAGTGACCAATATAAAGTGGTGTTCAATATTAGGTACTGGATAACTAAACACAACAGACAGTCTAGCCTAGGCCTTTCATTCATCCTCATGATCTAAAAGATATTCTGAATTGTGTTGGCATTCTACATTGATTTTTGTAGTTTATATTGCTGTCTGACTTTGAAAGCAATCCTGTTCAAATTTCTTGGCACTACCACTGAAAAAAACTAAACATAATGAGGATACAGCTACTCTGTGATGAAAAAAGTGACTTTAAAAGGTGCACTTCAACTTTTACAACTATTTCAGCCCAACACTGCTCTTTTCTGAATAATCCCAAACTCTAAATCACTAAGAGAAGAGGTAATCAGTGTATTTGCTTTGCTTGGATATTTTTATCATAATAAAAATGACAACATAAATTCACTAAAAAATGACGATGCTGAAATTTATTCTTCATTTATTTTATTCAATGTACCATAAAAGACCCAAACAAACTGTTCTAGCTTTACTTACTTGCATACTTTAAAATCAACACAGAAACTCATTCAGTTTGCTTGGTTCCTAAATTAGAATTGAACGAATTAATGATAGGGAAATAAATCCTAGAACAAAAGTAACCTAGAAGAGAAATTATATTTTAATGTAGGTTGTAAAGAGTCCCTCTCAAAGCTTGTTGAACACAAAACATTAGTCTTTTTGTTCTTGCATTTGAAGTGTTCATGTTACTGTAAACAAGGCACAGACACAGCTTTGTTCTGCAAATCAGGTGTATAATGCACCAAATGCATCATTGGTAAGCTTAGAGACCACTAAAGCTAATAATGTGTGAGGACCAAAGCCACGAATTTGCAAAAATTACCTGGTGATGGGTAGGTCGAGGCCCAGCAGCAAACTGATTGAAGATAACAAGTACAGAAGGAGAGATTGAGAGAAAGAAGCCAGAGGTAAGATTGATCACAACAAACACGTAAACCACAAGCTGTGCAATGGTATAAGCAGGGCACTGCCAGACAGGAAGTACTGATGCTAGGCATGTTTTGTTCATCATAGACCAACTGATCACTACAAAAAGCAACATTATGTACATTGAGAAGTATGCGTTTCTAGAGGAATTGCTCACCGGGCGGCTCTGAGGCTGTGCATTCATTGCCTGGGTTTGTGGAGAGTAAACCAGAGGGGTTGTTCCGGCATTCTGCCCTGTTGTGTATGGAGACTGCCAAGAGTTTGAAACAAAACATAAGAAAGAAACAGCATTAGAATTGGATGCTCTCTCTGATAAGCTTCCTCCAGCTGAGTGAGCGTGTGCTGCGTGAGTGCGGGCGACAGAGTAAGTGTGTCCACTCCCTGGTGCTGCAAACACTGCGGTCTGCTGACATTGACAAATCTAGCAACTCCTCAATGCTGTCTTAACCAGAGAGAGGGAGAGAAAATTGAGGCGTAGCCCTAAGCAGACTTGAGTGGGCTCCATCTTTAAATTTACAATTATAAACCTGCTTGATGCTTTCATTTAAAAAAACATTCAACATTTTGCCACTCTACTTTGCTCAAAAGCTATGTTGTTGCTGTGGTTAACACTATGCTGTACTGATTGAGTCACAAGAAAGCATACGTATTGCTCATTAACTGAGAAAAAGTAGACAAAAGAGGATGGTTACAGAACTGGAGTATTTTTGCGCCATCAAACATGGTCGACAAGATCATAAAAAGAAAGAGTGATTAGTGAACGTGTTAAATTATGTTGTTGCTGTTTTTTTGCTGTCGTAAATATTCATTTCACTGACTGGATAATGTTGATGCTACTGCTGCTATGGGGTCCAAAAATAAACAAATAGGTTGTTTACATCATGAGTCACACAATGAAAAAGAAATGTATTCACTTGATGATGTCACATGTGACAATGAAAAGCTGAAAGATTACTAACGTAATCTCATTCCGGTCTGATGACTACAACTACTGGAACGGAGAGAAGAGAGCATGAGTAAATGGACATACAAATTTAAAGGAAGTTTCTTTTAGTATGATTTTGAGTTGAAATGTTGATCATCAGCCAGGTTTATTTTGAGTTTGTTTTAAACATGTTGCCAGGGTTTAACTGCCACACAACCAGGCAGACAGCTGATTCAAAAGCCAGACGGCCCGTAATAAATATACATTGAAAATGTAATGAATTAATTGCACAGATAGAAAGCAATTGAAGGCAAAAACAGGTTTTATTGTTCAAACTAATAACGGGAACCATACTTGAAGTAACTACAGTGTTAGGACAAATATGGCACACTATGTTAAACTAAAATAGTTATAGCAGTTCAACTCTCAGTCCACATGAATGTTTTGACTCAAGAAGTTGCAGATGGTTAATTAAAGTGTAGCCTCTGGAGCACACTCAGCCTATTAATAGGAAGTTGTGCAGTAGACGTGTTGCATGCATGGTGTGGGAAAGTGAGCGCTACTTTTAGACAGACAACAAGCTGAGTCACCCTGACAGAATTTCCATTCCTGACAAAGACACGCATACTTTTGATTGAGTGCCCTTGTGTATCTGCAAGTGCCAAGGTATGAGTTTAGAGATCCTCTAAACATCAAGACATTGAGGAGGATAACACTCACACCATAACATGCACATAAAAACAATAAATAAAAGTAAGGTTAAATAGCCGTGAAGACATCTGAAATAGGCATTTAAGCTGAATCTCCATCAAAATTAACAACGGGCATTAAATATTGTTCTTTTGCAATTTGCATGCAAAAAGAAGCCTAGAACAGGTGTTCTTAACCTTTTTTGACTTCAGGGCCCAATTTTTCCCAAACCAAGTTGTACAGAGCCAATTCAAATAAAAACACTTTCATGTAAACAGATCTGACTCTTGGTTTAATTTATATTTAATGACTAAATAAAGTAAGGTTTGACGAGCTGGATTCTCATTAAATAATTTCTATATGATTGTGATGCACATGTTGATACCAACATAGTAGTGTCTGCCTGTGCAATGACACTGCTGGCAAATAAACATTTTAAATCGTAATCAAAATATGCAAAACCAGCCAGTTGACTCTAGTTAGTACTAATTTAATCTTTGATTTTTTTTTTTACTTTAGCCAAAAAGTTTGCACCTGACTTCTGCTGCATTAAAGGTCTAATAAAAAGTGTTGGCAATCTGCATTGTTCTCAGGGCAGAGGCGAGGAATAGAATTATTTTTCCTGTCCAATATTTGACAAGGATGGCCCGTGGTCCCATGTATAAGAATTGCTTGTCTAGAAACTATCGAGAATATGTAGAATGTCAAGCAACATCTGGACTCAGCATCATCATTTACTTCGTGTATAAAGATTTCATTATCTGTGCAGTTGACAATTCGCTAAAGATGAATCTCAATCTTATTTGAAGAGGTGTCAGGATTTCTTGCAAATAAAAAATTTCTGTTAAATTTGAATAATTTGACAGATGGTCAAATGTTCTAGACATGTTTATAACAACTATGATGAAACCAGGTGAAGGACACTCAGTTTCTGGAGTGTCAAGCAGTGTAGATTTACTCTTGCAAACACACATGATCAATCACCTGTTACGTCCTCTAGGCTTGTTATGTACTACAGGGGTGAAACTAAAGCCTGCAGGAATCTGGCAGCCCGGGACCCAGGTTCTTCACCTCATTCAAAGACATGTAATTTATTAAGTGCATTCTCACTATATGATCGATTTTGGGGATGTTGATTTTAATAACTTTATCTAAAAACAACTGACAATTATTTCAATGATCTTAATGTCCTTAGTGTTTCAAATAGTACCCAAGCCTAGGTGGTGCATAAAGTGTAAAAGTGAACTCAGACAGTGAGCTATGTAGATGAACTCACTCACCCCTCCTGCTTCCCAGCCTTTGGGATGTCCATACAGATGTGCTGCAGACATTGCTGAAACCGATACCTGAGAGAGTCCAGGGGAAGAGGCATGACCTGGCGGTGTAGCCGCCAAGTTTGGGTGTCCCTTATTGATTTCATGAGCTGTATATGGGGGCACAGGGGGTCTCTGTACCTGAGAAAACGAAGATGGAAAACTTTTTATAAATTATATTATATAAAAATTACTATTTGTGTATGTGAAAACCCTTTATTTAAAAGATTCATTACATTTTCAATAAAACAAATGGTTTAAGAAGATAGTCTGAACTACAAGAACATGGATAAAAAAAACCTGCAAAATAAAACAAAATCAAAATAAAACGAAGCAAATCATTTTCTTGCAACATTTATATATATATATATATATATATATATATATATATATATATATATATATATATATATATATATATATATATATATATATATATATATGACTATCTGGTCATTTTCATTATTAAAGCAATAGAATGTTCAAATGAAGAGCTTGGGTGTGCACATATCTTGTCTAGTTTTTTCCATAACAAATAAAAGTTTGTTCTATAAAGATAGCTATCAGCTACAAAACCTCATTTTCTTGTGAATTCTTTTCTGAAATATGCTACACCAACATTTGTCAGACATACAGGCATTTGAGAGATTGCAGCATCACTGTTACACCTCACTAGCCTTTCAATGTCCCTGCTGTAATTATTAACTGTAAATGCTGAAAAGAATCTGACACTAAGATGAAATGGCAGAGTGGCCATTGAAGTACAACAGAGTTTATATCATCATAACTCAACATAGGTAACAAGACAAAATTACTAATTCGCTTTTTGCAAGCCAATGGCAAATTAAGAGGAGTTCGATTGAATCTGGAGCAAATCCAAGAAATATGTAGGAATATTTAGGAAAAACTAAATATAAGAAAGTCTCTTCAGTGACACAGAGTCAGTCTGGAGTTAACAGAACCCCAGAAGATTCCCAAGACTGGATTTCCCCACTTTCTAAGACAATATCAGCAGGTGGAGAATGACCCACTTATTTGCAGGGATTACACAGCTTACCAGCAGCAGCTTGGGCTATTCCAGGGTGGGGTGCTGCTGTGCTCGTCACACAAACACACACACACACACACACACACACATCTCACAGCACAGTGGCTCCCAGAACCAAAGCTTTTTGACCCAGCACAGGAAGCAGGCACAGGAGGAAAACCAGCTCAGCAGAAACACAAGAGCACCAGTACCCCACCCATCCACTTCCCTGACTATCGTTCAAACATCAACTGTGTCCCACTGCTCCAGCTCAGGGTCAGAAATCAATCAGTAAATTGAAAGGTAAAACTGTCCTTCCAGAACTTCCTCACTTTTTTGCTATTATAAAAAAAAGATATAACTAAACTAAAACATATATATATTTTACTTAAACTACCTTGAACATTTAAAAGTTTTAAACCCAAGATAAAAAGACAAATTACTTGATTATACACCATGATAAGATTTTGAATATTTGATATAAAACATTATCAACATATTTTAGTTCAGATGATGTCAGATTTAGGATATTTTTTATATCAAGGATAAAAACTAATGAACCGATAACAGATGAATGGTTGTCCGTCTTTCGATCTTAAAATGTTTATTTTAAAGTAAAGCAGATTTAGTTTATTAAAGGAACAATCCACTTTTCCTAAACTTTAGCTCATTTTACATCTGCTCTCGAGTTAATAAGTACTGTATTACCATTTTGGAATCTGTTCAGCCATTTTCCAGACTTGGCCATAGACTCTATGGACGAGTACTTCAGTTTTCCATTTCAGTCGTTTGACAACTACCAATTCAGCGCTGGAAGTTGTTTTTTCCATTTACTTCAATGGATGCGATTGTCATGTAATTTTACACTTGTATCGTTATCTTGAGGAAAAGTATGTATTTAACCCCTAAATAAACCACAACGAATTATAACACATGGGACACAGCAGTATAGCGACCTCACACCTTCATAACGGAGGTAATTATAACTTAGAAATCTTTTTTTTTTTAAATAGCATTGAAGATAAAATATCAAAATAAAATGAACAACACTAAAAAAAGTAAACAACACTATTAACACATCATTCCTATCTAAAAGCTCAAACCGGAAGTGCATTTAAAATGAGATTTTAGTTGAAGTACGTAGGCAGTGGGTCGTGCATAGTTTATTTAGTCTATTGGACCTTCTTCGTGGCAGCAGTAACTGAGTTCTCAGAAAAAAAATTTTTCTTCCTTTTTTACAGTTAGACTCTTCTGGTGCTATGTAGTGAGACCAGCGGAAAATGAAACTGCATACCTTTCAGAGTTGATATCTTATGGAAGGACAAAACTTTGATTGCCCAGCAATGGTGTTGGGCTGTGATGCAGCACCTATCATCTGTGAAGAAATTTAATTTGCAGCGATGGAAAATCTCCTCCTGTTTTTGTCAACAATCAGAATTCATTGACAAACATTTTCCTCATGACAATAACGAGACGTTGACCAGAAAAAAAATTGTTTGTTTTGATGAAAACTTGATGAGACGCGCACACATTTTTGGTAACAAAAAGGAGAGTGAGCGAAAATGTTAATGAGTGGATGGCTTTTCAATATTTGTGGCTGTAATCTGTCATTCAAAACAAAGTATCCACCACTGCTTGTTATTCTTGTCTGGCCTCCACCTGCTACGCACACAATGAGCACAGTACGAGGCTTCTGCTGTGTTCCTCGGTTTTCTTCATGCTTTTAAATATGTAAGTACGTGTTCTTACTTAATCGCTCATCTTTTTGGCATAGATATATTTATTGCACTTGTTGCATTTGTAAAAACTAAAGCCACAATTGTGAAATTTAGAATGTCTTTGTTCTTGGCTTTTTAAATTAAGAAGATAAAATCCATTGTGGTGATACTAATCCTTAGTTGATCATTCATATGCATCGTAGAAGGAGAAAAGCCCATAAACTTTCTCACAATGTGAAATGGAGCATTACTTCATTAAATAAATTTAAATATGAAATTTCCAATATTGAAAGAGTTAAATTTACTTATTAAAAGATAATTTTTAATCAAATGAATATTATTCTACATTGACTAAAACGAGACTAACACATGAAAATGACTAAAATGTCACTAAAACTAAAATCGCTGGTCAAAAAGACTAAAACGAAAACTTTGATGGCTGCCAAAAACAACACTGCTCTCCTGGGCAACAAAATTATTTGTGCTTCTAGTAGCAATAGTAGTATAAAAATTAACATATGAATACTGCTAGTCTTGCGTCATCTTGGAAATACAAAAAAAAGTTCAGATTTAAATGCATTTCTGTGACTATAATAGGCGCTCATGTTGCCATATATTTCAAATACATTACTTTTTAACTAGAGCGGAGATGCAATAAGGTATTTTGCACTTTCATTTGCGTTTCATTTGCAGGAGTTGATGGGGAACTCAATTAAATCTTAAACCAGATATTTCAGTACTAAATTTTTTTTAATTCAATTTCCAATAAAATATTGTACTGTGATCAGAAGTTTTATAAAATAATTGAGCAAAATATGGAATGATAGGTGATCTGATCAATGCTCCGATAATACATTTCAATAAATGTGTGAAATAGCTTCTTGCATGTCGCATGATAATTAATAATGAAGGTGTTTCACTCACACTGTAGACAGCAGTGATGGGCTGTGTAGTGAAGATTCGCTCATCCAGCGGAGGCGGCACCCTTTGAATCCTAGAGGGGATATTAAGGAAAACTCTGGGGTAGAAAGTACTTAAGGCCAAACACTGGAACAGGGTGGGAAAACACAGATGATGCATGAACTGTGCGGTGACAACAAAATAGAAATAATGGCAATTCATATCTACCTGCAATGAAGCTATTTTGCCAAAGTAAAAGGTTCTGCATGACAGATCTCAGTAACGTATTTACAGTTTCCTGTAGATGCTGGGTAATGCATAAATAAAAAAAATATTTAGTGACTAATACACCTTAGTAAGATTTATTATTGTAGTTGAACACATGAATTTCAAAAAGCTGTAAATTCGTTTGGATATCCACTTCAATTTTATGTAAAGGTCAGCAAACGCTAATAGATCTACTGTTGATATTTGAAATCACCAAAAGAGGCTCCTACATTTTGGTTCGAAATGTAAATATACATAATGGAATTTAAAAATGTACTGACCAATTCCTCCAACTTCCCTGACTTCTAAGCAATTTTTTTTGTATGAGAATCAAAAGCAGCTTCCTTTTCAAATGTCTAGACTAGGAATTTTCAAGAGTCATCAGTCCAATGAGTCAATAATTTGAGCTCTCTGTTTATTCTGGCTTGTGGTAAGTGAAAAGTCTTTTGCTTTGTGTAAAAATGTTTTCTTATATGGTCACAATTTATCAAACAAAAATGCCATTGTCATTAGAAAAAAAAAGCAAGAACACACTACAAACCATCCAAAAAAGATATATTCTCATATAATTCTCATCAAACTATTTTTGTCAGTACATCAACTGAATGATCTAGAAGACACTGTACTTTAAATTCAACTTTGATGTTAACAGATGCCGGCTTTAAATGTAAAAGCTAAAAAGAAGGCGTAGCATTTCCTTTAGCCAGCAAACTCAAGGGAGAGAGCACAGACAGGCATCTGTTAAAGTAAATTCAGTAAAGTCAGAAAATTTGCTTTCTCCAAACAGGTTTCGGCTTTGTTTTTACAAAACACTTCCTGTAGATCTTTCCTGCTCTAGATTTGTTATTTCAAGTTGACCTTTAAGACAGAATAGCTGCAATGCTTACAGATGACACACCACAAAGAATAAAACTGAAACAGTTACCTCATCACCAAGCACACATTTTCATTCTCAACATTTACACTGATTATATCTGTGATGTAGGCGCACAGTGATTCACACAAACAACCACCTATGGGGTACAGAGCACCGAGGATGGAGATGCATCTTCAATCTCCAGCCCAGCAGTGAAACTGTGCCGACTCACCCCAGTTTGTACAAGCAGGCTATTGTTAGGACAGGAAAAGGCTTCCTGCTCCACTGCACCACAGGCGCATGGACACACAAGAGAGTTCAATCAAAGATGAAGTAGTTTACTGTACGCGGTCTGAAACAACAGCTGTTGGCTACTCATTTTAACTTTCCTTTGGCAGAAAGCCATGAAACTTTTACAGGAAAATCATTCTCCAGAACCATGGGTTTCAACAGGTTTGTAGGATACAGATTATTTTTAGCGCTCCTGTTTTTAGAGGCAACATTCATTTGCAATGACACTGCAGTTTCAATGCCTGTTTTCTCTCTGGCAATTGATACAACCCTTAAAAAAAAAAAAAAAAAAAAAATTATATATATATATATATATATATATATATATATATATATATATATATATATATATATATATATTCATCAGTGAACAGTTTTTGAGCAAAAATATTTGTAAACTTTTAAGAGGTTTTCAACAAAAATAAGTTACTGTCGAAGATTAATCTTAGCAAGAAGATGCTTTCCGGTAACTTGCCGGGAACCCTTATAAAGCATTCAATTTAGTCAATAATTATTAATACCACTAATGCTGAAAATCAGCTATTTACTTTCTTTTGCTTACATTTCATATTACTATGACATCACCTTGTTACTGTTTGTCTAAATTTGCTAATAAGACTTGTATGTGTAGGAGATGACCCATTTCAGATGTTCTCTTAGCCTCCTACAAAACTTGGGTTTGTGTAAATGGAAAAATAGACAACTTTGCTTTATAACTTTGCACACACACACATTATATATATATATATATATATATATATATATATATATATATATATATACACACACACAACCTGTATTCTTACTGTGCCGTCTAACCTAACACCTTTGCAAAGTAATAAAATCGGCTAACTTAATACAAGCTTATTTTTAAACTTTTATCGTTATCCTTTTAAGATATCTAGCTTGGCGTTACGCATGTGTTAAAAATCCCTTTCCAGGGCAATATCTCACTATGTTTTACAACCACGAATACCGATTTATGATGAAGCAAGCTGCTGTTGTGGAAGGATACTGCGTCTGCGGCACTGGCGGAGGCTGCTGAGATACCGACGTCCCCGGTGGCAGCGGTACCGGTGTCAGGGTGGCCCGCAACTGACTCGAGGGTGACGGCCCGGATCCAGGTCCACCAACGGCGACAGCGGCTGGTTTCGGCACCGCTTTCGGCGGCAAACTCATCGCAAATAAAAAACAAACAAACGCGCGTCTATACAAATATTTACAATTAATTATCTAAGGGTTAAATCGTGAACGTAAAAAATATTGCTGGCGAGTTACATCAACACCGGGCCTTGTGGGAGAAGGTTGCCGGTGTCTGATATAAACGGTAGAGCTAACAGGCTAGCTAGCTTATTGATAGAATAGCGGGCTAAAGTTAGCCAGCTAGCGCTTATTGTGGTTTATCTTCATTGCTGAAGGTTGGGGGTTGGTCCCCCTCCCCGGCCGGGGTTTCCGAGGATCTAATTTGCTTCTTCTTGCCAGGGCGATCTTGATAGTTGTACCTCTCAGGAAAATAAATAACACTTTGTTTACAACAGCTCTTTGACGAGAGTATCTCCACGGAGTGTGATGATTCCGTCCAACATGGCGCTGTGGCCGCCTCCAGCAGTCCTACAGGAGCTAGGTTTCGTTTCACTTCGGGTGTTTCCGTAAAACTTCATCGGATGGAATTTGCAACGACGGCTTGCGGAAGTAATGAAAAAGAAATCTAACACATCACCAAATGGATAACAAGAAATAATTTAGAGGAAAGAAAAAAGGATGGTATTTGATGCTATTTTTTAGAAATGCACATTTCCGTTGGCATACTAACGTAAAATCGTTACGTTATTTAATTTTATTTTTTCAGACCTTAGAGCAGGATCTGACTTTGGCGCCAATTTGTTATGTTACAGCGACATCAAGCGTCGTATTTTATTTTGAGGAGACAGGAAACCTGACAGCTCCTTCTGATCTACAGGCAGTCTGTTTTAGAATCAAACGCCAGATGAAAGAAATGGTTTCATGTTATTAGAAATTTGATACATACTTTAACCATTAACTATATTTTTAGGAGGTGTTGTGTACCCCTGTTTTTCTAGATATATTCAGTAGAGAACTTTGCACTGAGAGTCTTCGTCAGTACTCCTGATATATAAAACACAATGAAATGTTTTAAAATGATATTCAATTTTATTTTATTATATTATATATTTTTATTTAAAAATATTAAAACTAGGTAACTTATTTTTATAAATATACTTTACTTTTTATATTTTTTTCCTAAATGAAAATTGAAGTATAAAATCACAAATCTGTCAGTTTTAACATACACAGAGATATATGAATATATGTCTACCGCCTTCTGAATGTATGAGGAACAATAGAGGTGTAAAAGTGCTTAGTACACAAAACCAACTACCAAGTTCACCCCAGAGCTGCATTCAGGTTATAATTACAAGAAGTATTTATTTGACATATTTTCTATATCGATAACCATATTAAATACAGCATTTTTATATATTGAACTTATACATGTATTACTGTATTAAGATATAAAGCCCCTGTTTTATATTGAACAGCAGTCCAACATGTTAATTCAATACATTGACATTAAGAGAAGAGAGGAGAGAAGAGTAGGACACTTTTATGAGTGCATTGGTCTCTTTCAACAGTCCAAAACTCAAAAACATTGGAGTGGAGGTTGATTGATGGATATCATTTGACCAAAATTACTAAACGATAATGTTGAGTGTGGTTTGTAACCATAACATTTATGAAAGGAACAATAACTGAAATTAATTAAAGATTGATTTTATTTAAAGATCAATATTTGAAAGACACCTATTCTATTTTAATGCTTCACTTAAATAATATATTTTCTGATTTGAGATATAAAAAAAATGTGCTGGTATAGTCTAAAAAACGCCTTTATCAAATCATTTTTACTGATTAAATTAAGATGATAACATATCTTTTAAAATCAGCTTCCAACAAGCAAGAAAGACAACAAGCAAAGTGACATCAAAGAAGAAAATGCTTTATTTATTCATTCACACCAGTTTATAGCTTAACTGTGTTTTGCACAGTACATTATTATTTACACTTTTATCTATTATCGGTCAAAATCGAAGTCTGATGTGATAGCCCTCAAAACTGTTCTCTGTTTAAAATAGCAATATTTCAAACTGATATATAGTTTTTTTGAGCAGATGTAGGTTTTTAACTGGCTAAATCACAAAGGTTACACAATAATGGGTAATGTGAAGAAAGGTGCAAATGCTAAGGAAAGGCACACACTTTTAAGACAATAAATTCAAGCATAAACTTTCAGATAGACACACAAATGACTGGATGGCTGTCAGCGGTGTACTGAGGTTCCTCTGAAGGAGGGGACAACATGGTACAATGAGGTGTGCAGCACCTGAAACATTTTTAAAATATGCATTTTAAGAATTTTATTTATCTCTAGTTCATTTTATGCAAGGTTTTATCAAGAAATTGTGTTTAATTGATACAAAAATGAAACATTTGTTGACACTAGTGCTAATGATTTGAAGGTTCTTCAACCCCAAAAATAAAAAACAAACAAATGTAATAAAATAATAAATCTCAATAAATCTGTGAGTATAACACAATTATTAAGTTGAATTATCAATACAGTTTTGTGAGATGGTCCTTCAATCACTTTCCAACAGTCATGAAGCTTTGTAAGCTCCCAAAAATACAGTTAACTTTAAATTAAATAAAGTTAATATGAATAACATTGATAACATTTTCTAATTTGTTCATCTTTCAATTTGCTCAATTGAAAATTGGTTTGCGAATTAACCGAGCAACTTTATACGTGTTCAAACCAGGGACATCAAAACCAGGTGAGAGCCCTTTTTTATTAAAGATGTAAAAGTTGAAGAGCTGGCCATCTTGAGCTTCAAGAGACACTGAGGCATCATCTACCTTCAGCTGACAAGGATACTCCTTCTCAAACACCACCTTAAAGACTCTATCCTGGAGATAACTCAGTTTCAGAGTTCTGTACTTCATAGGAACCATGGCTTCAATCTGAGGTCCAAACTGCTGGAGAGACAGCACTCCATCATTATCAGTTTTGATCTCATAAAATGTCAGATTGCTATAAGTGAAGTATCCAACATAAGGATCCACATCAGGTGGAGGAATAAGCACACGGGGGGCATTCCTAAAGGCACTTTCCATGGCAGGAATCAGATAATTGTAGGCCTTGGCCACTAAATCCTCATTTTCAGGTTTAGTTCCAGCCATCAGGAGAACAAAGCCAAGCTTTAGTCGAGGAACCAGAGACACTGAGGCCGAATACCCATCTAGATCTCCATCTTTTCGTATGATGTCATAACCCAACTGTTCATTCACCTCCCAGGGTGTGCCAGTTTGATTAGCAAAGTAACTCTCACAGCGAAACAGAGGAGTCAGCATGGTTTTGAGAGTGTCAGGTTGGAGAACCGGATGATAAAACGCACCAAGCAGCATCATTACGAGTTTGGCCATGTCAGCTGGAGTGGAGTACATCTGCCCTGATGGTCTATACCAGCCGAGGTCATAGAGTGGTGCAGGTTGCCCACTTGAGTAAACCCCCACAGCCATTCGGCTCTCAATCTGTGGACTGATTTTAAATCCGGTGTCCTCCATCCCCAGAGGCTGCAGGATATTTTCAGACACCCACTGCTGATAATCCATCCCAGCTACCTTCTCGGCCATCACATGGGCAAGCAGGGAGAAGGCAAGGTTGCTGTAGTGGCATCTAAGGACATCAGAGGACTATAATTATTTCCTCCAGGAAAAAGGCATCTGCTGTCATTAATTATTGACTTCTACTCTCATTCATTAAACATCCTCATAAAACAAATTTTAAGAGGGAAATATACTCTGCAGCTTACTTGGTTCCGGGGTCAGCCACCAAGACATCGTCTTGCAATAAATCCATGGCAGCCTCGGTGTTGCCCTTCCACAGTAATGTGGTTCCCCTGAGCCGCCTCGGCAAACCTAGAATTGATAATCAATCTGATCAATCTGAAACAAAGAGCGTTCCTTATCAGTCTTCGTAGAAATAATAATACGACTTTTTTTTTCAAACATCAAGAACAGGAAAAACTGCTTCCAAACTGATTCTATCCATAGACTGATCTCTCTAACCAAAGTTATGAAATTAATAAGTCATTCAGAGCTATTAAAATTTATAACCAAAATAAAACATAAATACTATATATATATATATATAATATATATTATAGATATATATACTATATATATAGCTACTGATATCTATACTATATATATGTATATATGTATATATATATATATATATATATATAATATATATATATATATGTATATATGTGTATATATATATATATATATATATATATATATATACACATACATACAAACATACATACACACACACACACACACTGTACGAATGTCAATAATCAATGTTATTGATTTATTTATACAATTTGCATATTTTATTTGTAAACTTGCTATTTACTTTAGTTGTCTAATAAAATACGTTAAAAGATTAAAAAAAAGTTCATCATAAACAAGTGTGCTTGAACTGCCAAATATTGAATTGCTCTATATATTTCCATCTACGGGAATTAAAGTCTATTCCTCAATACAGCGAAGAGCACCAAAATACTTAGTTGGGATATTTCTGGCTCATCGTATAAACATGGGCTCGGTATAAGCTGAGTACAGTGTGCTAAAGTGTGCCCTTCCTGCTTTAATCCTAGAGAGAGTCAAGCGCTCTCAGTCGTAGCAGGCAACAGAGCTGATTAGTGCAGCCATATAGCCTAAAAACAGTTCATCTAATTACAAGTCTTTATTTTTAACTAATATTCATGCTGACCAATTAAAGGTCCTCACCTGACAGTTGACTGGCCATCCGCCTCAGGGTCACTGAGGAGATGTGAGCCAGAGCTTCTTTACTGCTCCGGCTGTCAGAAAAGTCTCTTCTCTTCGCCAGAGGGTTTTTAATGGTGAAGTTCTTAAAGTACTTCCCCAGCGGATCATCTAAGGAGTCCACTTTTCCATCCTCCCAAAGTTTATACAGCATCAAGGTGGGAAAGATTTTGGAAAGACTGGCAATTCTTTGGTGTAGAAATAAACAGACAATGAGAAAACCACATATGAGCATATTTGAAAATGATTCACATATTTGAAATGTATGAATATGAATATCACTTTTAAGACTGGATAAAGAATTACATTTTTTGGGTCTTCCTGATATTTGAATAAGTTTCAACATTTGAGATTATTATGAATTAGATTATCTTTCCATAGCTAACATTTTCAGCCAATAGGCTCCACTGTTTTTTTCTGTTTTAAAGCAAATAATCTTCTTTCAAAGAATAACCCTACTAAAATAGATATGAATTAAACAATGGTTTTGTTGTGTTCCCTAGACTAGAGAGATAATGTATTTCCATAAATTCAAAGCTTAAAATAAAATCTGTTAGAAACTGTTCAAATGATTTGAAACTAGATAATTGAACAAACCATTTGATAAAATGTTATGCTGATATGTAATTGAGTTTGAACGTGTCTGTGTTCCCACCTGTAAACGGTGTACTCATTTGTTGGGGGAGATGTTAGGGTCGCTTCCATTCATTCTTCCAAAGTTACCATTCCATAACACGGAATCATTAAATATGGCTATGGCAGAAATAGCTGGCAGTTTTGCAGCATCAGTGCTGCTCCTTAAAAGCACATCCACCTGAATACATTTGAAAGTAAGAGAGGAGTTAGTGCTGTTTTACTTGTTAAACCAATCCACCCTTTCAGACCCTGCGTCCACATGTCCGGCAGGAGTTTTTGGCTTTTAAGAATTTACCCTCAGATTAAAACCTATTGTTCATTAAGTTGGAAGTTTGTCATCGAATCAAGTGGCAGAAAAACATTGTTTGATGCAATCTGAAGAAATGGGTTAGGGTTAGGGGTTAAACTGCTCTAAACAGAAGCATGGCTGCACATCACAACAGGTGGAGAAGAAAGCAATGTTTTCAGCTTTCTTATTCACATTAACTGATGTATGTGGAATTACTTTTCAGGTTGTTTGTGAAATAGATAGATTACATTTTAAAATAAGGTTAAAACCATAATTTACAATAGAAAACTAAACACCAGGAACCCTTGAATTGGAGAACTTGAATCTTGGAGATTCTTCACCAAATAGCTGTCAAATTATTCTCAGATCTTAGCAAATTATGCGTTTTTCTGAAAACTGGAAAATAATTCTATTTTGAAAGGTTAAAAGAAGGCAAAGACAAGCTGACCTTATCCAGTGTATCCATGAGAACGGGTATGGGGTGCTGCAGCGGCACAGGCTCGGGGAAACGTGGGCACATCTTTTCTTCATTCACTTCATCAGCAACTTGCACATCCACTGTAAGGTGAAAACACATTATTTATTAGTAAAACTCTGAACAAAATTAAAAACTCTGACAAATTAAACCCCTTTCATTTCAATTTCATCTTGGTTTTGGTGCCTAATATACAGTAATGCAGTCAACGACACATACAAGTAGGTGTTTGGTCCATCATCATGTATTTTACACTTAGTTCCCTTCCCCCAATTGATAATCAGGCTTTACAGCACTGAGTAATCTACAAACCACCATGTTGAGCTCTGGTTAATCCATCGTCAGCTCTTGCAAACCATTAATTAAGCATAAGGAGATCAAAAAGCCAAATGTGAGGATGTTCCTCGTGTGGTTTCTGGAGAGTACACTACACATGAAGAACCCACGTTTCTGCATGCAGGAAAAAGATGTACCCCATACTATTCCTTTCCTATTCCCTGATGATTCACAGCTTCTGCTTGACAGTTGCCATCAGCGGGTTTGCTTTTACCTGGTATTGCTTTAGGGAGCTGGTACTGCCAGATGAAACAGCCGGTCATCACACAGGAGAGAAGTAGAAAGACGACCATTCCCAACTTTGTCCATTTCACTTTCATCTTTGAAGCCGGGTGCTCTTCTTCTCTGACAGGCTGGAGACAATTTCAGATATCTTTTTCTCTAGGCAACGTAGCATTTTAATCAAGACTACCAATAATGTTGATAATATTGCAACATTGTAACATAGTTTTAAAGTTTTAGAGGTAAGTAACGAGGTAAGTAATAGGAAGTCTTACCACCGGCTCTCAGCACTGATTCAACTCAGTCAGAGTTCTCCACGAGTCATGCCACATCGTGTTGCTCCAGACTGATGTGTCTTTCCATGCAATGGCTTGTTTAAAAAAATCTGAGAGCAATTCCATTAATGCTGATAGATTTAGATGGCATAGAGACATCGCCAGAGCTTACCAGACACTCAGCAACCATGCTTTAATCTTTACAATAACCCGTGTATTAACTCTCCAAGCAGCAACTAACCCTCAGCCAACTGCAGGCCTGCACGTCATAATCTGAAGATATCCCCCTCAAAAGCCTCACTCACTCTCTTTAGTCTTTACACCTCTCTTCTTCACTATAAATACATATGTTCTAAATCTAAACATTTCACCAAAATATTTTCAATCTATATTTTGTAAATGTCTTAAATGACCCTGATTGTGGGTTTGAGGATAAGGATGAGATTGAATGCTATTTGTCAAATTGAACGAGTTTAACAGATTTGAGACCTTTTTAATTTAAAAGAATGTCTTTTTCATAAGAACCATTATTTTAGAAATGACTTTTGTACCACTTTATAATAATGCCACACTAAAAATCATTATTTATTCATTAACAAATAGTTACAAATAATTGATGAACCATTGTTTATGCGTTTATATGCATTTTTAAGCAGTTTGTAAATAATGTTTATACACTATATTCTTGGTTTATAAGCATCTATGTAATATGCTTAATAACATAAATGACATGCTTCATTTAGGATCAGTTAATTACTTTTGAGTTAAACATTACACCATTTAAAAACCAGTTAGAAAATATTTATAAACAATTCATGAGATAATTTATATTTAGTTAATAAATTATTATTAAAGAATTTGAAAGCACATTCATACATTATTCAGACATTTAGAAATGGTTACTCGGTGTAATATATGCTTCATTAACACATATTTTTACAGTCACTCAAGAATAATTCAGCTATAAATTATCAATTAACTATTCGCTGATGATGCTGAATTAATGATTAATAGTGTGTAGCGATTAAGTGCTTTTTTTCAAATTTAAGGAGTTAACTCAACATTTTCTAAGTTAAAAGATTTGCTTTCTATGTGTCTTTTTAATTTAAACTAAAGAATCTTGTTCAAAATAATACATTTTTACAAATTATATATATATTATATATATATATATATATTATTTACTTTAAATGTTACATTAGGATCTATTTTATCAGATTTGAATGAAAAACTATTTATTTAAATTAAAAAAGTGTTTAAATCACAATTTGAGTACAAAATCTAATTTGATCTTCCTGGTTGAGTATTCAGATTACCTCAAATTATTTATTCAACAAGTCACAAGAGGGCAGCAAATCCCTTTGTTTCTTTGTTTGTTTGTTTGTTTGTTTCCTTTACCTGAAATTGCATTTAATGTCAGAGACGAACTTACACGATCAATGAAAAATTATTCTTCTAGAAGATTTCAGTTTTCCAAGATTATTATATTTTTAGCTTTCCTGTTTTTGCTAATGTAAAATTTATGAGCAATTTGGGTTTGTAATTGTTTCTACCACTTATAAATTGTGATTATTTGAAAGAGAAAAAATCAAGAATCACAAGTAAATGCTAGTTTGATACATTAGCAGATAACACATCAGCAGATACATTATTACAGACAGTTTTTGAAGCAAAAAAAAAAGAACATTATTTACTGCTGACATTTGTTTTACAGAGCTCCTCGACTGATCTATTATTTTATTTAATTGTTTAACCTTAAACCATATAGTTAGACTTGCATGTACGAGTAGATGGTTTCTGCTTGCAATAAAACATGTAATACACCTCGATCTGCCAGGTCATATTTTTGTCAAAGCTACTTGGCGCTCTGGAATGCTAAATGTACCTTTTTGCCTTTTATTCAAAAACACAAAATATTGTACCTGGTAAATAGAAATTATATAGAGACAAAGTTTAAAACTTAAACTAATAATCATTTTAAAAACACACAAACATACATAATATTGTAAAATCATCATCATTCATGACCAATGGTCTATTTTTCTAAATAAAGGTGGGTTTAAAAAAAACTTTTCAAATGTATTGAGTAAATCAGTGACATAAGACGCAGAATGAACACCAGTTTTAAGGTTCAATTCATGACCCACAAGTCTGGACAGATTAGACCTGATTGGGTTGTTGGTGCCATATGTGACCTACAATCTGAGCTTTAGTCGACAGGAGGGTCGCCGGTCTCCCTGGGCAAAGGTTTCCATGGAAACGACCTCTTCTAGTTTGCTGTTTTGCAGCCCTCACTCATCTTGAGGCTGAATTATCCTAGATTCCTTTATGTCAGTTCCATATTCTTCTGCTCTATTTCCTCTTTCTCTCTCCCTCTCTCCCTCTCTTTCTTCTCTCACTCTCCCTCTCCCTCTCTCTCTCTCTCTCTCTCTCTCTCTCTCACTCTCTCTCTCTCACTCTCTCTCTCTCTCTCACTCTCTCTCTCTCACTCTCCCTCTCTCTCTCTCACTCTCTCTTCTCACACTCTCTCTCTCTCTCCTCTCTCCTTTTCTCTGTTCTTTATAACTCTCTCTCATTCATGTAATCCAGTCTTTCTAAGATTCCTAAGAGTTTTGCTGTATGATAGTTAGATTTTTTTAATCCTTTTTTAAGCATTTTCGTGTAAAAATTTAAAATTAAAAAGAAAAAAAAATTTTGTCAAGAGGTTTAGATCTGTAATCATTATTTCAGCCTTTTTAGCCGCAATGAACCTGCCAGCAGTAGAAGAATTATTTATAATGTATAGACCCTGTATTTCATGAGTTTTTGATCAAATCTGCATAGCTTTCAAAATAAAACAAAAAAAGTATCGTGCTTACTTATGTTATAATTTTTGTTCTTAAGCAATTGGTACTTCTTTATTAAATAAATTGGACATTTTTGACAAAAATATGATTAATTTGTAAACATGTATTTTGATTTAAAAAGGTACTTCAATCTGTTAAAATGTGTTTACAAATTAAAAGTCAGCATTTTACAGGTAGATGCACCAATAAAGCATCTTATTGTTAGAAAATTGTTATTTTAATAGCCATCTGCATGTTTAATGTCCCTGAACCAGAGTCTGCATGCTTTGCGTAAAAGCAACAACAACAGAGTGACATGTTCATATAAAAGGGTAACATGTGAAAAAAAATAAATAAATAAAACGAGCAGTTGATAAATGTAAGAATGTGTGCGTTTTTGACAGGTTGTGGGCCAAAAATACAGAAAATTATCAATTAAAATAAAAAAAAAACAACATGTTTTGCATGCTGTTCACTGTTTGCATATTTGAAATTGGATGCCGTTGTCAGTTCACAAACACATTGAGATTGAGTTATAGTGTCTGTCAAGTAAAATTAATCATATGTATCTATAATTTCTCTGCAAGGCAAAATACAAGCTAAAATATTAAAATAATCTAGTGGCATTTAAGGGTGAGATGGCTCCATTCTTTACTTTGTTTGATGATAGACCACTATTGCCACTGGGAAAGTGCCATCAGTGCATGCATGCCTTCTGAAGCGTCACATGGGGTTTCTCACACAGGAGTCAAAGATCACGAGCAGCAGTGTTGAGAAACGAGGCCATTTGTCTTCTTCACACCAGCTCCCTGTGTGATCTGTCAGTTTAGTAATCTTCAAAACGATAAAACAGCTCGTGACTCAAGGGATTAAAGAACTATTTGATATATGATCACATGCATCACCCCATCAGTTGTCCCCCTCACCCCTGTCCCCAGACAGACACACACACACACACACACACACACACACACACACACACACACACACACACACACACACACACACACACACCCCTACCCCACATACCCGAAACAAGAGTGTTATCCCCACACTCCAGGGGGCACTGTTGCTGTAACTTAAATTAGTCATCACAACTCTAACAAGTGATTTCAGTGTAAATTGTTTGTTTTGTGAGCAAGTCAAAGAAAGGCATGCTTATATTGAGAACAAAGAACCAGATCTGTTATTTTTCAACATTTAGTTTTTCTATATTCAGGTTTCCCTTAGCCTAAAACAACTAGGATAAAACAATCTGTAATACAGATTAACAATGTGAATATTAACCAGACAAACAGGTTAATGTTATAGTTTTATAAAAATGTATGTAGGGAATAAAAAAGGGTTAGTAGTAGTAATTATAATAATATTATTAATAATAAAATAATTAGAAATATAATAATTTTAATAATAATAATTATTATTATTACTTATTTTATTTTAATCACTATCATAATGAAGTTGTGTAATGTGATAATTAAATATTTACAAAAATGTTGTTTTTTTATTTGTTGTTTTATTTTCAATACCAAATCAATCACCATCATCAGTCACTTCCCTATACTCTCCTCCAGTTACAGACTGGTAGCATCTTTACACGGCTAACGAAAATGATTCTTCAATAGGTTTTCAGATTTCCATGACAATTATTAATATAATTTTGCTTAGTAATTGTAAAATTAAAGAGCATTTTAGGTTTGTAATTGTTTCTACCACTTGTACATTGTCATCATTTACAAAATAGAAACCAACAATCACAAGTAACTGCCGGATCAATGATAAATTTCTATCACAAAGCGTGATGCTAAGCAAAATAAATAAATGAATAAATAAATGAATAAATAAATGAATAAATAAATGAATAAATAAATAAATAAATAAATAAATAAATAAATAAATAAATAAATAAATAAATAAATAAATAAATAAATAAATAAATAAATAAATAAATAACTGCTGGCCATTTTTTACTGAGCTCTTTGGTTGATGTAATCTATTACATCGTGTGATAAATATTTGTCTGGCAGGTCATATCAATTATACATACATATTAATATGTTTTCGCACTACTATTTATTATTAATTGCTTTATTAATCTGACCACCACCACATCATCAACCTCCTCCTCATCCCTCCCTCCCTCCCTCCCTCCCTCCCCCGCCCCCTCCTCCAGGCAGGGAGTCAGGACACACTCAGTGGTAGCATCCTTTCGGTGAGCATCCTCCCGCTCGCTCCAGTCGCGCGCTCCCGCCCCTTTGTCTGTGCTTGGTTGGTATCGCCCAAACTTGCTTCACTTCTTCCAGTCCGATGGGGTTTATTCGAGCGCTCGTGGCCGTGGTCTGCTCTCTGATGGCTTGTCTCACAAGTTTTCAATGAATACGCTGGGTCTTTACAGTAAAATGCCCAAATTCACCGTAATAATGGATATAATTCGCCTGCTGTGGTTAATACGACTGGTGTGGGCTGTTGAAGGTAAGAGCATGTGTCTCTGTCAAGCGTGCGCGTTTTCTAATGTCTCGATACTTTTTCCCGGGCTTTAATAAATATTGTATGTATTACTAAATTCCTTCAGTCATGTATTTTTTAATCTTATGATTAAAGCTTACAACAGGTGCTCCCTCTGCACCTTCAACTATCTCTGGATGTAAATGAGTTGAAATGGCTTCTCATTGGATAACTTTCGTCACCTGTTTATCAGTAAAACCAAAGTATTCCATCAATTAGACTGTTAATGCTTTACACATGCTAGATAGCAATGTCCTCTTCCTACTCTCATTTATTAAACCTGACTAAAACCTGATTAAAAATTAACTTTATTTTTGTATGCACTAAAATGTAGAGTTTATTGTTGTCAGTAGATTTTGCTGTAGGTTTAAGTGTTTCTGATTTCAATTAAAGGAGCGTTATCCTCTTTATTTCTCAGAGAGATATCCTCTGCACCCTTAGTGACTCAAACCCAATGACCTCGCTGTAGTAAATGCATTGTTGGGTGTTTTTGACTGCCATTTGCCTTAGCAGATGCTCTGTGCTGTGAATTTAATTTTGAAGAGCATTGGAGTAGATTAAAAACGAATCATAACTTGCATCATTTTCTTTTTCAGTAGTAGCACGCTATTGGCTTTGTACATTTTTAGTCTGTCGCTCATCCAATCAAAAACAGCTATTGTCTCAGACGCCTGCTTTGTGCCCGGAGACCTATATACTTGCACCATTGTCAGATTTTCAGACTAACAAATGCTGTCTTTTCTAAAATATGTCGAGCATTCAAATTCATTTAGATAAACATAAACACTGATTTCTTAGTTACAGCATAGAGGGAATCCCTGGCATTTTATGGGGTTACCCTTACATGTGGAACCTGTTGCCACACAGTGTTTTTAAGAATTACATTCAAGCATTTGGCAGATACTTTTGTCCAAAGTGACTTAGTTAAACTTGAGACGATATGCAATTTGTTACAAAGCCTGATTCTAACTCGGGTTGCTCACAAAAAAGTTGTCTCAGCTGATCAATCGAAGAGGTGAAAGGAATATAAGCGCTAGATCTGTGCAAGGACCTAGAGTTTAACTATTGATTTGTGATAGTGTTTGGAGAAAACTTTTATGTTGAGAAACAAGTGTTACATAAACAAAATAATATACATAATATCAAAATGATGTGTGTTTTTAATTCAGACAATGAAAAATAAAAACACAAAAAATGTTACATTAAAAAAACCTTCGGAAAGTTTTTTGAGGTGCTTCATATTGTATCATTGCCATTCAATTATCTTTTTTTTTAGATCAAGTTAGTTATTTGATCCAGTGCCTATGAGCCTATGAGCAGCCCTCAGTGTGTGCAGTAGGCCCTAAAGAAGCTCTCACCAAAATAGAAAATAGACTTGTTTTTCGCTTGTCACCTTTAGCTGGTGAATCAGTTGCTCCCTCTGTCAGATTTCAAAGCAATACCATTTGCATATAAAATACAAAGCTGAAGAGTTTAAGTTTACTAAAACTCTGTTTATTCTAATGAGATTTGAGAGGACTTAATACTTAATTTAAATACTTAATTTGAAACTTAATTAGAGCTTATAAATTATTACATATTATATTACAGCATATAATCAGACCTCAAACTTTAATAAATTTACTAAACACCATTCCACTTGCTTCCATTCTCCATATGAAGCAGGCGGTCGGTTCTCTGATCCGCTGTGATACGAAGGCTAATTCTATGAGATTTGAATTTATGAATTGGAAGTAGCTCGTAATTTGCAAAAAAAGCAAAACTTTTCAAAACTTTGTTGCTTGACTCTCGTAACCAAACATGTCCATTGGCCATCTGCAATGATCTCTTTCACCCTTGTCTGTGGAAATCAACACGTCTACTTTCAAAATCTTTTGAAAAAGAATTTCTCGCTGACTGTGTGAATGCAGCTTAAGGCAGGCAAATACACAGACCACTTTCCACCACTAGAAGCGCTGTTCCGTTCACTCAACTGAAGGAACCCCCAAATTATTTTGTTTGGAAAATTCTGTTTCTTTTCATCATTCTTAATTTGAACAGGTAAACCTACTCAAGCTCAAGCTGCCACTAGTCAGAGTATACAGTCTCATTTTAATAGTTTGATAACAAACTTAAATCATAATTCGGGATGGTATGCTAACATCAGAAACAGCATGCCTATGCATAGGATTTTAACAATGGTAACAAGAGTAGATAATCCACTGAAGATATCAAATTATCCTGTTATTTTGAAAAAAAAAATTGACTGTATACACAAAAAATACATGAACTGCATTTACAATTGAAATTATTGAATTGATTTGGCCTGTCTAGTGGGCGTAAAGAGTACAATCTAATTTATTACAGATTCAGATCTTTTGAAGGGAAATAATTGTTTACTAGTCTGGCACAGCGACACGCATGGCATAGTCTGAGAAGAAGAAGATGAAGATATCCTCAAGGTAGTGAGGATGTCTGTGTAAATTAGATCCTGCTTTGGCAAATGTAAATGAATCCCTCCCGCACCAATGTTGTTCACCGGGCTCTTCGCTTGCCCTGGGGAGGTGAGTAAAAGATTTGCTGTAATGTGAAGAAAAAAAAAACATGGCTGAACTGCCACTTAAGCTCCCCGTTCGCTTTCGTTCTGTCAGTAATGTTAAAAGCTGTAATGACAGGACCGTGCAAGAAAACCTGACAAGCTTTTTCATGAAAATAGTGTACATAAATTATGGAAGCAGTGCATTAGATGCTGTTTGTTTTATTTTGAAATATACACACTCTCTGTAATACATACACATATTTTTTAGCTTTCCAACGTGTATTAAATGCATACGGATGTCTGTTTAACAGAGTTATATGTTTTTAAATAACCTGAGAATCGAGGTTGTTTATTGGGTATGTAATTGTTATTGTTAAGTAACTAAGTTAATAAGATAGTTTAAACATTTAGGAATCATTATTTATAAAATCTAAATAGCAAGTGTTGGTGGTATCATGGCTAAATAATAAAAGTAATGTATTTGGCTTGTTTGCTTAGCTGTTTCTGGCTGTAAACTAAAGCAATGCTATCAATCCATATAAATTCCTCTAGCAGCCATGAATTTGCATGGTGTGACACGCATGTGAAGCAAACATCAGTGCTAAATGCATTCCTGCATCCTGCTTTATTGGGAGCAAGACCTGCCTCTGGCATCTGAGCCATCTTTCCATGATTTTACGTAAGCACAGCAAACCTGACCAATTTCTGGCATGGCAGACACCGCTGGCGCTGTGCCTCATCAGCTCACAGACAGACAGACACACAGCACAAACTGTCTGAGTCTGAATCAGTGAATTAATAGCTGATGGGAAACTGCCAGTTTCCATATGGCCTCTCGTAAAATGACAAGATTTTATCCACAGGCTTTTGAGGGGGTCAGAGAGGAGAAATTATCAGGTATCCAAAAGGGACTTGCCATCTGCTTGACAATTTAATTATCCATCTGTCCCTCTATCTTCTCGAATCATCATTTAGAGTAAAATGGTTTGCCCTTTTAATATTAATTACAACTTTGTGTAAATTGTTGGATTAAACTATATATTTAAGATATTTTTTTACGATGAGAAATGTTTGTGTAAGCATTCAAATTCATATACAGAATGATAAAATCTCAGCTGTTCTGAGGAGCATCACTCCAGTGACTATTTTTAAACAGTCAGCAGAAGCAATGAGAAAAAAACACATCAATAAATAATGGGAAGATAAGAGTTCGGAGTTTAGGCCTCATAGTTTATGAACATTAGTCAAGTAAGTAAAAAATTGAAATAGGACAATGTTTTTAATTTAAAAAATCAGTGAGAAAAAAGTATGGGTATGGAAATTAAAAAAGGTTCTAAATAAAATAACTGTATTATGTTCATTGTTAATAGATGGGTTCTGTTTTTGTTTGAGTCACTATTTTATATGATTTAACAAATTAAAGAATCACATTTTCATTAAACTGTCAAATGGTGTAACACCGGTGTAACAAAGCACAGCCTATGATAAATAATCCACCCTTTAGAAGTTCTGACAAATGACTGATGAGCATTATGAATATAGCATCAAATTACAAAAAATATACTTTTAACCGTAGATAATATGTTTTTGTTACGTTGTTTGACAATTTAAAATGACTGTTATTCATCTTGTTAAAAATATCATAGAAACCACTTGACACTAAGAGAAAAAGCCAACAGAAATATCTAAAATTAAGTTTATTGCATATTTTGACATTATTATTAATCATTTTTTCGTCACAGAGCAACTGTATATAGAAACACGTGTCCTACAGTTCTTACTATACATTTGTAAAATTAGTTCATCAAATAAAAAAAAGTATAGGTTTTTACTATGAGATGGTGTTGATGTCCAGGGCTTGACAATTGCTCTTTTCTGTCCCCCTTCTGTTTTCATCATCATAAAAGTCTTTGATGGTAGAACATAATTAAAACCGAAGTTATTTCCCTTTTTCGATGATTACTTCCGTTTCCTATAGCTAGTTATGTATCAAAATCTGTCTCCCAGTGATCTGCCTGATGCGTGCTGATCTCGGATGACATTAGGAGAAAGACAGTGGAGCACCAGAGAGGACCACGTTCCAACCCATCTACAGATACATGCTTTTAAAAACGAAATTGGCTGTTGTTCTCCCTAAACTTCTGTTGTCATGATGTCACCTTTCTTTACTGTTTCTGCCACAAAAGTGAATGCTATTTTTGAGAAACAAAGTATGTACCAAATTCTTTAACTTTCTAAATATAGCCGAGAAAGAAAAACAGGGAATTAAAATGTACACTTTAAAGTAAATCTTAGTTTTACTTGTTGAAGAAATTCAAACATTTTATGCTTTTTAAGTAAATTTTTTCGTAGTGGAAAATATGCCTTGCTTCCATAAAGAAACGAATATTTTGTGGATTTCTTAAAGAGCACCAAAATGTCTTATTTAATTATAATTGTTTCTTTTATTTAACAAAACACCATTTTTGGTCTCAAAGAACACGCTCTTTGCAAACAAATCATTTTCCAGTAAAATATCTGGTGGATAAATGAGAAGTTGCAGATAAGATGCAAAATCCTTTCAGAGCCATCTGTAATTTTAAACTAAAACGAGTGTTTTTGTCAAGCTGCTGCTGATCAAAACACTCTTCTCATTGTCTATTCATTGTCTTTTCATTGAAATTACAAGCACAGAATAACCAAGGCTGAAAAATGCTAATTTAAGGAAACAATTTCAACATTTAGAGGTCTTTGCATTTCAAATTCATACAGCTGTTGACCCAGAAGCATTAAATTCTAAGGGGAACTTAATGAAAGGAGAAGAAAGATCCCTAAGCTAAAAGAATCCCTATTCAAAGTGATTAAAAATCAGATGAAAAGTTAATTTGCTCCCATAGCCTGAAGCTTCTAATTTGCTCTGATATCCACAGAGAATTGGTTTTACAAATGAATTGTTGTTGAGTGATCATTTTGTTTCAGTTGGATCTGGAGTTCCTTTTTAATCAGATTCTTCATTTTGTTCCTTTTATTTAAAAAAAGATATGTGATCCTGATACATGATTTTTAAACGGAGAGCACACTTCATGTATAATACTAAATATAATTCATTATGCTTTCCCATGTTTTGGTTTCATCAGTCATCCCAAAGCTAGATATTATAAATGGACATGTCGTTTAATGAGTTGATATTGCATAAGTGTACGTTCCAAAAACAGAAATCAGACACAGTCAATACACAGTGGTTTTCCCATCAAAGCCGAATGGCTTTTTCCACAAAGAACTGACATAAAATATTGAACTTAAAAAGCATTTGACCTACTTCTCCTATATTTTCTCAATTCTGAAACCATAATTATTTCAAACCACTAAAAGTGCATGTTTAGTTTAATAGCAATTTTTAATGCAGTTATTGTCCTAATTTATACAGAGACTTTCATGCATTATATCAACTCTGTAGGACATGTGTTCAACACTAAATTCTTGGGATGTTCCTCAGGCTTCCAACTCCTCATTCATTAGTCATGTAGACTGTATTTGAGCATAGTGTATTTATGGGGCAGATTAGTTTTGAGTTAATGTATTTCTCATTAGTAATTCATGCATGCTCTCTTCTCCATTTGAGCTCTTCTCAGCAATCTTTGACTTTTATTGACTCATTGATTGATGAGTACTTTTCTGAAAGAATGTGTTTTTCTGGATAAATGGTGACATTAATGATTTTGGAAAGTTTTTTTTTCGGCCTATTACTTCAATACATTTTCCTGTTTATTAGTATAACAAATAAACGAAAAGACAACAACGTTCTGGTCCTGTGGTTCTTATAATAATAGATTTTCGTCATAGTTCTGTTGAAATTTCCCTAATTTTACAACTAAATATTTAGGGGTTTTAATATGAAAAATCAATTGGAGATTTCCGTTTCTTGCCTGAAAGTCCTGGCAGTATTTACTATTAGTGCTATAGTCTAAAATCCAAGTGGCAACCTTCCTCAGTTGACTGCCTGAGGATGGGACCTGAAGGTAGCAGACTCCCATTGACATCAATGTTAATAATTGTCAAACTGAACAGCTGAAAAACAAGTTTAATGGCGTGTTACAATACGTTTTTTATCCCTCATGTCAACTCTAGGGGAGAGTCATTTTTTATTATGTATTATATTACTTTTTGTTGAAGTTATATTGAGACTTATTAAATATATTGGGAGCCTTTTGAGTCATTGATTTTCACCAACGAGGATGTTTCAAGCACTTAATTTCTGCTTTAATGGTGCCATACTATGTAAATAAAAGTTTTCTGACATCTCTAGCATGTTTATATTTTCTTCAATCAAAAACATGCTCCAAATTGTATTCAGAATCATTGTTTATGTAATCTTATTCATGTTTTGAGAGCTCAAAATGGCTTGATAATCTTAGGATCTCCTGTTATTTACACACCTGGAGCTGATCAATCAGGTGCGCTGTCTAACCAGTTGCAGACCTGCATTAAACAACAATACTTTATTAAATTAGTTTAAAAAAGCAATAAACTTGGATGTTTCACCAACTTCTGACTGGGAGTTGAGGTTCTCTCAGCAGGAAGCTTGACAGAAATATGGCAGCGGTAGAATGCAAAAAAATGTAAATTTTGCAGAGCCCAACAATCTGAGGTGATTCACGGTTTTATGGAGGTTCTTAAGGGTACAGTGATATTATGGAGAGGTTATATATTTTATATAACAAGGGCTTATTGTGGCAGCTTTAAGGAAACGTCTGACTGTGACAGCTGCAAGAGTTTTTCAATCTCTGCTGAAATGCTCGGGGGTGTCGTGCTCACTCCGTCCATGTTACAGTCAATGATAAAATCCTAAATCTTAACCTCAATTCCTTAGCTAAGATATGTAAAAAACATAGGAAAATATAGAAAGTAAAATGAACTCAGATATTGTTTGGTCTCCTTGCTCCTGAGGCAGTAAAGAATTAATTAATGAATTGAATATGTTAAATCAGAAGTAATCATAAAGGTCTTCTGTTGACTCACAAGTCTCATTAGAATCATTAAAAACTACAGCTCTGTCAACTCTGTCTGAGTTATTTTAACTCTTAGGATGAAATATTAGCTTGAAAAATGTATCATTTGGTAAATGGTGTTTCCCAACATTTAACCTGGCCCTGATCATCTCCACTTAAGAGATTTACCCTTTAACATATCTTTAACCCTTTCGGACCCTGGATCCATTTAAATGGATGTCACATATCAGGCAGGATTTTTTTTTACGTCTAAAGACTTTCACTCCAAAGAAAGCCTATTTTTCATTAAGTTTGACATTTGTGACCCAATCAAACAGAAGCAAGGCACTCTGAAGGCATTCTGATGCAATCTGAAGAAATTTCACTACTCTAAACAAAAGCATGGCTGCACATATTTTCAGCTGTCTTATTCACATCAACTGATGTGTTTGAAATTACTTTTCAGATTGTTTGTGAAATAGAGAGCTCAAAGTTTCAAAGTAAGGTTAAAAATACAATTTGAAATAGCAAACTAAACATCAGGATTCATTGAACTTAATTAAACTACTTAAAACTTAAATTTAAAACTATTGCATACAAATAACGTTCAGCTTTGGAGGTTCTTCATCAGATAGCTGACAGATTTTTCTCAGATTTTGTCCACTTTTGCATTTTTCTGAAAAGGGGGAAATAATTCCGGTCTGATTGGGTTATTGACATACATCAGTTTAAAGATAAGATTTTGCTGTCCAAAGCTGTTCAAATCTCCTGGAGCAGAAGAATGCAGAGTTACTGTATGTGAGTATGTGTCCACATTTCCCAACTTACTGTGCATATTAAGTAAAGTTTAGAAAATTGTTCAAACACAACAATCGCGAAATGCAAATTTTTTCAAAATTAACTGAAAATAGGATTCTGCTGGTGCAACGATTCTTGTGTGGAAATGCGTTCTTTTGTGGCAAGTGCTTAGTAAAGCTTTATTCAAATGCTAGTGCACATTGTGATCATTCACATAATAATGATCATGATTATTAGATTTTTTTTTTTCATTAATTACCAACTCTAATTATTGGCTGATGATAAGCACAGTCATTTCTCATAGACAAATCTTGGTCCCGCCCTGCTGGTAACTTAATGGCCTATGTTTGCTTCAGGATGTTTTCCTGGCCCAAATTCCTGTGTTTGGAGACTGTGAGCAGACTGCTCCATTGACCCACTGCTCATGCAGCTCCATCACATTCATGCTCCTGTCTGAGAATATTATTCTTTTACTCAGCTTGGATGTCGAGGTTATTTGAAAGAACATCGTCCGAATGTCTGCTCCCAAAACTGACGTAACAGAGAGAGAGCAAATCTCTTGTTTGACAGCTGAGATGCTTTTCTGCCACACTACACATGTGTTCTAACAAAAGCCTTTGTAGGTCAGCAAATCCCAGATGTGTAGAAACAATGTTTTTGAGAGAAATATGCGTGTTTGATATGGTTAAGTTATGTTCTTTTTCAATAATTATGTTTTATTTGCACATTATTTATGTATAAAAACATTTCATCACAATATTTTTAAGCAATACAGAAATCTAAAGAAATTGACTTTTTGACAATATATTGTATATACACTAGTAACTAGTAAACAGCAGAAATGCATGGACCTCAATAAGGTCATGACAAGTATGTTAATGATGAATGACAGGAATATTTTTTTATTTAACTCTCCTTTTCATGAAGTATGAAACTCTTGTTTTTATGTAGACCCACAGTTGTTTTCCTTAAGGTGAATTGTGAATTTACCCAGCCAGACACACTGCAGCAGTCCCTATGGTCTGGTGAATGTTTTAGCATCCCACCAAAGGTTGACTGACAGATCTGGAGCACAGAGGATCAATGCACTGACTCTCTCTCTATGCAAAATTCTGACTTGGCTCTCTCTCTTGTTCACTCATCATATCACAACTCCTCACCCGAGGACATAGACATTACAATAATCATCAGCTGTCATCTGTATCTGTTACCATCAACATCTCTTTTTTTATCTAGCAGGGAGCAGTTAGTTTTTGGTTTGGATTTTTGTTTAGCTGTTTATCAAATTCTCAGATTAAAGCAAATAACTGAAGACAGCAAATACCTTAAAGGTGCTGGAATTCACAGACAAAATAAAATCTTTTTTTTTTTTTTTAAATATTAGTTCCCTCTGTATGGGACAGGATTAGGGCCACTATAACAAGCAAAATTGAAGTTCTGACTTTTTTTCTCAGAATTTTGACTTTAATCCCAGAATTCTGACTTTTTCCCAGAATTCTGACTTTTTAAAAAATCAGAATTTTGACTTTAATTTCAGAATTCAGACTTTCTCAAGCCAACATAGTGATGACTATATTTGAAGAGTATACAAGCATTTATAAATATACAATTAATAAGAAATCATCAGCGCTATAGTCTGTATAGAGTCCGCGTATATCCAGTATAGTGCTTGTATTGGTGTCATCCTGCAATCGGCTGGCTCCGTGAGCCGGAATCATGCCACTTCTGATCTCTCAAGAAGGGGCTAATCTTAGAAGTTTTTGCTATCTAAGGCTGTTGTCATGCAGACAAAGTATGAAAAATAATAATTAACTTCATAATCGAAATTTATGTTCAATGTGATGGCTTCCTCCGAGACCCCTCGGACACGCAAAAATAAACTTAGATTGGCCATTAATCTATATTAATAATAATAGCATTTGCTCTGTCAATGATAATTACAATGCAGTTAATGCAAAACATCACTTAGATGAAAAATGTCTTCACGGACACCCATATTTCTGAGCTAAAAGTCAAAATTCTGAGAAAAGAAGTCAGAACTTTTACACAGTGGCCCTAATCCTCTTCCGTACTTCTGGATTCAGTAAACTCATTAGTGTTTATTTTGTGATTCTTTGAACTGCAGACCTGTCGGTTTGGTGGGAAAAAACAGTGCAGGACTTTTGCCCCTAAAAAACTGCCCTTTACTCTAATATAAACATTTCAAAATTCAAATGTAACAATAAAAAACAGGTGTTTTGGTTGCTTTATTTCACCACAATTTTTTTAATAATAAGTTAGAGATTACTGGTCAGTTTAAGTTAACACTTTCTTCATACTTATAAACGTTACTATCCTTGAGGAGAATTGTATGGTTGTTCTATTTCTACCCCATAGAATTATCCAATAGGCAAGGCAAGTTTATTTGTATAGCACATTTTGTACACAGGGTAATTCAAAGTGCTTTACATTGGAAACAAAGAGTAAAAAGAAAGTACATTAAATAAAATCAAGCATAAAAAGGTCATATTTAAAACTGAAAATTAAAAACATTGATTAAAACAAAGATTAAGATGTGAAGTGCAGAGGTAAAATAGTTGTTCGGACGTTGGTGCTCAGTCGACAAAAGCGCAAGTAAACAGGTGAGTTTTTAGCCTGGATTTAAACGTGACTAAAGTGTTGGCACCCTTGATCTCCTCTGGAAGCTGGTTCCATCTGTGGGCCGCATGGTAACTAAAGGAGTATTTTCCTCCCTGTTTGGAATTTACCCGGGGTAGATCTAATTTATTTGATAGGAATTCCAATCTAACTCTTAATCTGCACTAGGTCTTTGGTGAAGTTACTTTGAAACAACTGCTAAAAAAGCGATATATATATATATATATATATATATATATATATATATATATATATATATATATATATATATATATATATATTTATATATATATATATCTATATATAAATTTATATATATATATATATATATATATATATAAATTTTGATTGGTTGATTGATTGATAGATTGAATGTTTTATGAAGACAACATAAGACCTAATTTGGCTAAGTGGATGAAAAGATGTTCAATTCAATTGAGAGTGAATCAAACATAATTTCAACATTTAACTTAATGTTTAATCTTTGTAAGGTACAATATACTGTAGATTTGCATATTTACCCTGGGGTACTATTGGTAGTACTCATACTTATTTGGAGCCTGTTTGGCAAAGTTCTTAATGAAAGGAGAAGAAAAGATCCATAAGCTAAAGAGTGCATTCAAAGTGATCAAGTGGCATAAGCATTTTAGTGCAAATTTACATAATGGCTCTATTGTGTGGTCTAAGGGTATGTTAGGTTTTGTCAACAGCTGGAAATACAACAACTAACATGTGAAAACAAGGTTTTGCCCCATTCAGCCAGAAAAAGAGGCTAAACAGTGATAACGCAAGGTGTGAAATTATCCATTCCAGGGTGGCCTTCATATACTGAATTTTTCTTATGTCGAAGCAAGTTTTACATAAAAATAGGATCCGTTCGAAGCCACACAGAAACAAAACAAAAAATTCAACATAACATGGAAAACCAGAGAAAAATAAACTAGGATTTTTCCATTCTTGAAAATGCACATTATAAATGTATTAAATAATAACAAAACCATGCAAACAAAATAATAATAATAAAAATAACCCTTACCTTTTGAGTAAGGCGATTTGGTGAAGTGTTGGAGGAGGAGGTGGTGGGGGAGGAGAATGGTTGATAGCAGAGGAGAGCCATAACCATAAAAAATGCGCTTTCAGTTGCATGAAAAATTCCTATCTCGAGGTACCACTGTATTTAATATTTTTCTAGGCACTGACATATGGTATGTGGGTCGAACATGCAAAGTCTGGGAGACATGTCAATCACAGAGAATAAATCACATTTCTTAGTTTTTAAAAAGAGATCAGTTAACATAAGTTTGCAAGGATCTTATATTAAATTGATAGCTAACTAGTTGTTTCCAGAACAAAAGCAAAAACAAGCAATTATCAAGGTCTGTGCAGGGTATCCCACCTTCCATTCCTTCACCATTCAAACTTGGGTCAGTCATGATGCTCATTTGGTATTTTTTTTGTAATCCAAGCTTGGTCTAGCCATGAATTTATTCATGGGGTACTTTGGCCAAGCAAATCTATGTGTGTGTTAGACCTGAGCCAAAGAAATGGTTATGGGCTAGTCTCAATGCAAAAAAAAAATCCAAATGAGACCATTTCTTAAAAAAAACAGACAAATGATTGCTGCACCATAAATACTAACACATCTCTTATAACTACAGTATGTTGGGAAATTTCTGTCAATGGCATGCAAGCCCAACCAGTTGGGATATAATCCTAATTCTAACGTTACATTGGTCAATTGGCGGCCTCAAAATTTTAGGAATTGCCATCTCCAAAACAAGAGAAAACCTGTAATTCTAAAAAAAAAATTTGGTCAGAGTTATTTGAAAGGGTCAGTTAGACTGAATATACGCTTTATTTACAGGTTGGGAAATTACCCATCAGCATGCAAGATTATCTCCCTTTTAGACACAAAGAAGAAGTTTTAACATAAAGCCACAGAGGACTAAAACATTTCACCTCTTCTCTGAAAAAGAGCAGATGTTTCAATCTCCTTGGTTTTATTTATTGCAGTGAAGTTCAGGTTTTTGCAATTTGGATGCATGAAGATGTGAAAATACGTAGAGCCCTTGTTTTTGCATTCCCAAGGATTGTATATTATGTGTAGTTTTATATCATCTCATATCATTATAATAGAAACAAGCAAAACAGAGTAGCTTTTATTATTTAAACGTAGCTTGTTGGTGCTCAAGACCACCATTAAAATCAAATTAAAAACTTTCAGTACATAGACCAAGGAGATAACAGGATACTTTCTTTTTTATTTGGTTTAAAGTTTTTTTTTCTATAATTCTCCCTTCATTTATCCATAAGCCATTAAAACCAATTTGCAGTGGTGGATTCATCAGCACAATATATTGACAGGAAAGTCACAAAATGGCGAAAACAAAAACATAAAAAATGTTTCTTGTCAGAGAGTTTGTTTTACATCTTCAAAATTTTGGATGGATGTTTGTGCTCACTACATTGGCTTCTGCAAGCTGGCCATTCAAATACATAAAAATGTGGGACTGAAAGTTGCGCCTTGGCACGCTGACCTAAAATCCAAGGAAGACGCGCCATGTTTCCCATGGGATTAATCCAGTGTGGCATACAGAGTGTAGCGCAGCCTGTAAGGATTATATGTGCTGGACTTGGGCTCCCGCTGCCCTACTTTTCATTAAAATATAGAGAAAGAGAGGGAGAGATTGCATGAATGCCTGGACAGATGGAGTGGGGGTTTGATTAAACAGAACACAAGTGCTAGGAAAAGCAACAACTTTCTCTTTCAGCACACAGACTGTTAAAAATGGTCTTGCTTGGTTTAGATGGTTTCATGGGTGTTTTACACAATTCAAACAGCTTTGTTAATCATGTTTTGTGCATTTTTGTTTGAGCCCTGAGCTTATGAAGTCTAAGAGGATTGTTTTTCTGCTCCCATCGGCGCTATATCCTCACATTCACAGCCCTAAACACACAGCGACAGTGCTGTTCCTGAGAGAAATATCTTTGGTTACCCCTGAGCTGCAGAAGCTGCTGAAATATAAATGAGACACTTAATGGCTGAGGCTGTATCGAGCCAGTGTTTACAGGGATTCCAAGATTGAGTATCACAAGGTTTCTGGCTTCGATCTCAGGAAGTCCTCTTCCCACTTGCCAAATCCTGATTCAGAAAAGCCACAGGGAGGTTGTGTGTCACACTGGATGCTTTTCCATCACCATGACTGGGATCCATATGCTTGGACAGGATCTCGAAGTAATCGTCCCTCCAGACTTAATAAATGCTCAGTCACAATTTTATATACAAACATCATAGCTGAGCACAAATGGTGCCGCTCTAATTCTTCTACATATCTGAGGGAGAAAAGATTCTTGCCTCCATTGTGAATGAGTCACACAATCGCCTTATAAAATTTCATTATTTTTAACATTCCAATGTTTGCCATTCTGTGTTTACGTAGAATCAAATATTTCAGAAAGGACTTTTGCGTGTAGAGCTGAAAAAGTTAATCTAATTAATCGATTTGATCTTTTACAAAAAAAATCATGATTGAAATGATTATGAATCGAAGCGTCCTTTAATAAAAATAAACATGAAAAGTTTCACTTCCGGTTTGTATAATTTACGCCAGGTTCAATGACCATGAGTGTAAACAACACTTCAGTTGTTTATCCGATTAATCAATAGATTGTTGTGATAAATTAAACGATTATCAATTATTAATATAATCGATTATTCCGCTCACGTCCAAAAATAGTTCAGATTAATTGTTGGCTCTAAATTGTCTAAATGAGTAAACTTGAAGGAAAATGTGAGTGAAAAGGTGCCCTTTGTGTAATTTGAAGATACTATAGGTAGCAGCAGACATCCTATTCCTTAGCAATGATTAATAAGTGGTTATGGAAAAAGGTGATTAATATTCTAATTTAATAATTTATTAGAAGATAAATGATGGAATAGATGCATCATAGACAACATTCTGCATTAAAACACTATGGAATAAATCTAGAAGTATGCAAATTGTACACAACCAATTGACTCTATTAAATAATTGAAAATAATTTTTTTATCATCTAGTAATCACTTAGTCAGATGTTAAAGTAATGTGTTATAACATGGTGTGAGCGATCATCTGTAACAGATTTTCATACATTATAAATGATCGATAGTGAAGTTTAGTAATTTTTTATATGTAATTAAGGAAAGAATGAAAAACAGCGGGCTATAAACGAAATGGACAGGAGACTTGTGTGTTGCATATCTTTGAATTAGAGTCATCCTTCGTTTAGTTTATAGATGTGTGATCCGTTATGGACACTATTACTGTAAAAAGAACAATGGGGTCCCAAACCTGAAACAAAAGTTGTTTCTGAATCGTTCGCTCAATCTTTTTTCCCATGCTTTTCATTTCAGATGTGTTGATGGACTCCACGACTGCAACAGCAGAGCTTGGCTGGACCATATATCCATCCTTGGGGGTGAGCCTCATAGAACTAGCGTATTTTATCTAAACTTGCAAAATAATAATTCAACACGATCCCTGAGGTGCTAGGATTTAAATGATCTCTTAATTAGATGATCTCACTGCTAGCTGTTTGACTTGTGTTTATTATAACTTGCCTCTAATGGTGTGTTTCATAAATATGTAAAAATATTAAAGTTGTATTGATGTGTTTCTCATTCAAACATATCCATTCTTGCTTCCAATCCAGTGGGAAGAAGTGAGTGGCTATGATGAGCACATGAACACCATTCGGACCTACCAGGTGTGCAATGTCTTCGATGCCAGCCAAAACAACTGGGTGCGCAGCAAGTACATCCGGCGGCGAGGAGCCCAGCGGATCCACGTGGAGATGAAGTTCTCAGTTCGAGACTGCAGCAGTATCCCGAAGGTTCCGGGCTCTTGCAAGGAGACCTTTAACTTGTACTACTTTGAATCAGACTCGGACGTAGCCACGAAAGTGTTTCCTGCTTGGATGGAGAACCCTTGGGTTAAAGTGGACACCATTGCAGCTGATGAGAGTTTTTCTCAGGTGGATTTAGGTGGCCGTGTGATGAAGATCAACACTGAGGTTCGGAGCTTTGGACCGGTGTCTCGTAATGGCTTCTACTTGGCTTTTCAGGATTATGGAGCGTGCATGTCGCTGATTGCAGTTAAGGTTTTCTATCGTAAATGTCCCAGAATAATTCGGAATGGGGCCGTCTTTCAGGAAACCTTGTCGGGGGCAGAGAGCACCTCTTTGGTGTCAGCCCGAGGCACTTGTATTCCTAATGGAGAAGAAGTGGATGTGCCTATCAAACTATATTGTAATGGAGACGGAGAATGGCTGGTGCCTATTGGGAGGTGCGTTTGCAAAGCTGGATATGAGTCCGTGGACAATGGAACTGTGTGTAGAGGTAAGTTTAATGCCTTTGTTGTTTTGAATAATTACATTTGTGTTTGTTTTAACAAAAAACACCCAAGATGACCCTCCAAGCACATGTTTCATAGATGTTTTGTAGAAGCAATAGAGATCCGGCTGAATAACAGCAAAAAGAAAATGCACCCATAAAGTTCTCTACTCATGCACAGTTTACCTTGAAGTCAGAAATTTCAAATCTCTACTCTAAAGCAAATATTTCCACTTGTGCATAAAAAATGTAAGAGGATTTGAAGCTAGAAACTAACTATATCAAATAGAAATCTATCAAATCGTGCTAAATCAATGTCAGAATTCCTCTGTAGATTTCTGAAATTATTTTTTAACTAATACAACTTATTACTGGTAACCATTTTTATTTGGTAATTGATATTTTGGATATTTGGCAATAAACTCATATTTTATTCATATTTGTTTTAAACTAGACTTGTTATTAAATGTTATTAAATTCCCTAAATAACAGATTTTTGGCCACATTTATTCCATATATTTCAACTAAATTTTAATGTTTTTCTACTCCATCTAGAGAAATACCCAATACATTCTTAAAAGAGTTAATATTGCTATTAGGATATTGCTGTGTAGTAGAGTAAATGTGCAACATTAGCACTTATATGAAAGTGATTTTTCTAACAAGTTACAATTTACATGCGTGTTAAAATCCTTTATAGTCTAGAAAGAGTCTTGAACTGAGAAAACAAAAATGGATTTTGAATGTGACATTCATTAAATTTATGGAATGAAAATATTTTTATGGCTTTTATTGGAGCCATTATGTGATTGTAAAAATTAGCAGTTGGTGTTTTTTAACTGAATGATCATTAGTTCAGTCACTCATCATGAACATTATTAGAGTAACAATAAAGGATGTAAATCTGGCAAACATACATAAATCAGCTTTAAATGATGTTCAAGAAAAACAAAATAAGATACTCCAGCATACTATTGAAGATTGGGTGTTAGAAAGGTGTTAGAAACAAAGATTATGTACTGATAAGTGGTGCCAGACAGAACCTACAGCCACAGATTTACAGAGAAAACTAAGCAGAAAACAATGCAGAATTTGTCAGATTGTAGTGTCTATGGATGAGTGCTAATAAAATATATTATCTTCAAAAAGTGTTTAACACTCTGGAGTCTACTATCATACCTCCAATTATTTGTTTTCATTCTCCCATGCACATAGGAACAAACATAGGAACAGAATTTACCAACAAGTCTGCACAGAAATTATAAAAAAAACATTTCGTCTTGTATTATAAGTAATAATTATAAGTAATATTTTATTAACATTATGTGTCTGTCCACTTTTTCATAATGGTAGTTACCGAGAGTTTCTCAACTGGGCTTTACTGTAGCTTACCAGTGCAGCACAAGACGTCAGCAAGATGTAGATTTTACTCATTCTGAACCAAAAGACTCCAAATACATGTGATGTAACAAGTGCTGGAGTAACTTACATTGATTTCACTTGATTTCATTTGATTGACTCTGATTCTGGTTTTATTATAAAATATTATCATATGGAACATAAAAAGACTCTGAATTAGCTTTTTTTTTGGTGTCTGGTTTCTTTACCCACAAAAGTACTTTGAAATGATTAAGAAAGTCCGATTAAGAAAAAAGCTAGCTGATAGATCTTTGTAATTGAAGCCGGTTTTTGTATTTAGTAGATGAAAGGAAGGACTTAATGGACTACTTAAATGTGCAAGAGCATGCACGTATGCATGCGCACACACACACGCACACGCACACACGCACACACACTCATATAATACAGTATCTCTAGAGAGCTGGCCTGCAGGTACAAAACATTCACTGACCTAAGCCAGTTGAAAGACATCAGCCTATTGTGTCCTCCAGCATCTATCTGTCCATGTGCAGCTGTTACAGTTATTGTGATTTCAAGCTAAATGCGCACACGTGCATACACAAAACCAGCGACCCTTAAAATTGTTTTTATAACATGAGCTTTTGCCATTATTCGTGCATTACTTGACAAGGAAGGAGCTCTGCATCTGTAAGAATAACAAGGGAGCTGTAATAAATAGAAATCCTCCAGTCAGTTGTAATGAAGCCCTGCTAAGATGGATTGAATAAAGGGATTTGGTCAGAAAAGTGGTGTTTTTTTGCAACCTCCCTCAGCACTTGGCAGATATGATTACTTTCAAGGAGAACAGTTTTGGCAGGGTTCTCATGGGTGCTGTTGACAGAATCTAAATTACTAATATCCCCCCATCTGGAGCAGCTGATGGATGGAAATCGGCAATATCCTGGGCCAAAGCAAGGCAGAGCTCCTCTTTTATTTCCCCTGGTGTTAATCCTCCTCTCTGCCACCACTTTAATGGCACTCATAATTGACTAATTTGGAGTGCGTAGGGGGAGCTGGGTGGACACTTAAACGCTTTTGTCCCTGGTGAGTCCATGCAAAAATCAAGCACACGTAATGAATCCCTGTGCTCGTTAACCAAGGACTGCAGACACAAATAGATATGTGAGCGCCAGTTTTGTCTCTAAACTAAATATCCTGTACGAACAAACATTATTCAATGGAGACACATAACAATTCAATTATTGGTAGCAAGCCTTCTCTGTCTTATTTTTGGCCTGCTGGTGGAACAATGGGTTAGTTCTTTGTAATTTCAGATATGCAAAAAGAGGGGTTGTTTCATTGCCTTGTCTGTGTTGACATTGCAATGGTTATAACATTCTGCTTCTTCCGTTAACCCGATGTAGTATTGCTAATGTATTGGTTTGTACAGTATTTTGTACAATGTTAAAGGACACCTTTTATGCCGAATGAATCTTCAAAGGTCATGCGACATAAATGTGTGGATATTAAAAGTAAAAAGAAAATAACATCAAAATTTTCTAGGAAATACTAGGAAATTATAAGCAAGAGCAAACTCATGAAACAATTGTTTTAGCATGTTTATATATATAAATATATTAGCCATTTTCTTATTGATTTAGTCATAGATTTTAATCAGGTGCAGAAGTGGCAGCACAGGGTTTCAGGGGAGCTTGTCAGCTACAGTGGGGACATCAGGGGAAACCATAAGGATTTCCTGCTCTTAAAATTTGTATATTTCTTACAGTACCTGCAAAATATAACAATCCATCCATTTTCATGTCAGCTTCTTCCCTTTCGGGGTCGCCACACCGGAATGAACCGGCAACTCCTCTGGCACATGTCTCTGGCACATGTTTTATGGGGCGGATGCCCTTTCAGCCGCAACCCATCGCTGGGAAACATTCACACACACTCATTCACACTTTAACACTGTGGACAATTCACTTATACCGCATGTCTTTGGACTTGTGGGGAAACTAGAGCACCCGGAGAAAACCCACGCGATCATGAGGAGAACATGCAAACTCCACACAGAAATGCCAACCGACCCAGCCGAGGCCAGAACCAGCGACCTTCTTGCTGTGAGACAACCGTGCTACCCCCTGCGCCACTGTGACGCTAAAATATAACAATTAATATTTTATTTTAATGCTTAGCAAAACACACTTAAATCAGTTATTGTGACTTTTTAAAGGAGACCTCAGAACTTTCGAGCTGTATGGACAGAAATGACTCACAATCATACTACACAATGACTCAGTGATGTGTGTAATCCTCCTTAAAACGATACAAATCAATCCAGGGGTTTTATTTTAATAACAACAAATGCTGTATACCCTGAAAACGCGTCGGTGTGAAACTCGCCGAAAATTACGTCAGCGTCTGTGAGATCCTCAATGTGAAACAACATCTACAGAACAAGTGTATTATTTTAAATTAAATAAATAAATATCTACCAAATGGTCTCACAATACATCCTAACACATTAATCCTAATACAATATTATAATTACGTTGGCAATTTTTTTGATGCCAATACTACACGCATGCTTTCACCAAAAATGTGAATCCAGACAGCTAAACATGCCTCCGTGCAGAGTCATTTTGCACAATACCCAAAACAGCGTGCTTTTCTCTGAAGTGGCTTTGTTGAGGTAAAAATTGTGTGCTTTTACTAAACATTCAGAAATACAAACTTAGATTGTTACTGGCTTTACATATATACCTAAAGAAACAAAATAACTTGTGCTGAATGGCTTGGCTTTATTCTACCTGAGCAGTCTCCTATCACGATATATTCCATAGCTCGCTCTCTTTGATCACAAGAAGCAGGACTACTGATTATTCCGCAGATTAGTAAATCCACCAGAAGGGGAAGAGCGCTCTCATATAGAGCCCCGAATCTCTGGAACAAACTCCCAGATGTTGTCCGGAGCTCAGCTACACTCAAAGAGTTCAAAACATATCTGTTTAATCTAGCATTCGAATAATTGGCTCCTGGTATTTATCCAAACGGATATGGTGTCTGAGCCTTATAAACATACAAACTGTTGAAATAATAATCTGATTCAATGTGCCTCTGTAACCTATCCTCATCATTTATCCTGCAGCTGATGATGATCACCTGTTTGCTGTCTGTGTTACATTTTTCTAACCATTGTCTTTTGTTTGTTAGTTTCTTTTTTGTCTTTGTTTTGTTTTTGTTTAGATTTTTTCAGGTGCTGTCCGTTGAACTTTTCTTTGATGGATATTAAGTTCGTATATTCTTTTTGTGACAAGTATCTGCCTCCGCGAGCGAGGCTCCAGGGGCCTCTCAGAGGGAACTCCTATTTACCCTACCTGATCCTCACTAGGATTTTGTGAAGCTGCTTTGAAAGCAACTGCTAAAAAAGTGCTATATAAAAACTAATTGATTGAACTTGATTGATTGAGTTGGCATCTAAGGCCTCTAAGACAGATTGTTGTAGACTTACCAACACTGTTGTGTAGAAGATCCAGAATCTGGTTAAGTTTTACTCCACGGAGGAAGTATTACATCTACTATCCTCATAAAGCATGTTTTTGGAAAAAATATGAAGATCTATTGCTGCCACCAGCCATATGATTGACAATTGAACACACGCCCCCAAAGTGAATATAGTTTTTACCCACTACTTTATATCTGTCTACTCAGAATGTTGTTCAACTATCAGTGGTTTGTGGTGGATTCTATTGACTTCCCTCCTGGAATACATTCTATAAGTGATTATAAAGAACCTGAGATGCAGTCTTTTCTTGTTTTGTAGTTTAATGAATATAAATAGCTCAATTCAAGCACTACTCATAAATTACCTCTAGAGTACAGATCTGGAATCTGTTCAATCCCACAAGCCAAACCCACATGATGAATGATGGCTTATTTTGCTTATATTGTGTTATGGCCAATCAATAAACTCCTTCATGGATAGCCACAATGTGGATTTCTGTCAGTGTGCTGACCTTTCAATTAGAAGTAATGGTTTTGTTATCTTGTTATCTTTCAATATGGTGTTTTATTGTCTTGGGAAGTACTTTAGGCTTTGAGCGGTCTTTTTATTGGTTGGTTTGCATCCTCAATGCTAAAAGCTTACAGTATATCAGGGATGTTTTTTATTATGTATATCCCACAATTTTGGTTATCTGGAATGCTGAATCTAGCTGTCAATATTTCATTCTCAGCACTGTCATATGGGTCCTTGTTTTTTTTTTTTTTTTTACAAAAGCACTGGTTTCATGGGTTTTATGGCTGAATAAAGCCTTTAGATGAATCGTAATGCACCAACACAGCGTTCCGCTTTTAGCACATGTGGGTCACAGTGACTCTCTCTTCCTATATAGTTCTGTCAGCCTTTTTGACATATGCAGAATGACTGGGCATGCTGTTTTAAGTTAATCATGACCTTTCATTCACAAGCCATCATAAAGTAGCTTGAGACTTGAGATTTTAAAATGTACTTTGTCTTTCAATTTTGAATTGTTGGAAATGTTCTTGAGTGTTTTTTATTTATTTATTTAATCCTTTTGAAATTCATGTGTTACTAGATTAATATAGATTATATACGTATTATATATAAAGGTATCATGTAGTACCTCTCTCGTGTCATTGAGATCATGTGTATAGATACATTAACAAACAATCAGGCCTGAGGACATGGGTCAATTGTTTTATTGAGTTGAAACATACTTTATGGCCAGTGTGTCCTGATTTATTAAAACTGGCTTTAGGTCCAAATATTTTATTCAATTGGAACACATTTTGAAACAAAGAGTCAGAGTAACCTCATCTTAAGTAGTTTATAACTGTAATACATTTGTCAGTGTCTGTTTGAACCTTGGGACCATGTTTATATACGGTATATAAAAAAACATTACCTTAGTTTTATTTTATATTTTTAGAAAATTATTGTTTCGTATATCTGGTTGCAATTATTAATGGCATGGATGCTCAACTGTCCACAAGGCTCTGGATGAGTGGTATTGTGGATGGCAGCAAAGCCAGATACTGGAGTCTTTCTCCTGGACTGACTTCATCAGGACCAGATCTCTCTAATCCAATTTCAGCTGCACACTGCTCCTGGGAGGTTTTCAGCAACCTTAGTTTCCCCTGTGATATCAGAAGTGCTTCACCGAACCGAAATCTACCAGCAAAATTAAATCTATTCATGAAATTCATTTATGAAATCATTCTCTCCAAGTGGAAGAAATTCATTGTACATCACAAATGCATCAGTTTTATCCACCCATCCATTCATTTTACTTCTTACTAATTAGTTTCACATGATGAGTTGCTTCTGTTTCCAGGTCACACTGGGTAAAAGACAGGGTCACAGGGCCACATTCGCTTACTATGAGAGTGACAGAACAACTTGCTCAAAACAACATCCAATGAGTAGTTGTGTATGTGAATAGAACTCGTATTGATCTATTCACTGTCCAGTCTTCCATTGAGGCTGTTACATGGTTTATTCCGATTGCTGTGGCAAACCAGCATGTGTCTTCAGCCACACTCTGATCTATAAAGCCTTCTTGACATAAATATATTTTATATTAAATTTTTTTTAAATATATAGCTGCTAGACAACATAAATAAAAGCAGAAAATGTAGAAATCTACTTATTTTATTTACTAATTGTACTATTGTATTTACTTAAAAACAATCAAATGGTACACAAAATGTAGTACCAACACAAAATCTTTATACAAGAAAGAATTGACCTTGTAAATGTTTCAGGAAAGCATTTATACATAACGTTCCATTTCCTCTTTACTTATTTGTCATAGTTCAAATTCATGACATGCCACATACACGTGATTGTTAGTTCTTAGTTATGTCCTTGACAATAAAAAATGTGAGCTAGGAATTATGTATGACAGTTACGAAATTGAGATGTATGATGTATAGTAGACATATCTAGTATGTACATATAGGGCTTGCATGTTGATATAATAAAACTATACAGGAAACCTATGTGGCCTGTACATGCACAAATATGCGCCTCAATTTTGCCTATGTGCTATTTATACGTTTATATGCAGCATGTATATTATCATATATGTTTCTTATATGCACACATCACATTAAAATCTAGAGTTTTAAATCGACTGTTCTTAGTCTATTTGGTCCTACTCTAAATATAGTTAAATTAGCACTAAACCTTTCAACTTGAACAATAAAAAGGTCCAATTCAACTGTTATATTTTTTACATTGTGATAAGAAAAATTGTTGTGAATTTTTGTTAAAGTGAAATACAGACGTATATCACTAAAAATACACTTTTTTGATGAAGAATCAATGGTAACTTCATAACTTCACAGATATTTGAACTCAGTTTGAGTTGTGTTTAATTTATGAGGTAGCTTTTATTTTAAAATTATTAAAATAGATTCTTTTTTTAACTTTTTTTGAGGTATCTTTTTTATTTAACAGTATTTTATTGTTTTATTTTACAATTATTACATTTCTACCAAAATATCTGATAGTCAAATATCTAAATGCCATAAATATTATGCAATGCAGATGAGAAAAACGCTTCGTCTCCTTCATTTTGTCTCAAGGCAGTAATGCATCTGATATAGTGTGCATTGAAGTGCAGAGTTTCTGAGCTGACCTTTGTGTCTAAAGATGTTAAGCTGAGACAAGGGTGTCCCTGGGTTTTAGCTGTTTGTGTTTGTGGCTTGTTGCATTTGACTCCAATTAGATATTTATGTATGTGATTTGAACTTGGATTGTGTGATGCGGATGAGTAGTAGTTTTACCATATAATTTAATGTTTCCATGTTATAACTTCCAAGAAAAAAATTTAACTAATTTAAATATTATAATAAAAACCCTATTAGTTCAAACAAAACCTGTACGTCAGTAAGACTACTAAATGAATTGTTTTTAGGAAACAGTTGCTAGTTTGTGAACAGAACCTGTTCTTTTTGGAAGACCTGATATCCACTTTGGATTTAAAAGATAAGATATCTAAGGTGCAAAGAGTTGATCAATACAGAAAGGCAGGAATTCAGAACTGTTATGCCAGCCATATGTAGTCTCACAGAAGCTGCAGGTGCCCCGTTGTCATTGATGAGGGGCACATTGATCAAAGACCCTTCGGGAGTCCAGTGCTCATCAATCAGATTCCAGCAAAAGCCTCTCCTCAACATGAAAGAGACATGCACTTTACATCTCAGGCTAGAAAGTCAATATTTTAGCATGGCTTTTTGTACTCTTTTTGATGCTTGAACACAGGAATTGAAAAGTATGTTCCAGAAGCCGAATAGCTTTATTTGGGAAGATACATAAAAAAAAAACATTATATAAAATATATTAATATGTTAAAATAAATGTAAACTTTTTCTAGCATCGTAAAAAAAAGCATGATCTTTATTCTAAGCAACAAAAATTCTTTCAGGATTCAGGATTCTCATTTTATCCAGAAGCTTTACTAAGATCCGATATGATAAATGCTATCACATCAAGCCTCAGGCTTCCCTGGTGAGCTCAACACACACATTAACTCTTTATTCAATCACGGGAAGTTTAATGTTTTGTTCATTGTACTCTGTTTATTGGTTGTTAAATGCTTTTCTAACTTGACGATAGTAGAATGGTTTATTTTGAAGTTGAATTGAAGTTCACTTTATTGAAGGGTTTAATAGTTTTATTTTATCCCTTGAAATTTTAACACAAGTTTCAATGTATGGTATTACTTTATACAAACTGAGTCACAGAGAAGCGACTCTCTGCAATGCTCTGATTTGTCTTTGTGCTCTAGTTTGCTGCATTTGCGTCAGAAATGAAGGAGAAATGGATTTGCAGTGGCCACATTAAAGGGTCAACTTTGTGCAGCTTTTATGTCATGATGTAACAGACAAGCAGTTGTAACTGTAAATCTGTTTTATACATCTATCTGTTCTCCCAATCTAACCAGGGAGCAGGGATAGAGGTGGTGTGATGTTAGGAAACTACTCAACTGTTTCAGCAAACATTGAAAAAAAAGTTTCAACCAGTTTGAGATTAAATATGGATAAACCAAAATTATGAGTTTGTGTTTAATTTGGAGATTTACATGACTGATTTTGTCTCTATGGATCAAGTTCTCATTAGGTGTTGTGATTTTTGAAGAATAGGCACCATAGATTCGACCATAGTACATGTCCCAGATGTCACAGAAAAGGGGAAAAAGTCATAGACCTCAGCATGGTGAAGCACAGCAAATTGACCTACTTGCAGATATAATGGGGACATAACAAACCGACTCTCCTTCATTGTGTTTGCTAATACACTGGCACACCTGCTTAAATGAGTGACAAAAGGCAGATGGAAAGGGCACAGAGAAATAGAGCTCTGTTCTCTGGGCTGCAGCTGTGATTAAGTTGGATCCCAAATATAGCCTGTAGCTATTGATTTGGCACAAGGTGCCTATCCATTTTTCCTTAATTTCTGAAGCCTTTGTTTTTAATCAGCTAAATAAAACATGTTACAGGTCTAGTTTGACATAGTTCTCAGTGGCATGCAAGTGGTTGGTATTTTAGGTGATTATGTTTGGAGAAAGAGATAAGAGCATATGTTTTGCTATTTTAAATACATTTTGTTTTAAGCATTATAATAGTAATTTCACTGCAATGCTGACAAAATACGAAAGCAAATTGGTGTGGCCATTTTTTAAGCTGCAAAAAAGCTTCCCTCTAGCATCCTTCTAAGATGAAACATAAGCATAAGCAATGAATTTAGAATATTTATGTAGTTAGATTGCAACCTTTTCCTAATTGCACACTGAATGTTCCGAACTTGGCTTTTATATTTTTCTAACTGAACTGGGATTTTCAAGGGCCTTAACAACTTGCTCACAACTATCTTTTAAACAACTTTTATTTATGGTAAACAATATAAATTCAAAGCAAATTAAAAGCTTCGCAGATATTACAGGCACTAGCCAGACTGATTTACATTTTTGAGAAGGTAACAAATACTGGAGTAAAACATGGATTCCAATCATGTTTGAATCTGCCTGACAGAGTGTTTCCGATTATAACGGAAGGTTCTGGTCAGCGGGTACATTGCACCAGGCTGCTGCAAGCTCTAAATCACTGCTTGCAGCTACATTATTGCCTTTGATCTTTGTTTAATATTTAGGATACCCGTATGACATGCTTTTGTTTAAAAGTCACAGGCTTCAATCTTGCGTTTTGTCTGCAGCTTTTTCACACCGCCATAATATCTTCATAATTCACTCGCCAGGGGTACGCTTATTTACAGTTCTATCAATTTCCAATTATCTAGTTTGACACAAAATGCATCAGCTTTGATTATGCATGCTAACCCAAGGGGAAGCACAGGGCTTTGATGAATATGTATTTAACTTCTTACTCTCTTTTTGTTTAAGCAAAGAACAAGATTTGCATTATTGACTGGTTCTTAGCAATTAAGAGCTTCAGTGAGTTGCCATCTGAATTGATTTATTACCCTGGAGCTTTGTTTAGAGATAGTGTTTATTTGTGTGAATTGTATTTAACTCTGAGACTGTGAATTCTTGAGTTCAATCCACTGAAGACCTGGGAATGAAAAAGCTCCATAAGATCAGCTTCATTGTTCGCTGCGGTGCGTGCTGCTTTCCATTAGCTCTATCCCCAGCAGAGCCGCCGAGTGACATACTCAGATTCTCTTGACAACCTCACAAAAGGATCTGATGTGGGTGATGTTAACACCACACGGTCTGATCTGATCGTGTCACTAAAAGAGCTTGTTTTATTAACACCGGGATCTTTGTCTCAGGTTGAGGTTAGCAGATGGAGCCGACGCCATTAATATTTACTATTCTAAATGAAATGAATACACTCTGACTCTGGGTCAAAGCACAATAGAGGCAGTCAGCAGAAAAAAGCTCCCTGGAGAGCAGAGAGAAGAGTTCTATGGGAGGGATTATTTTTTATAGTAAAATGCTTGGTTTGAATAAACAATATGTTTCTGTGATGGGAAGAAAACCTTTGTTTAGACTAAGGCCAAATGAGATTTTTATATATGTATGTTGTATTATGTATAAATGTTTTGTCTTGCAAAGGTAAAATATTTACATAATAATTTATCTTGCTTTTTGAATGTAAATGAAGTCTACATCAACACCTATTTATGAATAATAAATTGACGAGATTGAGTATGTAAATGTATTTTAAATACATTATCAGTCTGGGTTTACCCTACTAAACAAGAAACAACTTCATATCAAGGAAACACTTGCAATTTTTTGGTTTTGTAATGTTTTTAGCTGTTTTAAACATATAAATGGGATGATAAGTTTAAAATCTATGTAAGATTGCATGAACATATCATTTACGTCAATTTAAAATAATATTTTTGCACAACATTCAGTGGTATGCAAACGTTTGGAGGATTTAGGACACACTATTTTGTGCTATACTGCACCGATTGGGACGCAACACTTTTGCTCCAAACGATGAAAAAACAATCAAAGATGGCCCCCTCATGTGGTCTGCACCATGTGACTTGAGTGGGCAAAGAAAAGGGAAATAGAATAAAGAAAGAATGCTAAACAGAAAACAAGGTACAACCAAAAAGGTGGGAAAGATTCGATAATCTGTCACCTAAAGACAAGAATTTATTAGATGGAATCTTGACAGATCATGACATGCACACATATGTATGAATGAGTTTTGAAAGATAATTTGAACTTGCCACGCCTGATTTGATGCCCCATCGGAACATTTTCACATTATTTTCTGTAGTGATCACTAACTTTACTAACAAAAGAAACAGATGAGGTAAACTTTCTTTTTGGAATAAAGTTGTGCTTCATTCATTTAAGAACAAAGTTGCGGATATTTAGTGTGCTTTCTTGGAAGACTTCATAAAACAAAAATGCACAAGTAAAACATCGCCATAGTAACACTAAATTCTTCATTCACCTTGATGTGAAGATGACAGGCCATCCAGCACAGATGAGTTCAGTCCTTCACCCCCATTAAACATGTGAACTCCCCAGTGTGAATCCTGAGATGAGTTCAGCAGCATGACACACCACCTCTAATGGATATTAATGTCTCTCCAACCTCTTGCTTTTTGCCAAGGAGGATTACACACGTCTGTGCCTTTAGGTTGGCCAAGAACAGAGTCCTTACAATAGACTCCTTTGCTATCTTTGTGTATGAAATTATGTGTCATTGAAAAAGGACTATGATGTCAGTCTTTGCATTGTTTGAGGAAGAGTATATTTTTCTCTCGAATAGATTTAATTTCCTCACTGTCAACTAGTGTGATCTCTGGCTAAGTGTTTTTTGTAGTGAACAGATTGTTTATGAAGTGGTAAACTAGCTGCAGATGAAGTCAAGTCTCAGGATTTTGATTTGAAGAGTTCAGGCTTCACATTTAAAAAAGTTAAAATATGCTGCCAACAAAAGTGCCAACTCAATTCATTTTACCTTTTTCCTGTCTTTTCAAATACATGTGATATTCTAATTTTATACTTTTATTTTTTTAAATACAAATATACTTCATTTTATGGTAATATCTGTATAAAAAAGGTACTGTTTAGTTAGTTAATCAATAAAGAAAGGTCTCTATACCTAAGATGTATCACTTTCAGCAGCCTATTCAGTTTTGTCCCTTTTCATGTAAATAAAGTGCAAATAACCAATTTAAAAATGTTTGATTAAACATCTGCATTTTGTTATCAAACACGAATTGACTAAACAATATTTTATTGAACAAAACCACAAGAACAAAATGTAGTTGTATTCAAGCAGCATACGCAAGAGGAATTCCATTGGTTTTATCTGTATTTTGTTAAAAAACAGTCGATTCTGGGATAGCCTGCTAATAGAACAGGTGCTCATACAATACAGAAGTAAAATTGTGAATCTATCTGTAATAAAACTATGACATGTATCTATTTAAATTGACAGATATGCCCATTTTAAACTTAAATTTCACTTTCTACATTTTTTTGTGAATTTGAATTACAGTTTTCAAGTATAATATATAGATGTAATTATATATACCATTATTTCTGATTCTGAAATTAATGTTTTAGTATTTAAAAAAAGATACATAAAGGACAAAGATTAAGGAATAAAATAAATCAGTTACCTAATGCTTGCAATTAATTTACTAACTTGGATCTTTCTTGTTAGAGATGATGACTTCTGGTCACTAATCCACACATTTATTAATAAAAAAAATGTACTTTGCTTTAAAAGTGATTAAAATCTATCATTGGTGAAAATTCGATATTTATCATTCTATAAAGATATAAACATGTGTCAGATTTAATTTTCTGAGAACAAACATTTAAATGTGCGTGAATGTTTGGCTGAGCACAAGTCATGAATAAAATTCCATTTTAATTAAAATACCTCACATAAGCATAAAATAAACAACTTTCTTTTGTCTTGTCTTTGCTGGGGTGTATGTTTAAATTAAAATGTATAAACAATTGCTAAAAGTGCAACCGAGACAATAAAGCGATTTTCGTTTGTTGCAAAACATGTGTTACCTAATTAAGAAAGCAACAGGCTCTTACACAAACAAAGATAAACCAATCTGCTGCATTATTAAAATGTGTGTGTTGGCACAAAGGTCTTTAATTAGTTTTTCCACGAATTCCATTATCACCTACTTAAAGACTCTGGTCATGCACAGTGCACCCTCAAACATCTAATATGTGGTCAGGATATTGTTCTGCGTTCCTTCCGAGCACGCTCCCGGAGCCTCTGTTACGGAGGCCACTGGTACCACAGATTTAATCCTTCTTCTGCACACTGTCACTCACACCCACTCGGCCTCATTCAACTCTAACCAACACCTCATTCACCACGTCCACCTCTCTAACTCTTTCTGATGTGTGATCGAGTGAGCCTTGTATTCCTTTTGGCAGAAAGAGAATGTTCTGTCATCAATCATAGGCTGTGAGCGCTAGCCAAGAGAATGGTTTACTGTCAAAGGCATTTGGGGTATTAGGCTAATAGAAAGAGTTTCAGTGTACTTCCTGGAACACCCTTTACTCTTGGTCAATGTTTCTGGATGCAACACGATATATTGTAATTACTCTCTCATGAATTTGCTGTACAGGAATTTGGCTATATCATATCTGATGCTTTCTGGTTGAAAATAAATTGGATTTTGTTAAAACAGTCCCTGTTTTTTAAGCAAGGACAAACCAGAAGAATCTGTAGTCAATATGTAAGTGCACTGTAAATTATAGGTAAAAAAACAAACAAATACGGTTAGATTAGATTACATGAAAATTTCCCGTTTGTCTAGCAATGTTCTATTCATTTTGTAAAAAAAGTGCTATTCTATTCAGTTTGTAAAAAAAAAGTTCTAATCCACTGTGTTGTGTGTGTTCAAAAAAACGTTGGGCTACAGATTAATCCTGTTTCCAAAACATATTTGACATTTTATATTATTTTCATAAAATCGACCAAAAGTAAATATCTGTCTTTTTATCATAATTTTCTGCAGACAACAGAAGAAATGTTTGACTGCAAGTTAACATTATCAATTGGTCACTTGATGTTGGTCATCAGAGGCATCTGTATTCATGCCAAATAAAAACACACATTTTTTTGTAGAAAATAAGTAACAGTTTTGTCTTTCACAGTAAGGATGACAAAGAAAAATCAAAACAATTTTAACTCCTCTAAATTCCTAAACAACCTAACAAGTAAAAACACCCATGTAAAATACACTTTTCGTAACTAAACCGTCCTCCTTAAGACCCCTTAACTAACCAAAACCTGGAGAAAACACCGTAAAGGTAAAATAATAAAAAATGTTTCTGCTTTAAACAATCATATAACTAACTATAAACAAAATAGGCTTTGATGTAAACTGAAGAGATCCTAAATCCACTAAGAGGTAATTGTATTCAAGAAAAGGAGCAGACATCACATGTCAACTAAGCATGCTAAATAACAAGAATGGAAATCTGAACTGCGGACCAATCAGCAGTCAGAGTTTTCCTCCTCTATGTAAGTGGAGCACCCCAGAACACACAATACAGCACAAGACAAAAAAGAAATATATTTTTAAACTAAAAAAAAAAACCTAAGACAAAATACATCCGAGGACTAGATAAAAAAAATCAGGTCAGGGTATTTTTAATTATAAATCCTTTTTATTTTATAAAAAGCCTCAAAATCTTTCATATTAAGAACATGGTAGGAGTAGCTGAAAAAAGCTGGCAGGGAGCTTATTTTTACTAAAGTATCTCAGCTCTGCCCATGTCCTGCCTTTTTTACTTATTTTCAACTACCACGTGCTGCCACAAAATCTCTTGTTAGAAACCTTAGAACGGTGTATGTTTTAACATATCGTTCTCTGCAGTCACATGACTGGATGGTGTAGATGTTTTTAAGTATATGATAAATTATAAATATGGTAATATTGAAGAGTCCCAGTTTGAGGGGAGCTTTCCTGACTCTTCACTTAAAATGTAAGTATGTCATGCTTGGATCAATTATTAACAGTCGCGAGAATCACTTCCACAAAAATGAAAAGTTTGTTTAAAGTATGAACATGTCTTGTAAAGGGGTAAGTGCTGTCAAACACTGTGCTATGACTTGAACTTTTGCACTTCACTGATACAGTACTTGGAAAAATACGCTTGATGTGTTAAATTAGAAACAAAAAAGCAAGAAAAATAGAATACGCATAGAAGAAAAACACTAAGCACTGAAGAGATGTTTTATTTCATGAAGATAAAGGAACAGAGAAAGCTGTGCTGTGCCTGTCTTTGTTAGCTTATTCCATTTGTTAGTGGAATTCTGCTCTTTGTTTGCTAAACAAAAGATTTTCAGTGTGAGACCAAGCTTGAAAACTGCACTGGAGGCCCACTAGACAACATTATTATGAGGGCTTCTGACAAAATTCTTTACAATTCTTTGATTTTAAAGATGACTGCTTCATAAGAAAACATCCTTCTGAAGAGAAACAATGTGGCTCAGTGATAATAAAGAACTAGTGGCATTTTTCAGTGTGATGTGTCTTCAGAACAAAAAAACAACACACAATTTACCTTAGTAAAAAGTGTATTATTAACCCAGATTTACTGTGCATAATAGAACATCTGTTTATATTGCAGCATGTCCGTCCGGCTCCTTTAAAGCCTCTCAAGGGGATCAGCAGTGTCTGCAGTGTCCCATCAACAGTCGCACCAGCAGCGAGGGAGCCAGCAGCTGTGTGTGCCGCAGTGGATACTTCCGTACAGATTCGGACCCTCTGCAGATGCCCTGCACCAGTATGCCATTCTTTTTTTCATCACATACAGGGATGCTGTGATGGATTTTGATTACCTTATCTTCTTATTTTACTGCAATTTACCGCAACAGTGTTTAGATGTAAATGTGTGCATGAATGTGTAACCACATCATCCAAATTCTGTGTTGTTTTGCAATCAAGCACTTTATGATTTGTTAGATTCCCCTAGTAATGATTGACAGGCACATTGCAATTACTTTGTAGTTGAACCAATGCACAAAACATGTGAAGTACATGCGTACAATAAGCAGACTGCCATTTAGCAGAGAACTTGTCTGACTTTTATAACGTCCACTGCAAGTGTCAATCATTTCCATTCTTCAAATAGCTTCCATTCCATTCTGCTATGTTTACTGCTGTTTAATGTTCCTGATATTACTTTAGGGAACCTCCTGTATCGGTCACACTGTGTTCACAAAATGCAACATTATCAAAAAAATAACGTATTTGACGTTAACAAAATTTCCCCATATGGTCTTCCGTTGGTCATATAATTAATGTCCCGCTAACTGTTACTCAAATAGTGACCTTTCTAGTCAGCATTATAAACATTAAGGTAGATGTACAGTTAATAGCAGGGAACTTTCAGAAATCAGTTTATTTTAAAAACTACACATTAAAATTTTAAATGTGAAAAAACACTCCTAGCGACAAAAGTTGGACCTTTATAAACACTGCCAAACTTCTTAAATGTAACACTACGAGAGATGAATTAACACTGCGATTAGATTAGATTTTATTAACATTATTTCACGAGTAAACACTCAAGAAGTTAGCTGTAGATACGCAAGCATACATGGCAGGATCTAGCGTACTAGGCAAACTGTCTGAGAGAGGGCTCCGAGTCCTAGAGTAAAACCGGAGCCCTCATTAAGTTATGGAGAAGGGGAGGTGGAGGGTCGCCAATTGAAAGTCTGAGGGATACAGTAGGCTGACAGCTTATATAGGGAGGATGATGAGATTCATTTAGTGTACTGCCCCTTCTAATTGTCTTTCATGAACTCCCTAAACTAGCCTTACGGCGTCACATGATGTGAATCAAGACACATTTTAGTTCAACTGTGTTGTTCATTTAATCTTTCATAGTGTTGATGTAACTCTAATAGTGTTACACAGTAACACTTTGGCAGGTCTAAATTTAACTACCAGGATTGTTGATTCAGGCATAAAAATGACAGCCTTTGCAGCTACTTTCTTTGTTGATTTTCCACCAACTGTATGGAACTATTTCCCAGCGATGGGTTGCGGCTGGAAGGGCATCCGCTGCGTAAAACATATGCCAGAGAGTTGGCGGTTCATTCCGCTGTGGCGACCCCGAAAGGGAAGAAAGCCGACATGAAGATGAATGAATGAATGAATGAATGGATCTACAACGTTGTAAAGACAATTTTGCATTGGATTACACTTTGAGATGCTGCTTCTTAGAGAAACCAGCTTGGACAATTCAACAATCTGGGATTCTGCTTTTGTCCACAAAGTAATCACTATGTGTTATAATAAACAACAAATTTTGCCTCCTTCACTTTGCCAACTCTTATGAAAAAACGATTGATCTTTGTGGTGAAAAGTCCCAGTGAGCATGTAAGGAGGATTTTCTTTTAACCTGTCTTTTTAGTGTTTTTGTAGCTTTTTTTGTGTGCAGCGAGGATTTTTAAAGCGTCAATTAGTTGCACTGAAAGCAGCTGAGTGTGTAACTCACTGAACATTCATTCATGGCAGGAACTCAGTGAGCTGCAAGATTTGCCCGAGAGATTTGCATAAAACTCTCTGTTCTTTTGGGGGCAGTTAAGCCTGGTTGACTTCAAGAGTAGTTCTGTCAGTGATCTGAACTGCTGCAATCGGCCCACAGCATTCTTCCCTTCCATATGTTTTATAGTACAATTTTCATCTGATCATTACCCATGATTCAATCTCGTCTTTAATTCAGCTTTTTAGAAATTGACAAACACTTGTCAGGACTAACTCTAATCTTGGGAAATCAAGCATGGTTTTGAAGATGCAACAATTAGACTTTTGTATAATAAATGTAGAAGTGAACACGAAAGATACTTTCGCTAGAGCATAAACTCCAAAGTCACTTGTGTAATAGAAATTTTAAATCATTATAGTGGGTATTAATGATAATGAGTAGGGAATATCGTTATTGGAAATTCGGTATCATATTGAATGTGTGTTTAACGATTTTGTCAGCCTGAGAGGGCGGTGACTGGTGGAGTAGGTGGAGTTTCCGGGTAGCGAGGGGTCTGTCCTTTGGGAGGGAATAAATTCGGGTGCACGGAGACTTTCCTTCTCTTTCCAGCTTACCTTCCTTTTCTACTTTACGAGTATCTCTTTCAGTTTCAACAGAGTACAATTTCAATGTTTACTTAAATAAGAAGTGCAAAATAAAGTTGCCCTCGTGCTGCTGTTCTGTACCTTTCCTCCGGAGTGATTTCTACAAGAGAGAGAGTTTAATATTTCCACTTATAAAAACAAAACACAAAAAACAAGGACAAGCGTCAAGGTCAAGGCGGAGCTGGAAAAGTGATGTTAACTTTTAAGGGAGACAAACGGGTGTAGCTTGTTCCTTTGATGAGCTTCTGACAAACTCCTGTGTCTGTTTTCATTAAGGAAAGAAACACTCATCACACAACAACATTCTACTAAAAATAGCATTTGTCATTACCTTATAGTAATCAAGAAATTAACAAACAGTATAATAGTGAAATATGCCAAATTAAGTTTTATTTAATACAGAAAATAAATATATCCACATACATGTGAAACATTGTAAACATTATTTTCAAAATATATCTAATATATGGAAAAAATAGTAAAAAGAGGCCTAAATCAACTATTTGAATATATTTAGAGTTAAAACAAACACGAATGTGTTCAATGTTCTAGTTATGGAGATCCTGGCTTGCCACAAGTGCCTCCTTTTCTCTCACATTTTTTGTACGTTTCTCATTTATTTAATACAACTTTCAGCAGTCAGTAGAATTTTTTTCAGGGTCTGACTGATTAACAAAACCAAAAACACTTTTTTCTCACTGAAAAATGGAGATTCTAATTTCTCCAGGAAGCATCTCCAGCATGGCCGACCTCAGGTTTTATGATGTGCCATGAGAACATCGAGACAAAAATTTTCTTTTTTTTCTTTCTGGACCATTGAAAAAACATTTCTGTTGTAACTGATTTAATAAATGTCTAGATGAAGAATTCTCAAAGTGGAAAACAAAATGGAAATGATTCAAAATGTTTCATTTCAACAGTTTTAATAAGGACTGATGTTGTGTTTTTATATATATATATAATTATAAGAGACTTAAAAAATATATATATCTCTTATAATCGCTTTACACACTTCAAAGTTAAGTTAAATAATTTGAAAGTTTATGACATTTATACGTGGCTTAGGATAAATGCATCAACATATAAATATTTTAATCTTCCAGACACCTATTTTATTCTGATAAACTTAATCTGTTGTTAGATATGTTTAGCTTGTGTGCTGTTAAGACTAAGAGTTTCTAATGAAAGGGTGTGTTTTGACTTCACGCAGCGATTCCATCGGCTCCTCACAGAGTGATTTCTAGCGTGAACGAGACCTCGCTGCGGCTAGAGTGGGATCCACCAAAAGAGAGGGGAGGTCGAGAAGATGTGGTCTACAATATCATTTGCAAGAGCTGTGGTTCTGGACGTGGGGCCTGCACTCGCTGTGGAGACAATGTGCAGTTTGTGCCCCGGCAACTGGGCTTGACAGAGCCCAGAGTCCATATAAGTGACCTACTGGCCCACACGCAGTACACGTTTGAGATCCAGGCTGTGAATGGAGTGTCTGACCAGAGTCCCTACTCGCCACAGTTCACTGCGGTCAACATCACCACAAACCAGGCTGGTAAGAGAAGTTTTTAGTTTTTTAGTGTCTATGATTTTATCTTTATTTACAGGAAGCACTAGTTGTCAATCATGGCTTTTAAGAAAACATTTTCATAATTCAGAATAGAATTTACAGTTTTTTTGTTTTAGGTTTATTTTTCATTCCCACTGGGCGGTTGTGGTCTGGTGGATGAGGAGATCGACTTGTGATCAGAAGATCCTTGGTTCGATCCCCAGATCCACCCAGTTGAAGTTGGTGTGAGTGATGAAACACTTGCTTTCTCATCTTCAACAACCACAGCTGTGGTGCACTCGAGCAGAGCACCAGTTCCCCGACTGCTCCCCGGGCCCCGCAGCAATGGCTGCCCACTGCTCCGGATGTGTGTTCACTGTGTGTTTGTTCACTGCTGTGTGTGTACACTGGGATGGGTTACATGCAGAGCACAAATTTCAGATCTGGACAATTTCTACCTAATTTCAGCTCATATTTTTAGTTATATTTATTTTATTGTTTAGTGATCCTCTGTTGTTACACGCTTTAAAAAAAGGAAAAACAATAGCTGTTGTATATAGTATCAAAAATGTTAAAACAATGACAATTATGATGAATATACCAAAATACTGTAAACAGAGGATCTGGTCAGCTAGGCATGAGTAAAGCTTTATATAAACAAGAAAAGGTTCTAAGATGCTGCTCCATTATCATAAAGTAAAGAAACGTAAACCTAGTTAGCTTAAAAAATCTTCTAAAACTAAAACCAACAAGTCATAGACAGAACAGAAAACAAAGAATTGTTCAAAAGGGTTTATTAGCATAATGGTCAGTATGCCAGGGGCAGTATGATCACTTACTTAATGAGTAAAAATCAGTATGCAAGAATATTCCTGATGGCTCACTTCATCCAGATAGAGTCTGAAGAATGGATATGATCTACAATGTTTAAACCCCTGATTCAACATGAGAGAAATTCTGAAAAATGGGATAGGGCTGGGTTATTAATAAAACATTTATTGAAATTAACATTCAGAACCTATTATCGATTATTATCGACCTATTACAGACCAATTTTTTTAATTAATTTCCCTTTAAAAAATACTACCACATGGAATTACATGACCCTGCTCCTTTACATTACATGATATTCCACCAACATTGAGAGCTTAAACACTGACACAATTGACCATCAAGAGTCTCCATAATTTGGACAATTTCCTAATTTTTTATTTGCTTTCCATAATGACTAACAAACAATATGAAGTCAGATGTAGACACTAGAGAAACTGTTTCTACGCCAACAGGTAACACTGCCAACACTTGGAGATCCTGCCATTAACCTGAAATGATTAAAATGCTTGTGTTTCTTAGTAAGAACTAGAGTTCATGTTCATAAAGTGACAGGACAACATCACAAAGATCAACCTCGTGCAATCATGTCTAAAGAGTTCTATTTTCATTACAACAATCTGTTACATTGCATTGCACGTTAAAATATTTGTTTACAAGATACAAGAAATTCATTTTTAAAAATGTTGTTTACAGGATATACAAGACATGTATTTTATTTAGAAGAGATACTGCTTTTTTCTACTTTTAATAAGAAAATCTAGAAAATTATTTATTTAGTTTCCAAAAGTACAAGTCATTTAGTTTAACGTTAGTCACTGTTCATTTGATGCACTGTCAAACTTTCATTTCAGTTGTTCAGAATTGATGCTAAATAATTATAGATTATGTTTCCTTCAATTATTTTAAAACCAAGTAAAGCATCCTTCTTTCAAAAATCTCTCACGTGTAAAATGTGAACACGTTTACACATCAGAGTACATGTACTAAACTTGTCTATGAACTATGAATGCAAAAAAACAAATCAGAATTCACTGATCAAAATCTAATTACAATGTTCAATTAATCGATTTAGACTATGAGAGAACTCAGACTGCCAGAGAATCATGCGTCTGATGCAGTAGGTCTAAGCGCCGCTCATTCTACCTGTTTTAATACTATTTAGAAGGTACTATTCTGACAGTCATAGATTATGTTTGGAATATGAAAATAGTACCAAAACTAAAACCTACATTTTGAATGGATACATAGTCAAGAGCTGGCAGAGGAGAATGAGAAAGAACCTGTTTCAAGAGCTATAATTACTGATTAGGTAAGGACATGCTTAATTGGAATTGTGCACCTGGTGATTAAGCAAATGAGATGAGGAGTTGGCTGAAAGCATGCATGAATTTAATCCGCAAAGGGAGGTTCCCTGCTGTATATTTAACCAATAGCTATATTAACTTTAAGGAGACCAGAAACATAAGTCTGAATTTAAAAGAAATTGCAAAAATAAGGAGTCGTACACATTTACACTTCCATCAAAAGTTATCATCTTGAACTTCAAAACAGTTTTTGAATGATATAAATATTCAAACTGTACCCACAATTAGGATTACTTTAATATAGGTGTTGGAAATGGTAGACATTCAATTTTCTCTGGAGCATTTTTAGAAATATTTTTTTTATATCAGAATAGGTCTATGTGCAACAAGACCCTTTTTTCAGCTGTAGTAACAGTTATTTCTACAGATTGGGATTATATCAGTGTTATTATATGAACATTATGGTCGGGAAACATCTATGAAACCTCTCGTAAGCTACTGCCTAGCTCCATTTCTGTAGTCAGGTCTCTAAGGCTGGAATAAACAAGTATCTGCTATTTTTGATAAAACATTTTGTCCTGTCTGCTAGTGCTGGAACCCTGGCTTGGAACCAGTGGAGAACCGCTGCTAGAAACCACAGTTTGACGCATGAGGCAAACGCTTCTGCTTGATTTTTGAATAAATAATAGTATTTGTAACAATTTCACACAATACGTTTCAAGTTTTATATCAATCTACGACCTTTTTATGTGATTTGCAATTACAAACATCAAACCCATTTTTCTATAATTTTATGTTCAATGTTTTATGTGGGAATTTTATGTTTATGTTTTATGAATTTTGGGTGCAGACACACTCAGTTTGTCACAATAACAAAATTACTATAGAGTTACTTAACTCAGGTTAACAAAAAAGATAGCATTTTTAGATAAAATATTCATTTAAACAAAGAGGCAAATGTCCAACTGTGGCAAAAAAAGTCCTAAGACTCTGAATGTTTCACAACAACAACAACAACATCAACAACAACATGTTTTCATTATCTTTACAATAAAATCAGTTGGTTCCTTCCAGAAAATGTACATATTTTGGTCATTTATCCAATCAAAATTGTTTTAAAACCGCCTCTCCTGCAAGTAGACCCTGTTCAACAGGACGCTGGCTCTATGGTGGTGTCAATTTTTACCAGACAGATGTCTGTGTCTTTTGTATTTTCTTCTGATCGAGTTTCCCTCATTTTAGGCATATTTTAGCTGCTCCACAACATTGTGCATATTGCTCTTTGCAGGGATTTTGAGTGTTCGTCAAAAAGAGGCAATTCAAAAGGAGCATAATAGTGTTTAATAGAGCATTTTAATGAGAGCCGTGCCCCCGGCTGTGCTGCAGTGAACTCGCTGGCCCTATCACTGCAGGCCGGGACTCCACCGGTGTTTCTGTCAGTCCACATTACCGCTTCACTGCCACCATTAACAGACAAAAGTCCCCCCAAAACTCTAAGAAATGGACAATGACGGGATGGCTGTGAGCTCAATAGCAGCAACCTGGGAGCTATGAATGTCCTCCCACGCTCATTTATTAATGATGGTGCTCTGAGAAACGTACAGGAATTTTTATAGTTTAAAATATCTGGGAGGTGATTAAGTCTGAAGCAATTAGTCAACAACGTCAGTATTAGATAAATGCCAACACATATTCTTGTAAAGATTTTCTTTGTCTTTCTACTTAAGGACTTACTTATTGTTAAGCTACAGTCCTGTCAATAAAGACAAAACAGACCAAAAAAAAGACAAGTGAAAGACTTAATTATCTTGCGAAAAGAATTAACTAAGAAAAGAAGGATTTGGTCAGTTAACTCGACAGCTCCCAATACCAAAAAAAGATGGATTTTTATGATTGTCTATTGTTGGCTTACTCTTCCATGGCTATACAATAAATCAAGTTTGAATTTAACCTAGAGAGGACTGTTTCTAGAGATATTGTTTTTATGCTTTTAGAAAGTCAATGTTGGAGTCATTAGGCATATAAAGTTTCCAGCTACAATTCCAGTGGTCCATTCATTGTTTTGATTTGGGAAATTGCTTTATTCTTTTCCTCTGTGGGAATTCGTGTGGAGAAAAGAACAATTCTGGGATCTGTTTCAGATGGAACTGCCTTGTAATTGGTTGTTCTTATTTTCCTCCCAAATACCACAAGGACATTTAAGTTGATGCTTTTCACTGAGAAAGGACCTTCTGTGTTTCTTTTGAACTGCGGTGAAAGAGAGCTCTATCCTGAGCCGCTTACAGCAGATTCTCTTTGGATTAGTAATTTTTAGAAATAGATTTTAAGTTCCTTTATCTGATGAGGTCCTCTGAATTCGTGTTTAAGTGCTATGTCTTTTCAAAGTCTTGCAGACATTTTATTTTTACTGTAGCTAATTTTAAAGTAAGCCATAAAGGTAGAACAGAGTTGATCACAATTGATCTGATAAACCACAAACCTAAATATTTGGAAGTGAACAGTGAAGGTTTCCACTGAAATATGATGATAATATATAATATCACTCAATAGAACTGTCAATTATCTCTTACAGCACCAACTCAATTGCTGTACACAATCAGGGCTGTAAAAATGCTAAAGTGTGTGATGTAAATTACTTTTGTTCGTTGCAAACATTTTATTTCTGAAAGATCAGATGTGAATAATGTTGGTAACATCATAACTTGCCAACTAAGTAACTATAACACATCTGTTAATCTGAAAAAGTGTATGGAAAAAAAATTGATCAAAGTTCAGCATCAGACATCGAATAACACAAGGCATTTATTAAACTCAATACTTGTGTGTAACAGCAGAGAACTCTATCCTGAAGCCTCAAGCTCTACAACCAATCAACCATCAACTTTGACTGTATGCTGGCTTAAAATTGAACACAAAAATATCTTCCTCTGGGCTTGATGATTGATTTTCTTCTTGTGAGAGCATCTGAGTCTTTGAACGTTTTTTTAATGATCACAGTGGTATTTCTATAAATTAATTTTTAAAACATCATAAGCCTCACAAAATGGCAGTTTTCAATGCCAAATCTAGTGGAAAAAAAGAACTAAAAGTCCTGCACAGGATGCGTCAAGTCACATTTCTGTTCAATCTTAAAAAATATAAAATAAAACAGAGCCTAAAACTGAACCTTGGGGAACACCTCATTCATAGTTTAGGGAAAATCATGGACAAAAACAGGGGCAGTTCTAGACTATGCAGAGATAATATCTTATTAAATGTGATAACTCTTGTAAAAATAGTATTGGCTTGTCTAACAACTTTCCTCTCTATAAACCTAGCCTATTATGCCATGAGCAATCTTCTAGCTCTCTCCCACTCTGCAACCGCATCCGAATCTTATTCAAAGCACTACTTCTCTTTAGGAGACTATGTTTTGTTTGATCTTTAAACCACATGTGCTGTTTTAATAGCAGCCAGCTTTTGCCAGCTTTCACAGTTTGCTTTTTGCTTCTTCAAGCTTGTAAATGTTAATGAAGTGTTAAAGCGGCTTCCAGAGGTTGTTTTTTTGCCGTTTCCAGTCAATCTGAAGCTGATTTTGTTATAATGGCTCCTCTATGTCCCATGCTGCATGGGTGCCAGGGAACTGTTAGTGCTACCAAGTTGCCTGTTACCATGTGAGCCTCTGCTCCAAAGCTATTGAGTTTGCTCTCATCTTTTATCGGGAAGGCTGCAGTGCTAAGGGAGAAATTTGGTGTGCTGTTTCAGAGCTTTCCAGATGTCATAAATAGTGAAATGTCTTCATTTATTTAAAGCCCAGAGTTTTAAAGGTTCCCTTGGGGTCCTGTTAGGATAAAATGCAGTCTGAAGGTTTTGAGATGGTCAAATATATTTTTTCTTTTAGTCTCAGGATTCAGCTATTATATTGTTGTTATTTTGTTTTCAAGAAAAAACATGCTATTATAATCAATAAAGTAAATAATATGAAAAAAATTCTGTTTTAATAGTTGTCTACTGAAATATATAGTAGAACATTATACTTTAGTGTTAAATATTCACATTAAATATTTGAAGAATTAACACACACTTCATTAAAACATGAGAAATAAGCTGTTCGTTTAAACTTAATAAAAATGTCTCTGTTTTCATTGAAAGTATGTTCTCTGAAAAAACATTTATATTATCATTAAACCCATTGCAACTGTAATGTATTCTTACAAAAAATGTTAGCGTTAGTTTTTTTAATATCATCTTCAGACTTGAAGATGTTTTAGATTTGCAGCGCTTATCTTTCTTACTTAATTTTCTTATCAAAGCCAAAAGAAGAATAGAAAAATGTGTGTATAGATATGTTATTGAAATAATGAAATGATCCACACTTTTCAAATCTGTTCATGCTCTTTCCATGTCCATGTGTTTAAAGCCTCTACTGCGTTTCCTTTGTCTCATCATCCCCTCCACAGCTCCATCTGCTGTGTCCATTATGCATCAGGTCAGTCGAGCCGTGGACAGCATCACATTATCCTGGTCTCAGCCTGACCAGCCCAATGGAGTCATCTTGGACTATGAGCTGCAGTACTACGAGAAGGTGGTACACTTTAATCAAGTAACTTTTATTTCTATCCCATTTTATATACTGTAAATTGAGCCAAAGAAGCTTTACAAAATGTGTTCAAAATATAAATCCTAAAATGTTAAAGTACTTTATCCAGCAAATGTAGAGTTGAAGAGGTGAATAGTTAATAGAGGATTTTGTTCTTGTATAAGTTTTGACACTTTTATGACTGTTATATTCGAAATCGTTGCAGTTTGAACAAAGGCAACTAGCAATTTATGCAAGCACATGCAGTGCTCAAAATCCCCTTGGTACTGTGAGTGATGTGACATTTGGCTTCTCTGCACCAATTGTTTCCAAAAGTATTTTTTGTCATTTTTTTAAAGTCTTGGTTGACTTATTTATGAGAAAGAAACATAATAGCTTTGTTGTCCATAATACCTTTTTCTATCCAGAGAACATTTTACATGAAAAGAACATTCATATCACGTTTATTGGTCTTGTTGATGTCATATGCTCTAGGCGTTGTCACTTTTAATAAGACAAACATGTTTTAGTTTCCCTCATTTTTATACTAGTTGTTTAGTGTACTGATTTAACTAAAGTGACTAAAAAAGGAAGCTGAAAACAGAATGTGTTATAATAGCATTGATTTGCACAAGTACTGTATAAATGATTACATATCTAATTAATCAATAAATCAAAACAAGACTTTTTTTTGTAAAACTAGTTGTTTTGTTGCAATGTTCTTTTTTAATTTAAGAACTAAAAAAATCTTCTTTGTCCAGCGTCTTTATGCTCCTAAATTTTAGAACCAGGCACAAGTTTTTTTTTTATCCCATTGTATACAGCCTCTCACCACAGGCATCTGCTTTTAGCCATCTTCCTGTGCAATCTTCTTTTGTTTCTGGAACTTGTTTCATCTCTTTGCTTTGAAAGTAAAAGCTTGCCTCAGACCGACCTTGTTAAAAAGGAAAGTATAGAGCAAAAACACTGTCTGTGTTTTTTGTCTTTCCTGTACACAGTAATGTTCGTATCAGTCTGTGCTGGCTGAAGTAAGTGTAACATTAAACCCTTAAAACATTTGATGATTAATATAAGAAAAGTTATATTTAAGTAATATGTAAGTAATTTTAGAATTATCAACACATTTTTCCTTAAAACTACTTACTTTTGTATAAACAAACCTGCACCTCTGACTGATGTCGGTAAGAAGGAAAAATAAATGTGGGCTATTTGATAATCCTGACCTTGTATTCTTTGTGTGTGTTTTTCTATAATGTTGGGTTTAAATCTAGAATATGGCTGAGTTAAACTCATCTGTGCTCCGGAGTCAGACTAATACAGCAGTGATCTGGGGGCTGAAGCCAGGGACCATCTACGTCTTCCAGGTTCGGGCACGGACTGTGGCAGGCTTTGGACGCTTCAGTGGAAAAATGTATTTCCAGACAATGACTGAAGGTATTTAACTTGCCTGCTACTGATTTTGTGCGGCCATTTTGATAGACAGTTAGAATACTCAGTCAATGAAATTTGAATGCTTTTAATCAGTATACTAATTTAGCAATGATTTGAACATTCTCCACCATTTTATGTAAGATTCTTCACTAGAATGGGCATGGTTGGACCCTTATATATTCAAAATGAAACAAAATCTATCTTTTAGGTAGGGGTTGTAAGGTCATTAGATCAATAGAGAGAATATTATGAATCAATACTAATTGATTAAAAGTAATCATTGATAATATGGTGGACCCAAATGGAGTTTGTAATCATTGCAATCAATGAAGCATTTTGAGCATTTAAAACCAGAAACTATATTTACATGTAATTACAAACTAATTTGTAACTGTAACTTAATTTGAAAACGCCAGCCAAAGTGATTTATTTTACGCTACTGTTTTGTTTCCATGTGGACAAGATAACTGCGCAAATTCTGGTTCAGGTGGAGTTTGAAGGAGTTATATGAGCTTTTTAACTGAAACGTTAGCATTTGTTCACAGAGCTCCATATGGTTCATGGAGACAGTGCAAGGGTTTGCACTCTGGCTCTCTGTGCTGAAGCAGATCTTCTGAGATGTACAAGACTACACATGAACACAGCATATTTATAATGTGTTTAATCACAGAACAGACGTGTCAAACCACAACAATTTGTGTGTTAAGCCGAAGACACGCTCACCTCATACAAGTTCTTGTTATTCTTATCTTTATCCGAAGTCTCAGCTCGGAGCTGAAAGAAGCTCCTGATTGGTTAATTTAACTTCAACGGGTGAGGAGTCTGCTGTCCTCTACTGGGTAGACAAACTCTCTGCAATGTTTCAGATCGTTAACCCTGGTTACATGTGGACGCATTTTTTTGTACCCATGCTCATGTGGATGCAGAAATTATATTTTTTTATAATTATAGATAACCGGGTACATGTGGACAGAGCCTAAGTTTTTAAGAACTTTACTCTGAATTATCTGAACCCATAAGAACCACAGTCTTTAGAGAGAAATGTGAATCAGATAATCACGAGGAGACAAAGTTCACAAAAGATAAAAAGAAAATAGGACTTACCTGTTAGCATGATCTGGTCTGTTGTGACCTTTTTTAATTCTGATGCTAGGCCCCGCATTAGGTTTACCTCCTGGAAAGCATTCTGGGTAAGTGAGTGAAGCCCAGCTGTGAGGAAGCGGTATTCAACCAAAAAATGATATCCAAAACATGCCATATGATTTCCTACATGGGACACATGGAACTCTAAACATTGCTTTGACATAATTTTAAAAATACTAATCAAAATGTAAAATTAAAGCCTGTACAATTACACACATGATGGTTTCCCTTTCTTAATGGCGCTGGCATAAATTAGTATAGGAGAACTTTGTAACTTTTACACTCCAGATCTTCTGCGGTTAACTTTTGCACTCTTGATCTCCAGATGCAGTTATTTTCTCTTTGGCATTCACTTTAGAAACATTTGGCAGCTTTTTTTGTTACTTGTTGCTTATTTCAGTTCAAACATTAGAAGATTGACATCTAAAAAACTGTTTAAAAAAGTGTTAAAATGTCACACTTTGTGATGTGTTTACAGCTAATCTTTGAAAATGAATCAGCATTCCTGCACAGAAAACACAAACGTGCATTTTCAGAAATTGAGTCTGTTAATTCTTTGCTAAGTATCCTGAAATAATAGTTTCACTGCTACCGGCTAAAACCGACCAAGTTATTGCTGTTTTATTTATTAAACCGTGGGAAACATTGACTGTTAAATTGAACAATTTTTTTTACATTTCAGCTAATATTTGTTAATATATTGTTCATAATTAGATTTTTTTGGAAATACAATTATATTGAATGATGTGTTTTTATGATGCAATGAGTGTGTTTTATGATGCAAAAATCATGTACAAAAGGCCATGCATCGAATTGTACCGTTTGATTTACACTTTGTTATTTGAGCTTGGTTTTTATGTTTTATATATCTCACTGGAAAAAAATATCTAGTGAAACATAAAAACCCAGATAGAAATGTTAAAAGCTGCAGGGGATTTTTATGGCTTAGGCTGTAGTATGATGCATTGAGAGTAACTGGTGTACTGTGGTGTTCATTTGCAGAGGAGTATAACTCCAGCCTGCAAGAGAAGCTGCCTCTCATTATTGGCTCTGCTGCTGCTGGGGTTGTTTTCCTCATCGCTGTGGTTGTGCTCATTATTGTCTGCAACCGGTGAGTCTGGAGCTGTAGTCTCGATTTCACTTTTTCGCTGGATTTAACTTATTGGATCAGATATACTTTATTTATCTATACTTTATTTATATTTATTCTTGCTATCTTTTGAGATTTTCTATTTCTCTCTCTAGGAGAGGCAGTGACAGAACAGACTCGGAATACACTGACAAGCTTCAGCATTACACCAGCGGCCACAGTGAGCAAACCTCGTTTAAATTTCTTTAAAAGTTATTAACTTACTTGATTATTTTAACGAAAACTAGATATGTAGTATAGTTCTTATTAATGTTAATGTTTCTGACATTAAGTGGTTGTGTGTGTTTATGTCTTGGCATTATAGGAGACATAGTGTATTTATAACTAAATAATTATTGTATGATTGTATGATTATTACAAGTCATGGTGCATCTGCAAATTAGCTGCAGCTCATGTTTCTCTTTCTAAGTGTCTCCAGGAATGAAGATTTACATTGATCCTTTCACGTATGAGGATCCCAATGAGGCAGTGCGTGAATTTGCTAAAGAAATAGACGTGGCCTGTGTGAAAATCGAGCAAGTGATTGGTGCAGGTGAATGTTATTGACGAAAACAATTACACATAATGTATTAACATGTGATCGCATGTTAATTGGTAGTGAGGTTCACTGTTCTCATCTGGTCAACCAGCCAGATGTGAATAAATAAAGCATTATTTAAGAACATCTTTAAATATAATACTTTTTTGTGGCGTATGATCACATTTTTCTAAATTTATTTATACAGATTGGGTTGTGTTATCTTCTAGGCGAGTTTGGAGAGGTTTGCAGTGGGAATCTCAGGCTTCCTGGAAAGAGAGAAACTCTGGTGGCCATCAAGACACTGAAAACAGGCTACACAGAGAAGCAGCGTCGAGACTTCCTGAGTGAAGCCAGCATCATGGGACAGTTTGATCATCCGAACATCATCCATCTGGAGGGAGTGGTGACTAAGAGCACTCCAGTAATGATCATCACTGAATTCATGGAGAACGGGTCACTGGACTCTTTCCTGAGGGTAGGTTTTCACCACACATCTTCGTAACTGTAGTTAAGTTGTGTTAACTTTTCTAATCTACATGGGGAGGGTGCATTGTCACACAAAAGATTAGTAAGCACCATTACTTGCTAGCGACATGTAGTGAGATTTGGTTGTTCGAGTGAAAATTTAAATAATTTACAAAACATAAATGAGTCCAGTCTTAAAAGTACAACATGATGAATCTAAAGGCGTTTTCTGTTGAATTCCATCCATTTTCATCCATATACTTGGGTTACATATATAGCTAAAATTTATTCAACAATAATCCTGAGGGCTACTAAAGATGTTAAAGTGACCTGATGCATGTTTTTGGAGTTTAAGTGGGGGTGGAAACCTGAGTTCTCAGAGAAAATGGCATACTTAATTTAATACTCAAGTTGTTACATTTCCATTTGTATTTATTTAAATCTAGAATTGCATTATACTATTTTATATCACCATCGTAGTCATGTAATGTCTGATATATTCATGTAGCATCTATCTATTAAAATGGTCATAACACCACACGTTTCATTAGGAAAAAATTTGATTCAGCACAAGTTCATTTGTGCTTCTTTTAGGTCTAGTTCCTACTGCACGTCTCGATGCTCAATTCTTATTTGAAGCATATATGCATTTTTTTCGCACCTCTGATTCGTGCGCTTAGCTGTGCCATAGCAACATCCATTGTGTATACAAAAACAGTGACTTTTTTGGTACAAAGTGTACATAATGGACAAACATGAAAAAATTGCGTCACGGTGGCGCAGTGGGTAGCACGGTCGTCTCACAGCAAGAAGGTCCCTGGTTCTAGGCTCGGCTGGGGCAGGTGGCATTTCTGTGTGGAGCTTTCATGTTCTCCCCATGATCACGTGGGTGCTCCGGTTTCCCCACAAGTCCAAAGACATGTGGTATAAGTGAATTGAGTAAGAACGATTGCCCATAGTGTTAAAGTGTGAATGTGTGTGTGAATGTTTCCCAGCGATGGGTTGCGGCAGGGAAGGGCATCCGCTGCGTAAAACATATGCCAGAGAGTTGGCGGTTCATTCCGCTGTGGCGACCCCGAAAGGGATTAAAGCCGACATGAAGATGAATGAATGAATGAAAAAAATCGGCAATTTCTTATAAAATGTGCTCAAACTTAGATTTGTTTCTATATGTTCAATTTCACCATTGTCTGGTACTTTTCTCTTTCCCAGTCGCATTTACAAAATAGAAGTTAATTAATCAATCAATCAATCAATTTAAATGCTAATCACAAAGACCTAATTTGTATTAAGAGTTAGATATGAATTCCTGTTATATAATTCTATTGGGTGGAAATAGAATCTGCTATAGACTATTTGGACTTAAAGCCTGATTTACACTTCAATTCTATTGCCAAATTTGTTTTGTAAAAAAAAGCATTTATGGTTGTGCGCTCCGTCTGCACTGCCTATGCTCTGATCAATACTGGTTTAATAGCAAACCAAAACACAGCACAGATACGAACAAAAGACAGGTTTTATTTACCTCATCATAAATCATTTCAATACAACTACTAAAAAACATCAGCTGCTGCTGTGGAAACTCCGTCTCTAAACTAATCGATATCACAGCGTGGCGTGATGACCATGCTAAATTCAAGCTAGCTAAAACTCAACACAGATAACAAAGAAAGGTTATTTACTCCATCGCCAAAGTGTTATTTCAAATATTCAGCAAGCTCAGAAAGAGAGATGACTGCTCCGCTTTGCCCAATCACAGAGCTCGTGGTTTCCGTAGATCTGAGAGGCCTTGACGCAAAGTTACAATTTTTAAGAGGTGTACGTCAAGGTTCGCAGAGAGGGTTAGCCCGAGGTTCGCGTCAGTACGCTGACGACGCAGAGGTCAATTCGTTGATTTGAGGCAGAAGTATGAATTAGACTTTTGATCCATTGACGAACAGATCGCCGGACAGCCGCTGAGAAAAGCAAACAACAAACAGGTTTTTAACATCAACTGCATTATTAGTGATAAAAAAATTGCGTTAAAAAAACACGTTGTTTTTTTTCAGCAATTTGTGTGTTTATAGCACCCAGACACCCTACCAGGTTGAACACGTACCAAGAGTCAATTATACGAATGGGTTAGGGTTAGGGTGTCAGGATCGTGATGAAGGATCCAGATGCGAAGTGAGTTGCTCAGCTGACTTTATTGTGCAAGATTATTGAGTTCAGGCAGAACTGGACACGAGACAAGCGATCGGTAGAGAGTTAGGTAACTTGCACAAACAATAACTCGCACTGAGCAGAGGCAGAAAGAGCCTTTAAAAGGCCAGCGCTAATTGAGTTCAGAACAAGGAGAGGGGAGGGCATAACACGGAACACCTGCAAATAATGAGTGAGAGCAGGGAAACACACAAGAATATGGGCAAAACAAGAGAGCGATCATGATAGAGACAATAAGACAATAACCCGACATAGGGTTAGATATGTTTAGATATGTGGAAAACAAAACAACAGCACCATTGCATATTAGAAGTTTGTACATATTAGAAGATATTTCTGTGAGAGTCCCAGCTAAACAAATATCCAATTTTGTCACAGTTGTGCGAACTGAGCATAGTTTTTTAACCTACTCTTGTTAAAGAAGAAAAAAAATTTCTATCTGAATATTTGTGTCGAGAATAAAAAACCTTCTTGCAATCTGTTTAAGATCATTAATTTTTTTCTACATTTATTTCAGCAAAATGATGGCCAGTTCACAGTCATTCAGCTGGTGGGCATGTTGCGTGGCATTGCAGCTGGCATGAAATACCTCTGTGACATGAACTACGTGCACCGTGATCTGGCTGCCCGCAACATCCTGGTTAACAGCAATCTAGTTTGCAAAGTGTCCGACTTTGGGCTTTCGCGCTTTCTGGAAGATGACACATCGGATCCTACATACACAAGTGCCCTAGTGAGTGTGTTTAAGAGTCCCAAACATTCGAATACACTTCTTTTCATAACAAAAGTCATTGTCTACACAGGGAGGAAAAATTCCAATTAGATGGACAGCTCCAGAAGCTATTCAATACAGGAAGTTCACATCTTCAAGTGATGTTTGGAGCTACGGCATCGTAATGTGGGAGGTCATGTCCTATGGAGAGCGACCATACTGGGACATGAGCAATCAAGATGTACTGTATTAAATCCATTCATCTACCTTTTCAAGATAAAAGCATTAAAGCTTGAGAAGCCTGTCCTCTAGTGGAGGAATAAAGGCATGAAGAAGCATGTGCATGTGTAATGTTTAATGTCTGTTCCCTGTCACCGCAGGTAATAAATGCAATCGAGCAGGATTATAGACTACCTCCTCCTATGGACTGTCCAAATGCTCTGCACCAGCTGATGTTGGACTGCTGGCAGAAGGATAGAAACAACCGTCCCAAATTCAGCCAGAATGTCAACAATCTGGATAAGATGATCCGAAACCCTGGCAGTCTGAAGGCCACCACCCCTCTCTCTTCAGGGTGAGAAGATTTTGATTATATAATCAAAAGAGTTTGAAATGCTGTTATCTTTAACGTAAATAATAAAAACATTTATCTCTTTAACTTTAGTAAATGTTCCTGTGAGAACTACTGTATGTCATTCAATATGATGTTTAGACTGGTTTTCATATATTTAGGACAAATATCTTGAAAATACAAGTTTTAGCCGTTCAATTAAACAGGTTCAAAAATCCAAATTTAAACTGATGGAATATAAAATAAGGATTTTGTTTAACATTTAAAAATGGTGAAGGGGCGCTCACAAATGGAGGAGAAGTAGTTTATTTATAATAACACAATCAACTAAATGTGACCCTCTGGAAATAACGAGAAATAGTGGCGGCAATAGTTATTCTGAACTGACTAAACAAACTAAATCATACAGAAAACAAGTGGTCACACCGCTTACCTAATGTGTCTAAATAACAGAAATAATTTTTAAAAGTTTTTGTTTTTACAAATGTATCTGAAAATTGAATGAACCCGAAAGCAGCTTGATGAAAGCACAGCAGAAGGAAATAGTGAGATTAAATAATGAACTGCGAATATGAAACAGAAACCTTTTTTTACAAATATATGTTGTTGTTTTTTTTTTTTATTTATTGTATTATTTATGCATATTAATAAAAAATACTTTGGATTGCACTTTAACTCTTTTACAAAAAAAATCTATATTATTTTTATACACCTAATAATGAAAACTCCTTTTAATATGTTAACTAAGAGTTTTGCTGATTTACTGACGTTATTTTCTTGATTAGTATCTTATACAGTATAATGTTATTCAATCAAGCTTTAAAACATATTATAGTTAACAAAAATCACAAGACAAAAAGGGAAACAAAAATTACACTCAATTGTTATAGGTTGAAGGTTTATCATTGGCATAAAAAGTTGTTGTCTTTTTGCCAGCATACATCTACCTCTGCTGGACCGCAGCGCACCAGACTTCTCTAGCTTCAGCACGGTGGATGAATGGCTGGAGGCCATCAAAATGGGCCAGTACAAGGACAACTTTGCCAATGAAGACCTCACTACATTTGAAGCTGTGTCACAGATGACAATGGAGTGTGTATTTCCTGTCTTCCATTGCATTTATATCAATAAAACCGAATTCAATTTCTGTAGTTTTTTGGTGTCATGCATCTTTTACGCTTTCTGTTTGTCCTAACAGTGACATCATAAGGGTAGGCGTTACCCTCGCAGGCCATCAGAAGAAGATCCTCAATAGTATTCAAATGATGAGAGCTCAGCTAAACCAGATCCAATCAGTGGAGGTTTGAATGGAGGACGCTTGTAAACCAGTTTCACTTTCTTTTGGACGTTTGTGAAATGGTCTCAGAACTGGACCGGCACGATGAAGGCAAGCCGACGTCTTTCCAAACAGTCCTAAACAACAAGTTCCACTCATTATTTTGCCTGCACTGTTCATGCTCTTTTCTGATTCAGTATTTAGTGTAATTAAAATGTTTTACATTTGGCCCACTCTTTATTTCTTTTTTATACTCCATGCAGAGGTTTGTCTGTAAGCCTTTCAGGGCCAGAGGTTTTTAGATCTTTAGAAATGTGAGATTTGATAGTCAACACACATGATTTGAGTTTGTGAATGCATCAACAAGCATAACAGTTAGTACAATTCTACTGTGTGTCTACACCACTGTGGTATTGTAATTCCTGAATAGTAGAATTCTTCTCTACTGTGCATCATGCTAGGAATAATCAGTGGCTATCCATTAGAAGGGAGCTAAAATATTTTGTGCAAGGAAATGTAGCCTTCGTCTTTCAATAATTGTGAGGGTAAATCTGCCATACCCCTTTTTTTTTTACTGGTAACTATTGCATATTCTATTGAACAGTATTAAGTAAATATTTATGAGTGTTGTAGATAGAGTATGGACTAATAGCAGGAAGCAAAGGCTTGTCATGAAAAGAGGACTATTACTGAATTTAAAATTTGTGAATAATAGACAGTAACAGTACTAATCTAGTATTTTTGTTTGTATAATGCAGTGTTTCTTTATTATTTCTATTTATTTGTTTTATACTTTTAAACAGCTTTGTTCATGCACCGGTGTTATTATGCAGATGCTCATGTCACATATCAGAGGCATGTGATCTGATTTTTTACTCACAGAGCATGCTGGCTGAAGTTAAGAGTTTCGGTGTTCTTTTGTAAATAATGTGTTCCACTTCATTTCATTTTTTTATTCTTCTTTTATTGTTTGACAGAAATTTATGTGCAGTTTTCTGAGTACACGGGTCTTGTGAAAAAGTGTGTATATACAATATCCATATGAAGTTTAAACAACAGGTGCTTACAATTGTTTTTGATAGAAAAAAGGAAAAAGAGAAATATTTTGACAGTGTAATCTATCATGGAAGTAACAAGGTGTCAACACTAAGAATTTTTTAGTCCTACTAATAATTTTCTCTCCTTTATTTCAAAGGTTTAAAATGAATGGACATTTTTTTTAACACAATTTGTTTTATTATCTACCTATGAGGGTGTTTTTCTTTAAAGCCGATCAAATCTCCTTTTCAACCCAGCACACAATTTATTTTTAAATGCAGCTGAAATGTAGAGTGTGAGTAAAGTCACAGCTGAATGAACTCTCTTTTCAAGAGTCACAGAGAGTTGAGATCGTCTTTGGATTAAAAAGATGAGATTCGTAAAACACCACAGCATGGGGTGTTCATTTATAAACATTAAGTCAAAAATAGTAAAGAAAATTTAACTTGTTTAACAAAACATTAACTTGTTAAACAGGGCATTAACTTGTTTAACAAAAACAAAAATTCTCCTAAATGACTCAACACACATAATGTCTATCTCTAAATTTTACTTAAAGGTTTTCAAGATCCGTTAAAGAACCAGAGATCCATGAGGAAAAAATATTCAACTGATTATGAGTCTTTAATCATCAATTGGATTAATTGAAATACCAACACGTGGAAAAGGCTTTTCAGTTACTTTTTAATTAGCAGTCAGCGACAACTTTGCTATTTTTTACAACATCAACAAGTTAGCTACATGTGAAGTGCTGACTACAACAAGCTGTTTATGACTGAAGAATGAGAAGAATAACAATTTACCGGAACATAAAAAAAGACCTGAGGTCTCACTTGGCTGAAAGACATGTTTGTAGCAATTAACTTTGAATTTGGAAAAAAAAAATATTGAGAACTTTGCAAAGAAGAAAAGGAAAGGTAAACTCTTTCTGTCATCAATTTAAAGAAGCTGTGAAGTTTGTTAAGTACTCTTCACATTGATTAATTACCCAAGTTTCCATTGTGTTTCTTGATTAAATACAGATTTTCAAAGTTGTAGTATTCTTTTTATAATAACTTAATATCAGTTAAGAAGCATGGTTTTACTAAAATCTCACTTGGAACAGATTTGTTGAATTGACACTGAGACACGACCACTTTTTAGAATGATTGTTCTTCCTTTCAATTTATGACTTGTCTTCCATATTGAAAATCTTTGTTCTGTTTCCCCATAGATCAGATTTTTTTTCTTTGTTCTGTGGCAGTCGGTCTTGGTGTTTAAATCCATTTACAGTTATTATTCCTCTGAAACACTGATTTCTAAAATAAAAAAACTGCTTTGTCCTTTTTAAACTGTTCTGTTTCATAACAGTTTTTTATATATCTATATCTGTATCATTTTTTTTCTTCAAATTTTCATTATTGGCCAAAATTCTTAACATGATGGCATTTTTAACAGTTTTGTAAGGCGCGTATTTCATGAAGGGAAAAAATGTAATTTTTGCCATGTTTAATTGTTTTATACTGTAATGTATGACATTCAAAACAGTAATGACAAAAACTGTATGAAAAGGCTGTACATATGTTAATATTTTAGTATATATATAAATATATCTTTATGTACATGGCTTTTTACCTTTATCTGTTGTACTCTGAAATATTCAGTCCCTGCTCACCTTGAGGTTATGAGCGTGGATTTGCTCAGCTATGAACATACAGGAACATGGACACTCTTTATTTGAGATAAAGCATCCCCCTCACAATCATATACACTTGTGCGTTCTACAATGACCACTGTGAGAGCTCTGGATTTTGTATAAATGTACATTTACTGTAACCCTGTGAATGATGTCACAGTTGAAGAATTTGTAGTATTCGTATTGGTTTACAGTATTTTTTATGAAAGAACATTTGTGGCCCGTTATGTTTTTCTTCAATAAAATATTGATTAAGGGTCAGTGTCATGGTATTGTGATTGTTGTACTGCTTTAGGCCACTAGGGGGGGGGCACAAACCTGAAACACAACGTTGACATTGCCTCAAGATGGAAAGAAAGGAACTGTCCCGCGGTTTTTACAGTCATTTGCAGTTTATTTATTTATTTATTTTTGAAACAGTGTGAATATTTGTATTCGATGTATTTTATTAACTTGAGTAAGGCTGATTTAGGCAGGCAAACTTTAAACTTTTCTCTGGTTTAAAATAGTAAGACTGAGACTAACTTTGGTTAAAGTAGATTGATGAAAGATTTTTAATCTTATGGCTATTTTGACAATAGTCTTATTTATAAGTCTTATTTAGTTGTTTTAAAATAGCACATATTTTTTTCAATAACCTTCATTTCAAACCAAAAGTTGTAACTCTAAAAAACATTCAACATAAGAGATACTCAATACTCAATTGTAACTGCAAAAATGAGGAATACAAATCTTGAAACAAGAACTTTTTAATAAATTAAAATGCACTGAAATGTGCACACAAGGAATGAATAGCGCAAAGCAGAACGAGTCCTGCAGAAGTACGAATAGGAGCACTTAGTACTCAATTAGTGCAGTGTCACTTGCAAAATGTTATTGTTTGAATTTTGAGTGTTTTCAAAAAAATTTACTGGCTTTTGGTTAAGTCACGTGACAACTGTCTTGACTATATAACTTGATAACGGCTGATTTGATTGAATCAAAATTCAGAACTATAAAATCTTTGTTTTTATATATTTAAAAAATATATATATATGTACACAAACGTTTAAGATACTACATTAAAAACTCTTACATAATGGCTATTTCGTTATCAAAAGATGTTGATTACATCTTTTTGCAATTAAATTATCACTAGGAATATAATGTAAACTTGACTGAACACATCTTTTAATATTTAATTAATTTACGTCAAAGTTTGCATTAATTGAATGTTTGGGGCATGATCAAACTGACTGACGTATATGAAAACAGCAAAAAACTAAATCCTAGTAGAAATGGCATGGATTGCAAACCCCCCACCAGTTCATCTATAAGTTTATCTTAAATCCAGTTTTGTTATTTGGAAGGTTGGCTCAGTTTTTTTATCCTTTTAAGTCACGTCTTTAAAGCTGTGCATTCAAGCCTGTGTCCTCTTTTTCGATGGTTTAAAAATTTAAACTATTTTATATTTTGTTACTTACTGTCTAAAAGTTTCAAACCCTCACAGGAATAGCATTATTTTAATTCCGATGTTTTTGTTGTGTCATGGAGTCATCGAATCCTGGATCAGATCCCAGAATGCACCTGGAAGAAAAGTTTCACCATGTCCTGGGGTAAGAGTGACAGGTGCTCTTTTTAAGAGACTGTGGTGCTGAGTGTACTTATTTAAATAGACTCATGTTTCTCTTTAAAGAGTAGGATGAGAGAGAGAGAGAGAGAGAGAGAGAGAGAGAGAGAGAGAGTACAGCCTCCACTAAGCCCTAGCCACCAAAAACACTTTATGACAAAAATACAATCAATCTCATCCTTCACAATCATCATACTTTAGTTTCTAGCATACAAGTTACATTAGATAACATGATAAAACTTTGCCCTTTGTTACCGCCCTTTCCTGTTGTGACCAATCTATTACACAGCGGTGTCAAACAGTATGTTGCTTATGATATTTATCATTTATTAATGTGGCCGACTTTAACCGTCAATGGAAAATATCAGCAACCCTTTAGACACTGCCAACCACCACACTGAGAAGATATCCTGCTCCCTTTGTCACTAATGAGGCTGACATTTATGTATTTTACAGAGAGGAAGTTGGATTTCTCTAGACTTAAAAAGTGCCATGTGATTCGTGTCATTTTCTACTGAAGTATACTTGAAGATGAAAGGTTATGATATGTGTAATCCTTCGGGCTTTGCAATGCTACGGGTCTCTCCAGTGAATGTGATGTAATAGTAAAGCTGTTTGTGCCCATAGCATGTGTTCTGTTTGCCTGGAGATTTACAGCAGCATAGGAGTAAACACGAATTCAGAACACAGGGAGGAAGAAATACAGCAGCTGTAAAACCCTAATGGTTGCTTTCGAGAGCATTGCAGAGATATCTACAGTCAGAATGATTTAATCTATTGGTTTAAAAGTTGTACTAAAATTATTATAGTTTTTCAATAATGGACATTGGGGTTGGCGTTTGGGTGTAGGATGTCATATTATTTTGCAACTTCCTCCAGGGGGTTCCATCGGTGACCAGCTCTCGCTCTCAGGGCAGTAATCTGTATGCAGACAGCTCCATGCTAATCATCGCATGCATTACCATGGCAATGGAGCCAGCATATGAAATCAGTCACTTGTGAGGCTCAACTAAAGGAGAGCAAAAAGAAACTAAACATTATTACATGTTAGAACCATTGCCAACAAACCAGTGTTGGTTTGTGAAAAGGTTCAACAACACAATCCTCAGTCTACTGTCCTCCGTTTAGCTAGAATCCATTTAAAAGCAGTGAACGCCAAGACACAGATCAACACATGGCGTACATTTAAATTAGGAATCCAGAATTCACTACTGAACGTGGGCAAACCGAGTGGGCAACACCTCCTCTTCTATCGTCATACCCCCTCCCCTCTCCCCATCACTGGCGCTTCCCAGTCTCTGGTTTTTCGTCTCTGTTTACCTCCCCACTAATCCCTCACATCTCTCTCTCTCTCTTCCCCACCTTCTGTCGATCTCTGTCTCTCCTCCCCTTTCATGCTCCGAGCCAGCGGTCTGCCACACGACCCACACTGCCTGCTACATGATCTCCTCGGAAATAGAGCTCTGGGTCTTTGTAGACGCTTGCTGCTGCTCGAGCCTTTGTAGACAAGAAAAGATGTCTCCTCGACAATCCTGACTCCTGTCATCTCCAGATGCACCCCTGTCCCCTTTCCTAGTACCTCACCCCCTGACCCATTTCCCCATCCCCTCTCCAAACCTCCCTTTCTTAATCCCCCCAAATCTCCCCTTCACTTCGCACCCTCTTGACAATGTTCTCATGTGTTCGCTGGCTTCAGCCTTTCCTTGCCTTGTTGTCCTCTTCCTTGTTAACTTGCGGGTACAACTGTCCATCCAGCTGCCTGTGTCCGGATCATCATACTGTGGACTGCACAGGTCAAGGGCTTACCCATCTTCCAGACTCCATCCCTTTGGACGTACGGAGACTTCTTCTGTCGAACAATTGGATTTCTTGGATCCCTTCTGATTTCTTGGTTCTCTACAGCGATTTGGTCTACCTGGACCTGAGGAATAACTCCTTAACTAGACTGGAGCCTGGGACGCTGAGCACATCCTCCAGGTTGGTCTATCTGGACTTGGGCAGCAATAACTTGACTGAGATTCCCTCTGGAACCTTTGGGGAGTCCCGTAGTTTGATCAAGTTACGGCTTGGGAACAATCCATTTTTGAATATGGTCAGCAGGGACGCCTTTTCAGGCCTCACATCCTTACGGGAGCTGGAGCTCGAGAGGAATGCTCTCTCTGGCATGGACGTTGGGGTGTTGAGTCAGTTGCCTTCCTTGAGGGTGATACGACTGGAAGGGAATCCTTGGGTCTGCAATTGCAACTTTGCCAAACTCTTTCTGTGGCTGCTAGAGAATGAACACAAGCTCTCAACCGGTAAGCAGCTTAAATCTTCCTTTCTTGACCTATAAGAATTAGTGAAATAACTGGTATGGTGGAGCTTGCTTTAACTGTGAAGTTGGGAAAGGTTAGTAAAGTTAATATCATCAGGGTGAATTGTGTTTGGCTAACCTTATAATGTTATATCACACCCCTTGACTTAATCTTGTCTTTAGCTGAAACCAAGAGTAAGCATTTAGGACTCTAGGTGTCTGAATGCATTAAATACTTTTTTGCATTATTTAAACAACATCTGCCACAGCACATGTACCATAAGTTTTGTTTTGTGGCTTGCCCTCTTTGTTGATATTAGTGGTAAATAAAGAATGAAATCAATGGAACTGTACTCTGTTGGACACAGTATCTGTTGGTCATTAGGTCACTTACCTCTAGTCCACAGTTAGGGTCACTGTTAACCTCCACATCAACATAAATTATAAATGACAGATGCTTACTGTCCCTTAGAAACACAGATCTCTGTCGATCAGTATCAGTTTTGGCAGCTGATTTAATATTTTATTGCATTCCAGAGGATTTACGTATAATGATGAAATTGGTATCGTTCACACCTGTTGTAAAAATAGAAATGTGTTCCTCAACAACCGTAATGCATATCAAATGCCAGAGCAATTTTTAAAATGTTTACATTTAGCTTATATTTATGTTTTAATTGTTGTATGTCAAATTCAGAGTACACTGAAACTTTACTCATTATTTGAGCTGAAGGATTATTTCCTTGACATTATAAACAAGGAAGGTTATGTTAACCTTTCACCTTTGTACAGACCAGAGATGGCCCTGTCAGAATTTAGTTGGAGGCAGATGAGAACACTCTAATTGCCAGCCTTTTAGAAGCTAAAAAAGGAAACCCCAAGCTGTAAAGTTCTGTCTTTAAAATGAAAGGCATTTCTCTGTAAATATTATGACCAATTATATTCATATGTCATGATCTGACTTACTTAATAGATTCATTTAAAACACATACACTCAATAAATGTTCAGATAGAATATTCCCAGCTCAGCAATGAATGTTCACATTTGCTTCTCTTGTCTGGCATAACAGCTTAAGATTTAGCATCAACGCATGCCTGAAATACACTCTCCATACTAACAAAAATGTACAAATAAAAAAGTAGAACATGTAAATCAACAGATGGTTTGCTATTTACAGTTAGATTTTGAAGTGCATAACAATTAAATCACCCTCCACAATTCCACAAAAAGAATATTGACTCAATTATAGTTATCTTGATAACAAGTGTTTTTTTTTTTTACAAGTGCCATTTGTCCCAAACAAAACTCAAAACCCTTGATGAGGAAAATATCTAGTAACATAACATAAAACAGTCTAGGAAAACAGTAAAAGTAACTCTAAACCGGGTTTAAACAGGTACACATCAAGGAAAATGAATGACAACGAACCAGCTCAGAACTGGACACACAGAGACGACATGCAATTATACAGATCAGGGTCTGACTGACTACAAACACAAGTAAAACACATTTACTTCATAAATCAATGAATAAAAACCATCCATCCATCCATCCATCTTCTCCCGCTTATCCGGGGCCGGGTCGCGGGGGCAGCAGTCTAAGCAGGGATGCCCAGACTTCCCTCTCCACAGACACTTCTTCCAACTCCCCGGGAGGGATCCCGAGGCGTTCCCAGGCCAGCTGGGAGACATAGTCCCTCCAGCGCGTCCTGGGTCTTCCCCGGGGCCTCCTCCCAGTGGGACATGCCCGGAACACCTCCCCTGGGAGGCGTCCAGGAGGCATCCGGAACAGATGCCCAAGCCACCTCAGCTGACTCCTCTCGATGTGGAGGAGCAGAGGCTCTACTCCGAGCTCCCCCCGGGTGACGGAGCTTCTCACCCTATCTCTAAGGGAGCGCCCAGCCACCCGGCGTAGGAAGCTCATTTCGGCCGCTTGTATCCGGGATCTTGTCCTTTCGGTCATGACCCAAAGCTCATGACCATAGGTGAGAGTAGGGACGTAGATCGACCGGTAAATCGAGAGCTTCGCCTTTTGGCTCAGCTCCCTTTTCACCACAACAGACCGATACAGCGACCGCATCACTGCAGATGCTGCACCGATCCGTCTGTCGATCTCGCGCTCCATCCTCCCCTCACTCGTGAACAGGACCCCGAGATACTTGAACTCCTCCACCTGAGGCAGGAGCACTCCACTGACCTGGAGAGGGCAGGCCACCTTTTTCCGGTCGAGAACCATGGCCTCAGACTTGGAGGTGCTGATCCTCATCCCAGCCGCTTCACACTCGGCTGCAAACCGCCCCAACGCACGCTGCAGGTCCAGGCCCGAAGAAGCCAACAGGACAACATCATCTGCAAACAGCAGTGATGAAATCCTGAGGTCCCCGAACCGGACCCCCTCCGGCCCCCGGCTGCGCCTTGAGATTCTGTCCATAAAAACTATGAACAGAACTGGTGATAAAGGGCAGCCCTGCCGGAGGCCAACGCGCACTGGGAATAGGTCTGACTTTGTGCCGGCAATGCGGACCAAGCTCCTGCTGTATAAATCACATACTGGCAAAAATAAACATGATAGGACAAGATTCCATGAAAAAAGAACTAAAACCAGTGTACTCCTGCAGTAGATGTGACTGGAGGCAAAAGCATGATTGACAGAAAGTGCTGTAGCCTTATGCCTCCAGGAATTGTTACTTCTGCTTTAAGGCTTCCTTAAATATATATATAACTCATATCTAACTCTTGCTAGAAGTAAAATGGACAATACAACCATGAAATTAAATTATGTTAAACCAAAAACTCTCTAGTCTAGTTAATAATGTAGTCTTTAATTTACCCAGTCAAAGAGCTAGTTTAAACTCTTTTATGTGTAATTCCTTCACCTGGGAGCAGATACACAAGTTCCATTAACTATTAAACCCAACACTGAATCTGATACTGATGACAGCACAGCCATGACACACTTTTAGCTGCCTGGTAATTGAATATTCTAACATTTCCACCCTGCAGTGGACTGACGACCTGTCCGGGGTTTAACAGCCATGCCTCTGACTCAGAGTGAGCAGGGATAGCCTCCAGCAGAAACTCAAGCCACTAATTAGGAATGATGAAATGGAGGATTTCCAACATTGCAGCAGTGAGCTTATAGGGGCATACAGAAATGTGACAGGCGTGCATGCATCTCTTTAAAGAACACTCAAAGGTGAACGTATAGAGCTGGACAGAGGACTCAGGAGGTTACAACCTACAAATTCAAATTCTGGCATTATTTTGGCACTTGGCTTGACATTTTTTAGTCGAGTAGAATAAACCGACCTCAAAAAGACGAATTCCAGGATGCATTATTATTTTAAAAGGTTAAATCTCTGTTTCATTTTACTGTTGCGTATGCATTAGAAATTTTACAGCAACAGATTCTGTCTGAGCTTTTGGCTGCTATGAGACTTCTCCCAAAATGGGGGAAATCGTGTGTGCGTGCGCTGGAGATTTGTTCTTTTCCCTTAAAGAGACACTCTGGCATGATGAAATACTTGATGAGCATGTCTAGCTGCGAGAACAACCACGTGACAGAGCAGACAAAGGAGGCTGAGGTCACTGAATCCCCTGCATGTGGAAAAGCCCTTCTGGAGGAGTGACTCATGCACATTTACTGCCTCACACGCTTGATGATGATGTCAACTGACTTTGACCAATGACAATAAGAGGCATGGTGGCATTGTGTTATGACACAGTGGTAAATATCACCGATACTGGCATCTCCTGTTTGAACAGTTGAAAATCTCTCTCTACAAACATTCTTTCAGAATCTGCTGTGTGTCTGTCGGTGTGATATGTTGCGTAGGCTGTAAATCCGTCATCTGGTGAGCTCGAATCACACAGCTGAAAGCAGATTAAACCTTCCTCTGAAGGGAAATCAAACCAATGAGGGAAAATTCACAATTTCACATGGTTCTTCAGAAAACTGGAGGACATAGAAATAGAAAAGGATCTCATCCCATAACTTATCGTGTTGTTACGTAATCATTTTATGAGTCATGCTCAGCTTTATTGCTGTATCAAATAAATGTCTAAATGATAAAACAAACATTCTCTAATATAACCTATAGAAGCAATGATGTAGAGTGTTTGGTTTGTTTTCCAGAGTCATGGTTATGCAGTCAAAATACTAACCTGATATCGTGCAGACGTGTCAGATCTCATAAGCGCTTGGTGTTTCAGAGCAAACCAAGCATGAGTTTGGGAAAGACTTTTATTCAAGGTGTATTTAATCTCTAGCATCAGAAAAGCACTTAGGTGAAATGGAAGCGATGCTATTAGACTTGTTCAGTGCAGCCGTGGGGTTTTTTGAGTGTTAATGAAGTCTTCTTGTTCATTTTAAATCCTTTAAATCTGCCTGTGACCAAATATTACCATTTAAAGAGCGGAAAAAAACAAGCATAAACTTGATTTTCTGAGAACAATGAACAGTTCTCTCTGAGAGTTTTTTTACTCATATTTTAAAAAGGTTATTTGTGCACAGTTGTAGGATTTTCAAATTGTTGCTTGAATGACTCCATTTAGTAGGAATTGAGTAATGAAAGTTTTAACATTTTTTGAACATAGATGTTTTCTTTATTTGGTTAGATATATTTGATTCTTTTTTGTTGAACAAAAAAGTTATAGTTTTTTACTACACTTTATCAGAACCCTAAATATTAGGTGTATGATTTTACTGTGAATAGTAGTGGGCAATACTATAAAATGAGAATACTATAAAAAATAAAAACAATAATAAATAATACATAAATAAAACAACATTTACATTTAGTTGGTAAACTTTGAGGAAATAAAAACTGTCTGAACTCAATTTAATATGAGTGAAAAATGAAGAAACTATGATATTTACCCATTCTTTTTCAAATATAAAAGTAATTACACACAATATGTAATTGACAAAAATGGCAAAAGCTTTACAAACATAGGTCATTTTAGAGTTTTTTTGGGGGTATTTTTACATATTTAAGAATATTTGTTCTTTAAAAATCAGCTTTAAACTGCTATAAAAACCATGCTTGGATATTTATATTTATTTATTTATTTATTTTACTTACGGTTCTTGCAAAAAAATTATATTGATTTCACTATCATTTTCAACATACAATTCTTTCAGAAAACAAAGCCATATACCTTTAATGTTTGAATCCTAAATCAGACCGTATAGAGTGAATGTACAGTTTACTGTGTAATGCACACATTTCAAGTTGGCGATGAGGAATGCGATTTTTAATTTTAAGAAAGTGGATGCTTTTCTTAAGCTCAGCCACTGTGCATGATATTGTGCAGAGGATTGCGCCGGTGACATTAGTATACCCTGACATGTGAGCTGCTTCGGAAAGAGCGGTAACTGAACACTGGTCATGACAGACTAATAAGAATGTTCCATTGACTCTTAAAGTGTTCATATTGTTGACAAATCAAAACACTTTTTAACACTGTTCAAAACACTAAATAAATGAAACATTTATTTGTGCCTTGTAGACAGATAGAAATGTCTTTTTAGAAGTTCCACTATAATGCTAATGAAACACACAAACACGTAACAATCAGATTTACTGTAAGCTAAACTTAAAAAAAAGTGACACTTTGTAGAGTTTTGTGTCACTTGTAATCAAGTTGAATGATTATTGTAATATTAAAGGCTCATTAAAATGTCATGTTAATTCACCTATTTTGTGTTTTTTGTTGTTGTTGTTGCTTTTCTTTTATTTTAGCGTTTTTTTTTTCTTTTGATTTGTTTAATTTAGTTAATTTCCCTTTTTTGTTAGCTTTTTCCCTTTCGGTTTGTTTTGTTGCTTTGATTTTTCGTTTGGTTTTTGTTCTTTTAATGTATTTAGTTTGCTGTTATTTTTTTCATTCTGATTTGTTTTGTCTCGTAATTTTAATTTTAATTTACATTTTTTCTTTTTTCAATCAAGGTTGTTTAGTTGCTTTTGCATCCTTTTCTTTTATTTTCTTGTTTCCTTGTTTCTTGTTTCTTCTCACTTTTTTGTTTAGCATCAGATCATATATGTTACACCTCTTTTAATGCAGTGTCACATTAACAAAGAAATCTATTCCAATAAGAATGGAAGACGGGTGTTTGCTTTTTTTGAGCAGACAACTCTTTTATGCTTTTGGTTGCTTATTGAAATATATTTGAAAGTTATTTAGGGGCATTGGACTGGCTAACCAGGAACGTTTGTCTGTTTTTCAGGATTGGAGGGCATGGAGTGTTCTCTTCCAGTGGACGGACAGCTGGTGTCCCTCAGCATGCTTTCTGAGGACAGTTTTCGTGAGTGCCGGGGACTGCTGACCCTCACTGATTATCTCATAGTCATTTTCTCTGGGATTTGCATTTCAGTGGCAGCCATCATCGCCAGTTTTTTTCTGGCTTCCACAATCCACTGTTTCCAACGCCTCAAATCCAAAAGGACTGATGAAGAGGAGGCAGAGGACTGAGGAGGACACATTGGAAGTTAGAAATTACGCGCAGTGGAAGCCAAGGGTTTGGAAAGGAGGCAAATTACCTATTTCCATGACAAAAGAACCTTGTATAAAGCCCTGTGTGACAGTTCAGATTCACAGTCCTCGTCTGTGATGCTTGATTGAAGCGTCATGTTTTTATACTTGAATACAATCAAATGAATAGAGCCTTAAGACTAAAACTGTTCCTGAAAATGCAGTTTTTCAATCCACTGTAGCCCAGATTCAGAAGTGATATAGTAGCATTGATCAACAAGAAAATATTTTTTGTACTTATTTATTTTTGGTATTGTGTTCATGAATCTTGCTTGGGGGTTTAGCTGCTTGCACTTTAAAGTTCAGATGACAGATTGCACACAGTCCCAGTGAGCCATAATGTATGCCATTCACTCATTTATTCATGATTTAATGACCCTCATCACCAAAGAAGTAACATCAGAAGGGGAATACTTTTATCTTGAGAAAATTTATTAAAATGCCAATCAATTTGATTCAATTCTAAATACATCTGTGGTTGTGTATCTTTAGCTATAGGAAACTAAATCTGTTTAACGTCGTAAAAGAAGATAAAATATATAAACACTGTTTTAAAACTTACATTAAAAGGGAATTGCATATTTTTTTGTCTATTGTTGTTCTGCTTTGTTCGACTCTTTCCTTTTTTTACTTGATGTATAGACTAAATTAATAAACACTACAGCCAAAGTCTCTGAAATTGCCTTTTTGAACATTTTTGACCAGATAATTTTCTGTGTGACTAACTTGTGGTATAAAGCTGTATTTCAATCAAGATGTGAAGCAATTTGATCAGGAAAAACCATCTTAACAGCAGAAAAGTGTAAAACACATACACATAAACTCTATAAATAGTTTTTATTTTAGTTCAGTGATTCATCAAGAGTTTGTGGTTTGAAAGTAAATCTCAAAATCAAGCTTAAAATCAAGCTTGAGAGTCTTGAAGTTGATTGTTTTAATTCCAAGTTGAGTAATTTAAGTGGAAATTTGAATATTTGTTCAATCATTAAAACCCATAAAAGATTTACAGAATGTACCTTAGATTTGATATCAAGTCTGACTCATTTAATTTTTATTTTGAGCCATTAGCTGTACAGCTCTATACAGAACAGTCTTTCAGATGAGAAATTACGAAAGCTCAGTTAGACTTTCCTTCTTCAAGTGTAAAACTTTGAATATAAGAAGGCATTGGTTGAAAACTGTCTGGAGTTATGTTAAAGAAACACACTTCCTTAAAACATTTTTTTCACATTTTGACAGCTATACAGAATAACAAAACTATTAGATATTTTTAATGAATAAAGAAAAGGGGGTCAGAGTTAAGCAGAGCATAACTAAAAGATGCATAAATAAACAGATACTGACACTACCTCCCATACCACTGTCCCAATGTGCCATTTTGAAGGGCTTAAAGTCTTACCTTTTCTTTAATTTAGTTTAGTGATTCATTAAGACTTTTTGGGTTTAAAGTAGACTCATAATATAACTGCTTTTCCAAAGTATATT